>CM033723.1:23626845-24303773 GCA_019671005.1 Hibiscus mutabilis
AAATATTTTACATCCAAAAATCAGGACTATTTAAAAATTTTCATTTACTTATAGATAATAACATCAACATATAAAATACTAACATAATACACAGAACTTATACATATCATTTATCATACATAAGCAAAACCATTACAAGGCAAGCCGGTTTAAATAATTTAACAAAATAGACAGATTATTTCGTACATGCCACTAATCTTATACAAAACCAGGATGTCATAAGTACCGAAAATAACCTGTCGATGTAGAATGTCCTCCCAAAAGAGATGTTGATGCAAAGCTCCGCTACTACTTTCGATTACCTACGCGTATAACAATATACATGGTAAGTATAACTTAGTGAGGCATAAGGTGAATAACATATAAAATACTTTACAGTGTATAATACTATTAAAAGTATGGTATCCTTTTAAACATATAATTTGTTATGCAGGAATGTCAATGCATAAAAGCATACTGTAAACTTTATACTTTAAAAGCATATATTCATCTTGAAAAGTCATATATGTGCTGTAAAAGTACTATTCTTCATTATGAACACCGTAACTGCCAACTCAAAAGGTTAGATTTCGACACTATAAAGCATCGTTACTGCCAACTTATAGGTTGGATTTCGACACCATAAGGTATCGTCATAACTGCCAACTCAAAGGTTGGATTTTAACACTATAAAGCATCGTTACTGCCAACTCATAGGTTGGATTTCGACACCATAAGGTATCGTTACTGCCAACTCATAGGTTGGATTTCGACACCATAAGGTATCGTTACTGCCAACTCATAGGTTGGATTTTGACACTATAAAGCATTGTAACTGTCATTCTGAATATTATACTTCCAAGGCAACTCTAAAACAATTCTTGCAATATGACAATGTAACAAATACCACATATACATTTCACATCATGTTAAATATCTTCATAGTGGAGTAGTTCATACTCCAATATATTCATCAACTTTTCATGGTATAGACCATTTCTAAACATAAAATTATACCATAATCTTAAAAAAATCAGTAAAATAATATATCATGCAAAAACATGTATGCACTCACCTCAGCCTTGTAATATAGATGCCTTCACTATTCGATTTCAATCTCGAGCTTTATCCTTTCCTTTTCTATTTAAACAATCTTGATTTATATCAGAATCTACATTAAAAATAATATATACCATTTCGAAGTATATGTTAGAACATGCTCATTTCATAAATAATAATGAAAAGTAAATAAGTAACTATCCATTAATTATAAACTTGATTCGATAAAACTTTCCATATTCGAATCAAAATTTCTCATACATTTCTTTAAATCTCTAACTTTTCCCAAACTTCATATTTTAGTCCCTAAAGACTCTTTTAAGCTTCCAATTATCATTTTCAAGCCCAATCCTTACATTTCTCATCATTTACACTTTAGGACCCAAACTTTAAAAATTTACATTTAAGTCCTTGAAATTTCTAAAAATTCTAAAATGGTCCTAAAGTCACCACAAACTTCAAATTCAACATTCCAATCACTTAACTTAATTTTCCAACCCAATATACTTCAAAAATAAGCTCAACAATCACGTCCCTAACTTTCCAAAATTTACAATTTGGTCCCTAATGCAAAATAATTAGGGATTTTCATTCAAACAACTTATATCATCATAATAAACCATTCTTCCTTCAATCATGTCCCCAAATTCCAAACTTGACATAAACCCTAAACTTCCATCTTTCAAGAACATAGAAATTTCTTCATCTAAACACCCTAATCAAGCTTGTATAACATCATTTCTATCATCAAAAACAATTTTGCCATAACTTCCCCTATATTTTGCAAGATAGCCGAATGATCACTAGCTCAATTTCCATGGAATTTTCATCATTTGAACCATGAAAACAACATCACAAGCATGTTTCCAACAAGAAAAACCATTAAAACTCAAGATTCCATCATGCTCTTCATCAACCCTAAACCCCAAACTCAACGTAAAGACATGAAAACTATACAAAACTTATACCAATAGATAGAGATTTTAATGGAGAACAATTTCTTGTTTCATGTCTCAAGCTCAAATCTAACCATGGAAGCTTAAAAATTGAATAAAAAATTCTTACCTATATTCTTGAGTGAATTCAGCGGCTTGGGGAGAAGAAGAGATAATTTTCCAAGTTTTTCTATCTTATTTTAATGCCAAATGGCATTATATTTTCCTTATTTAATTAATAAAAGCCTTTATTAGTCAAAAGACCATTATACCCTTGAGTTATAACCAATCACAAGCCAACACTTGTTTATTCTTATCCATAATAATCATAAATAATCAAAAAGTAAGGATGAAATGACCATTTTGCCCTTAATGAACCAACATATCTTCAAAAATGCCATTCACCTATTTCACCAAATACTGCATAAAATCAAATTTAAATCGAATAAAAACGATTCAAAAACCATAATATCATGTTCTTCTAGTCTTTCTAAAACTTCCATAAAATTTTAATAATTTTCTGAATTAGAATAATCATTCGAATTAATTTTCGAAACTTATCTTTTTTATAGCTTTTCACACAAATCTCGTACCAAAAAACTGATTCCCACCAAAATTCTTATACCAGGATAAACTATTCATTTTTGCCATAAAAATAATTATTGGGAAAATTACCATGTTGGTCCCTATACTTTTCCCAACTTTTAACTTTAGCCACCAAACTTTGAAATTTTACGTTTAGTCACTGAACTAAAACCACCAAACTTTAATTCTTTTTATTTTAGTCACTAAGCAAATTCTGAGGTATTACACTGTCTCCCCAAAGGAACTTGTGACTAACATGCCAACATCTAAGATCTCAACAGGAACATTCAGCATAGATGCATGTTCACTCAAGATATATGAATGCATAAACCCCGAATCAATCAAAGATAACAATGAAAAAGATTGCAAAGTAAAAGTATTTGTGATCATATCCGTGTCATTACGACCCTCACGGTGAGCAAAGACTCGAGCTGGTCCACCACCTTCAAGTCTCACTGCTGCAGCATGAGCCATACCCCTCTAACCATCCTCGCGGCTCTGAAAATTACCCCTGCCACGACCTCGGCCCCTAGCAGGTGCAGCAACCTGCGCTGGTGCATCTCTTGTAGCTCGAGGACAATCACGCTTCAAGTGATCAGATGAACCACAAATCCAACAAGCTCCAGCATTACCCCAGTACATACCCGTGTTGCGCCTACCGCATCGCTCACACTCCGGTGTAACACGAGCTCCCTAAGCACCCTGGCCAACTCCACCACCACGCCTGTGATCTGGATTATGTCTCTTGTCCCTGAACTTCTTATTCTGCCTCCCAGAATAGCTAGAGTTAGCCACTCTTTTACCCAAGTTCACACCCACAGTCTGAACTAGTGCACCCAACGACTGCTCGATATCCTTGGCCCGATTGACAAACATATCAAAATCTGTGTAATCTGCAGCCAGGAGATACATCTTAATATCCTTAACAAGACCATAACGGAACCTTTCACATCTCTACTGGTCGTCCGAAACCAACTCTGGAGCATACTGACTCAACCGAACAAACTTCACCTCGTATTCAGCCACAGACATGCCTCCCTAAGATAGTGACATAAACTCGCGCTTCTTCATATCCAAATACTGGGTACCAAGATACTTTCTGTTAAAAGCTCTTTGAAAGAACTCTCAAGTAACATCCGCCTCAGGAACGCCAGCAATTGTGGTCACCCACCAATGATATGCATCCCCCTGCAGCAGAGATACAGAGCAACCCAACTTGCGCTCCTCATTACATCCCATTTGATTCATGATGCGAACCGTCTCTAGCCAACCCTCGGCTACTTCAGGGCTCAAACCTTGAAACTCCTTACCTCCCAAACTCCTCAAACGCTTCAAGGGTAAACCTTGATTTGCCACCACGGTAGGTGTCGGCGCCTGTGCTTGCGCTCTAGCCACCGCTACCTAGAAAAATCTCATTATTGCCTAAACTAACGGAGTCAAATCACCATACAAAGGCACTTGGTGAACCTGGGGTGCTTCACCCGCCCCAACGTCAACTGGAGGAGGACGAGGTAAAACATGTGGGAGATTCTCTTCTATCTCATTATTTTGCCCAACCCTGGCAGTATTAGCCATTGATCGTGTCTTACGTCGAGCCATACTAACAAAAGCATCAAAACACATTAGAGTTAGGCTAGCGTCAGGCAAAGGATCCAAGTCAACTTTAAAATACATTTAAAATCCTCGGTAATAGGCAATGTGTTCCCAAAACCTACCCCAACAGAATATTAAACAATCACCGAACATATACACAATCACTGTGCAGTTCAAACAACATCAGCTAGTCAAACAACAACATCCCAACTTTTGCAAACCTGTCTCTCATACCAACAAATATAACCCGCTTGACCCAGCCTAGTCGCAAGACCGAACCGAGCAAGCTACATTAGGTTTACCAAAGTAAATCGGGAAGATAAAACCTAAAGCACGACCATTTTTTTTCTTTTATCTTGTCTAGAAGCATTAATTCTTTCCTACATATTCATACTATCCGCATGTGAGCACTCATCTCAATCGGGCATCGTAACGACATCTAATTGGCCACAAACACAAATTAGGGACCAAAATGCAATTTTAGTAATTTATAAGGACTTTTCCAATTTTTAAGTTACCAACCTTTAATTAAATACATTTCATGCTTATACGTCAAAAATCAACTTCAAACGATCATTCATGCTCAAATAATTGGCAAAACAAGATTCGGGGACTAGAACAAAATAAACCAGAACTACATTTCCAAGACATTAACAGAAATAACGGTATCTATATCAATACGCTGAGTCCCGTATCGATACGGTTGTGAACCCATCGTTTCGATACAACAAGACCCATACCGGTACGCCACTTCGAGTCTAAAATACTTTTTAAAATCCTTAAACACCGTACTAATACGGTCACCTAGTGTTTCGGTACGCGGCCTCGTTCCCAATAAGTAAAATTCCAGTAACCATTAGGCATATCGAAACGCCCATACCTGTACCGAAACACCCTGCCCTTATTTGCCTAGTTGTACCGATACGGTCCCCCATGTATCGGTACGTCTGGGCCTATAATGTCAAATTTAGCTGGTTTTTCACACAATTTTAGATGCAATTGGCCCCTAGCAACTTGCATACACGCATAACAACATTTGAACATACATAAACTATCATTTATACCAAGGTTAGGCAAACAAAACAACCTCATACTTCCAAAGGACCACACAAAAGGCATGCTTCTTAGACCACTTTGCCAAACATACCCAAATGCACATTTAGACCATTCTCAGCATAAGCAACATGCCAACACACTCAACATAGCATATTAAACTTGGTCAAACCAACACAACATAGCATTCTACAAGGAAACTCTAGGTGCATACCTAAACACTCATTCAACCTCAACTATAGGCAAGTAATAACATCAAGCTAAACAACATCTAATCATCATCTAAAACCAGCATAGAATCATTCAAAAACCACAATGCAACATATTTACAACTCTCAAAAACCATGGCGAACATATTGCCTTATTAACTGGAAACATAAACCGAGTTCATACTCAAAAGTAGTTTATCTCTTGGATCCTTGCAAACCTTGCCCTTTGCAACCCTGAACTTTAATGCTCTGCATCATTAGGAAAAAGAGAGCGTAAGCACACATGCTTAGTGAGGATGCTCATCAAACAATGATGCACTAAAACCATTTGAAAATTATATGTTTGTTTTCCAAAACATGCTTACAACACAAAGCCCTTCCATGATTCCAACCGAATCAAAACATAACAACCTTCATGTAACATCATAAACATTCCATGCTTAAATCCCAAAGCATTATAAACAAACCATGCTTAAATCCCAGAGCATTATAAACAAGGTTCAACACATGTAATTTCACATATATTGGCATTTATAGTGACCCAGATAGACTACCTCTATCCTATATACATCGGATACACGGATCTCTCATACCATGCCTGGTTAAACCGCATGATATCCCAAACCTTGCCTAGTTAAACCGCAAGATTTGACACCCTCGCCTAGTTAAACCACAAGTGTACCGACCTTGCCTAGTTAATTCGCAAGTTCACCATCAATTTGGGTTGCCTAGTTAAACTGCAAGTCCCAAATGAGGTCCCCAACAGTCCGAGTGGTCTTGTTAAACTGCCAAACCTTAAGGACCAATGGCCACAATCGATTTTGTTCATATTTTATAGTGCACTTTTAATCCTATGACATGCCAACTATATCTGATTGTTTTCTCACCTTGTCACATAGCCAATATATCATTTACAAACCATTTACAACCATTTACTCACTGTTTTACAATGCATTAAGCAAAACATCATATATGCAAATCTCATTGCCAATGCAATAACACCATTCCCAACCGGAATGAAAACCAATGCTCAATAGCATTTAATATACTTTCAAACTCCTGTATATGTACTCAAAATCATGCATATTTAGTAAGTAAGTCTTACCATGTTTATCGCCAAAACATGCAAACAACATGCTCATATCCAAGCCGATATTCAAGAGCAAAATAAGGGAAACTTACTTCCGATCTTAAGTAAGTGTCTCATGCTTACCCTAAACTCCCAACAACCTTTACAAACCTTTGTAAAGCATTAAAAACCAGTTTCCACTCATCGATACGCTTCGCTTCTCTTGCCAGCGCGATACAAGCTCCCGGTAAGCCACCAAAACAACGTCAAGCTTCATCGCCTTGATTATCCCCTATTTTAAACACATAAAACTAGAGGATAAATGCATCATTATGCATTCAAACCACTGCCTCAGAGCAAAACCCTACAATTCTTAGGTTGCCCACTAAGAAACCATCTGAAACAAACCGAAATCATCATCAAACGTTTTTGAAACTTAACCTAGCCATAGAAAACAATTCAACCCATCAACCAACATCTATTAACATCCAAAAACCCTTCCCTAACATCATTTTACTTCCAGCAAAGATTAAACTCGATTATCTCCACAACAACTCAAATCTAGCAACCTAAACAATTAGAGATTCAAGAGTTTCAAGATTCTATTGATAAAAACAACTTATCAACATCAAAACACATCCAAAACATATATTAAATCAACCTCAAATACTGGAAATTAGATCCACTTCGAAAATTACCATATTTCATCAATATTTCCAAAATAACTCAATTAAACATTGATAAAACATTAAAATCACATTACAAATTATAAGTCAGGGATCAAATACGTGGGAATATCAATAAAGAATCATTTAACAGAGGAGATCACAGACCTTGCCCCTGTTAGTGATTTCTCCCTCAATTGGCTTGTTTAAAGCTAAGAAAACATAAAAATTCAATGAGATTTTGCAAAACAAATTTAAAGAATCAAGTTAAAATCAATAGTCTGAGTGAAAAGAATCTCTCACCTATGGATTTTGATGAAATTCTGAGTGTTTGGAAGAAAAGAAGTTGAGAGAAAAGGTTTAGGAAAAGTTACGTGAATTTCTTTTCAAAGCTAATAGCTAACTTTAGATATTTAATCCTCCTTAACACCCTTTTAAAACACATGTTTAAAATGATTTAATTGAAGAGAGAAACCACCAGCAAACACTTGGTATATTAGCTCCTTAAGGATTCTAAGGATTTGACCCTTTTGATTTTAGTCACTTTAAAACAGTTTTCAAAAATCTCATTTTGGTCACTAACACAAAATGTCATATTTCCAAATTCCCTTTTCTAAAATTGATTCCACCAAAAATCAATACATATTAAAATATGATTTTTAACTATTTTCCATATTTTTATCTTACCGAAAAATATACGATCCTGAATATGACTCGAATCTCTAACCCAATCCACCGGACCGTCTAATAAACCTCAAATCTGCTAGGTCCAAAACTGGGGTGTTACAGGTGATGCTTTGGAGGCTTTAGACGCTTGAATTTGCGTTAGCGAATTGAGGTTTCGCGTGTCAGTGAGTGAAAACGTGGATTCTAGCTTTGAAATGATTTAAAGGTGGTTTATGGAAGTTTAAACTTAGCTTGAAATGCTGGTTTAAACTCAGAAGTAAGTATAAAGTGGTTTCTCTCTCGGTTGTGCTTTTACGAATTGGTTTTCTGCACTTGTTTTGAATTACATGGTACCTACTGTTTAAGCATGTTTTAAAGTATATGAGATATTGTTTTAATCATGAATTGATGATGGATGCACATGGTAAGTGATCCATGTAAGTATGTGAATTATACTTGTGTTTAAAGCATGGTTTGTCGCTTTGAGAAAAAGTTTTTGTATTAATGCTTATGGAAACAGTGAAGTATATGGTTATATTGAATTATATTGGCAAGTGATGTGGTTTAAAATGTTATCGGATATAGTTGGTCGGCCATAGGATTGATAGTGCACTATAATAAGTCGCCTTGGGTGCCGAGGGGTTTTATACAGTGTACCAAATACTCTATCCAAGTACCCTAACGGTCGAGGGGTTATATGGTACCAAAGACTCTCGTTAATGGGTTAAGCATCTAACCGATGATTGGGTTTGGTGTCCCCGTAAGTTGTAATTGTACTCAGTTGATAATGTATCGTGATTGTGATTGTATCGCTATTTTGGTTGAGATGGCTTGAAGTGTTGAGATGACACTTGATTGAATACGTGTATCCGATGAACTATTTTGGTAAAGGAACTTGGTTATGATCACTTGTGAGCTAATATAATTGTGGATCTGTCATGTAATGGTTTATGTTGTATAATATGATTTATACATGTTTACTCTTTAAGCTTTGCATATGGTTTGTTATGCATGGGAAGGCTTAAATTGAGGTTTAGCAATGGAATTTGCTGATGGTTAATGATACATGTTGCATATGGTTTAATATGCTGGTTTTTGAAAGTGTTAAGTGCATGGTTGTCAAGGCATAATGTTTCAAATGATGTTTTAAGTGATGTCTAAAAGATGATTGAAATGAGATTTCAATGTGTTGTTGAAAAATGATTTTAAATGCATTGATGGCGTTTTGTTTTGAGCACTCCTCACTAAGCCTTGTGTGCTTACGCTCTCTTTGCCCATCAATGTAGAGAACTAAAGTTTTGGAGGCAGCGAGAAAGCAAGGGATTGCTAAAGACTTGTTACTAAAAGTATGTTTCGAATTAGACTATAAGTAATAAGGGCAATGGGGTTTTCATTGTTGTTTTGGGAGATGATTTGTTAAACTCCCTATTTGAGCAATGTTGTTTTGCTGCTCTTGGTTTGTAATTGGTCATTTTGGATTGTTGGTTGCATTTGTTTTAAGATTGGTGTTTTACTTGGCTTGGTTTCTAGGAAGCATGCCTCTAGTTGTATATTTGATGCAAGATGCCATGAATTGTTGATGAATTTGTGTTGTCTTGTTGAGGTTTGACCCTTGAATGTGTTGGATGCATGTTAGAAGCATTTTAGGGTGTTTTGGTATCTTCGAAAGCATGTTAAACAAGCAAAAAATGATATTTCAGGTCCAGGCATATCGGTACATGTGTCTCTGTACAGATACGGATAAGCCATTTCAAGCTTAGTGTTCCGATACGTGGACTAGAGTTTCGATACGGGCTTAGGCCAATTGTGGCCAGTGTTTTGATACGCGAGGAATCGTTTCGATACGGGGTAACATTTTTGGGCAAGACTTATCGGTACGCGTAAGCGTATCGATATGGTATTGAGCTACTGGAAATTGGGGATTTTTAATCAGGCAAAGCGTATTGATACACTCCCTTGGCGTACTGATACGGATGGCAGTTATTTCAGTTATTTGGATGTTTTGAAGTTCTGTTTTCTTACATTCTAGTCCCTGAATATTATGGATGCAATTGAATGAGTATGGATGATCTTTTTGAGCTGAGTTTCGACACGTATGCATGAAACTGGACTAATTAAAGGTTGGCAACATAAAATGAGGTTAAGTCTTTATAGTTTTCTAGAATTGCACTTTGGTCCATAAATTGCAATTGTAACCAATTGGATATCGATTCGATGCTTGATTGAGTTGTGTTTTCACCTGCGGTCAATGCGTACATATAGGATAATAATTTTGTATCTAGATAAGATAAAAGAAAAAATGGACGCGTTTTGAGTTTCATCTTCACGGTTTACGTTGATAAACCTAATGTAGCTCGCTCGGTTCGGTCTTGCGACTAGGCAGGGTCGAGGGGGTTACAGATTATATATGCCACAACATTATTGGAAGCTAAAGACGAAACCTCCATCCTTTGACATCATTCAACACATGGTTCCACATCATTCAACAGATTATATATGCACCTGAGATGAGTATACTCTCTTAATAGCCCACATTTTAGAATAGGGCAAAAAACCCTAGGAGAGTCTCCTCTATATAAAGGCGAATGGGGCAATATTTCTACCAAATCGAGATTGAGGAAACAACCCCTTGTCTTCAACTTTTGATAACCACATTGTTGAAGGAAGAGAGGAATCTTTAAACAACACAAGCTATTGAGAGAGCTTGAGGAGTTCGAAGAAGCTGCAATGAAACTCACAACACAAAGTGGGAGTGAGCCTTAGGACGCTTCGATTTTTTTCTTCGTACGTAGCCTTATTTTCTGCTATGATTCCATACTTTTGTTGGATGGATGATTATTGCTCAGACATAAGCTAATTACTTATATAGTTGGGTTTATTGTTGAATACTTTGTTGAATCTTTGCTTAATGCTATAGCGTTCGTTTTGCTTATCTATTTTGTTCATTGTTCTTATTGCTTGGCCTTGTAAGAGCTCGCAAGAGTAGCCATTAGTTGAGATTTGTGACTTAATATCGTGGGAGTTGGGTTATACCAGAGGAATAATGGAGCTTAAGCTGTTAACTTGAGTTCTAATTTTGCTTAGATATAAGATTAGGGTTTCAACAACTAAGAAGGGGAGTTAAATAGATAATAACTTGTTATGGTTTACACAGACATGTATTGCCATAGCATATTATTATTAGCTTCTAGATAGACATAGTTTAGGAGTTTTTTCGAAAATTCTATCGAGTAGATGAGTATAGTTTCATTCGTGCAATTCCTTTGAGTTTATCACTCCAATCCATGTGGAAATGATACTCGATACTCATCACTTTATTAATTGTGCGATGGGTATACTTGCTCTATTTGCACGTCTATCTTTTACACATCAACAATAAGCTTAAATTTTTTTCCTCCCGGTCTCTAAGTGCAAAAGGGTCGATATCACGGTTTAAGGGATCGATCCCTTTTTGTAATGGTCATATTTTTATGAGAAAGGATTGATCACTCGCTCCATAAATATCATTTTTCTTTGTAGGTAACGACTTTATTTTTATCCTCAATGGCTCCAAACTACTAGTATTCATAGAAAGGACATAAAAACAAGGTCAAAGCACCTCAGCAACATCAAGAAACATATTGGAAAGAAAATACTAACATCAAAGAGTCTTAGAGTGCTTATTTTTGGATCTTTCATTGTAAAAACACTTGTGAGCTATCATTATTATTTTTGCTCAAGTGTTATTTAGGTGAAAGCTTAATTTTGCAAACATTCAATATTTGTAATGATCACTTTGAGTTTGCTTTATTTGTATTTACTTTTTGGGAGAGTGTGTAGTCAAGGTTTTGGGGTATAAACCTTGAAAGTGTTGTAAGGTTACACATTGTCCTTAAAGGTAAGCAAATATAATGGATTTGAGAAATTCTTAGTGTGGATAACTAAGGTAGTGGAGCAGACTTGTTTAGAAGTAAACCACTCTAAATCGTTTGTGTAAATTTTATTTTTTTATAGCTTCCACCACAAAATTTTTATTAGCCAATTCACCCTCTCTTGACTATATTCGGTTGATTGTTCGAGTTATGAGAAACCAATTAAGTCCTTGAACTTCCTAAAAAATCAATTTTACCCTTGAACTCCTTAAAAAAATCAAATGTCACCCCTCTACCATGTCATCATTCCCATGTGGGTTATCACGTCAGCACCATTTACAGTCACGCCAACATATTAACGATCAACGTTAGTCAAAAGGATAAATTGATGCAATTCACGTGTTCAAGTGTCAAACTGGGTGCATATTTCATGGAATGGCTAAATTGATTATTTGATACGAACTCATAGACAAAAATATCCCTTAAACTACTTTTTGATATAATTCATATCCATTTTATAGTTCATGTTTGAGATTCGTGACTATCCCTTCTAACAAGGTCGTCTCCAAGATTCGAACTTGAAAACTCTTCTAAATCTAAATACTTAATAAATCCTAATTCCTCCCTATAATTGATCTTAACCCGTCCTTGTAACCAATAATAGCATTTTTTTTGACAAAGTATAAGAGTATAAATTTTAGCTGCACTTAATTTTTTTATTGTTAAATATGTTATATAATATCTAAATAGTGACACGATGATGCAAATGTCGAAAATTTAGTATGAAAACGATTTTTCAACCTCTTAGAAACAAACCCAAATATCTCTCCTGAAGGAAAAAAGATTAAAACTATATTTCTTTCCCTCACTAATAACTATATGATATTTTAATGAAATTTCATCGGAAATTTGCAGACTTATTAAAAGCTTTAAAAGAGAATTAATTAATTAGTGAGAGAACTAATTCTGAAAAGGCTTAAAGAAAAAATAGGTATCCAAAGTATACTTTTTTTGAACTTTAGGTACCTAAAGTATTTTTTTATAAAAATAGATGCCCAAAGTTTCTAAAGTTAGAATTTTAGGTGTCCGACTGTTAAAAAACCCGTTATCCATTTAAAACGCGACATGTGTCATTTTTATTTTCTTTAAATTATATATATTTTTATAATTTAAAATTTTACAAAAAAATCTTAAATTTTTAAAATTTTCTAAAATAGTCTCTAAATCCCTAAATTCGAAATTCTCAAATCCTCGCCGTTGCTGTCGCCGGCCGTCGTCGCCGGCCCTACCCTTTCGGTCGCCGGGCTCCGTTTTCCCTCACCCCCGTCGCCGGAAACCAATGAACGGTGTGCGAATCGAACGGTTATTTCACGTCGAATGTGAACCGTTCGATTCACACACCGTTCGTCGATTTTCGGCAACGGGGGGTAAGGGGAAATGGTCGGCTAAGCCCGGCGACCAAAAGGGTAGGGTCGGAGACGGCGGCCGGCGGCGGCAACGGTGAAGATTTAGAGATTTCGAATTTAGGGGGTTTAGGGACTGATTTGAATGATTTTATAAATTTCAGGTTTTTAAAAAAAATTATTTTTTTTATTTTTTTAAAAAATAATTAAAAAAATAATATTGTGTGTCATGTGTCGCGTTTTGAATGGTTAACGATTTTTTTAACATCCGGACACCTAAAATTCTAACTTTGAAAACTTTAGACACCTATTTTTACAAAAAAATACTTTAAACACCTAAAATTCAAAATAGATATACTTTGAGTACCTAAAGTTCATTTAAGCCTACTGAAAAATAGATTAGATTAAATTAAATCCTAAGCAAGAATTGCCATTTGTCAGATCTGCTTATACCCGTATTATTGCCGATTGTTGACAATTCTATTCCCACCTTGAGTAGAGTAAAAACAGTAAAATAAATGCACAAAGCTACCAAAGTGCTTAAACGTTATCGTTTCACTTTTTAGGATAAACTACGTGGATGACCGCTAATTTATATTAATTTTGTCAGTTAGATAATTTAAATAGTTAAATGATCTCAATTAAATTATTTACCCTTAAAATCTAACAGAGAAAATATAATAGATGAGAAAAATTAATGGTTGAAAGGCGGCTTTATCACCGGGTTATATGTCTCATTTGATTATAGTTTTAAACATTTAATATATATATTAATTGTACGTGATGTCAAAAAATAGAATAAAAGTAACCAAGAAAAAATTTAAACCTAAGACACTGAGGATATATAAAAATATCAAAATCACTGAACTAAATCTAATAATTGATTAGTATTTGACAATATTTGATAGGACGAGTCTACCACGTACGTCAAACATTGCTGAACACCACTAACACTGAACACTATTAAATTAATTAATAAAGATTAAAAGTTTAAAGGACTCAACATACAATTATAAATTATTTAAAATAAAATTTCAATTAAATTATTTTTCATATATATTATATTTTTAATTTTTTCAAATAATTGAATTAAATACCAACCATAGTTAATCCCTACATTAAAAAACTTAAATATTTTTCCCCAAATTAGAACCCTAAATTAAAATATTTGGATTACGTAAATAAAATTATGATTTCGCTTACATTCAAAGATTTGAGTGTGGTAAATTTCGCCTAAATGAAATCAATTCAATCACATAGGGTAAAAACACTCTTTTTTTTTAGTTATTTACGTAAATAAAATCATAATTTTGCCTAAACTATTTAGGGGTTTAATTTGGGATTTTAGGTTTAATTTGGGAATTAGAGTTCTAGTTTAGGGAAAATATTTAGGGTTTTTTAATTTAGGGATTAACTATGGTTAGTATTTGATCCAATTATTTAGAAAAATAAAAAATATAATATATGAAAAATAATTTAATTAAATTTTTATTTTAAATAATTTATAATTATATGTTGAATCCTTGAGATTTTTAATCTTTATTAATTAATTTAATGGTGTTCAACGTTAGTAGTGTTCAGCGGTATTCGACGCCCGTTCTAGAATTTTTCTATTTGATATATTTTTTAAAGTCTATTAATCCAAGATTTAAAATAAAAATAATAATTTTTTTATATTTAAAATTATTTTTCACATTTATTTTTAGAATTACATATATAATCATTAGATTAGATTTTTAAATTAATTAATAATTTTAATTTATTTATTAAAAATAAATATTTATTTTAATGATTATGTATATTAAATTATATTATTATGTTTGACAATTAGCGGATAGCTGATTGCATTAGCTGATAGCGGATTGCTGATTGCATTAGTTGATTTGACTTGCGGATGCATTAGCTGATTGTATAAAAGTATTTTGTAAAATTAAATGATAGTTGATAGCTATTTTATTATTTAAACAAGCAAAATGACATATAATGACATGATTATATTAATATTTCTTTGAATAGTTTATTAGTTATCAATATTTTATGTTTGTTAATGTTAATTAGATTGTAAAAGTTATTTTTTTAATAATAATATTACTAAAGATATTTGGAGGATCTATATATTAATTTATTACATAAAATTATTTTTAATATAATTTATTTAATTATTAAATTTAAATGATAATTAAAGTAAAAAATATTGGAGATTCAAATGAGAAAAATAAAAAAATAAATTTAGGGTGAAAAATATTGAATCAAATTTAAATAATTAATTAATCAATACTAGTAGTAGAATACGTTAGGGTGAAAAAATAAAAAACAGTAAAAGTTAAATTTAGGTTATTTGAAGATTTTTTGTAATTGTTAAGGGTAAAAACATATTTACAACTCTTATATCAAATCTTCTAAACTCAAAAAGCTCCACTGAGCAGCTTTTTCAAAATGAGAAGATTCACCAATCCACTATTTTAATTCTTTTTTCACCAAATATTTACATTAGCAGTTTTGACTGGTTCAAACCGCTAATTTTAGCTCAAAACACTATTTATCAAATAAAGCCATCAAAAAATACTAAATTTGATCTTAGTCAAAAGGTCAAGAAAAATATATTAAAAAATAAAAATTATACTGAAAATTCAGTTATCGAATCCTAATTCAGAACATAATTCAAATCCCAAGGTTAAAGTGTAATTAGAAACACATTAAAATTTTAAAAAGTTATAAAAAAAATTTAATTGATAGGTTAATTACTTAATTAATATCATTTAGATAATTAAATGATCTAATTGATAAAATTAATATATTAATAATTAAAAATTAAATTTCCAATAGTCTAAATGTCATTCATATAATTTATCTTTCTTTTTTTTCTTTTTTTTTTTTTACTTTCTTTTTACGACTCTCCTTCCTCACCTTAAAATTAGACGGATTTCGGAGACATCCCAGCGCTGGGGACTCGTCCAATGTTTTCGCCACACTCACCGCCGGCTGCTCCTCCGTTTCCGGAGAATTAAGTAAAGCAATGAAATGGCGCAATCTTTTAAGCTCAAAATTAACACTCTTTTAAACAAACTCGGCGACCGAGACACCTTCTCTCTCGCGGCTGCTGAGCTCGACTCCATTGCTAGAAACCTCGATGCCACGTCGCTTCCGACTTTCCTTTCTTGTATCATCGCCGTCGATTCCTCCGATAAAAGCGGAGTCCGTAAGCAATGCGTGAAGCTCATTTCTGTTTTGGCGGTTACTTATCCAAATTCTCTCCCTCATTTCCTCCCCAAAATGCTCTCTAATCTCCTCCGCCGCCTGCGGGGTCCCAACTCAGCCGTCCGCTCCGCCTGCGTCGACGCCGTCTCGGCTCTCTCCGCCAACCTCACCAAATGCAATTTCTCATCTTCGTTTTTGAAGCCTTTGAGCGAATCGGTTTTCACGGAGCAAGAACCAAACGCGCAGATCGGGGCGGCATTGTGTTTGGCGGCCGCGATCGATGGATCATCCGAGCCGGATCCGGTCAGGCTGGGGAAGATGTTGACAAAGCTGGAGAAACTCGTGAAATGCAGTGGTTGTAAGGCGAAGGCCGCAATTTTGGTGGTGATTGGGAGTGTGATCGGATCAGGCGGGGCGTCAAATTTGGGTGAAGAGATGATAAAAGGACTGGTAGGGTGTTTGATTGGGTTCTTGAGTAGTGAGGACTGGGCAGCAAGGAAGGCGGCGGCAGAGGCGCTTTGGAAGCTAGCGGTGGTTGAGAGAGATTCATTAGCTGAGTTCAAAACTGGTTGCATCAAAGTCTTTGAGGCTAGAAGATTTGATAAGGTTATTATTATTATCATTTAAAACATATACGTGTACTATAATACTCGTTTTTAGTTTAATTTTTATTTAAATTCTGGTAAGATCATTTATATTTTCGTTTACATTACTTTTTTTATTTAATTGTTTTTTAATGTTCTTGCCATATTTGGGTATGGATCATATAGGTAAAGGCTGCCAGGGAGGTTATGAGTCAGATGTTAGAGGCCTGGAAGCAGGTTCCGGATGTTTCAGAAGAGGCATCACCACCGCCTGGATCACAGGCTTCATTGAGAGGTATATGATGATCTGCTTCTGCTTGATTGGAGTTAGATATCTTGGCTAATGTGTTCTACATTAGCTGGTAGATTTTGTGTGTTCAAGTTCTAAATTAGAAATGTTGCATAGAATCAATGCATCTTTGCTATGAGCTGGATATTTGGTAATTGCTTATTTGCAAGTTGCTGCGAAGTTCTATATGATCTTTCATACGGAATACTGACCATTTTGGTAACATGAATATGATTTTTTACTTGTCTACTGGAATTGTTTCTGTTCTCATAACAGAGGATGCGAGTGATAGACTCTGTACGTCTGGTGCGAAATTTTCTTCCAATGGGGATATTGCAGTTAAGAAATCTACTTTGACAAAACGGTCAACTCCACCCAGTAGTTCCTTTGCAACCACGGCTAGGAAGAGAACTCCTTTAAAGGCAACCATTCAGAAACTAAATGGCAAGAAGCCCCTAGACGGGAGAGTTGAATTTGCTGCTCCCGTGGCAGGGGCCCGAGAGGATGTTTTCAATGAGAGGGGAAATAACGAGAATGCAAGATCTGCAAAGTCTGAAGTAAGGCGGTCCCTCTTCAATAATAAGAATTTTGATGACAAGAAGCACAAAATTGGTTGTTCAAAGTCTGGATCTCGTGTTGCTCCTTGTCAAGATGAAATCCCAGGTTCGGCTGTTGGGGTTAGTAATGCCCATGAAAATCTCAGTGCAAACCATAAAGACTGCGAAGACTTATCCTTGATCCGCACCCAACTGGTTCAGATAGAAAAGCAGCAATCTAGCCTACTAGACCTCCTACAGGTTTGTTTCCAATGCTTGAAAATTAAATATCCTCACCATCTTGTAATTTGAGTATCTTAATGATATATCTCTTAAGATGTTTTTTCAATAACTTAAGGTGCTTAGGCATTGCATTATTGAAGTAATAGTTAACTCACATGCATTACTGAAGTTGGACTGGTTTAGTATGTCCTGAGTATTGTCATCATCTATTATGTTGAAGTCCACCAATATTTATAATCTCCTAGACTTCTGTTTCCAACCAATCTCTTTGAAGTTGAATGAAAGTATCTCTATGCATTATTACTATCTCTGTTGTAGGTATTCATACAAATAGGGAAAGAATAACCATAAATAGTTTTTTTTATGTTTGAAGTTTTGAGGAGGCATACATGGCTCTACCTCTTTCTGCTACATGTACTTTGATTATACTATTTATCACATCAAGGCTTTATTATTATCTCCTGCTTTCTTATTTCTTCCTTCATTTCTCTAGAGATTAATTTGTAGCTCGCAGATTGGAATGAATTCACTAGAGACACGCGTGCACGGTCTAGAACTGGCTTTGGATGAGATCTCATATGACTTGGCTGTATCAACTGGGAGGATGTTTACTTCCATCAGGACCACTTGTTGCCTATTTCCTGCTGCAGGTTTTTTGAGATCCAAGTTCTGGAGGAAAACAGGGATGAATACAGATGGTGGCCGATACAATACCTCTATGTTTTCTACGTCCAGTGGCACCCCATCTGTGGCTGCCATACGTTCTAGAGCTTATAGAAACACCAATGAAACGTCTGAGAACCATAGGTTACGACTTCATGGTTGTGGTGGATTTATTACGAATCCATTGGCAGAAGTTCATAGTGATTCATATCAGTGACCACCCGAAGCAGCAGCAGGTATTTAACATTAAATATTACCTTTAGTCTTTTAATTCCATTTTCATTTGATAGAACCTGATTGAATGTCAATAGATAGTTCCTTTGCGTTCAGTTGAACAGCTATTTAATATACCCTTCAAATTCATGCTTTCAGTTACAGGTGCTACTTCTCTTTCATATTTTGCCACCCAGTAATCAACCTTGTATTCTCATAAGCTTACATTTTTTATGCATGTCAGGCATCACAGCCGGTTACTCTGTCTAATTCAATCGTAAGGCTTAAGACATGCTTTTTTCTTTCTCAACATTTATGGTTAAGGTTTAGTTTCCTCCTTTAACAGGCTTCTGATTTGCATTCTGACTTGTTGTAGGCTTGGAATTCATGAAAATCAAAGGTTATCAGTCAAGTTTAGGTCAATTGTGACGACAAAGATGGTGATCATTCACTTATATCTTCCCTATTGTGAAGCAATATGCTTGCTTGAATTCTTAGGCAGTTCGTTCTAAATTCAATTCCGAGAGACGGTAATTCGCCTCCTAGAGTCTATCGTCTCGCATCCTCCCGGGAGATCACGGGAAAGGGTATCATCTAATAAATATACTCATTTATTTTATTGCCCCGAAACTTTATCTAGTTAAGACGTCGAGGCATATGAAGACTGGAGAGAAGAGTGGGGTTAACCACCTAATCATCTCCAGCCTGTAATAGAGTGTGTATAGCTTTTCTAATGTATTCGGAACACTTTTTTTCTTTCTTTTTCTTAAATTCCTTCTTGCTTTACAGATCATCTGAAATTGCAATCACTATAACTTTACATTGTTGATGAGCATCCTTATACAGGAAATGTTAGTTGTTTGATTAAGTTAATGCAAACAAGATATATGATTATTTGACCTAACCCTTTGCCCCACTCAACGTAAAACGTCTTATTGGTATACATACTAGTATTATGAATTTTCTGTATCAAAATCTTGAACATGAATACGATCATCTGAAATTAGTTGTATTCACCTTGCTTAAAGGTATTGTATTGTATTTATTTTTTGTATTCCAATCGAATGGTTTTAGCAGTAAAGGATAGTGTTGTCCTTTGTGGGTGATATGAGTTTGAGTGGTATAATTTCAACTGTGTGTCTTTTCAAAAGATTAAGAGAAAAGAATAAATGTATAGTGATAATTTAATTTTGTCATTTTTTTAATGCTCTAAAGGTGATTACAAGGTAATATCTGTTTATTCTTAACCCTTTGACAATGCATATACACTTTGTAGATAAAGCGATTTGAACTCGTGTCTCTTAAGATGAACATTATTCGGTTTTCCACTATTTTTCCCTTAGACATTTGTTGAGTTGAATTTTATCTAAATTTATTAGGATTTAAATCTCTTGTTTAAAAGTTTGTCTAATTTATTCTAACTTGAATCGTGTTTGATCTATAATTTGAATAATTAAACATACTTGTTTTTAAATTTTAATCAATATGATTGTATTTATATTCCTTTTAAAAAAATATTAAATTCATAAATTTAAAGTGTACGCACGGGCACTATATTTTTTAAAAATTAAATACATCTTAAAAAAATAGTTAATATCTGAAATCAATAACGGTGCATGAAACTACAAATCTTGCTAACAGGGGCAAATGCAGTGAAGTGATCAAAGCCCCTAAGAAACGAGCACGAAAGGACATTGATTATTGGATTAATTTTTAGATCGAATGTGTTGATTTATGCATACATCGTTTTTGGTTTGATTTTGTTTTCAGATTATGGCCCCTAAGAAACGAGCACGAAAGGACATTGCCTCTAGTTCACATCCTCCGCGTTCTCTTCTCGATCATATTGGTAATAGACCCAATCTTGCCCACATTTATCAAAATTGTTTTAATGAACCTCAATTTCCAGACGCCATGGAAAATTTTAAAGAATACCAAAGTTACAAAATTTGCCCCGAGCGTGTTACTTCAATCCCGTTTTTATCCTCCGAAAGATTTCCATTCAAATATCTTCATTTAATGCATAATTGGAAATTTATGAGTTTTTTAAGTATACCCGAGATTTTATATAGAAATCTTGTTTTGATCTTCTATTCCAACGCTCGGTGTATTTACAACGAAAAATGAACTTTGGTCATTGCAATTGAATCTTACTTAATGGGTAAGAAATTTTGAATTGATTCAAGTGTCTTAGCAAACTTTTTGGGTCTTGAAGATATGAGAATAGATGATGAGGATGAGTTAGGACATGTTCTTAGTGGTTCGGTGACCGTTCTTGATGCCCATGAAGGCATCTTACACCTCATGATCACTTGGTGGTTTCGTCCATCCGTTGGGAAATACTCTACCATCCGCCAAGTCGATGATTTTTCGCTTCGATGCTTTCGTGAGGAGAAGCGACCAAACCTTGCTCAGATTATGTTCTCCGAGATCGTCTTTCTTGTCGAACATCGCCACACCACCTTGGTTACATCCTTCACATATGGCACGGCTTTGAGCTACATCTTTCATAAGATGGGTATTGATTGTTCATACGATCTTCCGGAACCTCTCACGGATCCCATTGATGAGCATTCTCTCCGTCGTGCAAAGTTTACCTATTACAATAGAGAATGGATTCAGAACACCGACCTTTCGGGTGGTGTACAACCCGATCCGGTGGTGGCTCCTCAAGACGCTCCTATTCTCAAGCTCCGGTGGCCCAACCAAATCTCGATGCTCTCATGACTTTCCTCAATGAGAAGTTCACCTATTTGCACACCACCATGGACTCCGGATTTGCCGCGATCGGCACTCGCTTCACATCCTTGGAGGAAAGGGTGACGGCTATTGAACATCGCCAAAAATCTATGGAAATTACTCTTACCGTCTTTCATGGTGAATGACATCAATCCCATGGACCTCAAGCCACAAATGATGACGAGGATGAAAAAGATGAAGACGATGGAGACGATGGAATGGACTCTTAGGCATTTTGCATATCATAGCATATCATATTAGGATTTAAGTTATGCACCTTTATTTTATGTTTTTATGAACTCCTACGCTTTGCCTTTTATTTGGTTTATGTTTTTAGGATTTGAGTTGGGATTGCTTATGTTGCTTAAACTATGCTTTGAATTTTAATGATTATGTTGCTTAGTTTAAATTTCTTGGAGTTACTATGTTCCTTTGATAAATATACCCTATTGAACTATGTTGATTTTTGATCTAACAAAAAGGGGGAGAAGATTTAAAGAGCCAAATTTTTTTAGCCTTAAATTAAAGGGGAATAAATTTTCATCATTTTTTTAGGATTCTTAAAAATTTTCATTTGGTTTTGTTATATGAAAAAGGGGGAGATTGTAAAACCTATGTTTGATTTTGATATAACAAATTATCTAAGGACTAAATTGAAAAAGAAAATGAAATTTTAAGTATTCAAAAGTCTCACAAAATGACAAGGAAAAGATTTCCAAAGTTAAAGACTTAAACCCAAACATTGTCTAAGTGTTTCAAGCCAAAAATACATAAATACGCCCAGGCGTATATCGATACACCCCTCAGCGTTTCGATACAGATTTTAGCTACTGGAATTTGATTTTGCAAGGCATATCGATACACCCTTTGGTGTTTCGATACGAATTTTGGCTACTGGAATTTAGTTTTGCAAAATGTTTCGATACGACCTTGGCTATTTCGATACAGTCTTCAGGATTCATCTGGGCAAACATTTTTAGCTTAGCGTTTCGATACGGATCACACTCATTTCGATACGATTTGAAATATGGGTTTAAGAAATTTGTACTCCTACCGATACGGTACGCTATGTTTCGATACGATTTGAAATCTAGATTTAAGAAATTTCAAAACGTACCGATACGGTTAACCCCGTACCGATACGGTTTGTCAAGATCTTCAAAGATCTTTGCATTAAATTTTTCGACCGTTACTTGTTAGTTATTGGAATCCCTAATTTTTAAATTACCGTTGAACCCGTATCGATACACCCCTGGGCGTACCGATGCAATTTTCAGTCTAGGATTCTAGTGAGCAAAACTCGTATCGATACGACATTAACGTTTTGATAGGCCCCTCATTTTGCACTATGACCATTTTGATACACCCTTACGCATATCGATACGCTTTCCACAACGGCTATATTTTTGTTGTAACAGGTATGGATACGGGCCTTCGTGTACCGATACAGTTGTTCACCAAATTGCATTTATTACAGGAAAAATGATCCCTAATGGCTCTATTGATGACTTCAACCACCCAAACATCTAGAATTCAATAAGAGGGTATAAATAAAAGTCTCTAATGCAGTAGCAACAACTAATGAAACTTCATTGAACAACATTCAAGTACTCAAGCAAAATCCAACCCTTGTGCTCAAAAAGTCAAATCCTTGTACCCAACTTGTGTAATCCTTTGTAATCTTTTTATTTCAAGTTTGGGGTTGAGTGTTCTTGTAAATTGGGCAAATATTTACCTTGTGAGGGTTTTTATTCATTTTCCATTTCTTTCTTTGTATTCAAGAGTGAATTGTTCAAAGCTTTGGGTAGAAAGCTTGAACTTGTAAGGGCTGCCTCCTAAGCCTAGAAAAGGGGAAGAATTTCATAGTGAAATTGGTTGAAAATCCTTAGTAGGAAGCTAAGGTAGTGGACGTAGAGCTTGTTAGAAGCTTGAACCACTATAAATCATTGTGTCCCATTGTCTATCTTTTCCGATTTGCTTCCAAACTTTTAAAATAACCAATTCACCCCCTCTTGGCTAACATCTACATTGATTGATCATCCTAACATTTAATCATGATTTTATGGATTTAATTGAGTTTCGATGAGAACATTGGATGAGTACTGTTATGGATCTGTTTTGTAACGACCCAGATTTTCGAGTCAATGATGGGCGTTGACCCGAGTCTTAGACTGACACGTTGGGTCGAGTGTTTCAATTATGTTGGGCCTTGTCTTTGGGCTTGTAGGAGCCTTTTTGGGCTTGTCATGTGTTTTTGGGCTTGCTTGGTGGATTTGGGTTTGGCTTAAGATGGGATTTAAGGAGGGGTATTATTGTAAAACCATAATTGAAAGACAAAGGCTGATGAAGCCTTAATTTTCTGCAGGGAAAAAGAACAAGGGTGATTTCACCTTGTCTCTACCTTCATACCATCTCTCTCTTTCTTCTTTCTTCTTGGTGAATTCTTGAGTTACGTAAAATCCTCGTTGTTTGAGTGGGAATCACAGATTGTGGGTTGAGGAGAAATTGTTCATCACCCTAAGATCTATCTTTCAAGGTAAATATCTTTAGAGTTGGTGGAGGTTGAGTTTGAAGCTTGGTCCAAGGAAGAAAAGAGGAAGAAGCTGGTTGTTGCCTTATTCAGAGATTTGTTTGCCTAAGGTCAGTACACTTTTGACTCATTCACTTCATGAGCATCCTAAAATGATTGCTTTGTGTGATTTATGGTTTTGGGTTGCAAAGTTAAGGTTTTAGAATCTTTAAACCCCTTTTAATGGCAAATCAAGAATCAACTGTTGATAATGTGTAAAATTGGTAGAAAATCACCTATTATACCTTAAATAACATGTAGGAACATTTTGGGGCTTAAACCTTTTAGGTTAGTGGCTGGGATTGTGAAATCCTGAGCTCCAGGTTTTGAAATCTGGGTCGTACACCGGTACGGGGTGGCACGTATCGGTACACCTTTGTATGAAAGAAGGGCTTTTTGTGAGGGGCGTACCGGTACAACATGTCGCGTATTGGTACCCCATGCTTGGTAGAAATTCTAGTGACGTTTTCATGTACCAGTACTCTAGGGGACGTATCAGTACCACTGTTCCATTACCTGGGCGAGGCCTTCGTGTACTGGTACGCATTTAAAGGAGTACCTGTACAACATAAAGAATCGTTACAAGGCTTCGTGTACCGATACTGGGTATGTAACGCCCTGAAATTGGGCCTAGATGAGGGCCGAATCGAGTTAGGGGTTCAAGAAAACCGGTTTAGACAATTCGACTAGTTTTGGGAAATTAAATCTTAAAAATTGATTTTGGATTGAAATAGATTATGGAAAAATTTTGGAAATTACTTGTAATACCCGAATTTTGACCGGGCGAATAAATAAATAAATAAATAATAAATATAAATATGTATTATGTTAGTTCTTAAATAAATAAATAAACCATAAATAATGTCCAAACTGTCCATTTACATAAAGTGTCCAATTATATTTTAAAAACGCCAAAGGCCAAATACATACAAGGCCCAAGTTACATTTGTTTCCCGCCCAAATTTATTAAGCTACAGCTAAACAAACACAAAACGCCAATTATCAGTTTTTCCCCGCCTAAACCATGCCACGTGGCAGTCCTAGATTGGCCCAAACCTATTTCACTCGGATAGTGGTTTTGATGACGACAGCGGGTTTGACCACTATAAATACCTATAGGAGAGAGTGTGTCGGTAATAATTAGTCAGTAATAATGAGATATTAATAAACTATAATTATTAATAATAATAATAATAATAAGAGAGAGAGAAAGAGAAGGCTTACCTCGGGAAGGGAACCGATGCGCCAGGAGCTGAACCGATGCGCCAGAAGCTGAATCGCCACGAAGCTCATCGGCCAGTCACTTGGATCTCGCCAGAGACGATGACCAAAAAAACAAAACCGCTATCGAAAGTTAATTTCTTCTCTGATCTTTCGTTTCCTGTAAAAACATTAAAACCACGTTAGTAACTAAAAAACAGTAATATAAAAATAATAAGGTAAAGAGAAAGGTGGCTGGGAACTTATCTAAGTGGCAACCGGGGTAGATCTGAACGGTGGAGTTGAAGAGGGTTGGGTTTATGGGTAGTCTAGGCCAGGGAAGAAGGGGATCCTATCAGATCTGGGTAGATTTAGGGTTCTAGGGTCAAAATTTAGAATTTTTAGGTTCGAATATGGCAAAGGACGATGGCCAGATTTTGCCCTACGGCGGTCGAAAATTGCCTTGCGGCGGCCGGCTGAAGTGAGGTGGAAGCCGGAGTTCAGGAATGGTGGCCGGTGAACACTTAAATGTGATTGGAGTTAGGCAGATAAGGATTCAGGGGCGGTGCCTAAAATGGCTTGTGGCCGGCAATATGGGTGTTCATCTAAAATGGGATGAACACGTTGAATGTTCATCCCAAAACCTAGGTTTTTGATCCGTTTGGGTTAGTTTTTGGGCTGAGACATGTTTGTGCATAGAGAATTGAGAGATTTAGAGAGAGAAAGAAAGTGAGGTGAGAGAGTGGAAATTTAGCAAATGAGAGGAAAGACCGAATTTTGGTCTAAGAATGGCTTTATATAGCCAAGAAGGAATGGTGTCGTTTTGACGTCGGGTCACCTAGGATCCCCGCGTTTTTACGCTGGTCGGGTCATGGGTCCGCATCCAATATCTGGATCATCTCGTTTTGGCCCCCAAATTTCTCTTAGATTGAGCCCGAAACTTTGTAACTCTCACAATTTAGTCTCTACTCCCTTTTTAATTGTTCCCCTTAGGTTTGTAATTAGCGTAATTAGGTCACTAGGGCTTTGTAATTTGGGTTTAAGGTTTTGTAGCAGTTTCAATTCAGTCCTATAATAATAAATTGAGTTTTTTTAATGTGTTTTTAATTTAGTTTCCTTTTATTTATTTATTTATTTAATTAAATACCATTAACTTATATGTGTGATTGTATGTTTTAAAATATCATATAGTGTATCTTGTTAGGTAATTAAATACACTTAGTTTAATTAATTATTAGAGCCTTTAGCCTAAGTTTCTTTAATTAGAATTCAATAATTGAAATAGGAAAGATAATTGTAGTAATTAAATGCATATTAAATATAAGATTTAAAATCCTAATTTGGACGGTGTTCCATTGTTTACAATGGAGTGTTATTTCAACATGGATTTTAATGAAAATATTTAATATATAAATCACACTTATAATTGCAATATAAATGTAGTTCATTAATTGACGTTTAAAATTAATATATTGTAGTTAATTAAATGTATATCGAATAGAATCTTTGAGATTCAAATCTGGATGGTGTTCCATTGTTTACAATGGGGTGTTATCTCAGCCTTGGTCATAAAGGTGTATATTCGATATACATTTTCACTTATAATACTGAATAATAAATTGTTAGAGCCTTGATTAGGATTAGAACTTTAATTAACTATAATGATTAATTAATTAGGAATATGATTAATTTAAAGGCTTTAAATAAATGGAAGGTGTTCAAGAAATTGACATTTTCACATGAAAGTCATTAAATTAATTAATATTCATAGATTTAAACAATTAATTAAATAGAGCCTTTTTAGGAATAGAACTTAAAATTGACAAGACAATAAAATATCATTTATTAAAAACCTTTTATGTTGGAAATTTATTTTAAATGCGAATAGGGGTGTCACCTAACGGGGTGCTTTTAATCTCGTATTTGAACAAAATGAATTTCCTTATAAAAGGACATCTACATTCGTAATTTAAATTCAATTAATAATTATGGAATAAATTAAATTCAAATAATTATTTGAAATGCCAAAATGCCACGTAAAATTAAAGGTATCGATAACGGACATTCGTAGGGGTGCTAACCCTTCCCTACACGTAACCGAATCCTGAACCCAATTTTTAAGAGAGAATCTCTAGTTTGTTTTTTCGGTGTCTGGTCTACCTCGAAGTGATCGGTGGCTACTCCAATATGTTTTGAAAGGATAAATAAAGGAAAATTCGATTTAATACGAAAAACCCTAAATTTTCATGATTAAATTAAAAATGGCCAGAAAACCCTAATTTTCCAAAAGACCAATCGCCAGGCTATTTTTAGACATCCCGATTTCAAAAATGGTCGCGACAGCTTGGCGACTTCGCTGGGGATTTAAAAAACCGAGAGTCAGGCCTAATTAATTTTACGTGGCATTTTGGACAGTAATTTGAATTTAATTTTTCTATAATTATTGGATGAATTTTTTGGAAAAATGCTAGTAGCTTTTTCTTGTGTGATATAAATTGTCATTCATGCATAAGCCTTATACCCGGGCTTTTCACCTTTAAGTGGGAGTGAGACATGATCTTACGTGAGTTATTCAGCTCCATGATCGGATTTTGTCCTCCTTCCGATTACCAAACTTATACACCCTGAGGTTACGCCTCCGCTATAAGGGGCCGTATACTCTCGAATCTATGTCTTACTAGTCCAGTAACGATAGTTCGGGTACCCAGAGTCTAGATCGAAACCCACATGCTGTAATAGAAACCTACCCCACTAGAGCCAGACAGAGACCTAGGACAGGGTGTTGCTGATTTAAATTAATTTCTCTGTTTATTATTGTGTGCAAAATAAATTGTTCTCTGGTTAATTTTACGCAATATAAATTGTTTTATTTTAAAGCAATTATTTTTCTTTATAATTTTAATTCACCATACTGACACAATTTTTTTTTTGTTTTTGTGTGGGTGTGTTTTATTCGATAAATGTTGCATCACATTGAATTCATGAGAGGTATCGGTTCGAGAATTAGTCGAGTATGCAGTGGCCATAAGAGCTGAAGGGCCCGATAGACAAGCGAAAGACAATGTGTCATTGTGGATCTGATTCGAGAAGACTCAATACAAGAACGAAGACAATATCCGTAGAGACCAGGCGTCATTAAAGCAAGGTTGTACCAAAAATTTCTGAACATGATGAATTTTTGCCGAAGCTAATCTTAACTTGAGAACCATATGACGGGAATACGAAGAGTCATTTTCAACAAAATTTCTGAATTATAGCGTTGCTATTAGACATTTGAATAGGTCAAGAATTGTTCAGGACCATGATCTGTTAATGAAGCCCGATATAATTGTTCACTTTTCGGGAGGATACATATGACACCAACAATAGAGAAATACGAGATTTTACTACACTGCTCCAGTGGTCAAAAGGACAAGGTTTATACAAGACTCAACAATAGTTCAGGGTTCAAGATAGGGTCATTAGCAGTTACAGAGATGAACAAAATGCAATATCTGAAAAAATAGTGATAACCAGAAGAGAGATAGAAGACGAATAAATTGAAGGGGCATTCAAGATAGATAAATTAAGAGGGGCATTCAAGGACTGTTTCTAAACCTAAGAAATAATAGAAAGCTTTGAACTCAGAGATCCAAGTTTCACAAGTTTGGTGGTTTTAGTTTAGTGACCAAAATGAAAATTTTGAAAGTTTGGGGGTCAAAGTAAAACTTTGGAAAGGTTTAGAGGCTAAATTGTAATTTCTAAAAGTTATGTAAGTTAACCCCGTAAATGAATAGTTCACCCCCAAGAGTGACACTTTCGTGTTACTCAGATTTTTCGTACGGAGTGTGTATTAGTGTCTATAAAGCTTGAAAGTTCGTAGGAAGAAAATTTGGAAATCATATTGAGTAAAATACGAATATTTGGATCGAATAAATGCCATAAATAAAAATCTAAGATATTTTTGGACATGGACAGTTAGATTGGAATCAATTTGGTTCAATTTTAATGGAATGGCAATTTTTAAGTCTTTTTGTAAATAAAGACTAGTTGGAGGGCAAATTGGACATTTGCCATGGATGGCATTTTTGAAATATTTTGAAACTTTGAGGGCAATCTTGAAAGTTCAAATACACTTGGATGAGATCTTGGCAATTGATTTTTGATAAGATTGAATCTTGGCCATTGGATGGAAAGGGTAAAGTAGTAATTTCACTATGTTAAATGAATTAAAAATTCATTTTTAGACATGTGGATCAGTATTAAAAAGATGAGAAAATATTCTCATCTTATTTTCTTTGGGCATTTCGAAACCAAGAAAGAAAAGAGAGAACTAGAGTTTTTCATTTTTCAAGTCCAAAATTCAAGGATCAAAGTTAGAATCAAGGTATGTTGCTTTAAGAAAAATTGATTTATGCTTCATGCTTTTTCATTTGATAGTAATTTTGTTTGATTAAGTTGAGTATAAGTTATGTCATGGATGAAGATGATTATGGAAATTGATAGTAGATGATGAAATTAAGGTTGATTTGTGTAGAATTAATGTTATAAACATAGAATCAAGCTTGAAATTGGATTAATTCAATGTTTGAAGTTATAAACCTTAACCCTAAGATTTGGGGATTTTGGTTAGGGAATCAAATTGAAGATGATATGGAATGGATTATGATGTTGGAAGTTTAATTTTGATGTTAGATTAAATAATTTCCCCAATTAAAGTTATAGGGACCATTTCAAAAATTTGGAGAAATTATTGAAAAATTTATTTTAGCTCTTGAATTGATGAATTATGGTTGAAATAGCATAAATTGATGTTTAAGGATCAAAATGAAAATTTTTGGAAATAAAAGGACTAATTTGACAATTTGAAGAAAATTGGGGATTAATCTTGAATTTATGAAAAGTTTAGGGATTTGATGTTGAGCTTGTATTTGAATTATATTATGTTGGAAAAATTAAGTTTACTGATTTAAATGTTGATTTTGAAGTTTAAATCAACATTTTGGGTTAAATTGAATATTCGACTACTTTAGGGACCAAAGTGTAAATTTTTAAAGTTTGGGTCCTAAAGTGTAAAGGATGAGAAATATATGGATCAGACCTAGAATTTATGGTTCGAAGGTTAAAAGAGTCCTTAGGGAGTAAAATAGAATTTTTAGGAAAAGTTGGAGATTTAAAGAAAAGTATGGGAAATTGCGGTTTGAATATAGAAAGCTTTATCAGATCAAGTTTACGTTTGATGGATAGTTAATTATTTACTTTCCATTATTGCATATGGAATGAGTATGTGCTAACATATACTTTGAAATGGTATATGTTATTGTTGGTGTAGATTCTGATAAAAATCGAGGTCATACTAGTAGACCTGGAAAAGAAGTAGTTCGAGACTAAGATCGAACAGTAAGGACAAATACATTGCAAGGCTAAGGTGAGTGCATAAATGATTTTAAATGTAAGTTTGTTAACATACATGTTATAGGAAGACTTGTGATAAGTCGACCTAAAAATGTGAAAATTTTTATAAAGCATACATATTTTTTTTGGCATGATACTATATTTTAATGATTTAAAGATTATGGCATATTTTATGATCACAAATGCTTTTATAGCATGACACGTGATGGACAAGTTATTTGATACGATTTTTAAATGGCAGTATACCATGAATGTTATAAAGCATATTGGAGTATGAACTGATCCAGTATGAAGATGTTTTAGATGATATATGTATATATATGGAATTTGGTTTACTTGACATTATTTGCAGGAATTGTTTTTCAAGTTTGCCCTTGGTAATAAAATGTTGAGTAGAATAATATTGTGGTATACCATTAATAGTATTATAAAGTTATTGACACTTCAAGTGTATTATAAAGTAACAGATACTTGAATGTGTATTATAAAGTTATAGACACTTGATTGTGTCTTACAAGTATGTCAAGGATAGTACTTTTCAAGTACGCGACTCGAATATTAGACACTTGATATTTACCTTGGGCTATATGATTGCACGAGATAACCTCTGTTTTTAGGTCAAAGAATGAATACGGTATGCTTTATTGCATAGACATTCTTGCATTACAAAGTATGTGATTTTAATAATTATCACATTTTGAAAAGTATCATGTATTTATAATGTTTATATATGTCATTTACCTTATGCCTCACTGAGTTATACTTAGCGTGTAGTTCGGTTGTACACGTAGGTAAACAGAAGTAGGAGTGGAGCTTTGCATCACTGCCTCTTTTGGGAGTACCGAATCAACAGGTTAATTTCAATACTTATGACATCCATGCTTTTGTGTTTAATAGTGGCATGTACTGCTAATCCTGTCTTTTTGATAAAGTACTTTAATTGGCCATGTAATAGTGTTACTAACTTTTTATGAATGTTAAATATGTTTTATTATCGGGTATTAAATTATTATTTTATTTATAAATTAGATAAGGTTAAGAGTGCTTGAACTAGGAAAATTTCAAGATGGGCGACCACCTGGGAAGTTATTTTAAAATTTAAATTTTTTTTAATTTACCCCGATTTTTAAGTTAAAAGATGTTTTTAAAGTCTGTGGCATCTCTGACTCGTGCTCAATGTGCGGATACGGGAATGGGGTGTTATATTTATTGGTATCAGAGCTACATGTTTAGCCGGTTCTGGAGTTAAAATTGAATTTGATAAAAGTATTAAAGTGTGTACATGCCACTAGGATGTCGTATTTACTTGAAAATAATACTTGTTGGATTGATGCAATTGCCTATTAGTTTAAATGTATGTCATGAGTACAAATGTCGGAGGGAGTAAGATCCCGACATGCTACTCAACAAATGGGGCCTGAGAATGCCTAGAGGTAGGGGAGGGAGTACAACAGCCTGTTCAATAGGAGGCTGGTGCACCTGCACAGGAAATGCCGGTGCAAGATCGGGATACGTTTCTGCAAGCTTTGGAAGCGATACTTAATAGACCTCCTCGAATTTTTGTTCCGAAAGAGTTAAAGAAGCTGTAGGCTCCTGATTTTAAAGGCGATGTCGATGGGGACCCTATGTCGGCAAATCTCTGGTTAAATGACATACATACAATATTGTCTTAGATTGGGTGTGATGATTGAGAAAAGCTGGAAGGAGTTCTCCTTATTGAGAGAGCAAACACTAACATGGTGGATCAATGTCATTGCTCGTGTTCAAGAAGAGGTGAACTGCCAGTTTTTCCTCCGTGAGTTTAGGAGGAAATATATTAGAGATGCCTTCATTCAGGAAATGAGTCAGCGGTTCCTGGATCTACACACTCTTACGTTAGTTCTAGATTAGCTCGGGAAAGAGGAATTCCTTTAGAACTAACTCAGAGTGATGTGATAGTCATAAACCCTCTAGGCCAAAGTGCTCGAGTAACTAAAGTAAGTAGGAAATGCCCGCTTATAGTTTAGGGAATTGAATACCCAGCTGACTTGTTGGATTTTTCGTTTAGTGATCTTGAGATCATTTTGGGCATGGATTGGCTTTATGCCTATGATGCTACAATAAGGTGCCGCCAATAGCAGTTTATTTTAAATACTACAGATGACTCAAAAATTTTAGTATTGGGCGAAGGGTCCCAATGTATAAAGAATGTAATTTCGGCTTTTAAAGCCAAGAAACTATTGAAGCGGGGTTGTGAGGCATTTCTAGCCCATGTAGTGGATACTAAGAAGATTGATAATGACCTCAGTGCGATTCCAACAGTTCAAGATTTTCCTGAGGTATTTCCGAAAGAGTTACCAGGATTTCCTCTAGAGAGAAAAGTACAATTTGAATTTGAGGTTATTCCTGGTACTGAACCAGTATCCATGACTCCATATAGAATGGCACCTATAGAATTGAGGGAGTTAAATCACAGTTGCACGAGTTATTAGATAAAGGATTTATACGTCCTAGCACATCACCATAGGGAGCTCTGGTGCTTTTTGTTAAAAAGAAGGATGGTTAGCTGTGACTGTGCATTGATTACCGATAGCTAAACAAGGTGACCATAAAGAATAAGTATCCTTTGCCAAGGATAGAAGATTTATTTGATCAATTAAAAGGAGCAGTAGTATTTTCTAAGATTAATCTTCGGTCTGGTTATTACAAAATGAAGGTCAAAGAGGAAGATATTCCAAAAACAACATTCCAAACGAGGTATAAGCATTATGAATTTGTTGTGATGCCATTTGGCCTTACAAATGCTCTAGCAGCATTTATGGATTTAATGAACCGAGTATTTCAGCCGTATCTCGATCGGTTTGTCGTAGTCTTCATTGATGATATATTGGTGTACTCGAAGACTAAAGAGGATCATGATACATATTTGAGAATAGTGTTACAAATTTTGAGAGAGAAGAAACTGCATGCTAAGCTCTCAAAATATGAGTTCTGGTTGTCTGAAGTGGCTTTCTTGGGTCACATTGCTTCAACTGAAGGGATTATAGTGGATCCTAAAAAGATACAAGCTATTGTGGAGTGGAAAGTTCCCAAGAATATTACTGAAGTCCGTAGTTTCTTGGGACTTGCTGGATATTATCGAAGGTTTGTGAAAAAATTTTTGATAATAGCTGCTCCACTTACAAAGTTATTGAGAAAGAATGTTCCATTCGTTTGGACTGAAAAGTGTCAAGAAAGCTTTTATCAGTTAAAGAAAATTTTGACAGAAGCTTTAGTTTTAGTACAGCCCGAATCGGGAAAGGAGTTTACTTTGTACAGTGATGCATCTCATAATGGATTGGGGTGCGTATTAATGCAAGAGGGAAAGGTGATTGTTTATGCTTCTCGACAATTAAAGCCACATGAAAGGAATTATCCGACCCATGATTTAGAGCTAACAACTGTTATTTTTGCTCGAAAAGTGTGGCGACATTATCTCTATGATGAACGTTGTCACGTATATAGGGATCATAAGAGTCTAAAATATTTGATGACACAGAAAGAGTTAAATCTACGACAACGAAGGTGGCTGGAACTGATAAAGGATTATGATCTGATCATTGATTACCACCCAGACCGAGCAAATGTTGTAGCAAATGCTTTGAGTCAAAAAAACATTTTCTACATTACGAGCTTTAAATGCGCAATTAAAAGGGAGATCTAATGGTTCGTTGTTAGTAGAGCTGCATTTGAGATCATCATTATTAGATCGAATTAAAGAAAGTCAGCAACTAGATAAAGATTTCAAAACCAAGATAAAGCAAGTTGAATCAGGTGGAATTAAAAATTTTGAGATTAAACCTGATGGGTGTGTCTATTATAAGGATAAAATGTATATTCCTGAAGATGCGGAGTTGAAACATGATTTGCTTACTGAGGCACACTATAATCCCTTGACTATGCATCCTGGAGGAAACAAGATGTATCAAGATTTGAAGAGTCGATATTGGTGGCCTGGTATGAAAAGAATGATATCAGAGTTTGTTGCCAAGTGTTTGACTTGTCAACAGGTAAAGGCTGAGCATCAAGTGCCATCAGGAAAGTTACAACCTATTTCTATTCCATAATGGAAGTGGGATAGAATTACTATGATTTTTGTGAAGGACTACCATTGACCCCTAGCAAGAAAGATTCTATCTTGGTAATTGTGGACAGGTTAACTAAATATGCTCAGTTTATACCAGGTAGAATGGATTATCAGATAAGCAAGTATGCTGAGTTGTATATCAAAGAAATAGTCCGATTACATGGGGTGCCTATATCCATATTATCAGATCGAGATCCAAAGTTCACATCAAGATTTTGGAAAGCATTGCACAGAGCTTTGGGGATAAGACTGAACTTCGGTACTGTATTTCATCCTCAAACAGATGGTCAGTCTGAAAGGATAATTCAGATACTTGAAGATATATTAAGAGCATGTATAATTGAATTTGAAGGATCATGGGAAAAATACTTGCCATTAGCAGAATTTGCTTACAATAATAGTTATTAGGCAAGTATTCAAATGGCACCTTATGAAGCTCTTTATGGTCGAAAGTGTAGATCACCCTTGAACTGGTTTAAGTTGCATGATCGCAAGTTGATTAAGCCAGATATGTTGCAAGAGATGGAGGAAAAGGTTAAGATTGTGCAAGACAATCTTAGAAAGGCCACTGATTGACATAAATCTTATGCAGATTTGAAAAGAAAAGACATTCAGTTTGAAGTTGGAGAAAAAGTATTTTTGAAAGATTCTCTTTGGAAGAAAATAATGAGATTCGGTCGTAAAAGTAAGTTAAGTCCCAGATATATTGGACCGTATGAGATACTAAAAAAGGTTGGTCCTGTGGCATATCAATTAACTCTTCCACCTGAGATGAGTAAAAATTCATAATGTTTTCCATGTTTCGATGCTCCGGAGGTATAGATCAGATCCATCACATGTGATTGTACCGGCAAAAATTGAGTTGCAATCAGGCTTGAAATATGAGGAAGAACCAGTAATGATACTAGCTTATGGTGTTAAAGAATTAAGGAATAAGCAAATTCCATTTGTGAAAGTCCTTTGGCGCAATCGCAAAGTAGAGGAAGCAACGTGGGAAACAAAGGATGCAATGGAAAAACAGTATCCGCACTTGTTTAAAATAGGTACATTTTGAAAATTTGATGACGAATTTTCTTAAGGGGGAGAATTGTAATGCCCCAATATTTTCTTGGTGACTAAAATGTAAAGAGTTAAAGATTGGTGGTTTTAGTTCAGTGACCAAAATGAAAATTTTGAAAGTTTGGGAGTCAAAGTATAAACATAGAAAAAGTTTAGGGGCTAAATTGGAATTTCTAAAAGTTATGTAAGTTAACCCCGTAAATGAATAGTTTACCCCCAAGAGTGACACTTTCGTGTTACTCGTATTTTTTGTACGGAGTGTGTATTAGTGGCTATAAAGCTTAAATGTTCGTAGGTAGAAAATTTGGAAATCGTATTGAGTAAAGTACGAATATTTGGATCAAATAAATGTCATAAATAAAAATCTAAGATATTTTGGGACATGGACGGTTGGATTGGAGCCAATTTGGTTCAATTTTAATGGAATGACAATTTTTAAGTCTTGTTATAAATAAAAACTAGTTGGAGGGCAAATTGGACATTTGCCATGGATGGCAGTTTTTAAATATTTTTGAAACTTTGAGGGCAATCTTGAAAGTTCAAATACACTTCGATGAGATCTTAGCCATTGATTTTTGATAGGATTGAATCTTGGCCATTGGATGGAAAGGGTAAAGTAGTAATTTCCCTATGTAAAATGAATTAAAAATTCTTTTTTTAGACATGTGGATCAATATTAAAAAGATGATAAAATATTCTCATCTTATTTTCTTCGGGCATTTCGAAACCAAGAAAGAAAAGAGAGAACTAAAATTTTTCATTTTTCAAGTCCAAAATTCAAGGATCAAAGTTAGAATCAAGGTATGTTGCTTTAAGAAAAATTGATCTATGCATCATGCTCTTTCTTTTGTTGGTAATTTTGTTTGATTAAGTTGAATATAAGTTATGTCATAGGTGAAGATGATTACGGAAATTGATAGTAGATGATGAAATTATGGTTGTTTTGTGTAGAATTAATGATATAAACATGGAATCAAGCTTGAAATTGGATTAATTCCATGTTTGAAGTTATAAACCTTAACCCTAAGATTTGGGGGTTTTGGTTAGGGAATCAAATTGAAGATGATATTGAATGGATTATGATGTTGGAAGTTTAATTTTGATGTTAGATTAAATAATTTCCCCAATTAAAGTTATAGGGACCATTTCAAAAATTTGGAGAAATTAGGGGAAATTATTGAAAAATATATTTTAGCTCTTGAATTGATGAATTATGGTTGAAATAGCATAAATTGATGTTTAAGGATCAAAATGAAAATTTTTGGAAATACAAGGACTAATTCAGCAATTTGAAGAAAATTGGGGATTAATCTTGAATTTATGAAAAGTTTAGGGATTTGATGTTGAGCTTGTATTTGAAGTATATTACGTTGGAAAAATTAAGTTTAGTGATTTAAATGTTGATTTTGAAGTTTAAATCAACATTTTAGGTTAAATTGAATATTCGGCTACTTCAGGGACCAAAATGTAAATTTTTAACGTTTGGGTCCTAAAGTCTAAAGGATGAGAAATATAAGGATCATACCTGGAATTTATGGTTTGAAGGTTAAAAGAATCCTTAGGGACTAAGATAGAATTTTTGGGAAAAGTTGGAGATTTAAGAAAAGTATGGGAAATTGCGGTTCGAACATAGAAAGCTTTATCAGATCAAGTTTACGTTTGATGGATAGTTAATTATTTACTTTCCATTATTGCATATGGAATGAGTATGTGCTAACATATACTTTGAAGTGGTAAATGTTATTGTGGGTGCAGATTCCGATAAAAATTGAGGTCGTACTAGTAGACCCGAAAAAGAAGTAGTTCGAGACTGAAATATAATAGTAAGGGGCAGATACATTGCATGTAATACCCCAAAATAGGACTTGTAATTATGCTACTAATTCGAGCATAAATTAAATTAATTTAGGAAATTGTAACGTCCCTATAATAGGTGTAGAAGAGTATGTCATTCTTAATTGTTAAGAGAATTCTAGACTAGTGTAACTAAGGTGACTAATTTAATGCTTGGAACTTAATTAAAAGAAAGTGTGATAAAAGGACTAATTAATGAAATGATCAATTAGGTGATCACTTTTATAAGGGACCAAAATGTAGAGCCAACAAGTTGAGTGCCGAATTAAGAAAGGACTCAATTGAACATTAAGCTAAATGAAGAGAATGCATGGTAAATCAAAAATAGGTGATGGAAAATAAACCTGTCCACCTAAGCATGCTTACCCATCCATTTGTGGTAATCATCTTCTTCTTCATTTATCTAAAACCTCCAAAACTAATTTTAGAGAGAGTGAAGTGAGGGAAGGCTTCGGTTTATCATAGGAGCCTAGAATTGGAGCATTCATCTTGCTCAATTCCTTGGAAGCTTGGTAGATTTCTTAAGTAAGAAGGTAAATACTTGATTTCCTCACTTACTTTGCATACTTGAAGCTTGGTTTAGTGATATTTTGTTGAGTTGATTTGTTGGAGGTCTAGTTGGTAGAATTATGCTTGTATGAGACATGTAACTATGAAGTTAATGCTAGAAATCAACATTGACATTCGAATGAATCACTAGATAATGTTCATGTGTACTTTTGACCCGAACATATATGCTTATAACTTGGCCTGGTGATTGAATGTGAAGAGAGGATGGTTGAAATTTAAACATCATCCAATGTGTAAACATGAAAACCGAAATCCTTGTATATATGCATTCAATTGGCTTAGGGCAAATTAGACTGTTAATTGAGCATGCTTGAATTGTGTAAATTATATGTAAGGTGATTTGGTGTACTTGCTTCCCTGTTTTCATATGCTTGACACATAACTAAACTGTTTATAAGTGATTAATGAAGCTAAAACTTAACTTAGTGAAATCTGCCTAGAAAACTCTATTCTGGGTAGTAACTTTGAAAATTCACCATAAATAGTAATGGTGGAAATAATGGTTGAAATTTACATGGATGGAACCTTAACATGTTTAGTATCATTAGAAACAAACAGAATTGAATTCTGGATTGTAAAACGAACTGTAGAGAAGAAACACTTGGGACAGTGCAAACTGTCCAGTGTTGCAAATTGCCCTATCTTTACGCTAAAAACTGTATTAGTTGGCAAAGAACTAAAATGCAAGACCTATATGGTTAGAAATACAATTAAGTTATCTTTCCAACGGTGTAAACCAATTGAAATTCCGACGTAAGGAATGAAAGTTATGCATGTTTAAGTAAGCACTGCACCTGCTGCCTGGCAGCAGCAATTTAGATGCCTTGGACAGTTTTGTAAACTGATTATAAACAATTTGGTTGCTACCCTGATTTGCCCAAATTGGAATGTAAACAATTGTAGTAATGTTCATTAATGTATATATATGAATATGCTGCCTGTTTCTTACATGAAATATTTGAATATTGTTGCCATGTTAAGTGATGTGTAAACACATTTGACTGCTTGAGATGGGTAATTATTATGCTCAATGTACCTTGTTTGTCATGTATTTACTCATATGAATTGTTAGAGCAAGAAGTAAATCTTGTGGAGGAAGAGAGAGTGGAGCATTCGAAAGCTAACAACAAGGGGATTTGGATACAAGACAAATAAGCTAGCTTGGAGTATAGTGAGTGTAGTTTACAATAAGGTTAGGACTTAGGTCCTAACCAAATATGCATGATTACCTTCTTGCTATTGATATGTCATGATAATGAGCTTAATTTAACTTGAATGTGAATAAAAGGGAAGATTGAATTAAACTAGAATTGTAAATAGGTAATACCATGTGAATTGATAATTTAATTAGAAAGAAAAGTGAAAACAAATGCTTGATTCTTGATGCCTTGGGTATGAACCATCGAATGCTTGCTTGAATGTGATCCTTGAACATGAATTTTCTTGCCTTGAACATGAAACGCTTGGAAACGTGAAAAGTAGTTGTAGAGCTAAGGCTCAATTGGCCTAAGGGCTAAAGTATGATATTGCTATACCTTGCTTGAATTGATTCTTGAATGATACATGATCTTGAACTTGAAAAGCTTGAAAATCCTTGAATAAATGAAGTGTAATCAAACAAACTTGGTTGCTAGTTGAATAGGTAGAAGGGCATGCCTTAGAGTCTAGAGCTCATTGTGTCAGGGTGGACTACGGTCTAGGGCTAAGGCCCCTATTTGGCGATAGACGGAGGGTACATATGTGGTCTTTGGCTATAGTAGGAGGGTTGACCAGTACTACGGTACATCTTGTGGCGACGGTTGGAGACTCGATTACCTAGACAAACTATGAACCAAGGATTGTGTTAAAAGTTAATAAATGAACTAATATAATCTTGAATACTTGAATTACTTGATATGTAAACTTGAATACTTGAATTACTTGACATGTAAACTTGCTACTTGAATTACTTGACATGTATTCTTGAAATGATAAACAAGTAAACTTGAAGTAATTTCTACTTGACTTGTATACTTGAACTTCTCGCTACATGATTATTACTTGAAATAGATCTTGAACTTACTTTAATTCATGAGTATTGTTTGTAAACTTGTCTTGAATGAAAAGCTTAAATTACTTGATTACTTGTCATGTAAGCATGAAGTGCTTGACTACTTGATATGTGATCATGAATAGCTTGATTTCTTGAAATGGATAAAGCACGAATTATGATTCATTGTCTCTTGCTTCTTATGCTATTCGATTACCTTGAAATCCTTAGCTAGGATCATTCTTGACTAATTAACACTTAACTTGATATAACAATTGGTTAGAACTAGTTACTACCTCACTAAGTATATTCTTGTACTTATCACTTTTGTTTTCATTGTTCCCAACCACATGATAAAGGATTTGATCGTTGCTTGATCTTGAAGCCTAATTTCTTGAGCTCGAAGTAAGACACAAGCATAGCTAAAGTATGGTTCATACTTGTTTTGTACTCTCCTAGTTGGTGGCACTTAGATTGTATATAATGAACTTGTGCATGCATTTTGAATACTTGAAACTTGTATATATATGTGTTCTTGAATGGGCTTATTATGTTATGAACTTGGCTGATAATGTGAATCAAGTAATGGACTCAAATCCTATGTAAAGGAAAAGTATTTTGTTGCGCTTATGGATGTATATATATATATATATATATATTGAATGTTCAATGTAATTGATCCAGATTATCATGCTATTTGAATGACTTGTGAGATAGTATAGTCACTTGTATGAACATACCATGTTAGAGTTTCTATAAGTTTGTATAGTAAATGTCGAATGGTAGGGCTTGGCATATGGCTTGCTTGGAGACAAGGCATGTACAAACGATCATGTCTAGTAAATTATGTATGAAATGTTACATGTATCAATCTAAGGAACAATGAAATGAAATGGAAACATGTTTGCTCACTTAGGTTATTCGAATGATAGTTGTATGATGATGTTAATTGAATTGTTTCGTAACCTATAATGTCTTGTAAACAAAATATGATATTGCTTACATGTTAAGTTATAAATGCGTGGCTACTTGCTAGTTAAGTAACTCATCTAGTAGGGATGAGTTAACCTATCCTTGCCTCATTCTTGCTTGTTATGCGTTTGGTAACGCCCCTGAACCGGTTTGCTACTAACACGGGGTAGGGGTGTTACATTTTTTTGGTATTAGAGCATTTTTAGTCAGTTCTAGTACTAAATCGGGCTCTCTTGCATCATATAGGATACTTGTGCCACCTAGGAGACTTGTATTGTATAGCCTGTGTCTTTGCTTAACTAAACCAAATTCCTAATTGTTCTATTTAAATGTAGAATGTCTGAAACAAGGCTCGCTCGGGACGATGAAACTCCCACAGGCTCCTCAAATGAAGGAGATAGTGTGAGGATGTAACAGAATCCTCCACAGTAACAAGCTGAACCTAGAGCCCAAGCTGCTGCTCAACAAGAAGCTCCTGCTATAAATCCTGTACAGCATGAATGTCTTCTGAGCATGAAGGAGATGTTCGATCATCTTGTAACTACTTTGAAACGAGACCATCCTATTCCTTCTCATGTTGCTGCTCCAAATAGAGCCCCGATTGACAAACTGGCTCAACACCGGGCTTATACCTTCACCGGTAGTGATGAAGCCAATCCCAAAATAGTTGAGTATTAGTTAGAGGCCACTACTCGAATCCTGACCAAACAGCTGCCTTGTTCTGATGAACAAAAACTCGAATGTGCTATAGCCCTGTTGGCAGACGAAGCTCTGAGCTAGTGGGAAACCACTACCCTGACTGCTCTTGCTGAAGCTGTAACTCAGAAATTCTTCCTCGAGGAATTAAGAAGAAATACATCAGTGAACAATACATGGCCGAGCGCCGAAAGCATTTCTTGTACCTCAAGCAAGGTGGCTGACCTATCGAACAGTACGCGAGTGGCTTTTGCAAATATTGCAAATACGGTTCGGAATACATCAAGACTGATGCTGACAAGTGTAGGATGTTTATTGATGGATTGAATGACAAGTTAAGTCCACTATTCACTACCCTGGGTATCACTGACTTCCAAAATCTGGTGAACCATGTAACCCCCTTGACCCGACCTAGATGCCTAACCGAACCAAAGAGGCTACATTAGGTTTGTCGTAGCAAACCGAAGAGATTCAACCAAACCCAGCCCATTTTTTATCTTATCTAGAGGCAAATTATTAACCCTACATGTTCATACAGACAACAGGTGCAACCTCAACTCAATCGGGCATCAATTTGACATCCATTTGATCGCATTTGCAAAATAGGGACCAAATTGCAAATATAGAAAATTTCAGGATTAAAAATAATTTTTAGGTTACCCATATTTAATTAGTCAAATTCCAAACCTTCATCTCAAATTGTAGCTCAATCCGATCATTCTACCACATACATATGCATTGGCAAGATTCAGGGACTAAATTGCAAGAACTCCCAAACTACTCGAAAGACATTTATAGAAAATTAGCTTTCCGTACTAATACAGGTAAGCCCGTATCGATGCGATTTAAAACACCTCATTTCGGTAAACCACCTTGCCATTTCGATACGCCTAACGGTATTACCTAACTTTTGAAAAGTTACAAACTGTATCGATACGGCCTTTAGGTGTTTCGATACGCGAGTTCAGATTGAAAAAGTGAATTCTAGAGACTAAAACTCGTACCGAAACACCCATAACCGATCGGTACGCCTTGCCAAATTTGTCTAGGCGTATCGAAACACACAATACCTGTATCGACCCCTCAAGCTTGAATTTGCCTAGCCATATCGATACGGTCCCCCGCGTATCGATACGCCTGGGCCTGTAATGCCACATTTTGCTGGTTTTTCATCCCAATAGTATTCTCTAATCAATCCAACATGCTTTTAACACAATAACAACATGTAAGACATATCACAAGTCAGCTAACAACACAACTTTAACAACACCACAAGGCTTCATGCTTCAAAAGGAAATCTATAGGCATGCTTCCAAACTTGCATGCAAGCAACATACACAAAAGATAAACCAGCACCAAAATCAAACCTTAAAGGCCATTTAAAACCCAAGAGCAACTAAAGAAACATGCTCAAATAGCTAGTTCAACATAACACATCTCCCAAAACACAACAAGTATCCCATTGACCTTATTCATTATAGTTTAGTCTTTAACATACATTTGTAACAAGTCTTGCCAAGATCCCCCTGCTTCTTCCTGCCTTCCAAGACCTCAATTATCTGCATTGATGGACAACGAGAGCGTAAGCACACAAGGCTTAGTGAGGAGTGCTCCAATACAAACACCATCAATGCACTCAAAACCATTTACATAACCTCATCCTTTAAAACATCATCATCATGCCCCTTTTTAAACATGCACTTCACATCATTTAAAACTAGCATATTAAACCATATGCTACATGTATCGTTAAACAACAGCAAATCACATTGCTAACCCTCCACTTAAGCCTTCCCATACATTACTACCAAATGCAAAACTTAAGGAGAAATATGTGTAAACCACATTATACAACATTAACATTTCAATGATACATTAACAATTATATTGGCTTTCAAGTGATCATTAACAAGTTCAATAACAAAAGAGTTCATCGAATACACGGATTCAACAAGTGTTACCCCAACACTTCAAGCCATCTCAACCAGAATAGCGATACAATCACAATCGCGGTACAATAATAACCGAGTACAATAGCAACCCACAGGGATACCCATCCCTCTCATCGGTTAGATGCTTAACCCACTAACGGGAGTATTCGGTACCATTAAACCCCTCTACCGTTAGGGTACTTGGATGGAGTATTCGATACACAATATAAACCCCTCAACATCCAAGGCAACTTATTTACAGTGCAGTCAATCCTATGGCCGGCCAACTATATCCGATAACAATTTTATAACCACATCACTTGCCAATATAATTAACCATTTTCCATTTACCTCATTGTTTTAACAAGCATTCACCAAACCATTTTTCCAAAGCAACATCACATGCTTTAAAACACAAGTATAAACCACATACTTACAAGGATCACTTACCATGTGCATCCTTCAGCATTTCATGCTTAAAAATAGTATATAAAATACTTTAAAACATGCTTAAACAGTAGGTAACATAGAAATTAAAACAAGTGCATAAAACCATTTCAAACTAGCACGACCGAGAGAGAAAACCACTTTATAGTTACTTTCGAGTCTAGGTAAGCGTTTCAAGCTCTACCTTAACTCCCAAAACTCTGTTCCTAAAACATCAAAATTCTTTAAACCAAGTTTTCACTCACCGATAAACGAAACCTTGATTCGCCGACGCGAAATCAAGTATCCAAAGCCTCCAACGCTTCTATAATCACTTCCGAATCAACCTCCCCTGTTTTTACAACAAAACAACAGAGGATTAATGCATCATAATGCATTCTAAACACAACAACCACAATCCTTCTCGGATTCTCACAAAACCTCCACAATTAACCCTCCACAATAACCGAAATCATAACCAAAACACTTCGATTCACAAACCAGCCAACCACTATCAACCTAGCATCATTTCCATCATCAAAAAACATCTAAAAACATATCCAAAAAAAGCTACTACCTCCAGCAACCCTACAACCACAAAAACTCAAAATAACAACCTAAACAAATAGAGATTCTTAAGTTTCGGGATTCCATTGATAAAAATCACTTATCAACATTATTAAACATCCAAAATATGAATCAAACCAACCTTACTTACTGGAAATCAGATCCAATTCACGAATCAACCCATTTTCCCCAAATAACTCAATTAAACATTGGACAATCATCATAATCATATTAGAAACACAAAAACAAGGATCAAATGCTTGGGAATTTCAATAAAGAACCATACAATAGAGGAGATCTCCAACCTTACCCCTATTGTGAAGTTTCTCCCTCAATTGATTTGTGAAAAACTAAGAAAACACAAGATCATTGTAAGATTTTGTATAAGCAATCTTTATAAAACAATTTGAAACAATAAAATCAAGTTAGAATCCACCTCACCTCTGGAAATTTGATGAAAAATTGAGTGTTTTGCTGAGGAGAGAATGGGGAGAAAACGAGTTGAGAGAAAATGACGTGATTTTTGTTTTAAAAAAGATAACTAACTTTTTAACAAAATCCACTTTTAATATTAATTAAATCACATGTTAAAATCAAGTAAATCAAGGGAGAAATCATCATAAACCAATTGGTAAAATAGCTCCTTAAAGATTCTAAGTATTTGACCCTTTTCATTTTAGTCACAAGAAAATCATAGTTTTCAAAACTTTTATTTTGGTCACTACCAAAATGTCCATCTTCCAAAACCCGTTTTTCAAAATTGATTCAACCATTATTAAATATATAATTAATAATGTTTTTAAGCATTTTTCCATAAATTTTCCAATACCAAAAATATACGATCCCAAAACTAACTCAAATCTCTACTCTGGTCCACCAGACCGTCTAATAAACCCTCTAAACCGCTAAGCCCTAAAACCGGGGTGTTACAACTCTCTCCCACTTATGAAATTTCATCCTCAAAATTTACCTGGAGAAAAGAGGTGCGAAAACTGTTTCAACATGTCTGACTTACGCTCCCACGTGGCCTCCTCAACACCGCGGTGTTTCCACAACACTTTAACCAGCTCGACTGTTCTGCCAGGGAGCACCTTATTGCTGGTATCAAGAATCTCTACTGGTTCTTCATCATAAGATCGGTCTGGTCTCAACTCGATCTCTTCCACTGGCATGACATGCGATGGATCCGACCTATACCTCCGTAACACCGAAACGTGGAACACATCATGAATCTTTCCCAACTCCGGAGGTAACCTCAAACGGTACGCAACAGGACCCACACGCTCAACAACCTCGTATGGTCCAATGAACCTTAGGCTAAGCTTCCTTTTCCGCCCAAAACGCAACACCTTTTTCTAGGGTGACACTTTCAAAAACACTTTATCACCCACAACGTACTCTATATCCCTACGCTTCAAATTCGCATAGGATTTCTGGTGATTTGCAGCGGCTTTTAAGCGCTCACATATCAAATTTACCTTTTTGGTCGTGCCTTTCAAGACATTAGGCATATACACAAACGTTTCCCCTGCTTCTGCCCATCACACGGGCGTACGACATTTCCTGCCATACAATGCCTTATAAGGGTCCATCTGTATGCTAGCATGATAACTATTACTGTAGGCAAACTCCACCAACGGTAACTACTTCTCCCACATTCCCTGATACTCAATAACACAACACCTTAGCATATCCTTGAGAACCTTAATCACGTGCTCTGACTAGCCATTTGCTGAGGATAGTACGAGGTACTGAAACTCAACCGGGTTCGCAAAGCACGATGTAAACTCACCCAAAACCTTACTGTAAACCGCGGATCCCTATCTGAAACTATAGATTTGGGTACTCCGTGTAAACGTACTATTTTAGAGATGTACAACTCAACCAACCTGTCCAAGGTATACGTAGTATGCACAGGCACAAAATGAGCACATTTCGTAAAACGATCCACAATCACCCAAATGGAATCTTTTTTTGGTCGGCGTCAAAGGCAGCTCAGACACAAAATCCATGGTGATTCTTTCCCACTTCTATTCCGGTATCCTCAACGGTTGCAACAACCCAAAAGGGAACTGATGCTCAGCCTTTACCCGCTGACAAACCATACACCGCAACCCAATAGTACTCATCCTTCAACCTTCTATACATCTTAGTACTACAGGGATGCATAGAAAAAGGACTAGCGTGTGCCTCATTCAAAATAGTATGCCTCAACTCTTCATCCTCATGCACCACTATTCGACCTTTGAAACACAACACCCCATCATCGTTGAAATGAAAATCCATAGGATTTCCATCCCTGATATCTTCCAAATGAGATACCAAACTCCCATCATACGGTTGCTTCTCCTTAATCATTTGCGACAAGGATAACTTCACTTGTAACTCAGCCAACAAACCTCCGTCATTTGTAACACTCAACCTAGCAAACATTGCTCTCAACTCCACAGCCGCTTTCCTACTCAAAGCATCCGCTACAACATTGGCTTTCCTCGGATGATACTCAATGGTCAGATCATAATCCTTAAGCAACTCCAACCATCTACGTTGCCTAAGATTCAGCTCCTTCTGCGACATCAGATATTTCAAACTCTTATGATCTGTATAAACCACACATTTCTCACCATAAAGATAATGCCTCCAAATCTTCAAGACAAACACAACCGCTGCCAGCTCAAGATAGTAGGGTAGTCACATTCATGCACCTTCAACTTCCTAGATGCATACGCCACTACCTTACCCTCATGCATCAACATACAACCAAGGCCTACATACGACACATCACTATAAACAACAAACTCCTTTCCCGATTCTGGTTGAACCAAAACCGGAGCTCGCATCAAAGCTTCCTTCAACCTCTCAAAAGCTCGCTATCTATCCTCCGTCCACTCAAACTGAACATTCTTCTGCAATAACTTTGTTAACGGAGCCACCAAACTAGAGAACCCTTCCATAAACCTCCGGTAGTAACCTGCTAAATCAAGGAAACTCCTGACCTCGGTCACATGCTTAGGCTCCTTCCAACTCATCACAGCCTCAACCTTATGCAGATCAACAAGGATTCCTTCAACCGACACCACGTGTCCGAGAAATACAACTTCCTTGAGCAGAACTCACATTTGCTTAACTTAGCATAAAGCTGTTTTGCCAAAAACTCATGAAACACAAGGATATCATCAATGAACACTACCACAAACTGATCCAAAAACTCATGAAACACACGGTTCATCATGTCCATAAAAGCGGCTGGAGCATTGGTCAATCCAAATGGCATCACAAGAAACTTGTAATGCCCGTACCTCGTATGGAAGGCTATTTTAGGCACATCCACCTTCTTCACCCTTAACTGGTAGTACCCTGACCTCAAATCTATTTTGGAAAACACCAAAGCTCCCTGAACTAATCAAACAGGTCATCTATCCGTGGTAAGGGATACTTGTTCTTTATTGTCAACTTATTCAGCTGTCGGTAATCTATACACATCTGCATCGTACCATCTTTCTTCTTAACAAACAGCACTGACGCTCCCTACGGTGATATACTAGGTCTAATGAACCCACGATCAAGAAACTCTTGCAACTGCATTTTTAGCTCCTTCAACTCTTTTAGAGCCATGTGGTACGGAGCAATGGATACTGGTACCGTACCCACAAAGACCTCGATGCCAAACTCTACCTCATGGTCAGGTGGCAACCCTGTCAATTCCTCCGAAAAAACACCCGGGAACTCACATATGGTGCGAACATCCTCCACCCTCAACTCCTTTAATCCAGGATTCATAACTTAGGCCAAATAAGGCTGACATCCCGAATCCAACATTCGTCTTGCTTCCAAAGATGAAACAACACTAGACAAAAACTTGGCATTCTGGCCGACCACCTCATAATCATCCGACAACCTCAAAGATATCTGTGTGGTCTCAAAATCTACCACAACCCAATGTTCATTCAACCAATCCGTACCCAAAATCACATCAAAACCATGGAATGGCAATTCTATCAAGTCCACGGCAAACACATGTCTCTAAACCATTAGCGGACACCTACGATACGACCTCCTAACCACGACTGTCTCCCCAAGAGAACTAGTTTCACTAACACCCACATTAAGAATTTCAACAGATATATCAAACAGCTCAGCATGCTCACTCAAAATGTATGAATGAGTAGAACCAGAATCAACCAACGAATACAACGACAAAGATTGTAGGGTAAAAGTACCTGTAATCACATTGTGTCATTACGACCCTCACGGTGCGCATACACCCTAGCCGGTCCACCTCCTTTAGGCTGGATAGCAACATTATGAGCTACAGTCCTCTGTCCACCATCTCGACATTGAAATGGTATGTGGCCACGACCACAACCGTACTGTAGATTAACAACAGGTGCAACACCCTGCCCACCTCGAGCCAACAACGAACAATCACGCCTCTGATGGTCGCCTGACCCACAACTCCAACAAGCATTAGCCACCACAAGTGTAGGTGCCTAACCCTCCCTAGCCAAACGCAGGCAGTCTCACCTCAAATGATCTCAGGATCCACAAACCCAACAAGTGCTAAACGGGGTTCTATCCTGGGCACCCTGCCCTTGGACTCCACGTCCCACAACACCTCCACCATGCCTCAGCTCTGGGCGAAATATCCTGTCACGGTGTCTCTCAGCCTGACCACCGCTATAACCCAAATCAACAGCTCTCTTACCTGAGCTAGAACCTCACAATCCAGAAGCCAAACCTAAATTTTGCTCCACATCATTAGCTCGCGAAACCAACACATCAAAGTCAGTGTAATCAGCAGAAAGCATGTATGTCTTAACATCCCACACAAGCCCATATCAGAAACGATCACATCAAGTACACTTGTTAGGATCCAACTCAGGTGCATACCGACTCAACCTTACAAACTGCACCTCATATTCCGCAACAGACATACTGCCATGCACCAAAGCCATAAACTCAAGCTTCTTCTTGTCCTAATATCGGACTCCCAAAAAATTCTTTTGGAAAACTTCATAGAAGAACTCCCAGGTCACATCATTTGTCGTCATACCAGATATCGTGGTAGTCCATCATGCATAAGCATCAACCTGCAGTAGGGAAACAACAAAGCCTAGCTTACGAGCATCGGTGCACCCCATTTGGCCTAATATCCTCTTAGTACTGGCCAACCAGCCCTCAGAAGCCTCAGGTGACAACCCTCAAAACTTAACTTCGCCCAAACTACGAAGACGCTCAAGCGGCAAACCTTGCCCCTCAACTGGTGGTGCTGGCACACGAACACCCGCCACTGTTGCTTGAAATGCACCGACCATAGCCTGTATCAACGGTGCCATATCACCCATCCCTGGCCCAGCCGACACAGGTGGTACTTGCTCCACTCCCTTAGGTGGATTAGGTGGGGGCAGTGGCAACCCTCCAGGAGGTACAACTTCTCCTTCATCATCCTGCCTAGCGGCAGCAGAAATCGTTCTAGATTACAACTCTCTCCTCTGTCCCATCGTGCTAAAATATATCTAAGGCATGATAATCATTTCAAAACAAAACAATCATGCCAGCCTCAAGCAAGGATCCAAGACTTTCATTTCAAAAATCAAAACTTCCCAAACTATAATAATAAGGCAATGGGTACCCCAAAATATCCCCAACATAACATATAACACCTAACATTCATATATCAATCACCGTGCGTATCAACCAGCATACAAACAATAATCACTGTACAAAACAAACATGGCAACAACACAACAACCTCCCAAATGAACCAAACCTGGCTCTGATACCACCAAATGTAACCCCCTTAACCCGGCCTAGACGCCCAACTAAACTAAAGAGGCTACATTAGGTTTGCCATAGAAAATCAAAGAGATTTAACCAAACCTGGTCCATTTTTTATCTTATCTAGATGCCAATTATTAACCCTACATGTTCATACAGACAACAAGTGCAACCCCAACTCAATCGGACATCAATTTGGCATCCAATTGATCACATTTGCAAAATAGGGACCAAATTGCAAATATAGAAAATTTCAGGATTAAAACTAATTTTTAGGTTACCCTTCTTTAATTAGTCAGATTCCAAACCTTCATCTCAAATTTCAACTCAATCTGATCATTCTACCACAAACATATGCATTGGTAAGATTGAGGGACTAAATTGTAAGAACGCCTAAACTACTTGAAAGACATTTACAGAAAATTAGCTTTCCGTACCGATACAGGTAAGCCCGTATCGATACGATTTAAAACACATCATTTCAGTACACCACCATGCTGTTTCAATACGCCTAACGATATTACCTAACTTTTGAAATGTTACAAATAGTACCGATACGTCTCCTTAGGTGTTTCGATACGCGGGTTCAGAGTGAAAAATTGAATTCCAGAGGCTAAAACTCATACCGAAACACCCATACCCGTATCGGTACGCCTTACCAAATTTATCTAGGCGTATCGAAAGACACAGTACCTATACCGATCTCTCAAGCCTGAATTTGCCTAGCCGTATCGATATGGTCCCCCGCGTATCTATACGCCTGGGCCTATAATGCCATATTTTGCTGGTTTTTCATCCCAATAGTATACTCTAATCAATCCAACATGCTTTAAACACAATACCAACAAGCAAGGCATATCACAAGTCAGTTAACAACACAACTTTAACAAAACCACAAGGCTTCATGCTTTAAAAGGAAATCTATAGGCATGCTTCCTAAATTGCATCCAAACAACTTACCCAAAAGATAAACCAGCACCAAAATCAAACCTTAAAGGCCATTTACAACCCAAGAGCAACTAAAGAAACATGCTCAAACAAGTAGTTCAACATAACACATCTCCCAAAACACAACAAGTACACTATTGCCCTTATTCATTATAGTCTAGTCTTTAACACATGTTTGTAACAAGTCTTACCAAGATCCCCTTGCTTCTTGATGCCTTCCAAGACCTCAATTATCTGCATTGATGGGCAACGAGAGTGTAAGCACACAAGGCTTAGTGAGGAGTGCTAAAAAAACAAACACCATCAATGCACTTAAAACCGTTTACATAACCTCATCCTATAAACATCAGCATCATGCCCTTTTTTAAACATTCATTTTACATCATTTAAAACCAGTATATTAAACCATATGCTACATGTATCATTAAACAACAACAAATCACATTGCTATCCCTCCACTTAAGCCTTCCCATGCATTACTACCAAATGCAAAGCTTAAAGAGAAACATGTGTAAACCACATTTTACAACATTAACATTTTAATGATACATTAACAATTATATTGACTTTAAAGTGATCATTAACAAGTTCAATAACAAAAGAGTTCATCGGATGCACGGATTCAACAAGTGTTACCCCAACACTTCAAGCCATCTCAACCGGAATAGCAATACAATCAAAATCGCGGTACATTAATAACTGGGTACAATAACAACCCACAGGGATACCCATCCCTCTCATCGGTTAGATGCTTAACCCACTAATGGGAGTATTCGGTACCGTTAAACCCCTCTACCGTTAGGATACTTGGATGGAGTATTCGGTACACAATATAAACCCTTCAACATCCAAGGTAACTTATTTACAGTACACTCAATCCTATGGCCGGCCAACAATATCTGATAACAATTTTAAAACCACATCACTTGCCAATATAATTAACCATTTTCCATTTACCTCATTGTTTTAACAAGCATTCACCAAACCATTTTTCCAAAGCAATATCACATGCTTTAAAACACAAGTATAAACCACATACTTACAAGGATCACTTACCATGTGCATCATTCATCATTTCATGCTTAAAACCAGTATATCAAATACTTTAAAACATGCGTAAACAGTAGGTAACATGGAAATTAAAACAAGTGCATAAAACCATTTAAACTAGCACGACTGAGAGAGAAAACCACTTTATACTTACTTCCGAGTCTAGGTAAGCATTTCAAGCTCTACCTTAACTCCAAAAACTCTATTCCCAAAACATCAAAATGCTTTAAACCACGTTTTCACTCATCGATAAGGGGAACCTCAAATCGCCGATGTGAAATCAAGTATCCGAAGCCTCCAACGCTCCTCTAATCACTTCTGAATCAACCTCCCCTATTTTTTACCACAAAACAATAGAGGATTAATGCATCATAATGCATTCTAAACATAGCAACCACAATCCTTCTTGGATTCTCACAAAACCTCCACAACACCTGAAATCATAACCAAAACACTTCGATTCACAAACCAGTCAACCACTATCAACCTAGCATCATTTCCAACATCGAAAAACATCTAAAAATAGATCCAAAACAAGCTACTACCTTCAGCAACCCTACAACCACAAAACACCACAAAACCTCAAAATTAACAACCTAAACAAATAAAGATTCTTAAGTTTTGGGATTCCATTGATAAAAATTACTTATCAACATTATTAAACATCCAAAATATGAATCAAAGAAACCTTACTTACTGGAAATCAGATCCAATTTGTGAATCAACTCATTTCCCACAAATAACTCAATGCTTAGTCACTTTTATGGATATATATATATATATATATATATATTGAATTTTCAATGTAATTGATCTAGATTATCATGCTATTCAAATGACTTGTGAGATAATATATTCACTTTTATGAACATACCATGTTATAAGAGTTTCTATAAGTTTGTATAGTAAATGCCGAATGGTAGGGCTTGGCATATGGCTTGCTTGGAGACAATGTATGTACAAACGATCATGTCTAGTAAATTATGTATGAAATGTTACATGCATCAATCTAAGGAACAATGAAATGAAATGGAAGCATGTTTGCTCACTTAGGTTATTCGAATGATAGTTTTATGATGATGTTAATTGAATTGTTTGGTAACCTATAATGTCTTGTAAACAAAATATGAGTTTGCTTACATGTTAAGTTATAAATGCTTGGTTACTTGCTAGTTAAGTAACTCATCTAATAGGGATGAGTTAACCTATTCTTGCCTCGTTCTTGCTTGTAATGTGCCTGGTAACACTCCCGAACTGATTTGCTACTAACCCGGGGTAGGGGGTGTTACATTGCAAGGCTAAGATGAGTGCATATATGTTTTTAAATGTATGTTTGTTAATATACATGTTAGAGGAAGACTTATGATAAGTCAACCTAAAAAGGTGAAAATTTTTATAAAGCATACATATTTTTTTAGCATGATACTATATTTTAATGATTTAAAGATTATGTCATATTTTATGATCATAAATGTTTTTATAGCATGACATGTGATGGACAAGTTATTTGATACAATTTTTAAATGGCAGTATACCATGAATGTTAAAAAGCATATTGGAGTATGAACTGATCCAGTATGAAGATGTTTTACATGATATATGTATATATGTATAAAATTTGGTTTACTTGCCATTATTTGCAGGAATTGTTTTTCAAGCTTGCCCTTGGTAATAAAATGTCGAGTAGGATAATATTGTGGTATACCATTAAGAGTATTTTAAAGTTATCGGCACTTCAAGTGTATTATAAAGTAATGGACACTTGAATGTGTATTATAAAGTTATAGACACTTGATTGTGTCTTACAAGTATGTCAATGATAGTACTTTTCAAGTACGTGACTCGAATATTAGACACTTGATATTTACCTTGGGCTATATGATTGCACGAGATAACCTATGTTTTCAGGTTAAAGAATGAATACGGTATGCTTTCTTGCATAGACATTCCTGCATTACAAAGTATGTGATTTTAATGATGATCACGTTTTGAAAAGTATCATGTATTTATGAATGTTTATATATGTCACTTACTTATTCCTCATTGAGTTATACTCAGCGTGTAGTTCGGATGTACACGTAGGTAAACGGAAGTAGGAGTGGAGCTTTGCATCACTGCCTCTTTTGGGAGTACCAAATTGACAAGTTAATTTCAATACTTATGACATCCATGCTTTTGTGTGTAATAGTGGCATGTATTGGCTAATACTATCTTTCCGATAAAGGATGTGGATTTCCATAAAACTGCATTCCGTATGAAGTATGGGCATTATGAGTTTCTGGTCATGCCTTTTGGTTTGACAAATTCCCCGGCTGCATTTATGGACATGATGAATAGAGTGTTCCATGAGTATCTTGATCAATTTGTGGTGGTGTTTATAGATGATATTCTCGTGTACTCCCATACCAAGGAGGAGCATGTTCAATATTTGCAGATAGTGTTGCAAGTGTTAAAGGACAATCAGTTGTACGCTAAGTTGAGCAAGTGCGAGTTCTGGCTCAAGGAAGTGACATTCCTTGGTCATGTAGTTTCCGCGGAGGGTATTCGCGTTGATCCACAAAAGATTGAGGCTATTCTCAATTGGAAGCCACCTAAATCTGTATTGGAGGTGCGTAGTTTTCTTGGGTTGGCTGGTTATTATCGCCATTTTGTGGAGGGGTTCTCGTGTATTGCAGCACCGTTAACCAAGTTCTTACAGAAAAATGTTCCTTATATGTGGACAGAGAAGCAACAACACAGTTTTGAATCTTACGGATGTTGGCTTGGCTTGTGTGCTGATGCAAGATGTGAAGGTTATGGCCTTTGCATCGAGGAGTTGAAGGTTCATGGGCATAATTATCCAACTCATGATTTGGAGCTCGCGACCGTGGTTTTCGCTTTGAAAATTTGGCTACATTACCTCTATGGTGAGAAGTGCGTGATCTTTACGGATCACAAGAGCTTGAAGTATTTGATGTCCCAGAAAGATTTGAATCTTAGGCAACGTAGATGGTTGGAGTTGCTTAAGTATTATGACTTGACCATTGAGTATCATCCTCGTAAAACCAATATAGTGGCAGATGCATTAAGTCGTAAGGTTGCGGTTGAGCTTCGAGCTATGTTTGCAAGGTTGAGTGTGACACGAGAGGGCAGTTTGATGGATGAACTACAAGTTAAGCCTACGTTATCACAGTTGATTAAAACTAAGCAACCGTATGATGATTCGTTGGTTGAGCATGTTAAGGACATAGCAGATGGTAATCCGATGTAATTTCATTTTGATGGTGATGGAGTTTTGTGTTTCAAGGGTCGAATAGTGGTGCCAGGTGATCCAAAGTTGAGGCACACTATCTTGAAGGAGGCACACTCTAGTCCTTTTTCTATGCATCCTAGTAGTTTTAAGATGTATCGTGATTTGAAGGGGGTATACTACTGGTTGGGTTGGAAAAGGATGTGGCTGAATTTGTTTCCAAGTGCATGGTATGTTAGCGAGTCAAGGCTGAAACATCAATTTCCATCCGGGTTGTTGCAACCACCAAAAATTCCAGAGTGGAAATAGGAGATAATCACCATGGATTTTGTAACAGGTTTGCCGTTGACACCGGCTAAGAAGGATTCTATTTGGGTGATTGTTGACAGGTTCACAAAGTGTGCACATTTCCTGCCAGTGCATACAACGTACACCTTGGACAAGTTGGCAGATTTGTATATATTAGAGATTGTGCGCTTGCATGGTGTATTTAAATCCATCATTTTGGATAGGGATCCAAGGTTTACGGAAAGGTTTTAGAGGAGTTTGCACTAGGCCTTGGGTTTGAGGTTGAGTTTTAGTACTGCATATTATCCTCAGTCGAATGGGCAGTCTGAGCGGGTTATCCAGGTTTTGGAGGATATGCTGACATGCTGTATTATCGAGTTCCAAGGAACTTGGGAGAAGCACTTGCCTTTAGTTGAGTTTGCTTACAACAACAGTTATCAGGCGAGTATATAGATGGCACCTTATGAGGTGTTATATGGCCGGAGATGTCGTATGCCCTTGTGTTGGGCTGAGGCGGGGGAAAAGCATGTTACCCTACCAGATGTGTTGAAAGACACAAATGAGAAGGTTAAGTTTGTATGCGACCGGTTGAAAGCGGCTATGGATCGACAAAAATCTTACGCGAATTTGAAGCGTAAGGAGGTTGAATATATGGTGGACGATCGCGTATTCTTGAAGGTGTCACCATGGAAAAAGGTGATGAGATTCGGACGAAAGGGTAAGCTTCGTCTGAGGTTCATTAGACTATACGAGGTTATTGGGCATGTGGGTCTTGTGGCATATTGGTTGAGGTTGCCTCCCGAGTTGGAGAAAATTCATACTGTGTTCCAGGTTTCGATGTTGAGGAGATATTGACCAGATCCATCGCATGTTATGCCGGTGGAGGATGTGGAGTTAAGGCCGGATCTATCCTTTGATGAGGAACCCGTAGAGATCCTCGATACCAGCAAGAAAGTTCTACATGGTAAGACGATAGAGCTCGTGAAGGTCTTGTGGAGACACCGAGGTGTTGATGAAGCTACTTGGGAAAGCAAGGCGGATATGAAGGATCAATTTCGGCATCTATTTCCTCCAGGTAATTTCGGGGAAGAAATTTCTTAACTGCAGGAGAGTTGTAACATGCCGGTTTTGGGCTTAGTGGTTTTGAGGTTTATTAGACGGTCTGGTGGACCAGGTTAGAGATCGAGTCGGATTTGGGACCATATATTTTTTGGTTAGATAAAAATATGGAAAAATAGTTAAAAGTCATCTTTTAATATATATTGATTTTTGGTGGAATCAATTTTAGGGAAAGGAATTTGGAAATATGACATTTTGGGTTAGTGACCAAAATACTATTTTTCAAAATTGTTTTTAAGTGACTAAAATCAAAAGGGTCAAATCCTTAGAATCCTTAAGGAGCTAATCTACTAAGTGTTTGCTGGTGGTTTCTCCCTTCAATTAAATCATTTTAAACATGTGTTTTAAAAGAGTTTTAATAAGGATTAAATATCTAAAGTTAGTTATTAGCTTTTAAAAGAAATTCACGTACTTTTTCCTAAACCTTTTTCTTTTCTTCCAAACACTCATAATTTCATCAAAATCTCGAGGTAAGGAACTCTTTTCACTCAGATTATTGATTTTATTTTGTTCCTTTAACTTTGTTATGCAAAATCTCATTGGAATCTTGCATTTTCTTAGCTTTAAACAAGCCAATTGAGGGAGAAATCACATAACAGGGGTAAGGTCCGTGATCTCCTCTGTTAAATGGTTCTTTATTGATATTCCCAAGTATTCGATCCTTGATTTCTACGTTGTAATGTGGTTTTAATGTTTTATCCATGTTTAATTGAGTTATTTTGGAAATATTGATGAAACATGGTGATTTTCCAAGTGGATTTGATTTCCAGTAATTGAGATTGATTTAATATAGGTTTTGGATGTTTTTTGATGTTGATAAGTTGTTTTTATCAATAGAATTCTGAAACTCTTGAATCTCTAATTATTTAGGTTGCTAGTTTTGAGTTGTTCTGGAGATAACCGAGTTTAATCTTTGCTGGAGGTGAAAGGATGTTAGGAAAGGGTTTTTGGTTGATATTAGATGTTGGTTGATGGCTTGAATTGTTGTTTTATGGCTGGGTTGAGTTTTGAAAATGTTTGATGTCAATTTCAGTATGTTTCAGATTGTTTCCGAGTGGGCAACTTGGTAGTTGCGGGAGATTGTTGTTAGGCATTGGCTTGAATGCATTTTAATGCATTTTCCTCTGGTTTTATGTGTTGAAAATAGGGGATAGTCAAGGTGACGAATCTTGACGTTGTTTGGTGGCTTGTCGGGAGCTTGCGAGGCGTATCGGTGAGTGGAAACTAGTTTTAAATGCTTTACAAAGGTTTGTAAAGGTTGTTAGGAGTTTAGAGTAAGCGTGGGACACTTACCTAAGCTCGGAAGTAAGCTTCCCTTATTTTGCTCTTGAATATCGGCTTAGATTTGAGCATGTTGTTTGCATGTTTTGGTGATAAACATGGTATGAATTACTTACTAGTAATGCATGATTTTGAGTACATATGCAGGGGTTTGAAAGTATATTTAATTCTATTGAGCATTGGTTTTCATTCCGGTTGGGAATGGTGTTATTGCATTGGCAATGAGATTTGCATATGTGGTGTTTTATGAAATGCATTGTAAAATAGTAAGTAAATGGTTTTGTAAATGATATATTGGCTATGTTACAAGATGAGAAAACAATCGGATATAGTTGGCATGCCATAGGATTAAAATTGCACTACAAAATATAAACAAAATCAATCGTGGCCATGGGTCCTTGAGGTATGGCGGTGTAACGAGGCCACTCAGATTGTTGGGGACCTCATTTGAGGTTTGTAGATTAATTAGGCAACCTAAATTGATGGTGATCTTGCGGATTAACTAGGAAAGGTCGGTATACTTGCAGTTTAACTAGGCAAGGGTGAGATCTCGAGGTTTAACTAGGCGAGGGTGTCAAATCTTGCGGTTTAACTAGGCAAGGTTTGGGATATCATGCGGTTTAACTAGGCATGTTATGAGAGATCCGTGTATCCGATATGTGTATAGGATAGAGGTAGTCTATCTGGGTCACTATAAATGCCAATATATGAGAAAGTTCATGTGTTGAACCTTGTTTGTAATGCTTGGGATTTAAGCATGGTTTGTTCAAATGATTTGGTATTTAAGCATGGATCTCATATGATGTTAAATGATGATTATTATGTTTTGGATTCAGTTGGAATCATGGAAAATGCTTAGGTTGTAAGCATGTTTTGGAAAAAGCAAGCATGTGGTTTTTAAATGGTTTTAATGCATCATTGTTTATGAGCATCCTCACTAAGCATGTGTGCTTACGCTCTCTTTTTCCTAATGATGTAGAGCATTAAAGTTAGGGGCAACAAAGGCAAGGTTTGCAAGGATCCAAGAAACAAACTACATTTGAGTATGAACTCGGTTACGTTTTCGGTTAATAAGGCAATATGTTCGCCATGGTTTTTGGGAGTTGTAAATTCATTTCTTGTTGGTTCTTTAGAATGATTCTATGCTAGTTTTTGGATGATGGTTATACGTCGTTTAGCTTGACGTTGTTATTTGCCCATGGTTGAGGTTGAATGGATGTGTAGGTGTGCATCTAGAGTTTCCTTGTGGATTGCTATGTCATGCTGGTTTGATCAAGTTTAGTATGCTATGATAAGTGTGTTGACATGTTGTTTTTGCTGTGAATGGCCTAATTGTGCATTTTGGTAAGTTTCGCAAAGTGGTCTAGGAAGCATGCCTCTAGAGTGGTCCTTTGGAAGCTTGATGTTTTTTGCTTGCCTAATTTTGGCATAAATGTTAGATTATGTATATTGATGTGTTGATATGCATGTTTGGAAGTTGATAGGGGCCAATTGTATCTAGAATTGTGTGAAAACCACCTAATTTTGACATTACAAGCCCAAGCGTACCGAAATGCGGGGGACCGTATCGGTACGGATAGGCAAATAAGGCCAGGGTGTTTCGGTATGGACAGGGGCATTTCGATACACCAATTGGTTTCTGGAATTTTACTTTTTGGAGACGAGGTCGCATACCGAAACACCAAGGTACTGTATCGGTACGATTAGAAATGATTTCAAACTGTATTTTAAACTCGAAGTAGTGTACCAGTATAGGCCTCACAGTATCGAAATGATGTGTTCACAACCGTATCGATACGGGCCTCAGCGTATTGATACGAATGTCGTTAAATCTGTTAATGTCATGGAAGGCCATTTCTGTTTTCTTTCGTTTTAGTCCCTAATTCTTGTTTTGTCAATTATTTGAGCATCGATGATCGTCTGAAGCTGATTTTTGACAATTAAGCATGAAACAAACTTAATTAAAGGCTGATAACTTTAAATTTGGAAGAGCCCTTTAATATTGCTGAATTTACAATTTGGTCCCTAAATTGTGTTGTTTCCAATTGGATATCGTTAAGATGCCCGATTGAGATGAGTGCTCACCTATGAACAGTATGATCATATAGGAAAGCGTTAATGCATCTAGAAAATATAAAAAGGAAAAAAATGGACGTTTTTAATCTTAATCTTTCTGATTTATTTCGGTAAACCTATTGTAGCTTTCTCGGACCGGTCTTGCGATTAGGCCGGGTCGAGGGGGTTACATAGCGTAGATTCAATCCATGTTGCTATGGCTGATGATTGAATGTTTATGTTGCCATGTGATGTTTAGAGGTTGAATGGATAGTGTTTGATTGAGCCAAAGTGTTATATGTTGGAACTAGAGGTCATTACAGGTCACCCCGTACCGGTACAAGCCCATCAGGTTTTGGTACGTAAGGACTCGTCCAGGCTCAAAACTTTTAGAGGTTTATTCCATAAACCCTAATGTAGCTCGCTCAGTTCGTATTTTGGCTAGACCGGGTCAAGGGAGTTATAGGGTACCAATACGGAGGTTGGCATATCGGTACAAGACGTTGATCAGATTTTTTCGAACCTAAATTAAGTATAGGCACTTGTAGATAAGTACCGGTACCTAGTTGGGTGTACCAATACCCATGTAGGTGTATCGGTACACGTAGTGTAATGCCCCGGGTTTGGGCCTAGGAGTTTTCCTAGTGGTTTGGACAGTCCAATGGACTGAGATTAGAGATTCGAGTCAGATTCAAGATTAAAAATCGGAACAAATAATTTTGGTGTGAGAAAAATACAGGAAAAATATCTAAAAATCATTTTTTAATATATAGATATTTTTGGTAAAGTCAATTTTGGAAAATGAATTTTGGAAATTGGACATTTTGGCTAGTGACCAAAATGTAAAGATTGAAAACTGTTTTTAGTGACTGTTTTGAAAAAGGATCAAAACTTAGAATCTTTAAGGAGTTATTTGACCTAAATGTTTTTATCAGAATTTTCTCTCAATTTGGTTTATTTTAAAGAGTTTTAATTAAGGATAAAAGGGGTTTAATTAATAAAAGGGCGATTATTTTTCTAAAACTACTTTTGACGTAACTTTCTTTCTCTCAACTTTCTCTCAAATCTTCTTATCCAAACACTCATTTTTTTATCAGAGATTAAAGGTAATGCTCTTGATTTAATTAAGTATTGATTTCCAATAGATTCTTCAATCTTGTTTTCCAAAAATCTAATTGATTTTGCTTTGTTTTCAAGAGTAAAACATCCAATTGAGAGGAAATTCATCCATTAGAGGTAAGGTTCGTTCTTCTCCTCTAATGATTGGTTCTTTACTGAAATTCCCAAATATTTGATCCATGTTAAATGTTTTCTGATGAGTTTTGATGCGTTAATTGTGTAAATTTAGTAAATCATGGTTTAATTGATGAAAACAAGAGATTTTCGTTTTGGATCTATTTTGTTGGGTTCTTGATGAGTTATAATCATAAATTTGATGTTTTATAATGTTGATAAGTTGGTTTTAATGTTGGAATCCTGAAGCTATAAGAATCTTTAATTTTCTAGGTTGCTAGTTATTTGTTTTTGGGGAGTCGTGATGGTTAATTGAATGCTAGAGATATAAGGACGTTTGAGAAGTGTTTTTGGATGTTAATTGATGATAATTGAAGTGTTGAAACGTTTGATTATGGCTAGGTTAAGTTTGGAAGAGGTTTGTTATTAATTTTTGGAAGTTGTGGAGTAGTTTTGGGTTAAGGATGTTGAGGTTTTGAGTTGCTGTGATGTTGATTGCATTTTGATGCAATGTACCTCTGTTTTTGTGTGATTAAAAGTAGGGGAGTCTGAACCTCAAGCTTGAACGTGAGTTTCGTAGGCTTTGGAGGTGTGTTTGTCGCATCGGCAAGCGAGGCGTTGCGAGTAGGTGAGTGGAAACGTGTTTTCAACTTTGCAAAGGTTTAAAAGTTGTGTTTGAGAGTTTACATTGAGCTTGAAACGATGATCTAAGCTCGGAAGTAAGTAAAGGATGAATTCTCTCTCGAACTTGGTTTTGGCGATAGTTTGTTGCACTTGTTTTATATGCTTTGATTACTCACTGTTTATGCATACTTTGAGCATGGTTTAATGCTGGAAACTAATTCGAAATGATGTTATTGCATTTGAGAGTAATGCATGAATTGTTAATGTTTATGAACATTGTGTAATGCAAAGGTTGATGCATTGATTTAATGATTTTGGTAGATGCATGTGAAAACAGTGAGTTATTGATGTTAAAATGAATTATATTGGCAGATGATGTTATGAAATGGTTTGAAAATAACAATAGATATAGTTGGCTGGCCATAGGATTGATAGTGCACTATAAAAAAGGCACATTGGATGTTGAGGGGTTTTGTATGGTGTACCAAATACTCTATGTAACACCCAGATCCTGTCCCGGATCTGAAGTATCATATTTGGGTCACCCAAAACTGACCCATCAAAATTTCTCATTTAAAACCACAAGTTGGCAATTCTCAAAACGATTCATTTCCATAAAATCCACGTAAATAAATAGATTAAAAGGTGTTTACAAAATATAAGTTCCAAATAAAATACACTGTTTGACCAAATAACAGTAAATCAAAATAAAATACAGACTCAACTGTGGTAAGGGTCTATGAATACAATCAGTCCCAACTAAACATCAAGTACTTTACTCTAAAACTGGTCTGTGCTGGAAACTAATTTGGAAACTTGGAAAATCATAGGGATGATTTCGACAAATTATAAAAATTAGGGGAAATTATGGAGAAATTTCCATAAATTTGGAAATGTTGAAATTATGATTTTACAAGCTTTAAAGTGTCATATGGACCTTTTTGAAAGTTTATAAAATCATAGGAACCAATTTGAAATTTTAAAAAGATTAGGGACCAATTCAACAATTTGGAATAATTTAAGGACTAAAGTGAAAATTAATTTTATGGAAGCATTATGCTGGAATTAAGGTTAGAATGAGTTATAAATCATTCTTTGAATAAATGTTGGAAGAAATACAATGTATTGAGGATGAAATGACTTATGTCATGAAACTAATATTTGAAAAATATTAGGGTGTTTATAGGAAAATTATTCCTATATTGTTTATGTGTTAGTAAGATACTAACATATAATTTGGGATGTACTTATGGTATTTTTAATACACTTGTAGACTGTGAACAAAAGCAAGATCGAGTTAGCAATCGAGGAAAGGAACGGGACCAAAGTTGAACTTAGTGAGGCTAGTGAATATTGACAAAGAATAAAGTGTCAAGGTGAGTGCATTTTTATGCGTGGAAAATTTCAAGATTATTGTTTGGAAGACTTGTGATAAGTCTACCTTATTAATAACCACTTGAAAATTATATCATGAATTTATATTTGACATGTTGAGAATTGTCAAAGGTAGAAGAATTACATGCATTGATCACATGTAATTTAATTTTAATATGTTTATGTTATATTTAGGGTATGAACTGTCCAATATTTAATTATATTGCCATGGATGAATCGAATATGGAATTGGAAAGTATGCCCAAATAAGTAATTGAGATATAGAGTATAGTTGGCATGCCATAGAGTCCAACGGTTTAGCACTTCGATGCGGTTTATTAATACTTAGTCGTGGTTTCTTAGCACTTATGTGCGGTCTCTTAGCACTTCGGTGCAGTTTTGACTCGTGTACTCATGTCCTCAAACTATATTGTGCAATAATTTATTTGATAATAAATGGTTAATAAATTAGAGAGTATGTTTTGACAGAAGCTGTTAAGAAAAGATTTTTGACAGAAGCTCCTATTTTAGTACAACCAAGCTCTTAAGAAAAGATGTACTATTCGTTTGAACAGAAAAATGTCAAGAGCTTTGATATATTAAAGACGGTTTTGACAGAAGCTCCTGTTTTAGTACAACCAGAACCTAGAAAAGTATTTGTAATATATAGCGATGCCTCCCATAATGGTTCGGGATGTGTGCTGATGCAAGAAGGAAAGGTGGTAGCTTATGCTTCACGGAAACTTAAAACTCATGAGAGAAACTATCCCACTCATGATTTAGAGTTGGCTGCAGTGGTGTTTGCTCTAAAAATTTGGCGACACTACTTATATGGTGAAAAATGCTATATTTTCACTGACCATAAAAGTTTGAAGTATTTGTTATCCCAAAAGGAGCTCAATTTGAGGCAGGGAGATGAATAGAATTAATCAAGGATTATGATGTAATTATTGATTATCATCCGGGAAAGGCTAATGTGGTAGCAGATGCGCTTCGCCGGAAAACATTTTCTGCCTTGGGAACCTTGAATGCCCAGTTGAAAATGCAGGAAAATGGTGCATTAGTGGCAGAATTTCAAATCAAACCAAATTTGATAGAGAGAATTAAAGAGTTACAAGCCAAAGATGAAGGGTGCTTGGAAAGAATAAAACAAATAGAAAGTAGTGAATCTAAGGAGTTTGAAGTAAAGTCTAATGGATGCTTATATTATAAAGGACGTATATTCGTTCCTGAGGATAATGAGCTGAAGAAAGAAATACTTTCTGAAGCCATTACAGCCCTTTAACTATGCATCTAGGTGGTAACAAAATGTATCAAGATGTGAAAAGTAATTTTTGGTGACCGGGCATGAAGCGAGCCATCACATAATTTGTTGCCAAGTGTTTGACTTGTCAACAAGTAAAAGCAGAACATAAGGTACCATACGGATTACTTCAACCAATTTCCTTTCGATTGGCTCAAATTTAAATCAAAAGAAAAGTCAAGAAATTTCTCTTATCTTCTTCAAGTGGCCGAAACCCCTATTGGAAAGGTATGGAGATTTTATTTTGATTTTTCAAGCTTATTCCTTTCGATTTTGAACGAAAGCATGAAACAAAGAATTCATTTACATGAAATTCTCTATCTTTTGGTACCATTTGTTCGTGCTTTCCTTACTTAAAACCTTAGTTTTGAGGAATTGATGGATGAAGGGGATGTTGAATTAGGTTGAACTAAGGTTAGTTTTTGATGAATATGATGTTGAGAGTCATATTAAAGCTTATGTGATGATTGAAACTACATGGAAATAGCTAAACCCTAAATTGTTCAAAGTTAGGGTTTTAGTAGAAAAGTTGATTTTGGATTTATTTTGATTTGGGATTGTGAAGCTTGGAAATGATGTTTAAATGTTAATTGGACTGATTTGGAAACTTGGAAAATCATAGGGATGATTTCGGCAAATTATAAAAATTAGGGGAAATTATGGAGAAATTTCCATAAATTTGGAAATGTTGAAATTATGATTTTACAAGCTTTAAAATGTTATTTGGACCATTTTGAAAGTTTACAAAATCATGGGAACCAATTCGGAAATTTTGAAAAGATTGGGGACCAATTTAGCAATTTGGAATAATTTAAGGACTAAAGTGAAAATTTATTTTTATGGAAGCATTATGCTGGAATTAAGGTTAGAATGAGTTATAAATCATTCTTTGAATAAAGGTTGGAAGAAATACAAAGTATTGAGGTTGAAATGACTTAAGTCGTGAAACTAATATTTGGAAAATATTAGGGTGTTTATAGGAAAATTATTCCTATATTGTTTATGTGTTAGTAAGATACTGACATATAATTTGGGATGTACTTATGGTATTTTTAATACACTTGTAGACTGTGAACAAAATCAAGATCGAGTTAGCAATCGAGGAAAGGAACTGGACCAAAGTTGAACTTAGTGAGGCTAGTGAATATTGATAAAGAATAAAGTGTCAAGGTGAGTGCATTTTTATGCATGGAAAATTTCAAGATTATTGTTTGGAAGACTTGTGATAAGTCTACCTTATTAATAACCGCTTGAAAATTATATCATGAATTTATATTTGACATGTTGAGAATTGTCAAAGGTAGAAGAATTACATGCATTGATCATAGGTAATTCAATTTTAATATGTTTATGATATATTTAAGGTATGAACTGCCTAGTATTTAATTATATTGCCATGGATGAATCGAATATGGAATTGGAAAGTATGCCTAAATAAGTAAATGAGGTATAGAGTATAGTTGGCATGCCATAGAGTCTAGCGGTTTAGCAGTTCGATGCGGTTTATTAACACTTAGGTGCGGTTTCTTAGCACTTATGTGCGGTCTCTTAGCACATCGGTGCAATTTTGACTCGTGTACTCAAGTCCTCAAACTATATTGGGCAATAATTTATTTGATAATAAATGGTTAATAAATTAGAGAGTAAGTAAACTCTCGGATAATGGCAAAGATATTAATAGGATTTATGAATCCGAAATATATTATGTTAATATTTGATTAACATAAGGAAAATGAAAGAATAATCATCAAATTGCATGTTTAATTTATTATTGTTACAAGTCAAGCATGTTGATTTTTGTTAAATAATTATAATGCCTCACTAAGTATATACTTAATATGTGATGGTTTTCAAACGTAGGTAGTAATCCCGGACAGGAGTAAGGAGCATCGACATCATCATTCAGTGGGATAATAGTAGTATCGGTAATTTACATCTTTAATGTATTTTGATTATCTCTAGTTGGCATGTATAAAATATTAGTAGCTCACTTTAAATAGTCTAGATAAGGGGTTACTTTATAATATGTTTTATATTAGTTTAAAGAAATTACTAGTAATGGAAGTCGGGTAAAGTTTTAAATTTGATTTTTATAGTAATTAAGATTATTTTTATTTTAGGCAGTTTTTAGGTAGTTACTTAATTAAAATGTGTAGTTACAAACTGCCAAGTTGCTTCCTAAAAACGGAAGCTCTTTGACTGGTTTGAAATTAGTAATTGATTTTTATGCGATAAATGAAAAATTTCGAAAATTGTTGTTTTGACGTAATTTGATTAGTATAAAAATACGATCAAACATTATGTGACACTCTATACTAGTATTGGTTAATAATATTGGTAAATGTGTTACACCCACCTTCCATCAATCCTTTTCTGAAACACAACAAAGAAGGTGGGACATCAGGATTCCCAGTCTTATACAGTACTCTTAAATTTAGGGGCTTGTATTCACTAGACACCTTACCACAACCTCTATACCACCCCTAGGTTCCTTAGAACCGACTAAACCTAAACTCTGATACCACTAAATGTAACATCCCGATCCTATCCCGGATCTGAAGTATCAAATTTGGGTCACCCAAAAACGACCGATCAAAATTTCTCATTTAAAACCACAAGTTGGCAATTCTCAGAACGATCCATTTCCATAAAATCCACGTAAATAAAGAGAATAAAAGGGGTTTACAAAATATGAGTTCCAAATAAAATACACCTTTTGACCAAATAACAGTAAATCAAAATAAAATACAGACTCGACTGTGGTAAGGTTCTATGAATACAATCAATCCCAACTAAACATCAAGCATTGTACTTTGAAACTTGCCCACGCTGGGAAATCCTCCTCGATGTGCTCCTCAAAAAGCAACCTGTCAACCTACGTACGGAAAAGCCACAATTCTGCACGCTGAGCTAACAAAGCTCAGTGGTACGTTTCTACTCTACTGTAATTCATGAATATCATAAAACAAGCATGCATGATAATATAATTAAAAGTGCACAGAAAGGCTTCTCAACATCTAAGGATTATCGTCTAGCCTGCCCTAGCTAGAGTTCACAACCATGTCTCAAAATACCACTATTATGTAAGAAGTCTACCAAGCTATCCTAGGCTTACCATACTCGAGGCCACTCCGTCCATTGAGTTACGTCCCATACCCTGATCACATAGCCCAAGGGTAAAATAGCCAACATCTATTAATCATACAACAACATAAATAACATACATTCCCTAATGGCCAACGAAGCCCTACTATTTTTCCCATGCTCACACAGCCGCCGGGTTACCCGTGATCACATAGTCGTCGGGTTAGGATCATATCTAGATCACTATAGCCACGAATACTAGGAGTGAGCATTCGATCGAGTCAAGTAAAAAAATTTCGAGTTATTTGAGTTGATGCGTCATATTTTACAACTCAAACTTTATTTGAATTTTTTTGATTCGAGTTTAAGAAATTCAAGTCGAGTTTTTGAGTTCCTATAAAAATTTAATTGTAATTATTCATCATGTTATAGTACAGTTTGATTCAAATTTAAATCACTTTCTCTAATCATATAAGATATGCATATATATATATATTTCTTTATAGTTTTTTTCTTCATATGTGTAATCACTCATTTTTATCCGGTTTGTAAATATGGTTAATATGTTAGTATAATAATTAATGGGGAATTATTATTGCATGTATACATATTATATGTTTATGATTAGCGTACGCATAGTGTGTGTGATGTGTGCATGTATATTATAAGCTATGTATATGCATTAGTAATTAGTATGGTGTATGTGGTCACGTATGTTTGCATGTATATATTAATTGATGTGTGTATTCGTATTAATTATGTATGTGCGACATGAGAATATCCGAATGTATGTGCATGTGATATATTTAGTTTGCATGTATGTGTGTGTACTATTATTATTATTATTATTATTACTTTTGGGCTAATTTAAAATAAAATCCAAGAAAGTTTTATTAATAAAAACCCATTAATTAACAATCCAAGTCCATATAATATTACAAAAAAAAACCCAAAAAATATAATATAGTTTACAAGGCCCATTTTTGGCCTGGCCCAATATCTAAAAAACCCTAAAAACCCTATCTAATATCCTATCTTTTCCTTGCAGCCGTCACCCTCGCAGCCGTTGGATCAAGATTTGATCCAACGCTCCAAATGACACCAAGATGATCCAGTTGGCGCGCGTGTAATTCACCCTCGGGACTGCTCGTCTCCCACTCACTCGTGCAACGCACGAGTGAGACCATTCATTCTCCCTCTGCCACGTGTCGAGATCAGATTCAGCTTTGCTCATTCCAAGGCCAGATCTAGGCCGTTCATTCCCTATGCAATCACAGCCATTGGATCAGATCTGATCCAACGGCCGTGAGTGGATCTGGCAGGGGATACCACCACCATGACTCTCTCCACGCTGACACCACTCCGCCGTACCACCAACTCAACCACCGCGCTCAAAGAACGTGCAAAACACCAAAACAATGGATTATCAGTACCAAAAAATCAGATCTGGTGTATTTTTCATGTATTATATTCTACCAAAAACAGAGATCAGAACAAGGATATAGGCAATCCAACAAAAGTGTATTATCATCAGTTTTCAAAAATACAAAAAATCCTATCTACTTGTTTATTTTTGAACAAAAAAAATCTGAAAAGGTATACATATTTTTTTAGCTTCGCATGTATGCTTACCAACAGAAATAGTACAAAACGCAGAGGAGATGTAGGTTTACCTTTTCCGTTTAAGCCCCTTTTCACCGGCAACAAGCCGTCGGGCTCTTAAGCCAAACACGGTGAACCGGTAAAGAGGAGGGGTTGTTTGGTCCTAGTTTATAAAAATGTTTTTAAAAAATGAGGGAGAAGGAGTTTTGGGTTTGTTTTTTAGATCTAGAGAAATACATCTCTTTCTCCTAAAATCTAAGGTTGGACCTGGGTTTAGTGTGAGAAGGGGAGTGTTTTAGGTCGTGGATTGAGGGCTGCCGGCGCCGGTGAGCGGCGACCGACGGTGGCTAGTGGTGGCCGAAATTTGGGTTTCAAGAGAGCCGGCTTCAATATTAGAGAGGGGAGAGGATTTTGTTTTATAAAACAAAATTTTAAATGGCAAAAATCTAAAATCAGACCTGATAAGGTCTATTTATAGATTTTTATTTTTCAAAAATGGGGAAATTACCCCTTAAGGACCACCATCCGTTTCGATTTTTCAAAACGGGCTTCCCCGTTGGTCCAGTTACAATCCCAATCCCCCATTTTTTAAGGAAACTCCCAATTTAATCACTGAATTAAACCGAATTTAGGTTTTAAATGGTAAAATTACCTCCTTAACCATCCCGCGTTTTTGGATTTTTCACTCTGAGCTTCCCCCTTGGTTTAATCACATTTCCAGTCCTTGCAAGTTCTTCCCGGGTTATAATTCGGTCTTCAAACGTTTGTTTTTTATTTGTTTATTTAAGTATTCTATTTTCAGTTTATTTCATTTCAGTCCCTCTGTCTCTTTTATTGTTATGCTTGTGTTTTCGGTATAATTACATTTCCATTTTATGTCTCAAGCTCCTTGGTGTTCTTGCATTACATGCCTTTATGTTTTTATCATGTGTTTTTAGTTGCCATATTATGTTTTTGTGTTTTAGTTTATTTTGTCTGTGTTATATATGTCTATTTTGCACGCTAAGTTTTAATTTCGTTTGTACATCATGTTTATGTGATTCTTCATGTTTTTATTTATTTAGGTTGATGTATGATGTGCATTCATTCATGTTTTTATAATATGCATTTTATCGTGCTAATGTATCATGTGGTTCATTTGTGCATGTTACATACTTGTGTTTTGATTAAGTGATCATGTTTAGTTTAGTTGTTTATCTTGAATATACGCATGATAGTATGTTTTGTTTTTGTCTTGTATTTTAGGTTACATATTAAAAATGAGTGATTTTTGTTACATAAATATCGTGACGTGTTTTGGCATATGTATATAATTTGTGTCACGCGATAAAGTTTTATTGTAACGTGGTGATAATATGGTTTTGTCATTTTAGTATCACGTCCTTTATCATGTCATGCATATTGCATTTGTGTTTTTAGGTACTTAAGGATATTATATTTAGTTAGTCTAACCTTGAAGCATATCTTTTACCATGTTTGTGTGTATATGTTTTATTTATGTTTAGTCTAGATCCTTGAATATGTCATTTATATCTATGTTCATGTATTTTGTTACTTTTTGTTTAATATTATGAAATTTTCATTTTTATCTTTTTAGTATCACGTCAATGTAAATTGTATGCTTTATTTTTGTTTTTAAGTTGCATTTCGGATATATAATGTCAATGCGGTGCCCTTTTATCCGAGCGTAAACGGGGCCAGTATCAGGCGTAGTGATAGTGGTTGGGCGTTTGCTCTCGGATAACGGGGCCTTTAAAAATTTATCCGCAATTATAACCGAATTTTAAACTAATCGTCACTTTAATCCAGAAAGTTTAATATTAATAAACAGTAATTATTAAAGTACCAATTTTGGGCGGTGTAGGGGTACTAATCCTTCCCCATCCGTAACCGACTCCCGAACTCAAAGTTTTTTGAATCTCTGGTTTTATGGTGTCCGACCTACCTAAGTGGCCGGTGGCGACACCAATTTCTAATATAACGTATTTTTCAAAACCCCCATGGATAAATATTTTTATATTCGAAAGACAACCAACACTTCGAAAACCTCGTTTTTTAGCGAATCGGAGACATCGCTACAATATGTTGCAATATTTCTTCATATTTTTATATATCAGTATATAAATAATTAAAAATTGAGGGACCCATCTCAAACTTAAAAATAAATCTATTAATTACTAAAAATTTTGAGTTATTCGAGTTTCTATTTTACAACTTAAACTTTATTTGAATTTTTTTTGAGTCGAGTTTATGAAATTTTGAGTCGAGTCAAGATGAGTGGAGTATTTTCACCTCGAGTCGAGTCAATTTATTCAATTTTTTTTGAGTCGAGTCGAGTTTTGCTCACCCCTAACGGATACGTCCTTGACATACTTGGATCACAATAGCCACAAGCAGTCTTTCCATGAGGTCACATGGCCAATCAGGTTACTCGAGATCACATAGTCCTTCGAGATACTCGAGCTCACACAACCCCCGAGTTATATTTTCATATCCTGATCACATAGCCCTAGGATATGTTTCTAACCGCATCTATATCACATAGCCCGTGGATACGTCGGATTACTCGATCACATAGCGCGGAGTACCCATCCCCATATTTAAGTACCCTTGCACTGACTCTAGGATATCCGGATTCCTAACCAAGACACATACGTTAACACATGCTCCCCCAAGCATCAATATATATATATATCACCGAGAGATAAAACGCATCCAGCCAACCATTACCAAAGCCTCAAGGCATAACTCATTGTTACAATAATTAATATATATTTCTATAGGATTCATTTACGCCTTTCTCGCTAGATTATCTTATTATTCGCGGCAACCAGCCTATATGGGTGTCCCTTCAGCACACGGCAAGGACCTCGATCTTCCACGTAGCATTAACCGATCCACCACAGATCTCTATGGGTGATTAAACAAGCGATCCACTCAATAATTACCAAGCCATTAGCCATTTATTTAACACACGAGTTTTAACTCTACATTTCTTAGTTTTAGTATTCATTTTACACCCTAACAGACTCCTAGGGCCCTTTACCTCGAATTATGGAACCCTCGAACGCGAACACAACTTTCATGGGCAGATTGCCCAGTGAGTATCGATACTCCAAGGTGAGTATAGGTACTGCCCTCTAGGTATCGATACTCCCTCATGAGTATCGATATGCCAATTAGATTCGAAAGAATTGGATGACTAGCCTTCCAATACGCTCTTACACGTATTGATACTCTACATCAGTACGCGAATTACCCCGTACTGATCCTAACCCGTATCGGTACTCCTATCCTAGTGTACCAATACGAAAAAGCCTCCTTAGGCAATAGAACAGTGAGTACCGATACGCCCCTAGCGTATCGGTATGCGAACACGCTACTAGAATCCTAATTACGAGAAGGGTACTGATACAAGGGAAGGCGTACCGGTACACCCCTCACAATTTGTCTCCCTTATAATAAATGCGTACTGATACGCTACCACCCCAATGTTGAAGATATTCCTCTTTAAATATAGTTCTTTGGGTGCTGACAACTCCCCCTATAGCCACAAACTGAGATTCTTACTCTAAGACAACAAGCTTTCCTCTTTAATCTTTGGTTTTTGGAAAGAAAATTAGAAGAAGGAGAAGATAGAAAGGTGAGAACAAGGGTGACTTCACCCTCTTACAAAATGACAGCCCCTCTTTAATGAGGCATCAACCTTTGTTTCATTTGAGGGTAAATTACCCATTTACCCTTCATTAAACCTTCTTCCTCCAAGTTCAACCCAAAAACCAAGCCCAACAATAAGGCCCAACATAAACTGAGCATTTGACCTGACGTGTTTATCCAAGACCTGAGTCAATGCCCATTGTTGACTCAAAAATCTAGGTCGTTACACTCCATCCAAGTACCCTAGCGGTTGAGGGGTTGTACGGTACCGTAAACTCTCATTAGTGGGTTAAGCATCATACTGATGAGTGGTGTTGAGAGGTTTAAGAGTACCAAATACTCCACCATAGGTGTCACAATGGTGGAGGGGTTTATATGTACCGAATACTCTCGTCTGTAAGCCCTGGGTTACCGGTAGATTGTTTATTAAGTGTTGAGGGAACACTTGAGGAATCCATGTATTCGATGTTATTTTTTTGGTAAATGGAACTTGGTAAATGATCACTTGGAAAGCCAATATAATTGTGTATGTATCATGAGATGGTTTATGTTGTTTAATGTGATTTAAACATATTTTACTCTTTAAGCCTTGCATTAGTAGTATGTATGGGAAAGCTTAAATTGAGGTTAGCAAATGGATTTTGTTGTAGGATCCATGATACATGTTGCATATGGTTTAATATGATGTTTTGAAATGTTAGGTGCATGCTTATGAGCAAGAGTTTCTGCGTTTGAGTCGTTATACCAGAGTTTGTTACCACGAAAGAGTTAAGGTGCAAGAGGTTCAAACAAGGTTTGAGGGTTGAGCTTCAACTGTACGTGATAGCGGGTCAACTTGGGACATTTTTAAAACTAGCCAATAGTGCGAAGGCACTGGAGCAGCTTCAGGATACGACACTTGGTAGGACGGAGGATGTTAGGGGACATGATGCGAAGACCTAGGGTCTTGTAGGTCCTTCTTCATATCCGCATGAAAGGTGTTGTGCTTCAAAGGGTTCGAAGAGAATTGCTTCAAACCAGCTATCGAGAGTCGGTTCGGGATCTAGATCGAGGGTTCGTAAGGGCTCTTTGATTTCTACTTAGAAGGGAGTACTAATAGCTTAGTTGGGATGTCACTTTCACCAGCATTAGAATATTGCGGCTGTCATCACCTTAGAATGTGCTTTTTGCTTATGTGGGTTTGCTATAGGTGCTGGGTACCAGGACATATGGCAAAGCACTGCCCAATTATGGATGAGGATACACCAACTCAGTCATATAGGTTGGCTTCTTCCTGACATGATCAGAGTTTTGCTAGAGACGAAGTTAGGGCACCGTCAGGTTATCGAGGTGGAGGACTTGTAAGATCCACCACTAGAGTTGGCACGCGAGGCATTGCTAGGCAGATTACTGCACAGATTAAGAAGGAAAATGTTACAACTGAGGATATGTCAGGTAATTAAGCTTCATTTTGTTTTCCAGTTGTTTTGATAGCCGTTTAGCTCTTTGGATATGTAATGGGTTGGTTCTTGTGAATGTGTATCTTGGTAGATCTCGGGTTTGTTGTTGCTATAGATGGTAATTAGAATTGCATCTTCTGCTAGATAAGGTTTTTTACCGTAGATAGTTGTTGAGAGTGCAAGTATGCCATGAGTTGCGAGTGAGAAGTTGTGAAGTTTCAAATTGTTTAAATCTGATTGTTAGTGTTAGATGTGTGTAAGATCTTTACCTCTTTAGAGTGGACGTTGTGTTTTGTGGTGTTAGCTCAAGGAAGGTTTTGTATTTTACAAGATATTTTTACCTTGAGTTGTAAACGCGAAGGTTGAGAATTTTTGGCCTTTGAGTTGTGGATGTTTTGAGGGTATAGAGGTACCCTTGGTGAATTAGCAGTCTTACCGTTTAATTGTGGTTTAGAACTGTGATAAGGGTAAGGTTGAGTTCATTGTTAGTGTCCATCGCTCCATGGTATGGCACTTAACGAACTCTTTGCTGGAGGCACACTTGTGCAAGCGACCAATTGGGTGTCATTGGCAAGTGCTTTATTGGAGGCATGCCTGTGTGGGTGGCTTTTGACGTGTTGAGTCGTGGTGTAACGGTAGGAAGCCATTGCTTGTTTTATGAGATCGATGACCTTATTTTAGTTTTAGAATGTGAGAGTTTTGTATGTTGTTCAGAGTAGAGGTACTGTGGTAAAGGTAAATGAAGGTTGTGATAATCATGGTTGGTGCCCTAAGGGCAAGTCGTGAGGACGGTGGTCTAGCTTGTGCACCTTTTGATCTAGATTTTGTGGAGTTAGAGGATTGCTCCATCAAGCATGCTAGGAGTTATCCTTGGTTAAATCAAATAGTGTAAAAGTTATCAGAGTAGCGCAAGTGTGGGTTTAACAGTTATGTTGTGAGTAACTGAATGTTCATAATGTTGTGTTGCAAAGGAATATTGTTGGAGAGACCATTTTAGGATTTTTGAGAACTGTTATATGTTTCTGTACAACTATTGGTTGAAATTAAATGATTGGTTTGAAAGAAGATGGTTAGATCTTTGAGGATCGATTGGTTAGTTTTGGTTGCTTGAGGGAGTTCGTATGTGACAATGGTTATTTCTCGAAATCAAGTAGTTGAATTATGGAATCTCATAAACTGAAAGTGGTTCTCGTTTGTGTGGGAGGTAGGTTCGGGTAAAGTGAAGTTTTAAGTCTCGTCTTGGTGGGTCAAGTTCGGAGAAAAGAGCCGTTAGTTCAAGGTTGGTTGATGATAAGGTTCGGTTGTCAGGGTTTTTCATGTCCTTTAATGTTTGACAAGGGTATGATTGTTAGATATGATGTGTTCCTGACAATGTATTGAAGAAGTGGAGCGGCGTTTTAGACATAGATGAGGTCTAATTTCAGATTACTAGTAGAAAGGATTGTTAACCGAGATAGAATTTATTTGAATTGAGTTCCTTAGATTGGTGTTTGGACAGCATGGCTTGAGGTTGGTTTGTTGCCCTACTTTAAGGTTCGTCATGAGTGCTAAGGGTTGTGGTGATTAGGTCGTTAAAATTTCTGAGGGAGGTATTGAGAACAAGTGGATCAACGTTATGGTTTCGATTAAGGTAGGTTGAGGGAGAACTCTCCCTATTGAAGGTGATCTTATTTGAATGGCAAAGTGTTTGGATCTGTTTTGGTTTCATATCCTCCATCCGTTTAAATTTCGAGGACGGAATTTCTTGAAAGAGGCGAGAGTTGTAACAACCCAGATTTTCGAGTCAACAATGGTTGTTGACCCAGGTCTTGGATTGACATGTTGGGTCGAGTGTTTGGATTATGTTGGGCCTTGTCATTGGGCATGTAGGATCCTTTTTTGTCTTGCTTGGTGGATTTGGGTTTGGCTTAAGATGGGTTTTAAGGAGGGGCATTATGGTAAAACCATAATTGGAAGACAAAGGTTGATGAAGCCTTAATTTTCTGCAGGGAAAAAGAACAAGGGTGATATCACCTTGTCTCTATCTTCATACCATCTATCTCTCTTTCTTCTTTCTTCTTGGTGAGTGCTTGAGTTATGTAAAATCCTGGTTGTTTGAGTGGGAATCCCGAATTGTGGGTTGGGGAGAAGTTGTTCATCACCCTAAGGTTTATCTTTCATGGTAAATATCTTTAGAGTTGGTGGAGGTTGAGTTTGAAGCTTGGTTCGAGGAAGAAAAGAGGAAGAAGTTGATTGCTACCTTATTCTGAGATTTGTTTGCCTAAGGTCAATACATTTCTAACTCCTTCACTACATGAGCATCCTAAAATGATTGTTTTGTGTGATTTATGGTTTTGGGTTGCAAAGTTAAGGTATTAGAAGCTTTAAACCCCTTAATGGCAAATCAAGAATCAAGTGTTGATAATGTGTAAAATTGGTAGAAAATCACATATTATTCTTTAAATAACATGTAGGAACATTTTGGGGCTTAACCTTTTATGTTAGTGGTTGTGATTATGAAATCCCGAGCTCTAAGTTTTCAAATCTGGGCTCGCGTACCGATACAAGGTGGTCACGTATTGGTACGCCTTTATATGAAATAGGGGTTTTTTGTGAGGGGAGTACCGGTACAACATGTTGTGTATCGGTACCCCATGCTTGGTAGAAATTGCAGTGGCGTTTGCGTGTACCGGTACGCATTTAGAGGAGTATCGGTACAACATAAGGAATCGATATGGGGCTTTCCGTATCGGTACTAGGTACCGATACGAAGGTCAGTGTATCGGTACGGGACGTTGATCAGATTCTTTCAAACCTAAATCAAGTATTGGTACTCGTGGATAAGTATCGATACCTAGAGGGGTGTATTGATACCCATATAGGTGTATCGGTACGTGTAGGGTAATCTTCCCAATGATTTTGAGGTTGAGTTTAGGGGTTCTATAATTCAGGGTATAGGGCCCAATGGGTGTCTAAAGGTATAAAATGAATTCTAAAACTGAGAAATCAGGTTTTATAACCCACATATGGAATAAATGACTAATGGCTTGGTAATAATTGGGTGGGTTGCTTGTACTAGTAATCCTTAGGGATCTATGGTAGATCGGTTGATGCTGTGTGGAAAATTGGGGTCCTTACTATGTGCTTAAGGGACGCCCATATGGGCTAGCTACAGTGAATATTGAGATGATCTAATGAGAATATTGTGAATGGGCTAGAAAGTTATAGATTAATTATTGTAACAAATGAAATATGCCTGGGGCATTTGTAATGGTCGGCTTGATGCCTCTTATCTCTTGGTGAGATGTATGGATGCTCGGGGAGCATATGTTATCTTATGTTCTTGATTAGGAATCTGGATGTCCTAGAGTTAGTATAGAGGCACTTATTTAAGGGGATGTGTACTTCGGGCTTTGTGATCGAGTACATCTGACGTATCCACAGGCTACATGATCTGGATATGGTTAGAAGCATATCCTTGGGCTATATGATCAAGATAAGGAAGCTAAACTCAATGGGCTATGTGAACTCGAGTAACCTGATTGGCTGAGTGACCTCAGGTAAAGACTGCTTGTGGCTTTTGTGATCCAAGTATGTCTATGACATATCGGTGGCTAAGGTGATCAAGATATGGTCCATTAACCCGACGGCTATATGATCATGTGTAACCTAACAGATGTGTGAGAACAGGTAATGTAGGGCTTTGTTGGCCATTGTTAGGGAATGTGTGTTATTTACTACGTTGATGTGTGGAAAATTGATATTGGCTATTTTACACCAGGGCTATGAGATTAGGGTATAAAATGCATAACTCGGTGGGCAATGTGAGCTCGAGTAACTCGATAGGCTGTGTGATCTCGAGTATGGTAAGCCTGGGATTGCTTGTGAAACTCCTTATATTCTAGTGGTATCTTGAGACATAAATTGTGACCCCTAGCTAGGGTAGGCTATAAGACAATCCTTATATTTGAGAAGCCTTTTTGTGCACTCTTAATTATATTATCATGCATGCTTGTTTTATGATATTCATGAATTGCGTAGGTTGATAGGTTTCTTTCAGAAGAGCACATCGAGGAGGATTTCCCAGCACCGAGCCAGCTTCAAAGTATAATACTTAATGTTTTAGTTTAGTTTGATTGTATTCATAGGACTATACCACAGTCGAGTCTATAACTTTACTTGAATTACTATTAATTGGTCAAACAGTGTATTTTAATTAAAGTTCCTATTTTTTAAATTCTTTTAATATTATCTAATTATGTGGGTTTATGAAAATGGATGTTTTTGAGAAAAGGTTAATTTGTGGTTTTTAAATGAGAAATTTTTGACGGGTCAATTTTGGGAGACCTGAATGTAATTCTTTGGATCCGGATCGGGATCAGGGTGTTACATGTTTTGTATTGATTCTAATTGATTTAGAACATTTATAAGATGTGTTTTAATGTCATGAGAAGTGATTAATAAAAGGAATCCCGAAACTATGTGAATTGCTAATTTTTTAGGTTGTAAATAGTTAGATTTTGAGGTGATCTTGGTGTTAGAAGCTTGCTGGAGGTATAATGTTGTTTTTGGATGTTAATTGATGTTGTTAAGGTGTTAAAATAGTTATTTTTTTGCTGAGTTTTGTTTAGGTTGAGTTTGGTGATTTTTCGGATGTTTTAAGGAAGCGAATGATGGTTTGTAGTGAGGCGAAGTTAAGAAGTTGAGTTGTTGTGTTTAGAGATGCATGGAAATACAGTAATTCTCTGTTTTTGTGTGGGAAAATAGGGGAGATAGATCCTACATCTCTTGGAGAGGTTTTGGAGGCTCCGAAAGCTTGATTGTGCATCGGCAAGTGGAACGTTTTGTTGTCGATGAGTGAAAACGTGTTTTACTGCTTTTAAAGGGTTTGTAGATAGTTTTGGGGAGTATAGATTAAGTTTGAAACGCTTATTTAAGCTCGAAAGTAAGTATCGGATATTCTCGCTCTCGTTTTTTATTTCGCAAAATACAATCTCATGCACATGTTTATGCTTTGCTTACTTACTGTTATATGTATGTTTTAGACATGAAAGATGTTGCAAATGATCATATATCTTGATTATTGAGTATGACAAATGATTTATGAAAGAATTTTGAGAATGCCAAAATGCATGGTTTAATGTATTGGAAATTGGTTTGATTTGATGCATATGAAAACAGTAAGGTAATGTGGTTTTTTTGGAGTATATTGGTAAGTGGCTAAGATTAGAAGTTATCGGATATAGTTGGCTAGCCATAGAGTTTAAAGTGCACTATAATAAGTTGCCTCATGAGTGTCGAGGGGTCAAGAGTGTGCCAATTCTCCCGCTAGTGGATTTATACATCATAACCATCAAGGGCTGCTCTGGTTCGAGGATGTATGTGAAGTGGTCGAAGGAACCACTTGGGAAATCTGTGTATCTGATGTGTTTTTTTATAAATATAATGGGATTAGTTTTTGGGGTCACTTGAATGCCAATATATGATATAATGTATCATGAGAAATGGATTTTATTTGTATAATATGGTTTATACATGAGATGCTCTTTAAGCTTGCTATTTTAGAGATTTTGGCATGTGAAAGCTTAAATTGAGGTTTGTGCTAGAAATCCATGATACATATGTTGCAATGGTTTAAAAGTGCATATTTGAAAGATTGTAGAAGCATGAGATGTTTTGGCATGAGCTTTAATACTTATTTGAAAGTAAAATGATTTTAAATGCATTGATGAGAGTTTTTGATATTCCCTCACTAGGCTTTATAAGCTTACACTCTCCTTTCTCATCAATGTAGAGAAATACGCTTTTTGGGACAACAAGCAAGCAAGAGCAATCCAAGGGAGAAGTAATTTCCAAGTATGGTTTTATAAATACTATATAGTAATAAGAGGCAACGTGACCAAGTTGTAATTGGGAGGGTGGTTTTGGTTACTCTGTGGTTTGTACGAGTTATATTTGATGTTTTGGAATTGTATGATGCTTTATATCTTGATTTGAGGGGTTGAGATTCATTTTGCATTCTTGGATAGAGATCATGCCTATAGGATCTTGATTGGTTATGCTATGTTGTGAATGATCCTCATCTATGTTTATATGATTGTGGAAATGATGCTTGGGGTATTGTATGATGATTATGTAGTCTTTGGAGCATGTTAGATTAAGCCAAAGTGTTATATGTTCGACCAAGAGGACATTACAGGTCTGTCTGTACCGGTACGGGTCCTTAGGAATCGGTACGCTAGACCTGTCTCAGCTCAATCTGGGTAAAATAAAATAGGCGTATCGATACGCCTGGTAACTGTATTTGTATGCATAGCATAGAATTAAGCCTGGTGTCGGTACACGGGCAACCGTATCGGTACGCCCTTTTGCCACTAGAAATCGCATTTTCAAAAATAAATACTCGTATCGGTACGCTTGAGGACTGCACCGATACGCCTTTGTGAAACAAACCCGTTGCGATACGGATAGGTGCCGTACCGATACGCATGTCGTTATTTCTGATAAGATGCTCTCTGAAGTTTGAATCTTTATAGTTTAGTCCCTATTTCTTGATCTTACAATTAAATGAGTTTGGATGATTATTTTAAGTTGAAATTTAACCAGTATGCATGAAACCTGACTAATAAGGATTTGTAACTTTAGTTTTAAGAAGTTGTCATAATATTTATAAATCGCAATTTGGTCCCTAAAGGGCAATCTTGTGCAATTGGATATCAATTTGACGCCCGGTTGAGTTGTAAATTTCACCGTTGATAGCATGATCACCTGAGGACTTAATTATGCATTTAGATAAGATAAAATGAAGAGAAATGGACCTCTATCAATGTAATTCTTCCATATTTGTCTTGACAAACCCAATGTAGCTAACTCGGTTCGGTCTGGCGATTAGACCGGGTCGAGGGGGTTACACATAGACTATAGATCAATCAAGGAATAGAAACGCACGGCAAAAAATACACTTGGAATACAAGCGATCTACCATATAAATATTATTAAACCATTTTAAAACATTAAATCACAACTTTCAAATGTACTCGACATCAAAATATAGTAAACATCAAATAGATCAATTAATGCCATCATCCAAGATAATATAATCTCCAACCAAATAATAATACGTTTTACAAAAAATAACACCCCAATGAATAACCTACATTGCCTTATTACAAATATTAAAAACACCATAATCATACCCTTTAATATGCTTGGGATCACTCCTTGCCTCGAACCATAACCCCGCACTTGCTTAATTCACTACATTGATGGAAGAAAAGAGAGCGTAAGCATATAAAGCCTAGTGAATGCACTCAAAATGGATAAAAGTTCAATGCATTTTTTTGAAATCAAAACCCTTATTATAAATTCATATTAAAGCTATAACCCCCTTGACCCGACTTAGACGCCCGACCGAATCGAGTGAGCTACATTAGGTTTGCCGAAGCAAACTGGAGAAAAGTTACAAAAATTCGGTTCGTTTTTTTCCTTTTTATGTTGTCTAGATGCAAATTATTAATCTGACATGTACATACTCACAGCAGGTGAAATTTCAAAGAAAACGAATCACAAAAAGGTAACTAATTGCATCATATTCACTTTGGAGACCAAAACGTAAATACCTTAAATTATAGAACCAAAATTGAAATTAAGGTTACCAATCCTCAATTAGACCATTTACATGCATATATCTCAAATTTCAGGTCAAAATGATCAACCGTTTGCATACAATTACATTTGCAATACTTAGGGACTAAAATGCAAGAGACCAAAAACTGGATTCCATGACATTACCTGTAAAAACTGTCACCCGTACTGATACGGACACAGACGTACCGATACGAAGCAACCACGTGTATTGGTACACAATGTACCATATCGGTACACCACGTCAGCTTGTAAAATATTAAAGCCGTACCGGTACGAGCCCTTGGTGTTCTGGTACACGGGTTTTTCCCCAAAAAGCAACTTTCCAGTAACAAGTTCCCGTACCGATACACCTTATCCCATACTGGTATGCAAAGCTTAAATTGATTATCCGTACCGATACTCGAATACCCGTACCGATGCTGATAGCCCTTGTTTGCCTAGCCATACCGATACGGTCCCTTGCGTATCGGTACGCATAGGCCTGTAATGTCATTTTCTACTGATTTTTTCACATAAAACTAGATGCATTTAGATCCTAGCAACTTGCATACACGAATATAAACATTCAACAATATATATATCAACACTTGCACGAAGGTTTAGCTACAAAACAAGCTTATTCTACCATATGGTTTAATCTATAGGCATACTCCCTAAAATACTTCACCAAACATACCAAAATGCTCAAGTAAACATTTACCAGTGCAAGCATAGAACCAACATCACTTTAATACCATATTCAACATGTTAAGCTCATCAAATCAAGCCATCCAAGCAAGACCATCTAGATGCATACCTAGGCAATCCACATAACATCAACCATAGGTAACGATGCACAACATGCTTAACAACATCAATCGAACTCCAAAATCACAGCATTACACATGCTCAAAACTAGGGAAAACAAAGTTACATGTCTCAAAATACATGGCGAACACATTGCCTTATTAACTAGAATCATAAACCGAGTTCATACTCAAAATTGCTTTGCCTCTTGGGTCACTACGACTTTGCCTTTGCTGCCCAAGCCTTAATGCTCTGTATCATTAAGAAAAAGAGAGCGTAAGAACACTAGCTTAGTGAGGATGCCCTTAAAACTAGGATGCATTATAACCCTTGAAAACCAACAATTGTTTTCAAACTATGCTTATGACCTAAGCAAGTTCCAATGATTCCAATTAAAAACATGCATATCGACCATATGCAAAACAATATATTCCACATGCTTAAATACCTAAAGCATTTTATGCAAAACCATGCTTGAATTCCAAAGCATTAAATACAAAACCATGCTTAAATCCCAAAGCATTAAAAACACAACCATGCTTAAATCCCAAAGCATTAAAAACATAACCATGCTTAAATACCAAAGCATTAAAATAGATTCAACATTAGAATTATCATATTTTGGCAATTATAGTGACCCCGAATAGTCGACCACTATCCTTGATTAGCCAACTGCTAATCTTTAGTTAACCGACCGTTAACTTTACACATTAGATACACGGATCTCCCTTAATGACCGACCATCATCAAGACTACCCCATGTCGACCACATGACTTTACAACCTTGCCAACCTTAAGCTTTACATCAACAAGGGGAAATTGTAACACCCCCTACCCGGGATGGCAGGAAACCGGTTCGAGAGCGTTACCAATGAACAATACAAGCAAGAACAAGGCAAGAATAGGCTAACTTATCCCTATTAGATGAGTTACTTAACTACCAAGTAACCAAACATGCATTACTTAACATGTAAGCAATCTTAATTACGTACATTATAGGTTACCAAAAATTTCAATTAACATTATCATACAATCATCATCATTCGAAATCTAAATAAGCAAACATGCTTCATTTCATTCTTTTCTCTTTAGCTCGATACATGTGACATTACATACTTAACTTACTAAACATGATCAAAAGTACATACATTGATTCCAAGCAAGCATATGTCATCCTTACCATTCGACATTTACCATTCAATCTTATAAAAATACTACAACAATGTATGATCACACAAGTAATTATCACATTATACAAATCGTTCGAATAGGCATAATAGTCTAGGTCAATTACTTTGAACATTCATTAGACACATATCAATACTTATATGCGCAGCAAGATACATTTCCATTACATAGAATTAGAGTTCATTACGTAATTTACATTAACCACCAAGTTCATAACATGATAGGCCCATTCAAGACATATATACATATACAAGTTTCAAGTGCTCAAAATGCATGCACTAGACATTATATACAACTAAGTGCCACCAACTAGGGGAGTACAAAACAAGTACGTCCATACTTTAGCTATCTTGTGTCTTGCTTCAAGCTCAAGGAAGTCAGACTTTAGGATCAAGCAATGATCGAATCCTTAATCTGTGGTTGGGAAGAATGAAAACAAGAGTGATAAGTACAAGATTGTACTTAGTGAGGTAGCAACTAGTTATAACCATTTTATTAACATGTATCAATTAGCTAAGCTTGAACCTAGTCCAAGTTGGAAGCAATTCAAGCTTTGCTCAATCTTTATTTCAAGCCAATTAACATAATCAAGCAATATACACATTTCCATTCAAGTCAAGTACATATTAGTTCAAGTTTAGATGTTTGTCTTTTCAAGAATACATATCAAGTAATCCAAGTAGCAAGTTATTCAATACAAGGTTCAAGCATAAGAAATTATCATTTCAAGAGTTCCATGTCAAGAATCAAGCATTACATATCAAGAAATTTGAGCAATTCAAGCTTACATATCAAGTAATTCAAGAATCAAGTAGTTCATGTATCAAGCAGTTCAAGAATCAAGTAATCTCAAGTATCATGTAATTCAAGTATCACGTAATTCAAGCATCATGTAATTTGAGTATCATGTAATTCAAGTATCAAATGAGCTTTATTCTTTAATTATTTCTCATTTGCTTTCTTTAGTTTAAGCCTTTGGCATTTCGTTGTTCAGGTAGTTGAGTCTCCAACCAACTATCGCCATAAGATGTACCACAGTACGCAAGATGTACCGTAATACTGTACCGTAGTACCGGTCAACCCTCCTACTATCGCCAAAGACCACACATACGTACCCTCCATCTGTCGCCAATTAGGGGCCTTAGCCTTGGACCGTAGTCCACCCTGACACAATGAGCTCTAGACTCTAAGGCATGTCCTTCTACCCGTGACCACTAACAACCAAGGCTTTGTTCAATTATGAATCACTTATTCAAGTATTACATGTTTATGTCAAGCAATAGCTTATTCAAGGATCAATTCAAGTGATACATTGCAAGATCATGTTCATATACACAGCCCTTAGGCCAATTGAGCCTTAGCTCTACACTTTACAATTTAGTCTTGTCATTCAAGGAAGCAATTAACATATGCCATTTCTTAGCCATCAAGAAAAATCTTTAATTCAAGATTTATATCATGTTAACAAGTATTTAAATCATAGTGGTACATCCAAGATTCATTCGAATTAATCACAGTCAAGGCATCAAGGTTCAAGCATTTGTTTTCACTTTTCTTCCTAGATAACTCAACAACATACATGTTACTATTAAATCCCAAGTTTTAGCTTAAACCATTCTTCCACTTTTTCATCACAATTAAGCTTAAATCAAGTATATTAACATGGCATGAAATAACAAGAATTAAACATGCATCTTTGGTTAGGACCTAAGTCCCAACCCTATATTAAACTACACTCACAATACTCCAAGCTTAGCTAGTCTTGGACCCAAATTCCTTTGTGTTTGCCACTAGCTTGGCCACTCCTTTATTCTTCCACAAGTTTTACTCCTTGCTCTATCAATTCATACAATTAAATCAAGATCAATACAAAGTTCATTCATTTATTCAAAACAAGGCAACAATACATAATTCATTCATTTCAAAACATCAAGGGTGATGCTGCTACTGCCTGGCAGCTTGTGCACTGTTTACTAAAACATGCATAACTTTCATTTCGTACGTTAGAATTTCAATTGGTTTACACCATTGGAAAGATAACTTAATTGTCTTTCTAACCATATATACCTTGAATTTTAATTATTTCACAATTAATATAGTTTTTTGTTTAAAGACAAGGAAATTTACAACACTAGACAACTTGCACTGTCCTTAGTGTTTCATTTCTACAATTCATTCTACAATCCAGAATTTAGTTCTGTTTTCTCCTAATGATTTTAGAAATATTAAGGCACTATCAATAAAATTTCCATCGTTAAATTCTCTTTGTACAATTTATAGTGATTTTCAAAGTTACTGTCCAGAACAAAGCATTATGGGCAGATTTCACTAGTTTGAGTTTCTAGCTTCTTTAATAACTTAGATGACATTTCAAACATGCTAATTTAACTTATATACGTAATCGTACAAGTATAAGTCAGTTTTATTCACCTATCAATGTGATCAAAACAGAGCATTATACAAAATGAAGCATGTTCACACAATCTTATCTAGCAAAGTGATCAAAACAGTTTCATGCCATGATACATTCAAATCATACCAATTTAGTACCTAATCACTTCCTAACAATTTCCAGCATTGATTATCTTTCTAACAACTTAAACCACATATATACATATTGGCATTCAAACTATGACAAATTGCCAGCATGTACAATCAAGTTTCTAGCTATTACTCTTCATTCTAACATTCAATTTTCAGCTTTCAATTCAACAACATAACCAAATTTTCCAATTGGCAAATGGATTAAAGAAAACAAATGGATGCTTACCCTTCTTCCCTAGCTTACTCGATCACAAGAAGAAATGACCAAGGATGAAGCAAAATTTGTTAAGCTTTCTCTCAAACTCTCCCTCTCTCTTCTATTTCTTTTAACCGGCTATGGCAAGCAAGGATGAAGAATACTTTCAATTTTTGTTTTCTCTTTCTTTCATCAACATGGCCAGCCATAACTCTCTCCCTTGCCATGTGTGTATTAACCTTGCCACATGTATTTCACTATCAAATAATGGTCTAATTACACATGCAATTTATTGTTTTACTCTTGTTTCAACTTAATCCTTTTAATTTGGCACTCTAACTTGTTAGCTATAGCATTTTAGTCCTTTAATTATGTTAGCTAATGTTTTCCCTGAATTAATTTCCAATTCTTTTAATTTGACGAACACCTAATTCAATTAGTTAATCACTTAGATAATAGTAACTTTCCTAGGCCCGATTTAGGGTGTCACAGAAACGACCGCTCAACCCAAGTGATAACAACATAGTCTGAGTAGCCGATGGCTATACCTCAAGGACCCTTAACCACGATCGATTTTAAACATATTATAGTGCACTTTATCCTATGGCATGCCAACCATATCCGAATGTTTTCTCACCTTGTCACATAGCCAATATATCATTTACAAAACCATTTACTCACAGTTTTACAATGCATTACACAAAATCCCCACATATGCAACTCACATTGCCTTAGCAATATCACATTCCCGACCGGAATAAAAAAAACCAATGCTCACTAGCATTTCATATAATTTTAAACCACTGCATGTGTATTAAAAAATCATGCATTTATAGTAAGTAAAACAAACCATGTTTACGACCAAAACACGAATCATACATGCTCATATCCGAACCGATATTAAAAAGCAAAGGAGGGAAACTTACTTCCATGCTTTGGTAAGTGTTTCAAACTTAACCTAAACTTCCAAAACCATTTTCAAACCTTTGAAAGACTTTTAAGACCGTTTCCACTCACCGATTTCACCTGCCTCGCTTGCTACCCAAAACAAGCTCCCGGCAAGCCTCAAACCACCTCAAGATGCTACGCCTTGATTATCCACTGTTTTGGCCACTCAAAACCGGAGGAAACATGCATTAAAATGCATCCAACTCTCTGTTTCAAACCAAAATCCCAAAGCTCTCAAGATGCCACTCAAAACTCATCCGAAACTGAAATCAACCTCAAACACTTCTCAATCTTAACCCAGCCATAATATAACGATTCAATACATCAAACTTCGTCAAATAACATCTAACAACCCTTTTACAGCAACCTTTTACTTCCAGCAAAGACTAAACTCCAAAAACAACCCAAAAACCATTAACTAACAACCTAAACAATTAGAGATTCAACCAATTTCGGGATTTCATTATTAAAAACAACTTATCCATAAATATAATACATCCAAAATAAGATTGAAATCAATGCTCAACAGTGGAAAAACAAATCCAATTCGAAAATCACAAGATTCCATCAAATAAACCTCAATTAGAAAACCAATGTAAAAAGTCAATAACTTAGGAATTTTAGTAAAGAACCTTTCATTAGAGGAGAAGACCGAAACCGACCTCCAATGAGTGAGTTTCCCCTTAATTGGATGTTTTCCTCTTGAAAAACAATGAAATTCAATAAGATATTTGGAAAACAAGTTAAATAATCATTTAGGAAAATCAAAGAATTAAGAAACAAGATCATTACCTTGAATCTCTGATGAGAAAAAGAGTTTTTAGCTGAGAGTATTTTGAGAGAAAATATGAGAAGATGAAAGTTACGTCAAATTGTGATTTGGAAAAATATCTACCTTTTAACAAAACCTCTTTAATTCCTTTAATTAAAATTCTTTTAAAAATAATCCTAATTAAGAGAAAGCTATTAGACCAAGTGGTAAAATAGCTCCATAAAGATTGAAAGTTTTGACTCTTTACAAAACAGTCACCTTTTAAAAATAGTTTTCAAAAATTACATTTTGGTCAGTAGCCAAAATGTCACCCTTCCAAAGCTCATTTTCCAAAATTGCTTTCACCAATAGTTTTAATTATACTAAAATAGGATTTTTAAATATTTTCCATATTTTTATCCTTCAGAAAAATATATGCTCCTGAATCTGACTCGAATCTCTAACCTGGTCCACCGAACCGTCTAACTAGACTTAAAACTGCCAGGCCCAAAACTGGGGCGTTACAACTCTCCCCCCTAAGAAATTTCTTCCTCGAAATTTACCTGGAGGAAAAAGATGCAAAAATTGCTCCAACATATCCGCCTTGCTTTCCCAAGTGGCTTCCTCGACACCTCAATGTCACCACAAGACTTTAACCAGTTCTATCATCTTACTACGTAGAACTTTGTTGCTGGAATCAAGGATTTCCACTGGCTCCTCATCAAAGGATAAATCTGGACTCAACTCAATATGCTCCATCGGCATAATGTGTGTAGGATCCGACGGATACCTCCGCAGCATAGATACATGGAACACATCATGTATTTTCTCAAGCTCGGGAGGCAACCTCAACCGATAAGCCATAGGACCAACACGCTCTACGATCTCATATGGTCCAATAAACCTCAGACTAAGCTTACCCTTACGTCTGAATCGCATCACCTTCTTCCAGGGTGACACTTTTAAGAACACACGATCGCCTATCGCATATTCAATTTTCCTACGCTTCAAATCCGCGTAAGATTTCTGCCGATCTGCAACCGCTTCAAAGCGTTCACACGTAAGATTAAGTTTCTCATCCGTGTCTTTCAACACATGTGGCAAGGAAACATGCTTTTCCCCTACCTCTGCCCAACACAAGGGCGTACGACACCTCTGGCCATACAATGGCTCAGACGGTGCCATTTGAATACTCGCTTGATAGCTATTATTATATGCAAATTCAACCAAAGGTAATTGCTTCTCCCAGGTTCCTTGGAACTCAATAATGCAGCAGCTCAGCATATCCTCCAAAACCTGGATAACCCGCTCAGACTGCCCATCCGTCTGAGGATGATATGCGGTACTGAAATTCAACCTCAAACCCAAAGCCTGATGTAAACATCTCCAAAACCTTATTGTGAACCTCGGATCTCTATTTGAAACAATAGACTTTGGTACCTCGTGCAAACACACAATCTCAGCTATATACAAATCTGCTAGCTTGTCCAAGGTATACGTCATATGCACTGGCAGAAAATGTGCACACTTTGTAAAACAATCAACAAACACTCAAATAGAATCCTTTTTAGACAGTGTCAACGGCAACCCTGTCACGAAGTCCATGGTGATTCTCTCCCATTTCCATTCCAAAATTCGTTGTAACAACCCGGATGGAAACTAATGTTCAGCCTTAACCCGCTGACACACCATACAGTTGGACACAAACTCCACCACATCATTTTTTCAAACCAACCCAATAGTACATTTCCTTCAAATCACGATACATCTTGGTACTACCCGGATGCATAGCAAAAGGACTAGAATGTGCCTCCATCAAAATAGTATGCCTAAGCTCCGAGACTTTTGACGCCACTAATCAACCCTTAAAGCATAAGACACCATCATCATCAAAATGAAAATTCGTTGGATTACCATATGCTATGTCCTTAACATGAGGAACCAAAGAATCATCAAACGATTGCTTAGCCTTAATCATTTTTGACAAAGTAGGCTTAATTTGCAATTCAGCCAACAAACCACCTTCCCGCAACACACTCAACCTCGCAAACATCGCCCTAAGCTCAACCGCAACCTTACGACTCAACGCATCTACAACCACATTGGCCTTTCCAGGATGATACTCAATTGTCAAGTCGTAATCCTTAAGCAACTCCAACCACCTTCGTTGCCTAAGGTTCAAATCCTTTTGAGACATCAAGTATTTCAAACTCTTGTGATCCATAAATACCATAAACATTTCACCATAAAAGGTAGTGTCACCAAATCTTCAAGCCAAACACCACAGCCGCAAGCTCCAAATCATGAGTTGAATAGTTGCGCTCATAAACCTTCAACTGCCTCGACGCATATGCCACAACCTTTCCATCCTAAATCAGCATACAACCCAAGCCAACATACGATGCATCACTATAAACCACAAACTCCTTTCCTAACTCAGGTTGAATCAACATAGGAGCATGTGTTAAAATCTCCTTCAACTTCATAAAACTCTGCTGCTACTTCTTTGTCTACATGAAAGGAACACTCTTCTACAACAACTTTGTCAACAGAGCTATGATACTAGAAAACCCCTCGATAAATCGGCTATAATAACCAGCCAACCCCAAAAAACTATGCATCTCTGATACTATCTTAGGTTGTTTCCAATTGAGAATAGTCTCAACTTTCTGTGGATCAACACGAATACCCTCCGCGGATACCACATGTCCAAGAAACATCACTTCCTTAAGCCAAAACTCATACTTGCTCAACTTAGCGTACAACTGGTTATTCTTCAGCACTTGCAACACGATCAACAAATGTCGGTCATGCTTCTCCTCGGTACGAGAGTACACGAGTATATCGTTGATAAAAACCACCAAAAACTGATCAAGGTACTCATAAAACACTCTATTCATCATGTCCATGAAAGCCACCGGGGAATTCGTCAAACCAAACGGCATTACCAAGAATTCGTAATGCCTGTACCACGTACGAAATGTCGTCTTATGCACATCCACATCCTTTACCTTCAACTAGTAATACCCTGACCTTAAATCAATCTTTAAAAACACCGATGCCCTGCGAAACTGATCCAACAAGTCATTAATTTGCTGCAACATATATTTGTTCTTCACCGTCAACTTATTCAACTAGCGATAATCAATGCACATACGCATCGATCCATCATTCTTCTTTACAAAAAGAACTGGAGCACCTCAAGGAGAAACACTTGGTCGAATGAACCCATGATCTAATAACTCCTGAAGCTGATCCTTTAACTCTTTCAACTTCTTCGGTGCCATCTGATAATGAGCAATAGACACCGAAGTCTTACCTTCATACGTCTCAATATGAAATTCCACCTCTCTATCTGGAGGTAAACCCGGTAACTCTTCAGGAAAAACTTTCAGATAATCACATACAACTCGAATATTCTACACCCGAACACCCTTGGCTTTCGAATTCATAACAATAGCCAAATAAGTTTGGCAACCATAAAACATAATTCTCTCTGCTCGAGAAGCCGACACTACATTGGATAAGAATTTCACATTCTCACCAACCACCACAACTTCATAATCATCGGCCAACTTCAAAGAAATCCTTTTGGACTCATAATCTACCACTGCCTTGTGCTCAGTTAACCAATCCATGCCCAAGATAACGTTAAAACCATGAAATGGCAACTCCATCAAATCCGCAGCAAATGCATGACCTTGCACTGCTAAAGGACAATGCCTATACAACCTTCTAGTTGTAACCGTCTCCCAAAAGAACTAGTTACTAACATGCCAACATCCAAAATCTCAACATGAACATTCAGCAATAATGCATGCTCACTTAATATATATGAATGAGTAGACAGCGAATCAATCAAAGAAAACAATGACAAAGATTGCAAGGTAAAAGTACCTGCGATCACATCAGTATCGTTGCGCCTCTCACGATGAGCATAGATTTGTGCTGGCCCGCTATTCTATGGTTGTACATCAATAGTATGAGCCACAACTCTCTGACCATCCTTCGGCCTCTGAAAAATACCCTTGCCACGACCTTGGCCCCTAGCAGGTACAAAAGCCCAAACCGGTGCATCACCCACAGCACGAGGACAATTACGCTTCATGTGACCAGGTGATCTACATATCCAGCAACTCATGGTATTTCCCCAACACTCACCCTTGTGGCGTCTACCATAACGCTCACACTCAGCTATAATATGAACACCTTGGTTACCATGGCCAACACCTTTACCACTTCTGTGATCCAACTTATGCCTCTTATCACGAAACCTTCTACCCTACTTCCCAAAATTACCAAAATCAACCCCACGCTTGTTCGAGCTCATGCCTGAACCTTGTCCCATTACCCTCAAGGACTGCTCAATATCCTTAGCGCTGTTCACAAGCACATCAAAATCCGTGTAGTTTGCAGCGAACAAGTATGTTTTGATATCCTTCACCAACCCATAGTGAAACTTGTTGCACCTACCAAGATCATCTAAAACCAACTCTGAGGCATACTGGCTCAAATGGGAAAATTTCACCTCATATTCAGCCACGGACATGCTGACATTTTCCAAGGCCATAAACTCACGTTTCCTCGCATCCAAATACTGAGGACTAAGATACTTCTTCTTGAAAGCTCTTCGAAAGAACTCTCAAGTTACATCTGCCTCTGGAACATTAGCAATTGTGGTCACCCACCAGTGATAAGCATCACCATGCAACAACGACATGGTACAACCCAGCTTGCGGTCATCATTACAACCCATCTAATTCAGAATATGAATCGTACTCTCTAACCATCCCTCGGCTACCTCGGGGCTCAAACCCCTGAACTCAACACCTCTCAAACTACGGAGATGCTCTAAAGGTAACCCTGGATTAACTACCACAGCTGGTGTTGGTGCCTGCACATGCACTCCAGCCATCACCACTTGGAAAGCTCCCGTTATTGCCTGAACTAACGGGGTTAAATCACCAAATACTGGCACTTGATGAGCCTAGGGTACACCACCAGCCGCAACATACAAGAGGAACCAACAGAGGTGAAAGAGGTAAAACGTTAGGGGATTCTCTTTCTCAACATTATTCTGCCTAATTTTGGCATTACTATACATTGAACGTGTCTCACATCGAGCTATGCTAACAAAAGCATCAAAACACATTAAAGTCAGGCTAACATAAGGCAAAGGATCCGAGACCATCTTATAAAACATTTTAAAACCTCGATAATAGGCAATGTATTCCCAATTCATAACCTAACATGATATAAATCAAACACCGTACATATACACAAGTGTCGTGCATAACAACCAACAATATTCAGTCAAACAACTACATCCCAACCTTCCGTAACTTGGCTCTGACACCAACAAATATAACCCCTCGACCCGGCCTAGACGCCTGATTGAATCGAGTGATCTACATTAGGTTTGCTGAAGCAAACCAAGGAAAGGTTACGAAAAGTCAGTCCATTTTTTCCTTTTTATCTTGTCTAGATGCAAATTATTAATCTTACATGTACATACTCACAGTAGGTGAAATTTCGAAGAAAATAAATCACCAAAAGGTAACTAATTGCATCATATTTACTTTAGGGACCAAGATGTAAATACCTTAAAATATTGAACCAAAATTGAAATTAAGGTTACCAATCTTCAATTAGTCCATTTACATGCCTATATCTCAAATTTCAGGATAAAATGATCAACCATGTGTATACAATTACATTTGCAATACTTAGGGACTAAAATGCAAGAGACCAGAAACTGTATTCCATTACATTACCTGTAAAAACTACCACCCGTACCGATACGAACACAAACGTTTCGATACGAAGCAACCACGCGTACTGGTACACAATGTACCATATCGGTACACCATGTTAGCTTGCAAAATATTAAAGTCCTACCGGTACGAGCCCTTGGTGTTTCGGTACACGGGTTTTCCCCCAAAAGCAACTTTCCAATAACGAGTCCTCGTACCAATACACCTTATCCTGTACCAGTACGCAAAGCTTAAATTTCTTATCCATACCGGTACTCGAATACCCGTACCAATGCTAATAGCCCTTGTTTTCTAGCCGTACCGATATAGTCCCTTGCGTATCGGTACGTATAGGCCTATAATGTTATTTTTTACTAATTTTCACTCAAATCTAGATGCATTTAGATCCTAGCAACTTGCATCCATGAATATAAACATTCAACGATACATATATCAACACTTGCACCAAGGTTTAGCTACAAAACAAGCTTATGCTACCATATGGTTTAATCTATAAGCATACTCCCTAAAACACTTCACCAAACATACCAAAATGCTCAAGTGAACATTTACCAGCACAAGCATCAGACCAACATCACTTTAATACCATATTCAACATGTTAAGCTCATCAAATCATGCCATTCAAGCAAAACCATCCAGATGCATACCTAGGCAATCCACATAACATCATCCATAGGTAACGATGCACAACATGCTTAAACAACATCAATCAAACTCCGAAATCGCAGCATCTATCGAAAAATAGAATTACATATCCCAAAATCCATGGCAAGCACATTGCCTTATTAACCGAAATCATAAACCAGTTCATACTCAAAATTGCTTTGCCTCTTGGATCACTACAACTTTGCCTTTGATGCCCCAAGCCTTAATTCTCTGCATCATTAAGAAAAAGAGAGTGTAAGCACACTTGCTTAGTGAGGATGCCCTTAAAACAATGATACATTATAACCCTTGAAAACCAACACTTGTTTTTAGACTATGCTTACATCCTAAGCAAGTTCCAATGATTCCAATTCAAAACATGCATATCGACCATAAGCAAAACAATATATTCCACATGCTTAAATCCCCAAATCATTTTATACAAAACCATGATTGAATTCGAAAGCATTAAATACAAAACCATGCTTAAATCACAAAGCATTAAAAACACAACCATGGTTAAATCCCAAAGTGTTAAAAACACAACCATGCTTAAATCCCAAAGGATTAAAATAGATTCAACATTAGAATTCTCATATATTGGCAATTATAGCGATCCTAGATAGTCAACCACTATCCTTGATTATCCGACCGCTAATATTTAGTCAACCGATCGTTAACTTTACACATCGGATACATGGATCTCCCTTAATGACCGACCATCATCAAGACTACCCCATGTCGATTGCATGACTTTACAAACTTGCCGACTGCATGCTTTACATCAATAAGGGGAAACAACCGCTCAACCCAAGTGGTAACAACATAGTCCGAGTAGCTGGCCACTATACCTCAAGGACCCTTAACCATGATCGATTTTTAAACATATTATAGTGCACTTTATCCTATGGCATGCCAACTATATCTGAATGTTTTCTCACCTTGTCACATAGCCAATATATCATTTACAAAACCATTTACTCACTGTTTTACAATGCATTACACAAAATCCCCACACATGCAACTCGCATTGCCACAACAATATCACATTCCCGACCGAATTAAAAAAACCAATGCTCACTAGCATTTCATGTACTTTTAAACCACTGCATATGTACTCAAAAATCATGCATTTACAGTACGTAAAACAAGCCATGTTTATGACCAAAACATGAATCACACTTGCTCATATCCGAACTGATATTAAAGAGCAAAGGAGGGAAACTTACTTCCAAGCTCAAGAATTAAGAAATCTAATGATTTCATTAATAGTGGTTTCGTCAAGGAAATGTAAGATAAAAAAAGTTATTAAAAGGATCAAGGAAAAATTGAAGAAGTAGTAACAAGGTTAAACATTAACCACTTTCTGCTCAATATGATGTTAAAAGTGCTGGTGAAGTTGGAAATGCCTAGTTAAACCGAGGTTTATTATTTCGAACCCTGCGTATGATTTTAGAGAAAATTCGATCCCAAGTTCCTTAGAATTTTATTACTAGAGAGTTGGGAAGTCTTGAAGTGTTGGACTTCAGGTAGGATATTGAAGGAAAACCAATTTCGATGGACTATTGGTTTAACAAATATAAAGATGATGACAGAAGGGCTTCGTTATAATGATTGGAAAAAAGCTCAATATGATGGTAACTTATCTTTTGGGACATAGCACAAGGGGGCATGAATTGGTTATATTCCTACCATGCCATTGTGGATTGTCGCTTAAAGCGATTAATATTGAGGAACTCGAAAGGCACAAAGATAATAGTAGTTGGTGAAAGGGTAAATCCCTTATCCAATGTAATTTTAGCTATTTCTGCCAACAAACTTTTGCTACAAGGCTGCCAAGCTTTCTTAGAAAATGTAGTGGATACTCAAGTTTTTGAGATTAAATTGGAAGATATTTCGACTGCCCGAGAGTATTTAGATGTATTCCTATATGAGTTACTGGGATTTCCTCCAAATCGAGAGGTGGGATTCAAAATAGAGGTTTTACCAGGTAATGCATCTATACCAATGGCCCCGTATAGAATGGCTCCAACCTAGCTTCGGGAGTTAAAGGTACAATTGCAAAAATTGTTAGATCGAGGTTTTATAAGGCCAAGTATGTCTCCTTGGGGCGCACTAGTGTTATTTGTGAAAAAAGAAAGATAGATTCATGCGATTATACATAGATTACCGTCGGATAAATAAGGTGACAACAAAGAATAAGTATCATCTTTCAAAGATTGATGACCTTTTTGATCAGTTAAAAGGCGCAACTGTATTTTCTAAGATTGATCTCTGATCGGGGTATCATTAGTTAAAGATCAAGGAAGAAGATATTTCGAAGACAGCTTTCCGAACTTGGTATGGACAGTATAAGTTTGTAGTGATGCTGTTTGGATTGACAAATGCTCCTATGACATTCATAGATCTGATGAACCAAGTATTTCAACCTTACTTTGATCAATTTTTGGCGGTATTCGTCGATGATATTTTAGTTTATTCAAAGACAAAGGAAGAACATGATGCCCACCTTCGCATTGTTCTTCTGGCCCTTCGAGAAAAGAAGTTGTATGCTAAGCTGCCAAAATGTGAATTTTCATAGCCGAAAGTTGCTATTCTTGGCCATGTGGTTTTCGCAAAGGGATAATAGTAGATCCCAAGAAAGTACAAGCTATAGTTGAATGAAAAACTTCAAAGAATGTTTCTGAGGTTCAAAGTTCCTTGGGATTTGCTGGTTATTATCGAAGGTTTGTAAAGAAATTCCTAATAATTATGTAACATCCCGAAACTAGGTATTGAAGAATGATACCACTTTTGATTCCTAAAATGTTATCCTAATATTCAATAAGGGAGCTAATTTAAAAACATAAGACCAAAATGAATGAAATGAAAGAAGGGGAGCTCAAAGTGCAAGGGACCAAATTGAATAATGCTTTAATCTTTGAGTTTGCAAAGATAAGCTAGGTGGAATGGGGGGATCCGATTATGAGATAGATCAAGGAAGATCATCTTCTTCCTTGAATTTGCCCGAAGCAAAAGCTTGTGTGAGAGAGAGAAATCTCCATGATGGCATGAAGATCTAAGTATATATTTGGGTTAAATTCTTGGAGAGCATTCGATAAATTTTCAAGAGGAAGGTAAAACACTCTTCCTTTCACCCTTATAAGTCAAATTGTTAAGATGCTCCATGAGAATTAGATAAATTGGATGATACTTGTATGAATGCTCATGTTTAGAATCTGAGATATAGTTTGATTCGGTTGAATTACATGAATTTGAATACTAGAGTAGTTCAAAATATTGATATATATATTCGAATGGTAAGCATGCATAGATGAACTTGCTTGAATTGTTGGAGAATTAAATCCATATTATGAGTTATAGACCCAAATGAACAATATATATATATATATATGTATACAATGATTCTTGCTATGGTTCCATAAATCTTGTATTGTGAAATTTTAGGACAAGCTATGTGTGGAGTAATGGGTATTCGAACGAATCCTTACTACTGATACATTAATGTTGGACTCAAATTTAGTATACTCCTATGTATAATAAGTAAATCGGGACTGTTTTATGTATAAACCTAAAAGAGTATAAATTGCTTGAATATTAAAATAAGAGATTATGGTGTGAAATGTTTAAGGGCTGTTATGCATGTGTATAAGAATGATAAGGATTGTCTTGGCTTTGTATGAATAGGTTTGAAACTATTTTGGTGCACATAATTGTACATACATGAAATTGTGGCTGTTTTATAGGATTTTGGGCTGTTTTGAGTATATAAATATATATACATATAAGAACATTGAAAGCATGTTAGATTGTTTGAGCTATATATGTATATGTAAAAATATATATACAAAGTTTGGGACTGTTTCGAACATGCATTGTGTATATATATGAAAAACAAGACATTTTTGCATTTACATGAACATTAGGGACTGTTTTGATGTAAATGAGTGTGTATGCATAGTAAGTGGACTATTTGATATGCAAAACCATATATAAGAGTAAAATTGCCCTATTTTGTGCATATATGAACCCTTGAGGACTCTTTTTGTATCTATGTATATGATACATATGTAATTAAGGATTGTTTGAACACTTGAGTTATCATGGATTGTTTTGTGCAACGATATATACATTGAATAATTGAGTAGCTTCAAGTGAATGATTGTTAGGGAATTATTCTAACACATGGCTGCATTCTTTGTCACATTAGACCAAGAAGCAATTGACGGTGTAAGGGCTAAGATAGATCAAACCGTAGATAAGCAAAAAAGATGATCATTATTTGGGAACAAAACTAGCATGGGATAATCTGTGAGTGCAGTTTAAAACCTCGAGATAGGTTAAAAACCTTCCCGAGTATCTTTTTTCATTTTAATTATATTACTTTATATTTGTATTAAGCTATATTTGAATGAGCTTGGATTGAGGTAAGTACCTAATCGGTAAGGATTCTATGAGGTGTGCTATGTTTGAATTGATGATATTCTTAAATTGAAAACTATCTATACTTGATTATGTTTGATAGTAGACCATGTTATACTATTAATCGAATAAGATGAAAGAAGTATCGAAAAATTCATATGACTTGAGTACAATTCTAATATGAAAGGACAATGGGATTGGTTCAATTGATTATAAAAATGTGAAACTATGTTTAATTCAGATTATGACAAGATGTGATAATTTATAAGCTTGTATTGTGTGATTATATGAATGTGGAGCTATCTTTATTTATGAATCATATAAGATATGATTACTTGATTATCTGAATTTGGAGCTATGCTCAATTTCGACTTTGGTATGAAAAGATTTAATGGTAAACCCTTGATTTCGAGTCAGTCATAGGTATAGTTGGCATGCCATAGAGTTTATAGAGCTCGTGTTTGGGTTGGACTATGGTCCTTATTTGGCGACAGTATGAGGGATGTGTAGTGGTCACTTGGCAACATTAGCAGGGATTGACCGGTACCGTGAGTACCATTTTATTTGGCGTCAGTTGGTTGGGGATTGTGTACCTAGGCTGTTACTTGATTATCAAGGCTAAGTTCAAGATAAAATAAAGAAATTTCAAACAAATTAAAGAATTTCTTTGATACCTTACATGACAAGTAACTTGTGTTTATGATGTGCTATGATGGATACTTTATATGACAAGTAACTTACGTGCATATGCTATGTTTTATGTCTTGTAAAAAAGGAAATAAGAAAAGTTATAAATTAAAATAGTAAACTCTAGCAATATTTGTTTATAAGTGAAATTGGACCTATGTGATTTTCATTTGAACAGATTTTTGATTAAGTTTTACGTATTGATAAAATGTTTTTTTACATATGGTTGTGTCTAAATACTTGTATGATAAGTAATGAGCTTACATTTGAATCTTGTGTATTCTTTAACTTAGGGGTTTAACTAAGTTCGAATACTTGAACTATGAAATGCCATGTTTGACAATTTAGTTATAAATTAATATACGTTTACAATATGCTATGTTTGATAGCTTATCTGATAAATAATACATGTTTGTATTATGTAACACTTGATAATTTATTTGACAAGTAACATATGTGTATGAGATACTAGGTTCGAAATGATTAATGAACTGTTTTGTATAAATTCAAGTATGCTATGGACTGTTTTCAATGTCTAACTGTATACACATGATTGTGCACTGTTTTGTATAAATTTAAGCATGCTATAGACTGTTTTGAATGTCTAATTGTATATACATGATTGGTGCACTATTTTGTATAAAATCAAGCATGTTATGGACTGTTGCATACACAATTGGATATACATGACTGATGGACTATTTTGAATAACTCAAGCATGTTGTGGGTTGTTTGAAAATTTTATATATATATGTAGATGAATCAAAACAGTTGTTGCATTCAAACAAGTATGCATTAGAAGATTTGGAATATGTTTATCTCATAAACATGACATGATATGATTAATATTTTAAGCAACAAGCATCTTGTATATGGATATATTAGTTGATACTTATGAAATAAGTAATAATGTTCACAAAATGCCATGTTTAATAACTTATATGAAAAATAACCATATTTATGATATGCTATGTTTGATAGTTTGTGTGACAAGTGTCATCTATTTATGAAATGTTATGCAGGATAGCTTATGTGATAAGTACTATATGTCTTTAACGTACCACATTAGATAACTTGTATGATAAGAAATCATGACTTTCATATGCTATGAAACTAATGACATGATATGCTATGAATGATATTTTGGGTGTTAAGTAATTCTTGCAAATGATATGATATGCTTAATGTCTTATATGTCAAGAAACTAATGACATCGTATACTATGATTGATGACTTGGTCAACAAGTAACTCATATGTTGATAGACTAAGTTAAAAAGAAAGTTTATAGGAAATTATTAAATTAAGTAATGTTTTTCTATTGATAACTGATTATCGATCTGGATGAATATATACGCTCGTTCAAATGCTCATGTATATTTAGGTTCATGTACTTTTCAAACATCCTTTTTATTATGTATATGCTTTGTACGAGTAATCAAGTATACTTATATATATATATATCTTGTTTGAATACCATGTGTGTAGAGTTGTACATGCCTGATTCAAATACTATGTATCAGTATAAGTGCTCGATTTCGTGACTTGTTTTTAAATGGCCAACCTTATGTCCAAGTTTAGTATGTTGCAGGGTTGTATAGAATTTGATGAAAGGATAGATTTTTGGTTTCATACTATAAGTCACTTTACACTACCTTACTAAGCTTGTGCTTACTCTATCCTTCAATGCATTTCAGGATGATCCTGCTTGTAAATACTTTTTGAGCTTTAACGAGATCACGAGTGTCAAGGTGTATGTTCGTATTTCCTTAAGAAATCCTAGTTGGTGGCACATAGTTGATAAGAATGCATTGTGCATCACAATTTACTGTTTGATTTCATGACTTGTTTTTAAATGGCCAACCTTATGTCCAAGTTTAGTATGTTGTAGGGTTGTATAGAATTTGATGAAATGATATATTTTTGGTTTCATACTATAAGTCACTTTACGCTACCTCACTAAGCTTATGCTTACTCTATCCTTCAAAGCATTTCAGGATGATCTTGCTTGTGAATACTTTATGAGCTCTGACGAGATCACGAGTGTCAAGGTGTATGTTCGTATTTCCTTACGAACTCCAAGTTGGTTGCACATAGTTGATAAGAATGCATTGTGCATCACAATTTCCTGTTAGATTTCATGTGTTTATAAGCTTTAAAAGTATTCAAAGTTGCGTAGAGGCCCTTTAATTATTCCATAGTTGCTTGCAATATGAGTTATAATTGTTAGTTTGATTGTATGGTTGTTTAAGTATTTATATGTGTCTTAAGTTGTTATATTATCTTGATGTCATGCGTGTATGTGGACTGATAGATACATATATATCTATTATCATGTGTTAAACCTTAAAAAGGTAATATAGTTCGTATGATTAAACTGATGGTTAAAATACACAAATGGTAAGTATATTTCTGAATATATATATGATAATATCATGCGAATGTGATTGGATTTGAATGAGACTAGTGTACGTGATTATATGCTTGTTATGATTTTGAGATGATTGCTTGTATATCTATATATAGAGAAATTCATTGTTATTCCTAATTCAAGAATCATATAGTTTAATTAACCTTTAAAAGAGATGTTGTTATAGTCTTTTCTCGTTTAATCGTTCAAATAATATGCATGAACTGGAATAGACCTAAATAATGAATAGCTAAAACTGGTTATTCAAACTTTTAAGAATAGTATTAATATTTCTTGATTTTATTTATAAGCAAGCTTCCCTTTCCCTTATTTATCACCAAATATGAGTCAGTGATGTTATTAGCCAAATTTAAACCCTATTATTTCTTTTCCTTAAGAAAATAGGCAGCCTGCACTACTTTACTTAAAAATTTATAAAAAATTTATAGACATCGAAAGTTCATTCCGAAATTTTCAAATTAAATTAGATTTATTAAGCTTTCTAAACATATAAATTCTTAACCTAAACTCATTACATAAAAATTCAAATAAATCTTTGAATTCACGTCACAGCCCCAAAAATACTGAAATTCTGCTTCCCTTTTTTCTGACCTTCCATCGAATAAAAATTCATAACTTTTTACATTCAACTCGAAATTAATCACCGTTAATTTTATAAGAAACTAGAAAAAATTTATAGTTTATACATATAAGATTCACCTTCTACGTAAAATTGTGGAATTTATGCTGATTTTTCAAACTCACTGCTTTTGCATACACATATGGACATATTTAAAATCTTTCTACCTTAAGACGCACATTTAATAAAAACTTAGTCCATTATCATTTATAGACATAATAGGACTTAAAAGGTTCATCATTCATATTATAACAACTATTAACCAACCATATTTGCAATAAGTTATTACAACCCCATTGATTATACATGCCATCTAGTACATTTCTAAAAGAAAAGGATGGATGTCATTACATTACTATGAGTACGGAGATATCCCTACCAAAATATGAAAGTGATGCTCGGCTACTCTTCCCTTGAAGCTCCTTTAAAACCTACGCATGAAATTCATCATACGCTAAGCATATACTTAGTGAGGCAACAACATTTAATTCAAATACAAATGAACATGGATAATAATATAATTAAAATAACAATGCATATGATCACTTCCATTTTATGCTTGCTAGCATATCTGATATGATATGTATAATAACAACATATTACATGGTAATAACTTTGATTCTTACCAATACCATTGCCATATTTATCCTCGAGCTTTCAAGCTTTTTATCCTGTTTTTTTTTATTCATTTAGCCCAAGTATCGATTTAAGTAAATCTATGTACACGGGTTATCCCCACTATACTTACTTGAGTATAGTGTATTATATGCACCGTAGAGCTTAGCACCCTAAGTACTTCCGTATACCCAAACCTTGCATGAGTATACCCTCATTGAGTATTAATAAAATTACACTGTAGTGCTTAGCACCCTAAGTGCTTCTGTATACCCAAACCTTGCATGAGTATACCCTCAATGAGTATTTATGAATATTGCACTGAAGTGCTTAGAATATTTATACAGTTGTTTATGACTCTATGGATATCCAGCTATACTTTTAATTTCCTATCTCATACATTGGGCTTTATATCAGTCATAATATCATACATGGCAACATATATACATATTGAATATTTCATATCCAAAATAACATTCCAAGAATAATTAGTGATCCATGCACGTGTTTCAACCTTTGACATATTTCTAATATGTCAAATATATGATAAATGACATAAAGATCATGCTATACATGCATTGCACTCTCCTTGACACTTTCAAAAGTAAACTTTATATGTAATGCCCCGATTTTAGGGCTTAGCGGTTTAGAGGGTTTATTAGACGGTTCGGTGGACCGAAGTAAAGATTCGAGTCAGTTTTGGGATCGTATATTTTTGGTGTTGGTAAAATTATGGAAAAATGCTTAAAAACATTATTAATTATATATTTAATAATGGTGGAATCAATTTTGAAAAACGGGTTTTGGAAGATGGACATTTTGGTTAGTGACAAAATGAAAGTTTTGAAAACTGTGATTTTCTAGTGACTAAATTGAAAAGGGTCAAATACTTAGAATCTTTAAGGAGCTATTTTACCATTTGGTTTCTGATGATTTCTCCCTTGATTTAAATGATTTTAACTTGTGATTTAATTAATATTACAAGTTGATTTTGTTAAAAAGTTAGTTATCTTTTCCAAAATAAAAATCACGTTATTTTCTCTCAACTTTTTCTCTCCATTCTCTCATCAGACAAACACTCAGTTTTTCATCAAATTTTCCAGAGGTGAGGTAGATTCTAACTTGATTTTATTGTTTCAAATTATTTTATAAATATTGTTTATACAAAATCTTACAATAATCTTGAGTTTTCTTGGCTTTTCACAAATCAATTGAGGGAGAAACTTCACAATAGGGGTAAGGTCAGAGATCTCCTCTATTGTATGGTTCTTTATTGAAATTCCCAAGCATTTGATCCTTGTTTTTGTGTTTCTAATCTGATTTTGATGATTTTTCAATGTTTAATTCAGTTATTTGGGGAAAATGAGTTGATTCGCTAATTGGATCTGATTCCAGTAAGTAAGGTTGCTTTGATTCATATTTTGGAAGTTTAATAATGTTGATAAGTGATTTTTATCAATGGAATCCCGAAACTTAAGAATCTCTATTTGTTTATGTTGTTAGTTTTGAGGTTTTGTGGTGTTTTTGTGGTTGTAAGGTTGCTGGAGGTAGTAGCTTGTTTTGAATCTATTTTATGATGTGTTTTGATGTTGAAAGTGATGTTAGTTTCAGAGATGTTGGCTGGGTTGTGAATTGAAGTGTTTTGGTTATGTTTTCAGATGTTGTGGAGGGTTAATTGTGATGGTGTTGTGGAAATCCGGGAAGGATTGTGGTTGCTGTGTTTAGAATGCATTATGATGGATTAATCCTCTTTTGTTTTGTGGTAAAAATAGGGGAGGTTGATTCGGAAGTGATTGGAGAAGCGTTGGAGGCTTCAGATACTTGATTTCGCGTCGGTGAATTGTGGTTTCACTTATCGGTGAGTGAAAACATGGTTTAAAGTATTTTGATGTTTTGGGACAGAGTTTTGGGAGTTAAGGTAGAGCTTGAAACGCTTACCTAGACTCGAAACTAAGTATAAAGTGGTTTTCTCTCTCGGTCGTGCTAGTTTGAAATGGTTTATGCACTTGTTTAAAATTTCCATGTTATCTACTGTTTAAGCATGTTTTAAAGTATTTGATATACTGTTTTTAAGCATGAAATGTTGAAGGATGCACATGGTAAGTGATCCTTGTAAGTATATGGTTTATACTTGTGTTTAAAGCATGTGATGTTGCTTTGGAAAAATGGTTTGGTGAATGCTTGTTAAAACAGTGAGGTAAATGGAAAATGGTTAATTATATTGGCAAGTGATATGGTTTTAAAATTGTTATCGGATATAGTTAGCCGGCCATAGGATTGAGTGCACTGTAAAATAAGTCACCTTGGATGTTGAGGGATTTATATTGTGTGCCGAATACTCCATCCAAGTACCCTAACGGTAGAGGGGTTTAATGTTACCGAATACTCTCGTTAGTGGGGTTAAGCATCTAACCGATGAGAGGAATGGTTTTCCCTATGGGTTGAAAGTGTACCAGATTGTTATTGTACCCGGTTGTTAATGTACCGCGATTGTAATTGTATCGCTATTCCGGTTGAGATGGCTTGAAGTGTTGGGTTAACACTTGTTGAATCCGTGTATCTAATGAACTCTTTTGTTAATGGATTTGTCTAATGATCACTTGAAAGCCAATATAATTGTTAATGTATCATTGAAATGTTTTATGTTGTATAATGTGATTTATACATGTTTATCCTTAAGCTTTGCATGTGCTAGTAATGTATGGGAAGGCTTAAGTGGAGGGTTAGCAATGGGATTTGCTGTTGATTAGTGATACATCTAGCATATGGTTTATTATGTTGGTTTTAATGATATAAAGTGCATGTTTTCAAAAAGGGGCACGATGATGATGTTTTTAAGGATGATGTTATGTAAATGGTTTCAAATGCATTGATGGTGTTTATTTTGAGCACTCCTCACTAAGCCTTGTGTGCTTGCGCTCTCGTTATCCATCAATGCAGATAATTGAGGTCTTGGAAGGCAGCAAGAAGCAAGGTGATCTTGGAAAGACTTGTTTCCAAAGTATGTTTTGGTTTAGACTATAATGAATAAGGGCAATGGGGAACCTATTGTGTTTTGGGAGATGTTTTGTGGAACTCCCTATTTGAGCATGTTTCTTTAGTTACTCATGGGTTGTAAATGGCCTTTAAAGTTTGTTTTGATGCTGGTTTACCTTTTTGACATGTTGCTTGAATGGACATTAGGAAGCATGCCTATAGATTCCCTTTTTGATGCTTGATGCTTGTTGTGCTGTAGGAATGAAGTTGCTAGTTGACTTGTGATATGTATGGCATGTTGGTATGGTGTTATAAGCATGTTGGAATGGTTTGAGATAAAAAACCAGCAAATTGTGGCATTACAGGTCCAGGCGTACTTATACGCGGGGGACTGTATCGGTATGGCTAGGCATTTTCTGGCCTGAGGGATCAGTACGCGTAAGGGAGTACCGATACGCTTAGGTGATTTTTGCCCTAGCATACCGGTACGAGTAATGGTGTATCGGTACACGTTCTAGCCTCTGGAATTTCACTTTTTCAATTCAAACCCGTGTACCGATACCTATGTAAGCATACCAGCACATATGTTAAAAAGATCCAAAAGTTAGGTAAGTTCGTTGTGGCGTATCGATACTGCCGTGGTGTATTGGTACAGGCATTTTATGCGTATCGGTACGGTGACACCCGTACTGATACCCGAGGCCGTTTTCTGTAATGTTGGCTTGGCAGTTTTGCCTTCTTTGCAATTTAGTCCCTGAATCTTTTCGATGTAATTATATATGGTAGAATGATCGGTTTAAGCTGAAATTTGAGATGAATGTTTGGAATCTGACTAATTAAAGATTGGTAACCTAAAAATGAGTTTTAATCCTGAAATTTTCTATATTTGCAATTTGGTTAGATGTCAAATTGGTGCTCGATTGAGTTGGGGTTGCACCAGTAGTCTGTATGAATATGTAGGGTTAATAATTGGCATCTAGAATAGATAAAAAGAAAAAATGGACCGGGTTTGGTTGTATCTCTTCGGTTTGCTATGGCAAACCCAATGTAGCCTTCTTGGTTTGGTTGGGCATCTAGGCCGAGTCGAGTGGGTTACATTTGGTGGTATCAGAGCCAGGTTTGATTCATTTGGGAGGTTGTTGTGTTGTTGCCATGTTTGATTTGCATGGTGATTGTTATATGTACGCTGGTTGATATACACGGTGATTGATATATGAATGTTGGTTGTTGTATGCTATGTTGGGGATATTTTGGGTTACCCATTGCCTTATTATTATAGTGGAAAATTTTGATTTTTGAAATGAAAGTCTTGGATCCTTTCTTGAGGCTAGCCTGATCGTTTTGTTTTGAAATGTTTATCATGCCATAGATATATTTTAGCACGATGAGACCGAGGAGAGAGTTATGATCTAGTGCGATTGCTGCTACAGCTGGGCATGATGATGAAGGAGAAGTTTTACCTCATGGAGGGTTGCCACTGCCTCCACCTAATCCACTTGAGGGAGTGGAGCAAGTACCACCTGTGCCAGCTGGGCCAGGGATGGGTGATATGGCACCGTTGATACAGGCCATGATCAGTGCGTTTTCAGGCAGTAGTTGCGGGTGTTCGTGTGCCAGCACCACCAGTTGAGGGGTAAGGTTTGTCGCTTGAGCGTCTTCGTAGTTTGGACGGAGTTGAGTTTCGAGGTTTGTTGCCTGAGGCTTTTGAGGGATGGTTGGCCAGTATTGAGAGGATATTAGGCCAGATGGGGTGCATCGATGCTCGTAAGCTGGGCTGTGCTGTTTCCCTGCTGTAGGGTGATGCTTATGCATGGTGAACTACCACGATATCTGGTATGGTGATGGATGATGTGACTTGGCAGCTCTTCTGTGAAGTTTTCTGGAAGATGTTTTTGGGAGTCCGATATCAAGATGAGAAAAAGCGTGAGTTTATGGCTTTGGTGCAGGGCAATGTGTCTGTTGCTGAGTATGAGGTACAGTTCACTAGGTTGAGTCGGTATGCACCTGAGTTGGTTCCTGACGAGCGTACTCGATGTGATCGTTTCTGTTATGGGCTTGTGCAAGATGTTAAGACATACATGCTTGCTGCTGATTATACTGATTTTTATGTGTTGGTTTTGCGAGCTAAGGATGTAGAGCAGAATTTGGGTTTGGCATCTGGATTGCGAAGTTCTAGCTCAAGTAAGAGAGCTATTGATTCGGTTTATAGTTGTGGTCAGGCCAAGAGGCACCATGACAGGAGGTTTCGCCTAGAGCTGAGGCATGGCGGAGGTGTTGTGGGACGTTGAGTCTAAGGCCAGGGTGCCCAGGTTATATCATCGTTTAGCACTTGTCGGGTTTGTGGATCTTGAGATCATTTGAGGTGAGATTGCCAACGTTTGGCTAGGGAGGGTCAGGCACCTATGCCTATGGTCGCTAATACTTGTTGGAGTTGTGGGTCAGGCGACCATTAGAGGCGTGATTGTCCGTTGTTGGTTCGAGGTGGGCAGGGTGCTGCACCTGTTGTTGCTCCGCAGCATGGTCGTGGTCGCAGACCATTTCATCATCGAGATGGTGGATAGAGGATTGTAGCTCATATTGTTTCTATCCAGCCTGAGAGAGGTGGATCGGCTAGGGTGTGTGCACACCGTGAGGGTCGCAATGACACTGATGTGATTGCAGGTACTTTTACCCTACAGTCCTTGTCGTTGTATTCGTTGGTTGATTATGGTTCTACTCATTCATACATTTTGAGTGAGCACGCTGAGCTGCTTGATATATCTGTTGAAATTCTTAATGTGGGTGTTAGTGTGACTAGTTCTCTTGGGGAGATAGTCGTGGTTAGGAGGTTGTATTGTAGGTGTTCGCTGATGGTTCAGGGACATGTTCTTGCCGTGGACTTGATGGAGTTACCATTCCATGGTTTTGATGTGATTTTGGGTATGGATTGGTTGACCGAACATCGGGTTGTGGTGGATTTTGAGACCAAACGGAGATCTTTGAGGTTGTCAGATGATTATGAGGTGGTGGTTGCTGGTGAGAATGCCAAGTTTTTGTCTAGTGTTGTTTCAGCTTTGGAAGCAAGACGAATGTTGGATTCGGGATGTAATACCCCGAAAATTTTACTAAGTTATATAGGGGTCATTTAGTATTAAGGTTTTGGCATAAGGATAACTTAGTGACTAAAATGACAAAGATAAAAGTTAGTGACCAAAATGAAAAGTTTGTAAAAGTTTAGGGACACATTGTAAATTTCCCCAAAAATGATTTTTATTCAGTATGGGGATAAATTCGATTAGAATAAGGATTTTGGTAATAGTTTTGGAGGTAGGATGTAGAAAAAAATATAAAATTTGGATCGCATAAAATTGTTAAGCGTGCTCAGATTAGAGAAAAGTTTTGGGTGACCTTTTGGGAAGTGTCACATAATAGTATTTTGATTAGTAAAAAGGACTCAGAAGAAGTGGGAAAGATTTGTATAAATGCTTAATGAAGGATTTTCAAGAAAGATGCTACCCGATAAAGATTACAGGTAATTATCAGTACTTTTGGATCGAGTCAAATTTCTAAGTTTGACTTTATTAAATGGAGGATTTTGTATGAAAATATGAATTTATTCATGGAATTAGGGAAATATATGATTCCCGGGTTAGAGTTGATAGTTCGATAGAGGAAAAATCGTAAAAGGTGAAAATCGGGAAATTAGATCGAACAAAAATCATAAATGATATTTTATGATTATTTAATGATGATGGCCGGTTGGATTGGAACCAACCTAGTTCAAATGTAATGGGATGGCATAATTTTGAACTAGTTGTAATTTTTATTTAGTTACAGGGGAATTTTTGGAAAGAAAAAAAATGAATTTAAAATTCATTTTTTTAGAAACATGTGGCATTTTTCTATAAAAGATGGACAATTTAGTACATTTTCTTTGGGGTTTTCAAAACTAAGAGAAAATTGGGAGAAAAATATCAAAAATTTTCTCAAGCTAATTTCAAGGCTTTTGATCAAGAATTCAAGCAAGGTTCTTTAAGTTGCAAGAAATACCGGGGAAGGTACAAGTTTTCAAGGAAATGAAAAAGATTAATGAGTAAGCTTAGTGAGGCAAGATAATAAATGGCCTAGGTGAGTGCATACAAGTTTTAAATTGTATGTTTGTTATCATGCATTTTTTAAGGTAAAGATTTGTTTTTATAAAGAATGACATGAATTTTAGCATGATACTTTATTTTAATGATTTAAAGATTTTGATACATTTTCATGCTTATATATGTTTTATAGCATGACAAATGCATGACAAAATTATTTGATGAAATTTTTAAGTGGCAGTATACCATGAATGTTATAAAGTATATTGGAGTATGAACTGCTCTTGTATAAAGATGTTTTACATGATGTATATATGTATGTTTGAAAATATGGAATTTGGGTTACTTGCCATTAATTGCAGGAATTGTTTTTAAAAGTTTGCCCTAGGTAATTATAATGTTGAGTATTGTATTATAAAGTTATTGACACTTTATTGTGTCTTGACACTTCCTTGTGTCTACGAGTAAGATATTGACACTCTTATGTGTCTCGGCACTTTACTGTGTCTACGAGTAAGTTATCGACACTTCTATGTGTCACAGTACTTTAATGTGTATACGAGCATGATATTGACACTTCGTTGTGTCTTGACATTTCAATGTGTCTACGAGTAAGAAAAGAATAATACAAGTCACTTGATAATTACTATAGGCTTTATGATGTCATATGACATCTATATGGTTTTACAAGATAACATATGCTTTTATGTTAAAGAATGATTACAGTATGCTTTACTACATAAATAATTCCTACATTACAAGTTATATGATTTATTGATTATCATGCATATGAAAGTATCATGCATTATTAAGCGTTTATAAATATTACTTATCTTATGCCTCACTAAGTTATACTTAGCGTGTGATTGTTTCACGCGTAGGAAAAGAGAAGCGTTGGGAGTAAGGAGCTTTAGCGAACATCATTAGTAAAAAATAGGTACATCACTATCAATAATATAATTTTTATGTTGTTTGATATTTACTAGTCGGCATGTATAGTAAAATGTGAAGCCTGCTCTGATATGAATCATATTTTATTCATAATCTGAATGATTTTAAATTAGGTAGTTTTATTATTTATATGAAAAAGAATCAAACTGTTAAGTTGTTGCCTGAATTTAGTTTCAAAATTGAATATGAAATTATTAGGTTTAAATTTTACGCGATTAATTATTTTTACAGTCAAAGATAAGATTTTCTTAATATTAAAGAATTATTGTACAAGTATCACGTGACATCCCTAACTCTTATTCAACGATGAATATGGGAAAGCGGTGTTACACGGGATGCCAGGCTTATTTGGCCTATGTTATGAATCTTGGATCAAAGGAGTTGAGGGTGCAGGATGTTTGCACAATATGTGAGTTCCCGGGTTTTTTTCCGAAGGAATTACCAAGGTTGCCACCTGACCGTGAGGTAGAGTTTGGCATCGAGGTCTTTACGGGTATGGTACCAGTATCCATTGCTCCGTACCGCATGGCTCCGAAGGAGTTGAAGGAGCTAAAAATGTAGTTGTAGGAGTTGCTTGATCATGGGTTCATTAGACCTAGTATTTCACCGTAGGAGAACCGGTGTTGTTTGTTAAGAAGAAAAATGGTACGTTGTGGATGTGTATAGATTATTGGCAGCTGAATAAGTTGACAATAAAGAACAAGTATCCCTTACCGCGGATAGATGACCTGTTTGATCAGTTCAGGGGAACTTCGGTGTTTTCCAAAATAGATTTGAGGTTAGGGTACTACCAGTTAAGGGTGAAGGAGGTGGATGTGCCCAAAACAGACTTCCGTACGAGGTACGGGCATTACGAGTTTCTTGTGATGTCGTTTGGATTGACCAATGCTCCAGCTACCTTTATGGATATGATGAACTGTGTGTTTCATGAGTTTTTGGATTAGTCTGTGGTTGTGTTCATCGATGATATCCTTGTGTACTCCCGTATCGAGGAGGATCATGATAGACATTTGAGAATTATGCTTCAGACGTTGTTGGCTAATCAGCTTTATGCTATGCTAAGCAAATATGAGTTCTGGCTCAAGGAAGTTATGTTTCTCGGACATGTGGTGTCGGCTGAAGGAATATGTGTTGATCCGCATAAGGTTGAGGCTTGATGACTTGGAAGGAGCCTAAGTCTGTGACGGAGGTCAGGAGTTTCAATTTGGCGGCTCTGTTAACAAAGTTGTTGCAGAAGAATGTTCGGTTTGAGTGGACGGAGGATAGACAACGAGCTTTTGAGAGGTTGAAGGAAGCATTGACGCAAGCTCAGATTTTGGTTCAACCAGAATTGGGAAAGTAGTTTGTTGTTTATAGTGATGCGTCGTATGTAGGGCTTGGTTGTGTGTTGATGCAGAAGGGTAAGGTAGTGGCGTATGCATCTAGGCAGTTGAAGGTGCATGAACGTAACTACCCTACTCACGATCTATAGCTGGCCGCGGTTGTGTTTGCCTTGATGATTTTGAGGCATTATCTTTATGGTGAGAAATGTGTGGTTTATACGGATCATACGAGTTTGAAATATCTGATGTCACAGAATGGGCTAAATCTTAGACAATGTAGATGGTTGGAGTTGCTTAAGGATTATGATCTGACCATTGAGTATCATCCGGGGAAAGCCAATGTTGTAGCAGATGCTTTGAGTAGGAAAGTGGTTGTGGAGTTGAGAGCCATGTTTGCTGGGTTGAGTGTGACGAATGACAGAGGTTTGTTGGCTAAGTTGCAAGTGAAGCCGTCCTTGCCGCAAATGATTAAGGAGAAGCAACCGTATGATGGGAGTTTGGTATCTCACGTGGAAGATATCGGGGATGGAAATCCTACGGATTTTCACTTAAACGATGATGGGGTGTTGTGTTTCAATGGTCGAATAGTGGTGCTTGAGGACGAAGAGTTAAGGCGTACTATTTTGACTGAGGCACACGCTAGTCCTTTTTCTATGCATCCCGGTAGTACTAAGATGTATCGATGGTTGAAGGATGAGTACTATTGGGTTGGACTGAAGAAAGATGTAGCTAATTTTGTAGCTCGGTGCATGGTTTGTCAAAGGGTAAAGGCTGAGCATCAGTTTCCTTTCGGGTTGTTGCAACCGTTGAAGATGTCAGAATGGAAGTGGGAAAGAATCACCAAAGATTTTGTGTCTGGGCTGCCTTTGACGCCAAATAAAAAGATTCTATTTGGGTGATTGTGGATCGCTTTACGAAGTGTGCGTATTTTGTGCCTGTGCATACTACGTATACCTTAGACAGGTTGGCTGAGTTGTACATCTCTGAGATAGTGCGTTTGCATAGAGTGCTCAAATCTATAGTTTCGGATATGGATCCATGGTTCACCGCAAGGTTTTGAGTGAGTTTGCATCGTGCTTTGGGAACCCGGTTGAGTTTCAGTACCTCGTACCATCCTTAGTCGGATGGCTAGTCAGAGCGCGTGATTCAGGTTCTTGAGGATATGCTAAGGTGTTGTGTTATTGAGTATCAGGGAACGTGGGAGAAGCAGTTGCCGTTGGTGGAGTTTTCCTACAATAACAGTTATCATGCTAGCATTAAGATGGCCCTTATGAGGCGTTGTATGGCAGGAAGTGTCGTACGCCTGTTTGTTGGGCAGAAGCAGGGGAAAAGTTTGTGTCTATGACCAATGTCTTAAAAGGCATGACTGAAAAGGTAAAGTTGATATGTGAGCGCTTAAAGCACCTGCATATTGCCAGAAATCCTATGCGGGTTTGAAGCGTATGGATATAGAGTACGCTATGGGTGATAAAGTGTTTTTGAATGTGTCGCCCTGGAAACAGGTGCTGCATTTTGGGCGAAAATGGAAGCTTAGCCCGAGGTTCATTGGACCATACGAGGTTGTTGAGCGTGTGGGTCCTGTTGCATACCGTTTGAGGTTACTTCTGGAGTTGGGAAAGATTCATGATGTGTTCCACGTTTCGGTGTTGTGGAGGTATAGGTCGGATCCATCGCATGTCATGCCAGTGGAAGAGATCGAGTTGAGACCAGACCTATCTTATGATGAAGAACCAGTATAGATTCCTGATACCAGCAATAAGGTGCTCCGTGGCAGAACAGACGAGCTGGTTAAAGTGTTTTGGAAAAATTGCGTTGTTGAGGAGGCCACGTGTTGAAGCAGTTTTCGCACCTGTTTCGTCCAGGTAAATTTTAAGGATGAAATATCTTAAGTGATGGAGAGTTGTAATGCCCGGTTTTAGGGCTTAGCGGTTTAGAGGGTTTATTAGACGGCCTAGAGGATCGAAGTAGAGATTCGAGTCAGTTTCGGGATCCAATATTTTTGGTGTTGGAAAAATTATGGAAAAATGCTTAAAAACATTATTAATTATATATTTAATAATGATAGAATCAATTTTGAAAAACGGGTTTTGGAAGATGGATATTTTGGTTAGTGACCAAAATGAAAGTTTTGAAAACTGTGATTTTCTAGTGACTAAAATGAAAAGGGTCAAATACTTAGAATCTTTAAGGAGCTATTTTACCATTTGGTTTCTGATGATTTCTCCCTTGATTTAACCTATTTTAACATGTGATTTAATTAATATTAAAAGTGGATTTGTTAAAAAGTTAGTTATCTTTTCTAAAACAAAAATCACGTCATTTTCTCTCAACTTTTTCTCTCCATTCTCTCCTCAGCCAAACACTCAGTTTTTCATCAAATTTCCAGAGGTGAGGTGGATTCTAACTTGATTTTATTGTTTCAAATTGTTTTATAAAGATTGTTTATACAAAATCTTACAATAATCTTGTGTTTTCTTAGCTTTTCACAAATCAATTGAGGGAGAAACTTCACAATAGGGGTAAGGTCCGAGATCTCCTCTATTGTATGGTTCTTTATTGAAATTCCCTAGCATTTGATCCTTGTTTTTGTGTTTCTTATCTGATTTTGAAGATTTTTCAATGTTTAATTGAGTTATTTGGGGAAAATGAGTTGATTCACGAATTGGATCTGATTTCAAATAAGTAAGGTTGCTTTGATTCATATTTTGGATGTTTAATAATGTTGATAAGTGATTTTTATCAATGGAATCCCGAAACTTAAGAATCTTTATTTGTTTAGGTTGTTAGTTTTGAGGTTTTGCGGGGTTTTTGTGGGTGTAAGGTTGCTGGAGGTAGTAGCTTGTTTTGAATATGTTTTTAGAAGTGTTTTGATGTTGAAAGTGATGTTAGTTTCATAGATGTTGGCTGGGTTGTGAATCAAAGTGTTTTGGTTATGTTTTCGGTTGTTATGGAAGGTTAATTGTGAAGGTTTTGTGGAAATATGGGAAGGATTGTGGTTGCTGTGTTTAGAATGCATTATAACGCATTAATCATTTGTTGTTTTGTGGTAAAAATAGGGGAAGTTGATTCGGAAGTGATTGGAGAAGCGTTGGAGGCTTCAGATACTTGATTTTGCATCGGCAAATCGAGGTTTCTCTTATCGGTGAGTGAAAACGTGGTTTAAAGCATTTTGATGTTTTGGGACAGAGTTTTGGGAGTTAAGGTAGAGCTCGAAACGCTTACCTAGACTCGGAAGTAAGTATAAAGTTGTTTTCTCTCTCGGTCGTGCTAGTTTGAAATGGTTTTATGCACTTATTTAAAATTTCCATGTTATCTAATGTTTAAGCATGTTTTAAAGTATTTGATATACTGTTTTTTAGCATGAAATGCTGAAGGATGCACGTGGTAAGTGATCCTTGTAAGTATATGGTTTATACTTGTGCTTAAAGCATGTGATGTTGCTTTGGAAAAATGGTTTGGTGAATGCTTGTTAAAACAGTGAGGTAAATGGAAAATGGTTAATTATATTGGCAAGTGATGTGGTTTTAAAATTGTTATCGGATATAGTTGGTCGGCCATAGGATTGAGTGCAGTGTAAAATAAGTAGCCTTGGATGTTGAGGGGTTTATATTGTGTAACGAATACTCCATCCAAGTACCCTAACAGTAGAGGGGTTTAATGGTACCGAATACTCCCGTTAGTGGGGTTAAGCATCTAACCGATGAGAGGGATGGGTTTCCCTGTAGGTTGAAAGTGTACCTGGTTGTTATTGTACCCGATTGTAATTGTATTGCTATTTCGATTGAGATGGCTTGAAGTGTTGGGTTAACACTTGTTGAATCCGTGTATCCGATGAACTCTTTTGTTAATGGATTTGTCTAATGATCACTTGAAAGCCAGTATAATTGTTAATGTATCATTGAAATGTTTTATGTTGTATAATGTGATTTATACATGTTTCTCCTTAAGCTTTGCATTTGGTAGTAATGCATGGGAAGGATTAAGTGGAGGGTTAGCAATGGGATTTGCTATTGATTAATGATACATGTAGCATATGGTTTATTATGTTGATTTTAATGATATAAAGTGCATGTTTTCAAAAAGGGGCATGATGATGATGTTTTTAAGGATGATGTTATGTAAATGGTTTTAAATGCATTGATGGTGTTTGTTTTGAGCACTCCTCACTAAGCCTTGTGTTCTTACAGTCTCGTTGTCCATCAATGCAGATAATTGAGGTCTTGGAAGGCAGCAAGAAGCAAGGGGATCTTGGCAAGACTTATTTCCAAAGTATGTTTTGGTTTAGACTATAATGAATATGGGCAATGGGGAACCTATTGTGTTTTGGGAAATGTTTTGTGGAACTCTCTGTTTGAGCATATTTCTTTAGTTTCTCATGGGTTGTAAATGGCCTTTAAAGTTTGTTTTGATGCTGGTTTACCTTTTTGACATGTTGCTTGGATGAACATTAGGAAGCATGCCTATAGATTCCCTTTTGATGCTTGATGCTTGTTGTGCTGTAGGAATGAAGTTGCTAGTTGACTTGTGATATGTATGGCCTGTTGGTATGATGTTATAAGCATGTTGGAATGGTGTAGAATGTTTTTGAGATGAAAAACTAGCAAATTATGGCATTATAGGTCAAGGCATACCGATACACGGGGGACCGTATCGGTACGGCTAGGCATTTTCTGGCCTGGGGGATCGGTACGCGTAAGGTAGTACCGGTACGCTTAGGTGATTTTTGGCCTGGCGTACCGATACGGGTAATGGTGTATCGGTACACGTTCTAGCCTCTGGAATTTCACTTTTTCAATTCAAACCCGTGTACCGATACCCATGTAAGCGTACCGGTACGTATGTTAAAAAGATCCAAAAGTTAGGTAAGTTCATTATGGCATATCGATACCTGCCATGCTGTATCGATACAACCATTTTATGCGTATCGGTACGGTGACACCCGTATCGATACCCGAGGCCGTTTTCTGTAATGTTGGCTTGGCAGTTTTGCCTTCTTTGCAATTTAGTCCCTGAATCTTGCCGATGTAATTATATATGGTAGAATATCGGTATAAGCTGAAATTTGAGATGAAGGTTTGGAATCTGACTAATTAAAGATTGGTAACCTAAAAATGGGTTTTAATCCTAAAATTTTTTGTATTTGCAATTTGGTCCCTATTTTGCAAATGTGATCAATTGGATGTCAAATTGATGCCCGATTGAGTTGGGGTTGCACCTAAGGTCTGCATGGACATGTAGGGTTAATAATTGGCATCTGGAATAGATAAAAAGAAAAAAATGGACCAGGTTTGGTTGTATCTCTTCGGTTTGCTACGGCAAACCCAATGTAGCCTTCTTTGTTCGGTTGGGCGTCTAGGTCGGGTCAAAGGGGTTACATTATGCTAGCCTCACTAAGCTTGGTTGTACTTTTTATCTTCTTTCTTCACTCGTTTGATCTCGAACTTGCTTGTTATCTGTATGTACATTAAATACATGACACAAGCAAACTTAAGTACATGTCTAACCTTTACTAATACATGTACATACCAATATGGAAAATTTAATATTTTCAACCAAGTACTTCTTTGCAACCACAATGCTTCCTATACTTTAATCTCATCTCAAATTGCACATTACAACCAATAGTTTGATAATTTCCCTTTAAACCCTAAATTCTCAGGGTTTATAAACTAAAATTTGGAAACTTCCACATTTCATCTCCATTTTCAAAAATTTTAATACCAAAATGATCCTTGTATCATAGAAAACAACATAACCATTCTTCTTGAACATTTTCCAATTTCTCACTTATTTCACCCAATTTACACAATTCAACTTAGAAAACATCATTCTAATCAAATCCATCATCAAAATAAATTTTAAAAAAATTCCCCTAATATTCTTCATTTTGTCGAATTGGTCCCTATAGATTTTCCAAGGGATTTTCATCATTCCAAGCATAAAAACAACACTACAACACCATTTCCAACTTGGTTGAACCTTAAAATATGAAAACCTAACATGTTCTTCAACCACCCTAATCATCAATCTCAACTTAGAGACATGGAAACTAAGCAAAACTTATACCAAAGATAGAGAATTCAATGGAGATCAAATCTTTGTTTCATGACTCAACTCAAAAACCAACTAAATCAAGCCAAAATTTGAATTGAAAATTTTCTTACCTAGCTTGAAGGAAACCCACGGCAGACATGGAGAAATTGAGAAAATTTCTACAACTTTTTCTTTCTTTAATTCTATGCCAAATGGCTTATAATCCTTATTTTAATAAAAAAAATCCTTCATAGTAAAATGATCATTCTACCATTGGGTTATGACCAATTACAATTCAACACCTACACCTTATCATCTTCCATAATTAATTTTTATTAAAAAGTATAGGTGAAATGACTAAAATGGCATTAATGAAATAATTTTTTTTCAAAAATGCCATTCCATCACCTATACCAAATACTGAATAGAGTCGAGTCTAAACCAATTCAAAACGATTCAAAACTTCAATGCTATGCTCCTCGGGTCTTCCTAAGCCTTCATTCAATTTTTCAAGAAATTCCAAGCTCATACGATTACCCGAATTACACTTAAACTTTAACCGTAATATCCCAATAATAGAAACATCATATCAAACCATAGTTTTTATATCCGATCCATAACCTTAGATGATCTATTTATTTATGGAATAAAAATAATTATTGGGAAAATTACTATGTTGGTCCTTAAACTTTTCTCAACTTTTTACTTTTGTCACCAAACTTTAAAACTTTACATTTTAGTCACTAATCAAATAATGGGATATTACATTTACCAAATAAAGAATAAGCTGTGAGCTATCGAATGGTTTGTTATGTATAATATGTAAGTATACCTGATTGAAGATGAAATGTATTGTGGTATTGATCTTTGAAAGTAACTAAAAAGTTTTAAATTCCCTTGATTTCTGGTTGCATGCCAAGTTGGATTTGTTGAAGGCGTCTATGTTGTTGGAATTTTGTTTTGTAACACTTATTAAACCGGTTTTCTCCTATACCAGGTAATGGGTGTGTAATACCCCAAAATTTACTAAGTTGATTAAGGGTCATTTAGTATTAAGATAACAGCTTAAAAGCTAACTTAGTGACTAAAATGACAAAAATGCAAAAGTTGGGATTTCTTTAATTATGGGTTTTGGAAAGGAAATTTCTAAGGTTTAAATGTCCATGTGATAGATAGTGAATTGAATAAGGTATTCTTAAATTTTGGTTGAATTCCAAGGAAAATTGGAATGGGAATTGAAGTTTAAAAAGGTAGTAAAACGTGTTTAATCAGTTTAAATTTTATTTATCGGTAATCGCATAAAGATTTTAAAATCAAGAAAGGCCCTAGGCAGTGAACCTAGTTTTCACCCCGAATTGCATTATCATTTTAATAATTGACTAATATGTTTTACAAACTAATTTAGGGTCGAAATTAGCCAACTACACATAAGTTATGATTTCAAGAAAATTGAGAAAAGAGTTAAATTAATAAAGACAATATTTATGTGTATAAAAATTATTATAGGTTAGGATTTCTTTAACGAACATATTCAATGTATATTCGGTCTACGGGTATACGTTAAGTGTGTTACATTTAATGGTATCAGAGTAAAGATTTAGACGGTGCTGGATGCTAAACCGAGTTTGCATATGAATTTGTCAGTAAATACATACCCCTAAAATATCATATTACTGATGTGCTTATTGTATGACTTGATGCTGCTCCTTATTAGTATAAGATGGAATAAGATTAGAATAAGGAAAGTAAAACGATAATCGATTTCTTCAGTTAATGAATCTTGGAGGTCAAGAAAGGACCCATAGCAGATACGATAAAGTGAAATAAGCATGGAAGTTAACTCCTGTTTAGGATAATCTATCTGCATAATAAAATGATAATACAGTAAGTATACAATATTTGGATATGAAAAGGAGTTAGTAGAAATGTTGGTATATGAAATTAAGGAATCAAGGAATAAAAATCTCATTGGTCAATGCTTTGAAGAGTAATCACAAGGTCGAAGAAGCCACTTGGGAGGGTGAGAAGAAAATAAGGAAGTAATATCCATAAGTGTTTGAAACAAGTACGCATTGAAAATTCGAGGACGAATTTTCTTAAGGGGGAGAGAATTGTAATACCCCAAAATTTACTAAGTTGATTAAGGGCCATTTAGTACTAAGATAATAGCTTAACAGCTAACTTAGTGACTAAAATGACAAAAATGCGAAAGTTGGGATTTCTTTAATTATGGGTTTTGGAAAGGAAATTTATAAGGTTTAAAGGCCTCATGTGATAGATAATGAATTGAATAAGGTATTCTTAAAGTTTGGTTGAATTCCAAGGAAAATTGGAATGGGAATTGAAGCTTAAAAAGGTTTAAAGGCCTCATGTGATAAAATTTTGTAAATTTTATGCCTAAAGTATAAACTTTGGAAAAGTTTGGGGACTAAAGTTGTAATATCCCAAAAGTTAAGGGTTTTTATTTCATAAATAAACAGATCACTAAGGGTGTGCATCGTATGCGGAATTATTGGTTCGATATGATACTTCAATTATTGGGAAAATCGCAGTTAAAGTTTAAGTGGAATTCGGATACCTAGACCGGACTGGAAAATTTTGAAATTTTGTCGTATGATAGATAAAGGTTATAAAAGTCATTTCCAAGTGTTGGAAATATTTTTAATTCGATTCAAGATGAATCCTGCAGTTTATTTCTAAGTAAAGGATTATTTATCGGTATATTGGATCAAATGGGAATTTTAGAGACTGATCCAAAAGCTATGGAAAAGTCATAAAATGTTATTTTAAGAATATTTTATTATATTTGGTTGGATTCCAACTAGATTTAGTTGAATTTTTACAAGAATGGCAAACTAGTAAATAAAAACTAGTTGGAAGGCAAATTGGTCATTTTGCCCTAATGGCAATTTTGAAATATTTAAAAAGTTATAAGGGCAATTTTGGAAAGAGAAAATGGAATATTAAATCTTGGCCCTTGATTGATGATAAAATCAATCTCAACAATTGGATAAAAAGGGGAAAATTGTAATTTTACTTTTAAATGAAATTAATATTCATTTAATAGATATATGTGTAAAATGATGGTGAAGAGATGAATATTTTGTTCATATTTTCCAGCCAAAAATGAGAGGGCTAGGGAAAGAAAGAGAAAAATTTTCCAAGCTCGATTCAAGCCCTAAAACTCGGTTTCTAGGTAATCTCTTCAACTACAATGTTGTTCTACTCTTCAAGATCTATCTTCTGATGTCAATAATTCATGGAATCCATGCTTGATTGATGAGAATTTACATGAGAAAGAAATTAGGGTTTATGGATCAAATTGGGGCTTTTGAGATTTTATGGTTCCATGATTGAATTCAAGTTGAAATCAAGCTAGTATGTTGTTAAAATCATGATATTGAGTTGGGATTTAAGTTCTACATGTTTTTTGATTATTATGAATATGATTAGGGTTTATGGATTCAAGTTTAATTTAGGGTTTGTAGTGTTGAATTAATGATCAAGTAAGCTTGAATTGTTATTTGGAAGCAAAACCCTAAGCTAAAGGTATAGGGACCATTTCAGCAAGTTTAAAAGTTAGAGGAACAAATCTGATTTTTATGATTTTGGTGTGTATTTATGTTATTAATGATGTTAGAGACATGAAATTGAAGTTAGAATGTTAAATTGATGTTGAACCAAATTAGTGATCATTTTGACAAATTGTCAAAGTTAAGTGACCAAATTGAAATTGAAGTTTTGCATGGGGACTAAATCTGATTTTTAGTTGTAATGATGGAATTAAGGAAGTAATGTTGAATTGAGGACTAAATTTCAAAGTTAAGAAGCTTGAATCCTTATCTTTGCATTTTAGTGACTATTTCGGTAAATAAAGAAAATTAGGGAGAATTATTGTGAATAATTATTTGGTGAAGAATGTGATGAGTTGGTGGTTTAAAGCTAGTGATTGGACTAAATTGAAAAGTAGAGAAATAAGGAGAAGTTAGTATAAAAGTTGAAGTTGTTTATGGAAGTTGTGTAGAAAAATTGGTTTATGGCAGTAACTTTGAAAATTCACCATAAATTCTACAAAAATAGTTAGAAGGTGAATTTTATACCAATGAAAAGCTTTGTTCGTCTAGTTTTGTGTCCAAGAAACAGAAACTGATTTTGAGTTCCGAGTAAAAAGATATGAATTTTTAAGTGGTGAAAGGTCAGAACAGTATAGCAGGCTGTTCCGAAATTCAATACTTGAAATTGACTTTGAAAATTCACCATAAATCGTAGAAGTTGAATTTGGTCTATTAATTTATATGGTTGAAAAGATTATTGAATATAGTTTCTTTCCGAACAAGCAGAATTGAATTCCGAGTTCTAGATTATTTTATAGAAATATTTATTTGAGGTTATTGCAATTTGCCAGAAAATGAGAATTGATATATTTTGTATCTATGGTTAATTTGTAAGCTTGAAAGGGTTAATGGAAGTTCAAATTGGTCACTGAGGACCATAATGAGTTTTCGAACAATACAAGGAAGGAAATTTTGGAAAATTTTGTATATTCGAATGATTAAGTTTGATAGCATATTTAAAATATTGTTAGATTTGAATCTAACAATTGTTATTTATAAAGTTTGATCCGAATCAAAAGAAGGTTCTTGGTATTATGAAGGAAAGGATCAAGTAGAGTTTAGTGAGGCAAGCTAATGAATGGCCCAGGTGAGTGCAATTGCATACATGTCATAGTACATTGATATTTTATACATGATTGGGATGGCTTGCGATGAACCTACCCTAATTTTTATTGTTATAATATTTATGTCATTGAGCATATGATTGACATATACGAATATGTAAATAAGTGGAATATAAAATGCATTGTTCACATGATTATTTATATTGGTAAGTTGAAATGTTGATATATATATATTGATATATGTTGCCATTGATGAAATAAGTTGTCTACCGTCTACCGAAGGATATATGGAAAGATAATGAAATTGATTTATTTCCCAAGTTTTAATATAGAGAGTTATAGTATGGTGGCATGCCATTAGAGGTCTAGTAGTTAAGGAATGCGTGTAGCTACACACGGATCTTCGGATCTATATGTTTATCGGTACTTCATGTGTCTATATGTTTTTGGCACTTTACGTGTCTACAAGTTATTGTCACTTCAGTGACTAGTACTGAAGGAGTACCGACCTTGCATACTTAAGTTTCTCTTTATACATAAAATTATATTATAGAGAGTTACAGTATAATGACATGCCATTAGAGGTCTAGCAGTCAAGGTCTGCGTGTAGCTACACACCGATCTTTGGATCTATATATTACTGACACTTATGTATCTATATGTTACCGACACTTTATGTGTCTATATGTTTATCGTCACTTCGGTGACTAGTACTCTGGGAGTACCAATCTCGTATACTTAAGTTTCTCCCTATTTAAAATTCTTGGGCTAAATGAGTAAAATGAATCAAAGGAACAGGATGATAAGCTTAAAAGCTTACAGATGGAAATGGAAAAGGTATCGTTAAAATCTAATCTTATCACTTTGATATATATTGTTACATATGAAATTATTTATGTTTATACACATAAAAAATGCTAAGGTGATTATATGCATTATTAATCATTTAAATTGATATTTATGTCAATATTGCACTCTATTAAGAATTATTGCCTAACTAAGTTTCATACTTAGCGTGTGATTGTTTCACACGTAGGTTAAGTTGGAGCACTTGAAGAGGAGCCGAGCTTGCTGATCAAGCTTCAATCTACACAACATAGTAAGATAATCTAGCTTATGATAATTTCCAGTGGGCATGTAATTATTTATCTGCTGGTAGTATATGATGCATTAAATTAGATTAAAAGATAGATAATTGATCAGTTCTAAAGATGAATCATATATCGATAAAGCAAGATAAGGTATTAGTAATATGAAAGCATAAATTAAAGTAGAAAGGAAGCTTACTTTGTTAATATGAATAATCGATAAACTTTAAAAAGGTAGTAAAACATGTTTAATCAGTTTAGATTTTATTTATCGGCAATCGCATAAAGATCTTAAAATAAAAAAGGGCCTAGACAGTGAACTTATTTTTCACCCCGAATTGCATTATCGTTTTAATAACTGACTAATATGATTTACAAACTAATTCAGGGTCGCAAATTAGCCAACTACACATAAGTTATGATTTCAAGAAAATTGAGAAAAGAGTTAAATTAACAAAGACAAGATTTATATGTATAAAAAAATAATTATAAGTTAGGATTTCTTTAAACGACTCCATAACATCTTTAATGTATATTCGGTCTACGGGTATACGTTAAGGGTGTTACATTTATTGGTATCAGAGCTTAGGTTTAGTCGATTCTCGGACTAAGCCGGAACTCGTTGCATCATCAACCTAGGAGTTAAATTCGATAAGTACTTATGATCTACGTTTGATAAAAGGTCTCTTTTATGCTTTATTAGCCTTTAGAAACGTATGAGACGCGTTAGGATCAGGATATTGAGATCTCGGCTGGTTCCTCCAACGGAGGAAGAAGAGTAAGAAATAAACTTAGAATAGCATAATTCTCAGAATATTGTGTAGTAAGAATACTTCCTCCGTATAGCGAAACATTCAATAAATTTGTTACTCCTTTAACCCAAAATTCCCAAACTCCCATTGTTCTTCCTTCGGTTGTACAACTAAGGACTTCGATGAGATAAGTTAGCTTAATATCGAAGCTTATACCCTCGTGAGTACGATTGAATCATATTCGAATTTTTGCATGTGTCTTGTTAAATTCTGAATCGACTCCTTCCTTTATATGATATGCCTCATGAGAAATTCCTAAAATCTAAGGCAACTATATATTATACCCTCGTGAGTACGATTGAATCGAATTCGAATTTTTGCATGTGTCTTGTTAAATCTTGAATCGGCTCCTTCCTTTATATGGTATGCCTCATAAGAAATTCCCGAAATCTAAGGCAACTATATATGAGCCTTATTCTTATCTGTCCACCTTAGGAAATTCAGGGACGAATTTCTTTTTAGGGAAGGAGAATTGTAACATCCCGAAACTAGGTCTAGAAGAATGATACCACTTTTGATTCCTTAAAAGTTATCCTAATATGCAATAAGGGAGCTAATTTAAAAACATAGGACCAAAATGAATGAAATAAAATAAGGGGTGTTCAAAGTGCAATAGACCATATTGAATAATGTATTAATCTTTGAGTTTGCATGCTAAATTCTCAAATTTCATGGACTTAAACACATGTCAATCTAAAGGTAAGCTAGGTGGAATGGGGGGTCCGGTTATGAGATTGATCAAGGAATATCATCTTCTTCCTTGAATTTGCCCGAAGCAAAAGCCTGGGAGATAGAGAGAGAAAATCTCCATGAAGGTATGAAGATCTAAGTATATATTTGGGTTAAATTCTTGGACAGCATTGGATTAATATTCAAGAGGAAGGTAAAGCACTCTTCCTTTCACCCTTATAAGTCAAATTGTTAAGATGCTCCATGAGAATTAGATTAAATTGGATGATACTTGTATGAATGCTCATGTTTAAAATTTGGAATATAGTTTGATTCAGTTGAATTAAATGAATTTGAATACTAGAGTATTTTGAGATATTGATATATATTTGAATTGTAAGCATACATAGATGAACTTGCTTGAATTGTTGGAGAATTAAATCCATATTATGAGTTATAGACCCAAATGAATAATATATATATGCGTGTATACAATGATTATTGCTACGATTCCATGAATCTTGTAATGTGAAACGTTAGGATAAGCTATGTGTGGAGTAATGGGTATTCGAACGAATCCTTACTAATGATACATTAATGTTGGACTCAATTTAGTATACTCCTATGTATAATAAGTAAACCGAGAATGTTTTATGTATAAACTTGAAAGTGTATAAATTGCTTGAATATTAAAATAAGAGATTATGGTGTGAAATGTTTGAGGGTTGTTATGCATGTGTATAAGAATGATAAGGACTGTCCTGGCTATGTATGAATAGGTTTGAAACTGTTTTGGTGCACTTAAGTGTACATACATGAAATTGGGGCTGTTTTATAGGATTTTGGACTGTTCTGAGATATAAATATATATACATATAAGAACATTGAAAGCATGTTAGATTGTTTGAGTTATATATGTATATATATATATATATATATATACAAAGTTTGGGACTGATTCGAGCATGCATTTTGTATATATATGAAAAACATGTCAGTTTGCATTTACATGAACATTAGGGATTGTTTTGATGTAAATGAGTGTGTATGCATAGTAAGTGGACTGTTTGATATGCAGAACCATATATAAGAGTAGAATTGCCCTGTTTTGTACATATATGAACCCTTGAGGACTGTTTTTGTATCTATGTATATGATACATGTGTAATTAAGGATTGTTTGAACACTTGAGTTATCATGGATTGTTCTGTGCAATGATATATACGTTGAATGATTGAGTAGCTTCAACTGAATGATTGTTAGGGAATTATTCTAATGCATGGCTGCATTCTTTGTACATTAGACCAAGAAGCAATTGAAGATGTAAGGGCTAAGATAGATCAAACCGTAGATAAACAAAAAAAGGATCTTTATTCGGGAACAAAACTTGCATGGAACAATCTGTGAGTGTAGTTTAAAATCTCGAGATAGGTTAAAAACCTTCTCGATTATCTTTTTTACATTTTAATTATATTACTTTATATTTGTATTAAGCTACATTTGAATGAGCTTGGATTGAGGTAAGTATATATTTGGGTTAAATTCTTGGACAACATTGGATTAATGTTCAAGAGGAAGGTAAAACACTCTTCCTTTCACCCTTATAAGTCAAATTGTTAATATGCTCCATGAGAATTAGATTAAATTGGATGATACTTGTATAAATGCTCATATTTAAAATTAGGGATATAGTTTGATTCAGTTGAATCAAATGAATTTGAATACTATAGTAGTTTGAGATATTGATATATATTCGAATGGTAAACATGCATAGATGAAATCTCGGGATAGGTTAAAAACCATCTCGATTATCTTTTTACATTTTAATTATATTACTTTATATTTGTATTAAGCTATATTTGAATGAGCTTGGATTGAGGTAAGTACCTAATCGGTAAGGAGTCTATGAGGTGTGCTATGTTTGAATTGATGATATTCTTAAATTGAAAACTATATATACTTGATTATGTTTGATAGTAGACCATGTTATACTTGTAACATCCCAAAATATAGTCTAAAAGTATGTTACTAAATTGTTATTGCATGACTCGATTTAAAGATGATTTTAGCATGAGCAATTATAAGCTTAGGACTTAATTGAGGAAATTAAATGTAATACCCCAATACTTGCATAGTGACTGAATAAAAAGAATTAAAGTTTGGTGGTTTTAGTTCAGTGACTAAAATGTAAAATTTCAAAGTTTGGTGGTCAAAGTGCAAAGTTGGGAAAAGTTTAAGGACCAACATGGTAATTTTCCCAATAATAATTTTTATGGAAAAATGAATGGTTTATCCCGGTATAAGAATTTTCGTGGGAATCAGATTTTTGGTACGGGATTTGTGTGAAAAGCTATAAAAAGGATAAGTTTCAGAAATTAATTCGAATGACTATTCGAATTCAGAAAATTATGAAAATTTTATGAAAGTCTTAGAAAGACTAGAAGAATATGATATTATGATTTTTGAATCGTTTTTATTCGTTTTAAATTCGATTCTATGCATTATTTGGTGAAATAGGTGAAAATGGCATTTTTCAAGATAAGTTAGTTCATCAAGGGCAAAATGGTAATTTCACTCGTACTTTTTGATTATTTATGATTATTATGGATAGGAGTAAACAAGTGTTGGCTTGTGATTGGTTATAACTCAAGGGTATAATGGTCTTGACTATTAAAGGCTTTTATTAATTAAATAAGGTAATTATAATGCCATTTGGCATTAAAATAGAATAGAAAAACTTGGAAAATCATCTCCTCTTCTCCTCCAAGCTGCCGAATTCACTCAAGAACCTAGGTAAGAAATTTTGATTCAATTTTTTAAGCTTCTATGGTTAGATTTGAGCTTGAGACATGAAACAAGAAATTGTTCTCCATTAAATTCTCTATCTTTTGGTATACGTTATGTATAGTTTTCATGTCTCTAAGTTGAGTTTGGGGTTTAGGGTTGATGAAAAGCATGATGGAATCTTGAGTTTTAATGGTTTTTCTTGTTGGAAACATGCTTGTGATGTTGTTTTCATGATTCAAATAATGAAAATTCCATGAACTATGTTGTAGGTTGTTTATGGAAAATTGAAAAATTAGGGGAAAATCATGCAAAATTTTTATTTGAAGTGGAAATGATTTTAGAAGCTTGAATATGATGTTTGGAGGTTGAATTTGTGCTTGAATCAAGTTGAGAAAATTGGTCAAGGTGACCTTTCATATTCGGCTAGTAGAAGAAAATTTGGGAAAATTATGGAAAAATTTTCCTAAGGTTAAGAATGGTTTAGAATGATAATATAAGGTGTTTGGAATGAAAATTCCTAATTATTGGGCATTACGGACCAAAATGTAAATTTTGAAAAGTTTAGGGATTGAGTTATCAAGCTTGTTTTTGAAGTATGCTATGTTGGCAAATCAAGTTAAATGATTGGAATGATGGTTTTGAAGTTTATACTCACTATATGACCAATTTGTAATTCTTGGTAACTTTGAGGACCAATATGTAAATTTTTAAAGTTTGGATCCTAAAAGCATAAAGAATGAGAAATGAAAGGATTAAATTTGAAAATAATGGTTAGAAGCTCAAAAGAGTCCTTAGTGACTAAATTGGGTATTTTGGAAAAAAGTTGAAGAGTTATGGAAAAGTGTAAAGAAATGTGATTCGAATATAGAAAGTTTTATTGGAATCCAGTTATGTACAGTGGATAGTTATTTTAGTTACTTTCCATTATTTTGTATAGTATGAGTATGTACTCCAAAAAAATTGCTTGTGTTATGTATTTAATATACATACATATAACATGCAAGCTCGTGATCGAAACAAGTTGAAGGACAAAAAAGGAGTTTCAAAATAGATACGTTTTGATATAAATAGCTAGTGAGACATATAAGGTGAGTGCATTTATATGTTTTAAAATATGTTTTGTTTAATTTCAATAATTCTATTTACTTGATTTTATTAAAATGATAACATGGTTTTTGTATAAGTTATGTGATATTTTACAGGCAAAGAAAAAGGTTAGTACATAATATGGTATGAACTGCTCTATTATGTTTTGTTATGACAAATTGTTATTGACTAATGGTGATATATGAATTGTTTATACATGATGATTTTACAAGTATATGATATGGTTTTACTGCCCAAGTAATGATAGAGAGTTACAGTATAGTGGCATGCCATTAGAGGTCCAGTAGTCAAGGACTGCGTGTAGCTACACACCGATCTTCAGATCCAATATGTTTGTCAGCACTTATGTGCCTATATGATGCCGACACTTATGTGTCTATATGTTTATCGTCACTTTGATGACCAGTAATCAAGGAGTACAAACCTTGCATACTTTACTTTCTCTTTATACAATTCTTGGGCCAATTACAAAGTTAAAGTAAATGAAAATCACCATTCTCTTATATATGATGATTTTGAACTAAAAGAAAATTTATTATGATCTTGCTTAACCAAGTTTTCATTTATTCTATTACTTGATTTTATGATTACTTATACTCACTAAGTTATGCTTAGCGTGTGTATTATGCTTACGCACACGTAGGTTGATCACGTGGTTCGTAAGCAGGAACGTTTTGGCATCATCCCGAGGTCGAAGGGAAATTACAGGTTATTTGAAGACCGAGGAAGAACATGATGCTCATATGCAAATTGTATTGCAGACATTAAGAGAGAAGGAACTATATGCTAAACTCTCTAAATGTGAATTTTGGTTATCAAAAGTATCTTTCCTCGCTCATATTGTTTCAGCCGAAGGAATTCGGGTTGGTCCTAGAAAGGTCCAGGCCATTGTTGAATGGAATCCTCCCAAGAATGTTACTGAGGTTCGTAGTTTCTTGGGGTTAGCAAGATATTATAGACGTTTTGTGAAAGTTTTTTCGATGATTGCAGCACCAATTATTAAGCTATTACGGAAGGATGTACCTTTCGTTTGGACTGATAAATGTCAGCAGAGCTTTGAGCAGTTAAAGCAGATTTTAACTGAGGCACCAATACTTGTGCAACCAGAATCGGGTAAGGATTTTACCTTATACAGTGACGTGTCCCATAATGGATTGGGATGTGTATTGATGCAAGAAGGTAGAGTAATGGCATATGCTTCTAGACAGTTGAAAACACATGAAAGGAACTATCCGACTCATGATCTAGAATTGGCCGCATTAGTCATTGCTTTGAAAATATGGCGTCACTATTTGTATGGCGAGCGATTCTATATTTATACGGATCAAAAAAGTTTAAAGTATTTAATGACGCAGAAAGATTTGAATTTGAGACGGAGAAGATGGCTCGAGCTAATCAAAGACTATGATCCTGTTATTAATTATCACCCGAGAAAGGCAAATGTAGTAGCTGATGCTTTGAGTCGAAAAACATTTGCTGCTTTAAGAATTTTGGATACTCAGTTGGCGTTGCGATATGATGGTGCTTTGATTGCAGAATTATAGCTTAAACCTACTTTGATAGCTCGGATTAAAGAACTTCAAAGTAAGGATGAAAAATGTTTAGCAATCTTGAAACAAATGGAAAGTGGCAAAGTCAAAGACTATACAGTTAAAACCAATGGATGCCTTTATTATCGAGATAGAGAATATATCTTTGACAATCAAGAATTGAAACAAGAACTATTATATGAAGCTCATTATAGTCCATTGGCAATGCATCCAGGAGGAAATAAAATGTATCAAGATCTGAAAAGCAGATATTGGTGGCCAGGTATGAAAAGAACAATGACGGAATTTGTGGCTAAATACTTGACATGTCAACAAGTTAAAGCCAAACATCAAGTGCCATCTGGATTACTACAACCGATAGCTATTCCACAATGGAAATGGGAAAATATCTCTATGGATTTTGTAACTGGGTTATCGATGACTCCGAGCAAAAAGGATTCTATCTGGGTGATAGCTGATAGATTAACAAAGTCTGGCCATTTCATTCCCGTTCGGACAAATTAGACAATGAATAAGTATGCAAATTTGTATATCAAAGAGATTGTGCGATTGCATGGTGTGCCTGTTTCTATAGTATCAGATAGAGATCCGAAGTTTACTTCAAGATTTTGGAGTTCTTTACACGAGGCATTGGGAACTCGATTGAATTTTATCACTACTTTTCACCCCAAACAGATGGTCAATCTAAAAGAATTATTCAAATTCTTGAAGATATGCTTAGAGCTTGTGTTCTCGAGTTCGAAGGTTCATAGGAGAAATATTTGTCACTTGCTGAATTTGCTTATGATAATAGTTATCAAGCAAGTATAAAGATGGCTCCTTATGAAGCTTTATATGGTAGAAGATGTAGAACACCTTTGAATTGGTTTGAGCTCAAAGATCGTAAAGTTATTAGACCAGATCTGGTTAGAGATGTTGAGGATAAGGTGAGGGTAATACAGGACAACCTCAAGAAAGCTTCAGATCGGCAGAAATCTTATGCAGATTTAAAAAGGAAAGATATAGAGTTTGAGGTTGGTGAAAAAGTATTTCTGAAAGTTTCACCTTGTAAAAAGGTGTTCACTTCGGACGTAAAGGAAAATTAAGTCCGAGGTTTATTTGCCCTTATGAAATCTTGAAGAAAGTTGGTCTTGTGGCTTATCAGCTAGCTTTGCCTCCAGAGTTGAGCAAGATTCATAATGTATTTCATGTCTCGATGCTTAGAAGGTATCGATCCGATCCTTCTCATGTAATATCACCGCTAGAGATTGAAATTCGGCCAAATTTGACTTATGAGGAGGAACCAGTGAAGATTATTGCTCATGGAACTAAAGAATTGAGGAATAAGACTATTCCATTGGTGAAAGTTCTTTGGCGAAACCATAAAGTGGAAGAATCTACTTGGGAGGCAAAGGACGCCATGGGAAAGCAGTATTCACATCTTTTTAAATCAGGTACGTTTTAAAATTCGAGGATGAATTTTCTTAAGGGAAGAATTATAATACCCCAATATTTGCATAGTGACTGAAATAAAAATAATTAAAGTTAGGTGGTTTTAGTTCAGTGACTAAAACATAAAATTTTAAAGCTTGGTGGTCAAAGTGCAAAGTTGGGAAAAGTTTAAGGACCAATAGGGTAATTTTCCCAATAATTATTTTTATGGCAAAAATGAATGGTTTATCCTGGTATAAGAATTTTGGTGGGAATTAAAATTTTGGTACGGGATTTGTGTGAAAAGCTATAAAAAGGATAAGTTTCAAAAATTAATTCAAATGGTTATTCGAATTCGAAAAATTAGGAAAATTTTATGGAAGTCTTAGAAATACTAGAAGAATATGATATTATGGTTTTTTAATCGTTTTTATTCGTTTTAAATTTGATTCTATACAGTATTTGGTAAAATAGGTTAAAATGGAATTTTTGAAGATAAGTTAGTTCATCAAGGGCAAAATGGTCATTTCACCCTTACTTTTTGATTAATTATGATTATTATGATTAAGAATAAACAAGTGTTGGCTTGTGATTGGTTATAACTCAAGGGTATAATGGTCTTTTGACTATTAAAGGCTTTTATTAATTAAATGAAGTAATTATAATGCTATTTGGCATTAAAATAGAATAGAAAAAACTTGGAACATCCATCTCCTCTTCTCCTTCAAGCTGCCGAATTCACTCAAGAACCTAGGTAAGAAATTTTGATTCAATTTTTAAGCTTCTATTGTTAGATTTGAGCTTGAGACATGAAACAAGAAATTGTTCTCCATTAAATTCTCTATCTTTTGGTATAAGTTTTGTATAGTTTTCATGTCTCTAAGTTGAGTTTGGGGTTTAGGTTTGATAAAGAGCATGATGGAATCTTGAGTTTTAATGGTTTTTCTTGTTGGAAACATGCTTGTGATGTTGTTTTCATGATTCAAATAATGAAAATCCATGAATTGTGTTGTAGGTTGTTTATGGGAAAATTGAAAACTTAGGGGAAACTCCTACAAATTTTTTATTTGAAGTGGAAATGATTTTAGAAGCTTGAATATGATGTTTGGAGGTTGAATTTGTGCTTGAATCAAGTTGAGAAAAATGGCCAAGGTGACCTTTATATTCGGCTAGTAGAAGAAAATTTGGGAAAATTATGGAAAAATTTTCCCAAGGTTAAGAATGGCTTAGAATGATAATATAAGGTGTTTGGAATGAAAATCCATAATTATTGGGCATCAGGGACCAAAATGTAAATTTCAAAAAGTTTAGGGATTGAGTTGTCAAACTTGTTTTTGAAGTATGCTATGTTTAAAAATCAAGTTAAATGATTGGAATGATGATTTTGAAGTTTATATTGACTTTAGGACCAATTTATAATTTTTGGTAACTTTGAGGACCAATATGTAAATTTTTAAAGTTTGGGTCCTAAAGCATAAAGAATGAGAAATGAAAGGATTAAATTTGAAAATGATGGTTAGAAGCTCAAAAGACTCCTTAACGACTAAATTGAGTATTTTGGAAAAAAGTTGGAGAGTTATGGAAAAGTGTAAAGAAATATGATTCGAATATAGAAAGTTTTATTGGAATCAAGTTATGTACAATGGATAGTTATTGTAGTTACTTTCCATTATTTTGTATAGTATGAGTATGTACACACAAAAAAAATTGCTTGTGTTATGTATTTAATATACATACAGATAACAAGCAAGCTCGTGATCGAAACAAGTTGAAGGACAAAGAATGAGTTTCAAAATAGATATGTTTTGATATAAATAGCAAGTGAGGCATATAAGGTGAGTGCATTTATATGTTTCAAAATATGTTTTGTTTAATTTCAGGAATTCTATTTACTTGATCTTAGTAAAATGATAACATGGTTTTTGTATAAGTTATGTGATATTTTACAGGCAAAGAAAAAGGTTAGTACATAATATGGTATGAACTGCTCTATTATGTTTTGTTATGACAAATTGTTATTGACTAATGGTGATATATGAATTGTTTATACATGATGATTTTACAAGTATATGATATGGTTTTATTGCCCAAGTAATGATAGAGAGTTACAATATAGTGGCATGCCATTAGAGGTCCAGTAGTCAAGGACTACGTGTAGCTACACACTGATCTTTGGATCCTATATGTTTATCAGCACTTATGTGCATATTTGATGCCGACACTTATGTGTCTATATATTTATCGTCACTTTGATGACTAGTACTCAAGGAGTACAAACCTTACGTACTTTAGTTTCTCTTTATACAATTCTTGAGCCAATTACAAAGTTAAAGTAAATGAAAATCACCATTCTTTTATATATGATGATTTTGAACTAAAAGAAGATTTATTATAATCTTGCTTAACCATGTTTTCATTTATTCTATTACTTGATTTTATGATTACTTATAATGCCTCACTAAGTTATGCTTAGCTTGTCTATTATGCTTGTGCACAAGTAGGTTGATCACGTGGTTCATAAGCAGGAACGTTTTGGCATCATCCCGAGGTCGAAGGAAAATTACAGGTTATCTTAGTAATGCTTTGACATCCGACATCATATTTTGAGTAGTGGCATGTATAATAATGGATTTGCATATTTTGTGTAAATGAGATTTGAAACTATTCATTAGTTTGTATGTTTATAACTTAAACATGGTTTAGAATTACTAGTACGTGATTTGGGATGGTTTATGGGTAGTTAGTAAGTTTATAATGGAACTAAACCATAATAACTTTATATTTATTTATGATTTGGGTAAAATATAGATTAGTATTATTTATTAAGTGGGTTAAAATAGTTTATGAAAATTTTAGTGAACTCATTCTTGAGATAGGTGAAAACAGTATTGATGCTCTGTTTTATGCAATGACTTTGAAAAATTGTTATAAATTCCCCAGATTGATTTAGATGTTGAATTTTATATGTATGAACTGGAAATTGAGTCTAGTTTTTTTAAAAAAATGGTGAATGATTTTGAGGTATGTGCCAAATGTTATGAATTTTTATTCGATGCAAGGTCAGAATTTCCAAACAGCAGAAATGCACTCCAGTACATATTTAACGAATTTTCTACACTTGTGTGCCATGAGTTAATATCTCTAATTTATATGGATTGATAGCCTGATGAATCTAGTTTACTAGCAATTTTTCCGAATGAAGTTTTGAAGCTTACAAAAATTTATAAATTTTTTTAAGAGAGGATAGTACAAGCTGCCAGATTTTTCAAAAATTGAAAAAATGAATTCTTAATTTAATTAAGTAACATCACCGACTCGTGTTTGGCAACAAATACGGGAAAGTGGTGTTACATTAAAGAAGTTAATAGCCTAATTTAAGTGACTAAAATCAAGAGCTTAATTTAAGTAATGGTTGCATGCAAAACATGGAAGATGTTGGGGGCTTGTACAAGTGTCCCCTTTTGGAGAATGCACTTGATGTAGGGACGGAAAGGTGGCCTCGGCACCATGGGAATAACCACCCAAAAATTTATTATCACCCTTATCTTCCTTCATCCTATCCTTAGAGAGGGAGAAAGAAAAATCTTAGAGAAATTTCAAGAGCTACATTACCTTCATTCATTTCTTGTTGATTCTTGATCGAATGAGCTGAAGCAAGGTGATTATTATTCCTTTTCTCTTACTTTAAGTTTTAAGATGGTTAGCTAAATGTTGATTTCCATGGATCAAGATGTTGTTAGTAAGATTAGAGAGCTTAGATGTATACCATAAAAATTTTAATTAGTTGAACATGCATGTGAGTGTAATACTTGATAAAGATCATAATTAAGTTATAGGGCTGATTCGAATGAAGTTTTAAAAGAATGATAAAAAATGTTTAAATCATGCAAGTTGATTAAGATGATTCTTTCAGAAATTGAGAATCTTGGAGATGGAATTAGAAGTAAGCATTCAGCTATGGCCTTTTTTGTTAAAGAACAATATGTTGAGAAGGGATTTGTGATCACATTGATATCTAGATATCCATGTAGGGTTTGTTTTATGTTTATGTGGTTGTTTTGTAAATATTAAAAATAGGACAAGAACTAAACTGTGCTAATAGTGGACTGTTTTCAGCTAAAAAAATGTATGCATGAATAAATAGAACGGTTTTACATATATGCAAACAATAGTGGATTGTTTTGTTGTGCATATAGGTATAATCATGTAAATTGGACTGTCATGAAATTACATATGTGTATATTAGGGACTCTTCAATGTAAATAAGATTGTATGTTAATGCACGTATTGATCTACATGTGTATGGATATAATGAAAGCTATTTTAACGTTTGGAAGTATGTATGCATGTAATATGGGTCTGTTATGGCATGAATGTAAACGTTTGTGGACTAATTTTCATACGTATGAACAATTATGGACCATTTTGTGTGAAATAATGTGTATACATGAATAATTGAGTTGTTTTTGCAAGTGAATGGTTATTAGGGAATGATTTAATATATGATCGTATTTCTTGTTAATTTAGATTAAGAAGGATTGCAGGACTAAATGTTAAAAGTGGATCAAGTAGTAGTCAAATGAAGAGGAAATCGTAATCCAAAAATGAACTAGCTCGGAGCGAATTGTGAGTGTAGTTTAAAGTCTCAGGATAGAGTGAAATTATCCCGAGCATCTTTATTTTACTTCAATTGATTTTATTTGCTCTTAAAATTAAATGGTGCTAATATGGCTAACCTTGGATATAAGGTAAGTACCCTATAGAAAAGTACTCTATGATATGATATGAAAATTTGGTTGAAAGTATGTTATATGGTTGAATTTTTATGCATATAAATGTACATGTGTATAAACTAGACATGATAAGATTTAAGCCCTACCGTAAGTATAAGAAATTTGAAGCTATGCTTACCTTTAGAATGAATATCAATGAACTATGTTCACTTATTACATCCTTATTCGAATGAAACAAGTGGTTGATCTTGTGATGTACTATGAAATAAGCCTTGGTGGCATGTTAATAAGCTTATGGAGCAATGCTCATCTATAATGAGAATTCACATGAGGTGAATATATAATCAAATTGAAAAAAAGGTAATGAGCTTATTGATATGATATCATGATAAGGAGCCGTGCTCACTTGGTTTCTAATAAGAGGTAATAAATGTGAAAGCCTTGGTCTCGTGTCAGTCTTAGGTATAGTTGGCAACCCATAAAGTCCATAGATCTTATGTTTAGGGTGGACGATCCTGGACTATGGTCCTTATTTGGTGACAGTATGAGAGTGGACACTTGGCGACAGTAGGAGAGAATGACCGGTAATGCGAGTACCATTATTTGTTGGCGACAGTTGTTTGGGGATTCGTGTACATAGGCTCTAATTCAATTCACAAGGCTATGTTAATTACAAATAATGAAGTTTGTAAACCAAGTTAAAGAATCACGTAAATACTACATGTGACCAATAGTTTGTGTATATGTTATATTATTATGCTTGAAATCTTTCATGATAAGTAACAGGTGAATATGAAATGATATCTTATGTATACTTGGTGATAAGTAACTCATGCCTACAATATGTTATGCTTGTTATCTTAAAGGATAAGTAACTTATGTTTATGTTTGGTACATTATGTGACAAATAATACATGTCTAAGATATGTTATGTCAAACGTTTATTATGATAAGTAAGTTGAGTTTAAAATATACCACGGTTGATAACTTACATGATAAGTAGCACTTATACATATATATCAAATGCTAGGTTCGAAAATAGTTAGGATTTGTCCATATACCTTAAAACTTATATGTTTGGTACCCTATTTACTAATTAAAGATAAAACCATGAAAATAGTGATCTAAGCTAATGAATTAAGCTCGATATCTTATGTGATAAGTAATTTTTGTCTATAATATGCTATATTTGATAATTTATAAGATATGTAAATCATGTTTATAAAATGTTAAGCTTGATAATTTATACGATAGGTAACATATGCATATGTTCGAAATGATTTGTGGATTAATTGTGTATAAGCAAATTTGGTGGACTGCTTTGCATAGATTTAAACATGCTATGGGCTGTTTTGAATGTATACATGTACAAGCAAATTTGGTGGACTGATTTGCATAGATTTAAACATGCTATGGGCTGCTTTGAATGTCTACGTGTATAAGAAAATTTGGTGGACTGTTTTGCATAGATTAAAACATGCTATGGGATGCTTTGAATGTCAACATCTATAAGCAAATTTGGTGGAATGTTTTGCATAGATTTAAACATGCTATGGGCTGCTTTGAATGTCTACATGTATAAGCAAATTTGTGGACTGTTTTGCATAGATTTAAACATACTATGGGATGCTTTGAATGTCTACATGTATAAGCAAATTTGGTGGACTGTTTTGCATAGATTTAAACATACTATGGACTGTTTTGAATGTCTACATGTATAAGCAAATTCGGTGGACTGTTTTGAAATTACAAACGTATATATATGCTTTATGGGTAGATTTGAGCAAGCTACAAGTATACATGGACTGTCCGATATATATATAAATATGTACGGACTGTTTTAAGTATATACTCATGAATTAGTGGTACCATGGATGTTTTTAACAAAATATTTACAAGTGAAATAAGTTACTTGAATATCAAGGCTAGGTCAAAGAACAATAATGGAATTTGTAAGTTAAAGTAAGAAATAATCATAATATCTTATATGTCAAGAAATTTATATTAAGGTATTATAAGTTTGATGTTCTATGTGTCAAGTAACCTAAGTATTAATGGGCTACACTAAAGAAAAACCATGAAAGTTATAAGTGAAATCAATGGTTTAATGTAATGACTTGCAAACTAAGTTGTGTGTATCTTGACTATTGAGTATCTTTTGGGCGAATATATGTATCTTGTTGAGTATCCATGCATATAAGTATGTGCCTTGTTGAGTATCCATGTATACATATATGTACGTACTTTGTTTAAATAATCTTGTATGTTTGTATCCTTGTTCAAATGTCTTACTCTATAATGGCTTTCCTGTCCAAGCTTAGAATAATGTATATGATTAATATATTTGGTGGAAGGATCAATTATTGTTCCATACTTTATTTTGCTTTAATGCTACCTCTCTAAGCAAGGGCTTACTCTTTTTCCTTCATTACCTTTCAGGGTAAACAATGCCTTCAGTTTTCTCCTGAGCTTGGACATGATCACAAGAATCTACAAGTAAGATCTAAATTTATATCATTAGAACTCCTACATGGTGGCACATAGTTGATAAGCATGCATAGTGCATTTGGTTTCAAGCGTTGTAAAGGGCCTTTAATTAATTCTTATCTGCTTGCCATATGATTTATGATTGTTAGTATGTCGTAGGGTTGATTAAATATCTACATGTTCTTAAGGTTATTGGACCACCTTGTTGTTATACAAAGCAAGCCGGTATATATGTATATACCTATTATCATGTGATAAATTTTAAAATGTTAGTGTAACTTGTATAGTCAGATTATTGGTTAAAGTATGCTGATTGTGATGCTCGAAGGATTTTTTGTTGCTTAGGTATGTTAGACATGTTAATCAAATGATTGTTTAATGGTTAGACTAAGACAAACATGATACCTGAATTTTGTTCTATTGATTTATGTGTATAGCTGGTTGTGTCATGTGATGTTTATATGATAATCATGATAACAAGTTTTGTAGATAAATGAAACAAACTGGAAGTTTAAGGATTGTTAATCTGGTTTACTAGTTTCTCAAATAATCTCAGACATTAATCCATACGTCTTAAGAAAGTTTAGAAGTATGCAAATTTGTAATCAACCTTTATTTATGAAAAGAATTTTATGTGTTAATGGATAACTTATTAACAAACTTTGAAAATCCGAAATACATAGATTAAGAGCATGTTATGATCTAGTGGTTGTTGTATAATGATTAATATATGTATATTTTGTACCTGTTGTAACATTGAGGATTAGATCTTTGAATTATTTAAAAAGTTTTAATTACTCTATCTTTTGAAGGCTTGATTAGTTGTTTGTATTAAGTTTGTCATGAAAGTTTGTATGTTTGCTTAGTGACACATCCTAAGCAGGTTCATTCTCCTATACTGGGCAGGGGGTGTTACAATACTATTAGTCGAATAAAATGAAAGTCATAAAATACTATTTTATGAATATTTTATTATATTTGCTTGGATTCCAACTAGACTTAGTTGAATTTTTACAAGAATGACAAACTAGTAAATAAAAACTAATTGGAGGGCAAATTGGTCATTTGGACCCAATGGTAATTTTGAAATATTTAAAAAGTTATAAGGGAAATTTTCAAAAGAGGAAATGGGAGATTTAATCTTGGCCCTTGATTGATGATAAGATCAATCTTAACCATTGGATTAAAAGGGCATTTTAGTAATTTTACTATCTAAATGAATTTAAAATTCATTTATACAAGACAAGTGGCCAAATTGGATGAAAAATAAAAGATGAAGATCATTCTTCATCCTCAAATTTCGAAATATGAGGGGGAGAAAGAAAAATGGAGAAAATTTTTCCAAGTTCGATTCAAGCCCCAAAACTCGATTTTCAGGTAATCTTTCGAACTACAAAGTTGTTCTACTCTTCAAGCTCTATCTTTTGATGTCGATAATTCATGAAATACATGATTGATTGATGAGAATTTTGATGAGAAATAAATTAGGGTTTATGGACTAAATTGGGGGTTTAGAGATTTTATGATTCTATTTTGAAATTTAAGTTGAAATTAAGTTGTTATGATGATAAAATCATGTTTTCAGTTGGGATTTAAACCCTACATATTCTAGTTTGTATGAAGATGATTAGGGTTTATGGATTCAAGTTTGATTTAGGGTTTGTGATGTTGGATAAATGATCTAGTAAGCTTGAAATTGTTACTTGAAAGCAAAACCCTAAATTAAAGGTATAAGAACAATTTCGGCAATTCTGAAAGTTAAAGGACTAATCTGAATTTTTATGATTTTGAAGTGTATTTATGTTATTATTGATGTTGGATATGTGAAATTGAAGTTAGAATACAAAACCGATGTTAAATCGAGTTAGTGACCATTTTGACAAATTGTCAAAGTTATGTGACTAATTCGGAAATGAGGTTTTAGAGAAGTACTAAATATGATTTTAGTTGAAATAATAGAATTCAAGTAGTAATGTTGATTTGAGGACTAATTTGCAAAGTTAAGAAGCTTGAATTCTTATCTTTGCATTTTTAGTGACTATTTCGGAAAGAACAAAAAATTAGAGGGAATTATTTTTGAATATGAAGAAAGTGATACATTAGTGGTTTGAATCAAATAACGGGACCAAATTGACAAATAGAAAAGTAAGGAGAAATTAGTATAAAGTTTGAAGTTATTTATGGAAGTTGTGTAGGAAAACTGGATTTGGCAGTAAGTTTGAAAATTCAACATAAATTCTACAAAAATGGTTAGATGACGAATTTTATAACGTCTAGTTTTGTTTAAAACAAACGGTGATTGATTTCGATTCATATATCAAAAGATATGAATTTTTAAGTGATGAAAGGTCAGAAAATAGAATAGCAGTCTGTTTTGAAATTCAATACTAGAATTTGACTTTGAAAATTTGCCATAAATCATACAAATTGAATGTGGGTTATTAGTTTATATGGTTGAAAAGCTTATCAAATCTAGTTTCGGTTCCAACAAAAGGAAACTGATTTCGAGTTTCATGTTAAAAGATATTAATTTTTAATCGAATGAAGGTCAGAAAGATTACATAACAGTTTATGTCAGGACAACCCTATAAATAGGAGTTCGATGAATTTTCATATTTTTTGTAGATTTTATTAAATTATGTGGCTTATACTGTTATAACTGTTATCGAATCTAGTTTCTAAGGTATAAAGGATATTAAGATTCAGTATGTATTCTGCCTTGTAGAAGTAAATCTTTGATGGTAGTGTAAGTTGACAGAAAATGGAAATTGATACAATATGTGTCTAATGTTGGTTAGCAAGCTTGGAGGAATTATTTTAAGATCAAAATGGTCATTAGGGACCAAAAATGAGTTTGTGAACAGTATAAGGAAGGAAAGAAATTTATGGAAAATTTTTATGTTGAATGATTAAATGGCTTAATTGAAATATTGTTAGAAGTGAATCTAACAAATGTTTGTTTATATTCATGTGATAAATGAAGTTGGATCCGAATCAAAATAAGGTTCGAGGTACTATAAAGGAAAGGGTCATTAGAGCTTAGTGAGGCATACTAATAAATGTCCAAGGTGAGTGCATTTCTATATGTTTGCATTATGTTGAAATTGGCATTGCATTTCTCTATAATACATGATATGATACATTGCTCGACATGGCAAGATTGATGGAATACCAGGTACGAATGATTGTTTACGTAAATGATGATGCATTATGCACACATGAAATATGGATAATGACAAGATTAAATTAAAAAAGATACACCCTGGGGATCTAGGCCCCTAGTGCAAAATGCACTAACGAGGTGTTTTTATAAGGAGCAAAGAGCGTCCTTATATGAGGAGCATAGAACGTCCTGCTTGAGTATGTAATCTACATGGCACTATGGTGCGATAGGCTACGGGGTTTCCATGGGCCTCTAGCCAGACACATTAATAATAATACAAGATGGTTATATGATAGATAATGATCATGTAAATGACTGCGTGATGATACATGAAACATTGATATTGTGACATGATTGATGACAAATATATTACATGATACATGATAGAGATGTTACATGATACATGATAGAGATGTTACATGATACATGATAGAGATGTTGCATGATATATGATACATGAATCACATGATAGTGATGATATACGATATTGATGATACATGATTAATATGATATATGATACATAAAGTATATGATAGATGCTACATGAATTATATGAAATGATATCACATGGTATACATGACGATGATGATACTTGGTTTACATGCTATACAAATGATTACATAATATAAGCATGACCATGAGATGATACATGATATTAAGAAAGTATGATATATGATGAAAATTGTGAAAATGATATATGAAATTTATTGAATATGAGATACATGATAATCGTGATCATTATGTTATGTTGTTATGGATATGTTTTAGGATAAAAGCATGTCCATGACAGAGAATATGTTATACAATATTAACACAAATTATATGATAGTTATAATACATGACACATGTACATTGTGATATACTTTCCTTGTTGTAGAGAAATATGAAATGCATTCTTATATGAAGTATTATAAACATCATTTCATGTGTAAAAAAATAAGTTTAATTGCCTCACTAAGTTCGTACTTAGCGTGTGTCTTATGTCAAACGTAGGTTTCCTGGAAACCGTCTTTCAAGGAGGAGCAGAAACTTAGGGAAAAATCAGGTTACTATAATAAGTTTATTATGTACGTCTTTACCATAATTTGATAGACTAGTGGGCATGTAAATATTTTAAAGTTGAACTGTATGCAACATAAGTTTACAACGTAATTATATGCTTTATGGATGAATAAGTTTAGAGATACGAATTGTTAACATTAGCAAAATCTTTGGTATGGTTAAAATGTTGTTTAGCCCATAATCGCATAAAAAATTTAAAATCAATAAAGGGTTAAACAATAAATTAAAATTTTGATCTAAAAAAAATTTACAAGTCAAGATTTCTTCCAATGATTTTGTAACATCTTTAATGTATATTCGTTCTACTAGCATACGTTAAGGGTGTTACGTTTATTGGTATCAGAGCGAAGGTTTAGCTAATTCTGGAGGCTAAACCAAGTTTAATATGATTTGATGTTAAATACATGCCCCTAGGATGTCATGTTACTGACGTACTGCTGTGTAACTTGATTATGGTCCTCAATAAGATGAATAAGTTATAGCAGAAATAAGTAATGTCAAGTATTTTTGGACTGTGTTAGACATCTGATAATTGAGACCAAAAGGAGGTCCAAAGTAGAAGTAATGAAATACAGAATGTTCCATACTTGACTCTTACCTCAGTAGAGCCACTTGTATAGCAGAGAACTCTAGCACAAAAATATGAAACCTTAGTATGCGCTTTAAAGGTTGTGGTTGATAGAATTAAGACCCAGTGCCTGCACCAGACTGGTACCTGCACCAGTAAGGATGTCGATTGTTAAGGAGCTTAAAAGTTAGGAGCTCCTGAACGTAATGGAGAAAGTTGTCAGATAATTGCCAATTTGTGGCATAAAGATGTTAAATTCATGCTATGGAGGAATTAAACTGCATTTATACTAAGAAGTTAGAAGAAGTTGCATCCTGCTAAGGGAACACGTTCTTATTTAGTGGTCTAATGCCACGGAGTTAGTACCGATTAAGGAAGTGGTTTGGAAATTCTTTTAAAAAGTGTCTAAAACCAAATATGTGGGTGATCGGTTTAATAAAGAGATGCTATTAGGTATAAGTTTATCGGTTTATCAAAATTCTTTAAATAAAGCAAAGGCTATGGAGAGAGCCTGTATTTACTTTGATTGATCAGGATTTGACTCACTCATACATTAGTAATAAGATAATGGCAGAAAGAAAGATTTTTAAGGAAATTATTTCTAGTGATGTGATTTTTAGTAATCCATTTGGACATAGTGTATGGGTGACTAGAATATATAAGAACTGTCCATTAGTAATTCAATGGATTAAGTTCCCAGCAAATTTAATGGAATTTCCATTTCATGAGTTTGAAGTTATCCTTGGAATGAATTGGTTAGTGCAGAAGTGATGTGTAAAATAAAGGTTAGTGCTTCAAGAACCTGATTTGAAAGAAAAAACTAACTATTTAGAGTCAGTGATTTCTACAACAACAGCTTAGAGGTTGTTAAGTAAATGGATGTAAGGCGTGTTTAATTTATGTGGTGATTATACAAATGTCACCCAAGAAGATTAAAGATATCCAGATTGTGGGAAATTTTCAAATGTGTTTTCGGATGAGTTGTTAGGATTACCTCCGGATAGAGATGTACAGTTTGGGATTGATGTCTATCTTAGAATTGAACCGGTATCGATAGCACCATATAGGATGGTGTGAATTGAGCTAAGAAAGCTGAAAGCTCAATTGTAAGAACTGCTAGACTAGGATTACACTTGACCGAGTGTATCACCATAGGGCACTCCGGTATTATTTGTAGGGAAAAAAGAGGGTTCTCTACAATTATGTATAGATTATCGGTAGTTGAATTAAGTAGCTATTAAGAACAAGTATCCACTACCAAGGATTTAAGATCTATTTGATTAGCTTAGAGGTGCAATAGTGTTCTCAAAGATAGATCTTCGATGGAGTTATTATCAACTCAAGGTTAAAGAAGAAGATGTATCAAAGACAACATTCAGGGCTCTTTATGGACGTTACAAATTCCTGGTAATGCCATTTGGACTTACAAATGCCCTGTTGTATTCATTGATTTGATGAATAGGGTATTCTAATACTACTTAGACCAGTTTATAGTAGTAGTCTTCATGGACAATATTCTGGTATACTTAAAGATAGAAGCTGAACTTGATTACCATTTTTGAGTGGTATTACAAAAATTAAGAGATAAGCAGTTTTATGCAAGATTTTCTGAATATGGATTTTGTTTATCAGAAGTAATTTTCCTTGGACATGTAGTATTGGCTGAAGGAATAAGAGTTGAATTCTAGAGAAGTACAATCCATTCTTGAATAGGATGCGCTGACTGAAAAGAGTTGGACAAAGAGTATATTAATGGGTCTTATCTCCAGAAGTGAGCAAAAGTCTATAGTATATGTACTTATGTTTTTGGGGCATTGACTGAGTTGTTTACATGTTAACACTCCTGAATAAATTGAGATACAATTAGATTTGATACATGAAGAGGAGTTAGTATAAATATTGGTTTATTGAATTAAATAATTAAGGAATAAGAATTTTCATTGACTGAAGTTTTGAGTAAAAAAACACAAGGTCGAAGAAGCCACTTGGGAGGGTGAGAAGAAAATAAGGAAGTAATATCCGTAAATGTTTGGAACAAGTATGCATTGAAAATTCAAGGACAAATTTTCTTAAGGGGAGGAATTGTAATATCCCAAATTTTGGCTAGTAACTAAATTGTAAATTTTGAAAGTTTAGGGGGTTAATGTATAAACTTATGAAAAGTTTAGGGACTAAAGTGTAAATTTCCCCAACAAGTAATTTTATTCAGTATAAGATTGAATTGGATCGAAATAGGTACATTGATATCGGTTTTAAGAATTAAGATGCAGAAAAAGGTACCGAATTTGGATTGAATAAAATTGTTAAGCGTGCTCAGGCAAGAGAAATACATGGATGGGCAAACTTCGAAAAGGTCCCACAAAAGTGTTTCTAATCAATATTTTGGACTCAGTAAGAGTAAAGAATTTTCGGATGAATTATCGATATAGGATTTCTAAGATAAATTTCATTCTATGAAGGTTTTTTATAATTATCGGGATAATAGACTGAGTTAAAAAAATTAGTCTAAGTCCTTAAGGAAGGAAGTTTTTATGAGATGATAATGTTTATTCCCCGAATATGGAAATATAGAATTTTTGGAATAAATCCAATAGTCCGACAAAGATAAAATCGTATTAGAAGTATTTTACGAATATCAGGAAATCGGATCGAACTAAAATTTCAGAGACTGATCCAAAAGCCATGGGAAATTCATAAAATACTATTTATGAATATTTTATTATATTTGGTTGGATTCCAACTAGAGTTAGTTGAGTTTTTACAAGAATGGGAAACTAGTAAATAAAAACTAGTTGGAGGGCAAATTGGTCATTTGGCCCCAATGGCAATTTGAAATATTTAAAAAGTTATAAGCGCAATTTTGGAAAAAGGAAATGGGAGATTTAATATTGGCCCTTGATTTATGATAAGATCAATCTCAACCATTGGATTAAAAAGGCATTTGAGTAAATTCACTATCTAAATGAATTTAAAATTCATTTATACAAGTGGCCAAATTGGATGAAAAACAAAAGATGAAGACCATTCTTCATCGTCAAATTTCGAAATATGAGGGGGAGAAAGAAAGAAAAACGGAGAAAAATTTTCCAAGTTCGATTCAAGCCCCGGAACTCGATTTCAAGTAATCATTGGAACTACAAAGTTGTTCTACTCTTCAAGCTCTATCTTTTGATGTCAATAATCCATGGAATACATGCTTGATTGATGATAATTTTGATGAGAAAGAAATTAGGGTTTAAGGACTAATTGGGGGTTTTGAGATTTTATGATTCTATATTGAAATTTAAGTTGAAATTAAGCTGGTATGATGATAAAATCATGTTTTCAGTTAGGATTTAAACCCTAGATATTTTAGTTTGTATGAATATGATTAGGGTTTATGGATTGAAGTTTGATTTAGAGTTTGTAATGTTGGATAAATGATCTAGTAAGCTTGAAATTGTTATTTGGAAGCAAAACCCTAAAATAAAGGTATAGGGACTATTTCGGCAATTCTAAAAGTTAAAGGACTAATCTGAATTTTTATGATTTTGAAGTGTATTTATGTTATTATTGATTTTGGAGATGTGAAATTGAAGTTAGAATGCAAAACCGATGTTAAATTGAGTTAGTGACCATTTGGACAAATTGTCAAAGTTGAGTGACCAATTCGGAAATGAGGTTTTAGAGAAGGACTAAATCTGATTTTAGTTGAAATAATAGAATTCAAGTAGTAATGTTGATTTGAGGACCAATTTGCAAAGTTAAGAAGCTTGAATTCTTATCTTTGCATTTTTGGTGACTATTTCGGAAAGAACAAAAAATTAGAGGGAATTATTTTTGAATATGAAGAAAGTGATACATTAGTGGTTTGAATCAAGTAAGGGGACCAAATTGACAAATAGCAAAGTAAGGAGAAATTAGTATAAAGTTTGAAGTTATTTATGGAAGTTGTGTAGGAAAACTGGATTTGGCAGTAAGTTTGAAAATTCAATATAAATTCTACAAAAATGGTTAGATGGTGAATTTTACATCGTGTAGTTTCGTTTAAAATAAACGGTGATTGATTTCGATTCATATATCAAAAGATATGAATTTTTAAGTGATGAAAGGTCATAAAATAAAATAGCAATCTATTTCAAAATTAAATACTGGAATTCGACTTTGAAAATTTGCCATAAATCATACAAATTGAATATGGGTTAATAGTTTATATGGTTGAAAAGCTTATCGAATCTAGTTTCATTTCCAACAAAAGGAAACTGATTTTGAGTTTCGAGTTAAAAGATATTAATTTTTAATCGAATGAAGGTCAGAAAAATTACAAAACAGTTTCTGCTAGGACAGCCTTGTAAACAGGAGTTTAATGAATTTTCATAATTTTGTAGATTTTTATTAAATTATGTGGCTTATACCGTTATAATCGTTATCGAATCTAGTTTCTACGATATAAAGGAGATTAAGATTCAATATGTATTATGCCCTGTAGAAGTAAATCTTTGATGGTAGTGTAAGTTGATAGAAAATGGAAATTAAGACATTTTGTGTCTAATATTGGTTAGCAAGCTTGGAGGAATTATTTGAAGATCAAAATGGCCATTAGGGACCAAAAATGATTTTGTGAACAGTATAAGGAAGGAAAGAAATTTACAGAAATTTTTTATGTTGAATGATTAAATAGCTTAATTGAAATATTGTTAGAAGTGGATCTAACAAAATTTTTATTTATATTCATGTGATAAATGAAGTTGGATCCAAATCAAAAGAAGGTTAGAGGTACTATAAAGGAAGGGATCAATAGAGCTTAGAGAGGCATATTAATAAATGGCCAAGGTGAGTGCATTTCTATATGTTTGCATTATGTTAAAATTGAGATTGCATTTCTCTATATTACGTGATTAGATACATTGCTTGACATGGCAAGATTGATGGAATACTAGGTACGAATGATTGTTTACGTAAATGATGATGCGTTATGCATACATGAAATATGGATAATGACAAGATTAAAATGAAACAAGAAACACCATGGGGATCTAAGCCCATAGTGCAAAATGCACTAATAAGGTGTTTATATAAGGAGCAAAAAGTGTCCTTATATGAAGAGCAAAGAGCTTCATCTCGAGTACGTACTCTACATGGAACTACAGTGTGGATAGGCTACGGTGTTTCCATGGGCCTCTAGCCAGACACGTTAATACTAATACAAGATGGTTATATGATAGATAATGATCATGCAAATGACTGTGTGATGATACATGAAACATTGATATTGTGACATGATTGATGACAAAGATATTACATGATACATGATAGAGATGTTACATGATACATGATATAAATGTTGCATGATATATGATACATGAATCACATGATAGTGATGATATATGATATTGACGATACATGATTTATATGATACATGAAGTATATGATAGATGCTACATGAATTATATGAAATGATATTACATGGTATACATGATGATGATGATACTTGGTTTACATGCTATACAAATGATTACATGATATAAGCATGACCATGAGATGATACATGATATTAAGAAAGTATGATATATGATGAAAATTGTGAAAATGATATATGAAATTTATGGAATATGAGATACATGATAATCGTGATCATTATGTCATGTTGTTATGAAAATGTTTTAGGATAAAAGCATGTCCATGATAGAGATTATGTTATACAGTATTAACATGAATTATATGATAGTTATAATACATAACACATGTACATTGTGATATACTTGCCTTGTTATAGAGAAATATTAAATGCATTCTTATATGAAGTATTATAAACATCATTTCATGTGTAAATAAATAAGTTTATTTGCCCCACTAAGTTCGTACTTAGTGTGTGTCTTATGTCACACGTAGGTTTCTTGGAAATCGTCTATCAAGAGGAGCAGAAACTTGGGAAAAAATCACCATAATTTGATAAACTAGTGGACATGTAAATATTTTAAAGTTAAACTGTCTACAGCATAAGTTTACAACGTAATTATATGCTTTTATGGATGAATAAGTTTAGATATACGAATTGTTAACAATAGCAAAATCTTTGGTATGGTTAAAACGTTGTTTAGCCCTAATTGCATAAAAATTTTAAAATCAAGAAAGGGTTAAACTACAAATTAAAATTTTGATATCAAAAAATTTTTTACAAGTCAAGATTTCTTCCAATGATTTTGTAACATCTTTAATGTATATTCGGTTTACGAGTATACGTTAAGGGTGTTACATTTATTGGTATCAGAGCAAAGGTTTAGCCAATTTTGGAGGCTCAACCAAGTTTAATATGATTTGATGTTAAATACATTCCCCTACAATGTCATGTTACTGACGTACTGTTGTGTACCTTGATTATGCTCCTCAATAACATGAATAAGTTATAGCAGAAATAAGTAATGTCAAGTATTGTTGGACTGTGTTAGACATCTAATAATTGAGACCAAAAGGAGGTCCAAAGTAGAAGTAATGAAATACATAGTGTTCCATCTCTGGCTCTTACCTCAGTAGATCCACTTGTATAGCAGAGAACTCTAGCACAAAAATATGAAAACTTAGTATGCGCATTAAAGGTTGTGGTTGATAGAACTAAGACCCTTGTGCCTGCACCAGCCTGGTACCTGCACCAGTAAGGATGTCGATTGTTAATGAGCTTAAAAATTAGGAGCTCCTGAATTTAATGGAGAAAGTGGTTCGATAATTGCTAATTTGTGGCATAAAGATGTTAAAGTCATGCTATCGAGGAATTAAACTGCAAACATACTAAGAAGTTAGAAGAAGTTGTATCCTGCTGAGGGAACACGTTCGTATTTAGTGGTCTAATGCCACGAAGTTAGTACCGGTTAAGGAAGTGATTTGGAAATTCTTTCAAAAAAGTGTCTTAAACCAAATATATGGGCTATCAGTTTAATAAAGAGATGTTGCTTGGTATAAGTTTATCGGTCTATCAGAATTCTTTAAATAAAGCAAAGGCTATGGAGAGAGCCTGTATTTACTTTAATTGATCCGAATTTGACTCACTCATACATTAGTACTAAGATAATGGGACAAAGAAAGATTTTTAAGGAAACTATTCCAGTGATGTGATTTTTAGTAATCCATTTGGACATAGTGTATGGGTGACTAGAATATATAAGAAATGTCCATTAGTAATTCAATGGATTAAGTTCCCAACAAATTTAATGGAACTTCCATTTCATGAATTTGTTGTTATCCTTGGAATGAATTGGCTATCTGCATTTGATGCAGAAGTGATGTGTAAAAAAAAGAGGTTAGTACTTCAAGAACCTGATGTGAAAGAAAGAACTGGCTGTTTAGAGTCAGGGATTTCTACGACAATAGCTCAGACGTTGTTAAGTAAATGGATGTAAGGTCTGTTTAATTTATATGGTGATTATACAAATGTCACCCAAGAAGATTCAAGATATCCCAATTGTGGGAAAATTTCAAATGTGTTTTTAGATGAGTTATAAGGATTACCTCCGGATAGAGAGGTACAGTTTGGGATTGATTTCTATCTTAGAATTGAACCGGTATCGATAGCACTATACAGGATGGTGTCAACTGAGCTAAGAAAGCTGAAAGCTCAATTGTAAGAACTGCTAGACTGGGATTACACTTGACCGAGTGTATCACCATGGGGCACTCCGGTATTATTTGTAGAGAAGAAAGAGGGTTCTCTACAATTATGTATAGATTACCGGTAGTTGAATAAAGTAACTATTAAGAGAAAGTATTCACTACCAAGGATTTAAGATCTATTTGATCAGATTAGAGGTGCAACAATGTTCTCAAAGATAAATCTTCGATCGGGTCATTATCAACTCAAGGTCAAAGGAGAAGATGTATCAAAGACAACATTCAGGGCTCTTTATGGACGTTACAAATTCCTGGTAATGCCATTTGGACTTACACATGCCCTGCTATATTCATGGATTTGATGAATAGGGTATTCCAATACTACTTAGACCAGTTTGTAGTAGTAGTCTTCATGGACAATATTCTGGTATACTTAAAGATATAAGCTGAACATGATTACCATTTTTGAGTGGTATTACAAACATTAAGAGATAAGCAACTTTATGTAAGATTTTCTGAATATGAATTTTGGTTATCAGAAGTAATTTTCCTTGGACATGTAGTATTAACTGAAGGAATAAGAGTTGAATTCTAGAGAAGTACAATCCATTCTTGAATAGGATGCACTGAAAATGTCTCTAAAGTTCAGAGTTTTTTGGAAATTAGCTGGATATTATAAATGTTTTTTGTAGAATTTATCTATTATTACTCTACTACTTACTTAACTATCGTAAAAAGGTATTCCATTGGAATGGTAAGAAGTGTCCTAGTTACACTGATCACAAAGGTTTAAAGCAACTAATGATGCCAAAAATAATTGAACCTATGGTAAAGATAGGTTGAGTTTCTAAGAGACTACAATGTAGTTATAGATTATCATTTCGAGAAGATTAATGTAGTAGCTTATGCATCAAGGCAGCTCAAACTCATAAAAAAAGAGAAAAGAAAAGAAGTAAGTTGAAACAAGAGAAACATAGGACTATGAAAATTAAGTCAAATGGTTGCTTATATTATCAAGAAAAAGTTTACTTTCCTTATGATGGTGATTTGAATAAAGAAGTTTTGACTAAAGTTTGTCATAGACTCGGTATTAAGATCAAAAGACTCGGTATTGGTGGCCAGGAATGAAAAAGGACAATTTCGAAATTTATGACAAGTGCTTGACATGCTAATAAGTAAAAGCCAAACATCAAGTACCTTATGGATTGATTCAGCCTATTTCTATTCCCCAATGGAAGAATATGTCAAACTCTTCATTATTGGTTTGAGCTACAGGATCGAAATGTTTGGTATAACCCAAAAGTTGGAGGGGTTGATTCGACACGAGAAATAAAGGATGAAGTAATAATTATTTAATATAATCTCAAGGCTGTCGTGGATCGACAAAAAGGCTTATGCATACAAGAAGAGAAGGAAGTTAAGTACGAAGTTGAGGACAAAGTGTTTTTAAAGGTTTCATCTTGGAAGAAGGTGTTACATTTTAGTCAAAAAGGGAAAGCATAGTTTCAAAACTGTTATACATCAAAGAATCGTGAAAGAGTTGGACCAAGAGTATATTAATGGGTCTTATCTCCAGAAGTGAGCAAAATTCTATAGTATATGTACTTATGTTTGGGGGCATTGACTGAATTATTTACATGTTAACACTCATGACTAAATTGAGATACAATTAGATTTGATACATGAAGAGGAGTTAGTAGAAATATTAGTTTATTGAATTAAAGAATTAAGGAATAAGAAATTTCATTGATTGAAGTTTTGAGAAAAAAAACCACAAGGTCGAAAAAGCCACTTGGAGGTTGAGAAGAAAATAAGGAAGTAATATCCGTAAATGTTTGGAATAGGTACGCATTGAAAATTCGAGGACGAATTTTCTTAAGGGGGAGGGAATGTAATATCCCAAATTTTGGCTATTGACTAAATTGTAAATTTTGAAAGTTTAGGGGGGTTAAAGTATAAACTTTGGAAATAGGTACCTTGATATCGGTTTTAAGAATTAAGATGCAGAAAACGGTACCGAATTTGGATCGAATAAAATTGTTAAACGTGCTCATGCCAGAGAAATAAAAGGATGGGTGACATTTGGCAAGGTCCCATAAAAGTGTTTCTAATCGATATTTTGGACTCAGTAAGAGTAAATAATTTTCGAATGAATTATCGATAAAGGATTTCTAAGATAAATTTTATTCTATGAGGATTTTCAATAATTATCAGGATAATATACTGAGCTACAAAAATTTTGTCTAAGTCCTTAAGAAAGGAAGTTTTTATGAGATGATAATGTTTATTTCCTGAATATGGAAATATATATTTTTTTGAATAAATCTGATAGTTTGGGAAAGGTAATATCGTATTAGAAGTATTTTACGAATATAGAGAAATCGGATCAAACTGAAATTTCAGAGATTGATCCAAAAGCCATGGGAAAGTCATAAAATAATATTTTATGAATATTTTATTATATTTGTTGGATTCCAACTAGATTTAGTTGAATTTTTACAAGAATGACAATCTAGTAAATAAAAACTAGCTAGAGGGCAAGTTGGTCATTTGGCCCCAATGGCAATTTTGAAATATTTAAAAAGTTATAAGGGCAATTTTGGAAAGAGGAAATGGGAGATTTAATCTTGGCCCTTGTTTGATGATAAGATCAATCTCAAACATTGGATTAAAAGGGCATTTTAGTAATTTCACTATCTAAATGAATTTAAAATTCATTTATACAAGACAAGTGGCCAAATTGGATGAATAAAAAGATGAAGACCATTCTTCATCCTAAAATTTCGAAATATAAGGGGGAGAAAGAATGAAAAATGGAGAAAAATTTTCCAAGTTCGATTCAAGCCCTGAAACACAATTTTTAGGTAATCTTTCGAACTACAAAGTTGTTCTACTCTTCAAGTTCTATCTTTTGATGTCAATAATTCATATAATACATGCTCGATTGATGAAAATTTTGATGAGAAAGAAATTAGGGTTTATGGACTAAATTGGGGGTTTTGAAATTTTATGATTCTATGTTGAAATTTAAGTTGTTACGATGATAAAATCATGTTTTAGTTGAGATTTAAACCCTACATATTTTAGCTTGTATGAAGATGATTAGGGTTTATGAATTCAAGTTTGATTTAGGGTTTGTGATGTTGGATAAATGATCTAGTAAGCTTGAAATTATTATTTGGAAGTAAAACCCTAAATTAAATGTATAGGGACTATTTTGGAAATTTTGTAAGTTAAAGGACTAATCTGAATTTTTATGATTTTGAAGTGTATTTATGTTATTATTGATGTTGGAGATGTGAAATTGAAGTTAGAATGCAAAACTGATGTTAAATCGAGTTAGTGACCATTTTGACAAATTGTCAAAGTTAAGTGACCAATTCGGAAATGAGTTTTTAGAGAAGGACTAAATCTGATTTTAGTTGAAATAATAGAATCCAACTACTAATGTTCATTTGAGGACTAATTTGCAAAGTTAAGAAGCTTGAATTCTTAACTTTGCATTTTTAGTGACTATTTCGGAAAGAACGAAAAATTAGAGGGAATTATTTTTGAATAATTATTTGGTGAAGAAAGTGATACATTAGTGGTTTGAATCAAGTAAGGGGACCAAATTGACAAATAGAAAAGTAAGGGAAATTAGTATAAAGTTTGAAGTTATTTATGGAAGTTGTGTAGGAAAACTGGATTTGGCAGTAAGTTTGAAAGTTCACCATAATTCTACAAAAATGGTTAGATGGTGAATTTTATATCGATGTAAAGATTTATTTGTCTAGTTCCGTTTAAAACAAACTATGATTGATTTTGATTCATATATCAAAGATATTAATTTTTAAGTGATGAAAGGTCAAAAAACAAAATAGCAGTCTCTTTCGAAATTTAATACTGGAATACAACTTTGAAATTTTGTCATAAATCGTACAAATTGAATATGGGTTATTAGTTTAGATGGTTGAAAAGCTTATCGAATCTAGTTTTGTTTCCAACAAAAGGAAACTGATTTCAAGTTCCGAGTTAAAAGATATTAATTTTTAATCGAATGAAGGTCAAAAAAATTACAGAACAATTTCTGTCAGGACAGCCGTGTAAACAGGAGTTCGATGAATTTTCATAAGTTTTTTAGATTTTATTAAATTATGTAGCTTATACTGTTAGAACCGTTATCGAATCTAGTTTCTACGGTATAAAGGAGATTAAGATTCAATATGTATTCTGCTCTGTAGAAGTAAATCTTTGATGGTAGTGTAAGTTCACAGAAAATGGAAATTGAGACAATTTGTGCTAATGTTAGTTAGCAAGCTTGGAGGAATTATTTGAAGATCAAAATGGTCATTAGGGACCAAAAATGAGTTTGTGAACAGTGTAAGGAAGGAAAGAAATTTATGGAAAATTTTTATGTTGAATGATTAAATAGCTTAATTGAAATATTGTTAGAAGTGAATCTAACAGATGTTTATTTATATTCATGTGATAAATGAAGTTGGATCCGAATCAAAAGAAGGTTCGAGGTACTATAAAGGAAAGGATCAATAGAGCTTAGTGAGGCATATTAATAAATGGCCAAGGTGAGTGTATTTCTATATGTTTGCATTATGTTGAAATTGGTATTGTATTTCTCTATAATATGTGATATGATACATTGCTCGACATGGCACGATTAATGGAATACCAGGTACGAATGATTGTTTACGTAAATGATGATGCATTATGCTTACATGAAATATGAATAATGACAAGATTAAATGAAACAAGATTAAAAAGAAACAAGATACACCCTAGGGATCTAAGCCCGTAGTGCAAAATGCACTAACGAGGTGTTTATATAAGGAGCAAAGAGCGTCCTTATATGAGGAGCAAATAGCGTCCTCTCGAGTACGTACTCTACATAGCACTATGATGCAGATAGGCTACGGGGTTTCCATAAGACTCTATCCAACATGTTAATAATAATACAAGATGGTTATATGATAGATCATGAGCATGCAAATGACTGCATGATGATACATGAAACATTGATATTGTGACACAATTGACGACAGAGATATTACATGATACATGATAGAGATGTTACATGATATATGATACTTGAATCACATGATAGTGATGATATATGATATTGATGATACATGATTTATATGATATATGATACATGAAGTATATAATAGATGCTACATGAATTATATGAAATGATATTATATGGTATACATGATGATGATGATACCTGGTTTACATGCTATACAAATGATTACATGATATATGCATGACCATGAGATGATACATGATCTTATGAAAGTATGATATATGATGAAAATTGTGAAATTGATATATGAAATTTATAGAATACAAGATACATGATAATCATGATCATTATGTTATGTTGTTATGGAAATGTTTTAGGATAAAAGCATGTCAATGACATAGAATATGTTATACAATATTAGCATTTCAATGATATACTTGCCTTGTTGTTGAGAAATATGAAATGCGTTCTTATATGAAGTATTATAAACATCATTTCATGTGTAAATAAATAAGTTTAATTGCCTCAATAAGTTCATACTTAGCGTGTGTGTTATGTCACACTTAGGTTTCGTAGAAATCGTCTATCAAGGAGGAGCAGAAACTTGGAGAAAAATCAAGTTACTACAATAAGTTCAGTAAGTACGTCTTTACCATAATTTGATAGACTAGTTGGCATGTAAATATTTTAAAGTTGAACTGTCTACAACATAAGTTTACAACATAATTATATGCTTTTATGGATGAATAAGTTTAGTGATACGAATTGTTAACAATAGCAAAATCTTTGGTATGGTTAAAATGTTGTTTAGCCCTAATCGCATAAAAAATTTAAAATCAAGAAAGGGTTAAACTACAAATTAAATTTTGATATAAAAAAAATTTACAAGTCGTGATTTTTTCCAATGATTTCGTAACATCTTTAATGTATATTCGGTCTACGAGTATACGTTAAGGGTGTTACATATTTTGAATGTCTAATTGTATACACATGATTGGTGCACTATTTTGTATAAATTCAAGCATGCTATGGACTGTTTTGAATGTCTAATTTTTTATACATGATTGGTGCACTATTTTGTATAAAATCAAGCATGTTATGGACTGTCGAATACACAATTGGATATAAATGACTGATAGATTGTTTTGAATAAGTCAAGCATGTTGTGGGTTGTTTGAAAAATATATATATGTATGTACATGAATCGGAATGGTTTTTGCATGTAAACAAGTATGTATTAGAAGATTTGGAATAAGTTTATCTCATAAACATGATCTGATATGATTAATATTTTATGCACCAAACATCATGCGTATGGATATATTAGTTGATACTTATGAAATAAGTAACAATGTTCACAAAATGCCTTGTTTAATAACTTATATGAAAAATAACCATATTTATGATATGCTATGTTAGATAGCTTGTGTGACAAGTGTCATCTATTTATGAAATGTTATATGGGATAGCTTATGTGATAAGTACTATATATCTTTGACCTACCATGTTAGATAACTTGTATGATAAGAAATTATGACTTTGATATGCTATGAAACTAATGACATGATATGCTATGAATGATATCTTGGGTGTTAAGCAATTCTTGCAAATAATATGATATGCTTAATGTCTTATATGTCAAGAAACTAATGACATCGTATACTATGATTGATGACTTGGTCAACAAGTAACTCATGTGTTGATAGACTAAGTTAAAAAGAAAGTTTATAGGAAATTATTAAATTAAGTAATGTCTTTCTATTGATAATTAATTATCGATCTAGATGAATAGATACGCTTGTTCAAATGCTCATGTATATTTAGGTTCATGTACTTTTCGAACATCCTTTTATTATATATATGCTTTGTGCGAGTAATCAAGTATACTTATATATATATATATATCTTGTTTGAACACCATGTGTGTAGAGTTGTACATGCCTGATTCGAATACTATGCATTAGTATAAGTGCTCAATTTTGTGACTTGTTTTTAAATGGCCAACCTTATGTCCAAGTTTAGTATGTTGTAAGGTTGTATAGAATTTGATGAAAGGATAGATTTTTGGTTTCATACTATAAGTCACTTTAAGCTACCTCACTAAGCTTATGCTTACTCTATCCTTCAATGCATTTTAGGATGATCCTGCTTGTGAATACTTTCTGAGCTCTAACAAGATCATGAGTGTCAAGGCGTATGTTCGTATTTCCTTAAGAACTCCTAGTTGGTGGCACATAGTTGATAAGAACGCATTGTGCATCACACTTTCCTGTTTGATTTCATGTGTTTACAAGTTTTAAAATTATTCAAAGCTATGTAAAGGGCCTTTAATTATTTCATAGTTGCTTGCTACATGAGTTATAATTGTTAGTTTTATTGTATGGTTTTTAAGTATTTATATGTGTCTTAAGCTGTTATATTATCTTGATGTCATGCGTGTATGTGGACGAATATATACATATATATCTATTATCAGGTGTTAAACCTTAAAAAGGTAATATAGTTCGCATGATTAGACTGATGGTTAAAATACACAAATGGTAAGTATATTTATGAATATGTATATGTCAATATCATGCGAATGTGATTGGATTCGAATGAGACTAGTGTACATGATTATATGCTTGTTATGATTTTGAGATGATTGCTTGTATATCTATATATCGAGAAATTCATTGTTATTTCTAGTTCAAGAATCACATAGTTCAATTAACCTTTAAAAGAGATGTTGTTATAGCCTTTTCTCTTTTAATCGTTCGAATGATAAGCATGAACTAGAATAGACCTAAATCTTGAATAGCTAAAATTGGTTATTCAAACATTTAAGATTAGTCTTAATCTTTCTTGATTTTATTTATAAGCAAGCTTTGTATATTGGAAGTTTACCAAATAAAGATTAAGCTGTGAGCTATCGAATGGTTTGTTATGTATAATATGTAAGTATACCTAATTAAGCATGAAATGTATAGTGGTTTTGATCTTTGAAAGTAACTAAAAAGTTTTAAATTCCCTTGCTTTCTGGTTGCATGCCAAGTTGGGATTTGTTGAAGACGTCTTATGTTGTTTGAATTTTGTTCTATAACACTTATTAAACAGGTTTCTTCTTAGACCGGGTAATGGGTGTTACAAATTGCCTCCCCACTAACCAAGCTATTGAGGAAGGATGTACCATTTATTTCGACAGATAAGTGCCAAGAAAGTTTTGAGACATTAAAAATGATCTTAACAGAAGCCCTGGTGCCAGAACAAAGAGAATTGGGCACAAATTATGTGATTTATAGCGATGCTTCTCATAATGGTTTGGGATGCGTACTTATCCAAGAAGGAAAAGTGGTGGCCTATACTTCAAGGCAACTTAAGACGCATGAGAGGAATTTTCCTACTCATGATTTAGAGTTAGTAGCAGCTGTATTTGCTTAAATGATATGACGCCATTATCTATATGGTGAGCGATGCTACATTTACAAAGATCATAAAAGATTAAAGTATCTGCTAACTCAAAAGGAGTTGAACATGAGGCAAAGAAGGTGGATCGAACTTCTTAAGCATTATGATGTTGTGATTGACTACTATCTTGAAAAAAAGCCAATATAATAACCAATGCACTTAGTTGGTAGATATTCTTTACTTTAAGAGCAATGAATGGGCAACTGTATTGGAAAAAGATTGGTATGTTAATTATAGAACTTTAGTTTCGACCTATTCATTTAGGTTGGATTAAAGATTTTCAGTTGAAAGATGAAAAATGTTGCCAAGGTTAGAACAAATTGAAAATGGTGAAATAAAGACTTCAAAGTTAATTATGTTGGATGTCTGAGAAAAATATTATGTTCTTGACGATGCATCCAAAAAAGAATAAGATGTATCTAGGTATGAAGAGCAAATATTGATGTCCAGAAATAAAATGGACAGTAACAGAATTTATGGCTACATGCTTGATAGGCTAACAACTAGAAGTGAAACATCAAGTACCTTCAGAAATTTGATAACATATTTCCATTCCCCTAGTGGAAGTGGAAAAGAATTATGATGGAATTCATAACTAGGTTACCAATGATACCGATTAAAGATGATTCAATTTGGGTATTTATGGACAGATTGAATCAATCTATAATGAATAAATATGCTGAGCGATAAATCTGAAGTACTGTAAAGTGATGTGATGTACCTATTTTCATTGTGTGTGATTAAGATCCAAGATTATCTCTAGATTTTGGAGTTCCTTGCATAAGACATTAGAGACTCAACATAATTTCAACACTACTTTGCATCCATAGAAGAATGAACAATCTGAAAGATTAATTCAGATTTTGAATGATATGTATAGTTTTTATTTGATTAAGATTGAAGGCTTTTGGGAAATTTGCCACTAGATGAAATTTCTTATAGTAATAGCTATCAATCAAGTATAAAGATGGCTTTATCAAAAGTGTAGTATGAAAGAAGATTGTGATAAACATTTACGAATAGTGCTACAAGCCTTGTGGGAAAGGTAGTTGTATGCAAAGTTACTCAAATGTGACTTTATCAGAAAGTATTGATCAGATCCTTTACATGTCATTACATCGGAGGAATTAGAAATTCATGCAAAATTTGATTTATGAGAAAGAACCGATAAAGATTCTAGCACATGGACTCAAATAACTAAGGAATAAGTCGATTACGCTTGTTAAAGCTCTTGGCCAAATTATAAAATTGAGAAAATGACTTGGGAAAGAAAAAAATATATAAGAAAGCAGTTTCCTCACCCTTTTTGAACCAAGCGCGTGTTGAAAATTCGAGGACAAATTTTCTTAAGGGGAGAGAATTGTAATATCCCAGTTTTGGGTTAGTGACCAAAATGTAAATTTTGAAAGTTTTGTGGCTAAAGTATAAACCTTGGAAAAGTTTAGGGATTAAAGTGTAATTTTCAAAAGTTATGTATTTTAACCCCGTAAATGAATAGTTCAGCCCTAAGAATGAAGTTTTTGTGTTACCCGAATTTTCGTACGGAGTTTGTATTAATGGCTATAAATTTTAGAGATAGTTCCATGGACCTTAGAAGAGTCATAAAATATAATTTTATCGATATTTGGATGTTAAAAGAGATCGGGAAAAATTTAAATCGATTGAAATGACATGAAATGGCAATTTTGTGAGTAAGTTGATTAGTAAAGGGCATTTTGGTCATTTTCCAAAAAGGGACATGGAGGGAATTTTGAGATTTCTTTTATGGATGAATATTGGCTGGTTAGAATCCAACTAAGTCTAGTTGGAATGTTACAAAATGGCAAATTAGAAATCTAAATCTTGTTGGAGGGTATTTTTGGAAAGTGGAATTTATTGAATTAAAAATTCATTTTTAATGATACTAGTGTATTTATTATATGAAATATAAAGGGATTATTAGAAAAAATACTCTCCAAAACGTTTGTGAAGAGAAAAAGAAGACAAAATTTTACAAGCTTGATTTAAGCCCCGAATCTTGGTTTTCAGGTAATCTTTTTAACTACGAAGTTGTTCTACTCTTAGAACTCTATATTTTGATGTAAATAATTCATAGAATACTTTCTTGGTTTATGAGATGTGATATGAGGAAGAAATTAGGGTTTATGACCAAATTGGGGCTTTTATGATTTTATGAATACACGGTTGATTTTGAGTTAGAGTCATGCTTGTATGATGTTAGATTCATGTTATTGAGTTGGGATTTAAATTCTACATATTTTGGTTTGTATAGAGAAGATTAGGGTTTATGGATTCAAGTCTAACTTATGGTTTGTGATGTTGGATTAATGATCTAGTAAGCTTGATTTGTTGTTTGGAAGCAAAACCTTAAGTTAAATACATAGGGACCATTTCGGTGAGCTTCAAAAATTAAGGGACCATATATGATTTTTTGAATTTGACATGTATTTATATTATTAATGATGTTAGAGACATGAAAATGAAGTTAGAATGCTAAACCGACGATTAATCATATTAGTGACCATTTTGATAAATTGTCAAACTTGAATGGTCTATGCAGCAAAGAGGATATGTAGAAGGAGTAAATCTGTTTTTTAGTTAAAATGATGGAATTAAGGTAGTAATGTTGATTTGAGGACTAATTTGCAATGTTAAGAAGCTTGAATTCTTATATTTGAAATCTGTTGACCACCTCGACAAAACAATATGAGTTAGAGAAGTAAAGGTTTAAGCTTATTTTGATGAAGGATGTAAAGAGAACATATGAATACAAGAATTATTCTAGTCATTTGAGGTAAAGTGATGGGACTAAATTGACAAGTAGAGAAATAAGGAGAAGCTGGTGTAAATTAGAAGTTATTTATGGAAAGTTATGTTGGAATTTGAATTATGGCAGCAAGTTTTAAAATTAGCCATAAATTCTACAAAAATAGCTAGATGATGAAATTTATACCGTTGTAAAGATTTGTTAGTCTAGTTTCGTTTCCAACAAATGAAAACTGATTTAGAGTTTTGAGTTAAAAGATAAAAAAATTTAATCGAATGAAGGTCAGAAAAATTACAGAGCGGTTTCTGCCTGGACAACTTTGTGACGTGAATGTAAGGAATTTTCATAATTTTTTTAGATTTTATTAATTTATGTGGCTTATACCGTTATCGAATCTAGTTTCTACAATATAAAGGAAATTAAGATCCAGTATGTACTCTGCCCTGTATAACTGAATCTTTGAAGGTAGCCCAATTTGTCAAAAAATGGAAATTGAAACATTTTGTATTTAAATGTTAGTTAGCAAGCTTGGAAGAATTATTGGAAGTTCAAATTGGCCACTAAGGACCATAATGAGTTTTTGAACAGTACAAGGAAGAAAGGAAAAATATTTGGAAATTTTGTATTCGAATGATTATATTAGACATCATGTTTAAGGTATTGTTAGATTTGAATCTAACAAATATTTTGTTGTATTCATGTGATTAATGAAGTCAAGTCCAAATTAAAGAAGGTTCGAGGTACTATGAAAGAAAGGATCGAACTAGGACTTAGTGAGGCATTGTGTTAAGTGGCCATGGTGAGTGCATTTTTACCTATTATATATATATATATGATACAAGGAAGACTTGCGATAAGTCGACCTTGATATTAATGAAAATGTATGTTGATCAAAGTTATGCAAATGGCATGAAATATTAAATGGCATATGTTATACATTGATATGACATAATGATTTATGTAAGATAAATCATATTTTAGATATTGGGTATGAACTGCCTAATATCGACTTATATGATTTATATTGATGCTTTGAACATGGAATGTTGATTATAATGTTGATTTTGCCCAAGTACTATTGTGAAGTCTTTGGTATAATTGGATATCCATAGAGTCCTAGCAGCTGCGTCATAGCACTACGGTGTAAGATAGACTCTTCGGGGTTGAGATAGACTCTTTTGGGTCGAGTAAGACTCTACAAAGTCAATTCAAACACTATGGTGTTACATTGCACAAAATGTGCGAGTATGAGGAGCAAAGGGCATCCTCGACTACGTGCCCATCATTAGATGCTACGGTGTTGTAGGCACTACAGTGTCAGCTATGATGACTCGTGTACCAAAGTATCACATTATATTGTACTTTAGGCTATAATAAATGAAATGCATTTATGCAGACAGTTAAGTTAGAAAGCTTAATGTATATTTGATTAATAAAATAAAGGTTTGATGATAAGATAAAAACTGCAATTGGGACTCGCTTGCCATTTTGCAGGAACTGTATTACACTGTTACATGACAGAGGAATAACTTTGATAAGTCAGTTTTATACGATTATATATTTTTATATAATATACATAGTAATTTGTTTATTTATGTTATTTCTATACACTGAAATGCTTTACTTTAATTTATAGTTGCCTCACTAAGTGAATATTTAACGTGTGCTATTTCATACGTAGGTTATGGGGAACTTACCAGAATAAGAGTCAAGCATGTTGATCAAGCTGCAATCTGACAAACATTAGTAAGGCATTCTAATTTATGATGTTCTCTAGTGGGCATGTATCAATTTATTCGTTAGTTGTTTTAAAGTTATAAGTTTGATTAATAGTCAGATAAATATAAATTATTCGTATGGTTAAAGAATTACTGGTAATGATATTTAATCGGCTAAATTTTTATTTATCATTTATCGTGTAACGATTTTAAATTTAAGAAAGGGCCTATGCAGTGTACCTAGTTTTCACCCTGAGTTACATACTTGTTTTAATAACTAACTAACATGTTTATAAACCAATTTAGGGTCAAAACTAGAAATCTGCAAATAGGCTACGAATACTTCAAAAGTCCATAAATGGTTTTTTATAAACTAGTTTTATGTCAGATGTTTAAAAAAATTTACAAGTCTAGAACTCTGTTAAATAATATTGTGACATCCTTAATGTGTATTCGTACTAAGAGAATACATTAAGGGTGTTACAACTCTGTTTGGCAATTGGTTTTAATGCACTTGTTTTAATGACTTGATTACTCGATGTATATGCATGGTTTAGTGATGAAAAATGTTTATCTAATGATGTTGATGCATTTGGAAGTAATGTTTGTTTTGATAATGTCTTTGAACATTGGTAATGCAAGGTAAAATGCATTGAGTCAATGGTTTTGATGTATGCATATGAAAACAGTGAGTTAATTTTTGAGAAATGAATTATATTGGCAAGTAATGGTAAGGAAAGGTTTTGGAAATGTTATCAGATATAGTTGGCTGGCAATAGGATTGATAGTGCACTATAAAAGTCCCCTTGGATGTTGAGGGGTTTTGATCCGGTGTACCGAAAACTCCATCCAAGTACCATAATAGTTGAGGGGTTTTGATCTATATACCAAAGACTCTCGTTAGTGGGTTATGCATCTAACCAAGTTTTGGGTAGTGATTGTACCTGTAACACCCCGATTTTGGGGTTTGATGTTTTAAAGGTTGGTTCGAGGGTCTAATGGACCGGGATTAGATATTCAAGTTAGTTTTGGGATTAAATTGAATTAAATATTTTTAAAGGTGATAAAATGGTGGAAAAATATTCTAAAATCATTATTAATTATATATAAGGTTAATGATGAAATCAATTTTGGAAAATAAGATTAGGAAATCAGATATTTTGGCTGGTGGCCAGAATGCAAGTTTTAAAAGTTGTTTTTAAATGTGACTAAAATGAAAAGGGTCAAATTCTTAAAATCTTTAAGGAGCTATTTTACCAAGATTTTTCTAATGATTTCTCTCGTAATTAAAGATATTTTATCATGTGTTTTTAAAGTTAATTAAAAGGGAATTTTAGTTAAGAAGTAAGTTAGGCCCTTTAAAGAAAATTTGCGTAACTTTTCTCTCCACTCTCTCCTCAGCCAAACACTCAAGATTTCATCAAAATCCAACGGTGAGAAGTCTTTTAACTTGTATTTATTATTTGTAATAGATTAATTAACATTGTTTTTTACAAAATCTCATCTAAATCTTGTGTTTTTTAACTTTTATCAAACCAATTGAGGGAGAAATCTCACAATAGGGGTAAGTTCTATGATCTCCTCTATTGTATGGTTCTTTACTAAAATTCTCAAGTATTTGATCCTTGATTTGTTGATTGTAGACTAATTTTAATGATTTATCAATGTTTGATTGAGTAAATTGTGTAAAATTGATGTAACAAGATAATTTTCGAAATGGATCTGATTTCCAATGTTTAAGATTTATTTAATACATATTTTGGATGTATTATGATGTTGATAAGTTGTTTTTATTAATAGAATCTCGAAACTCTTGGATCTCTAATTGTTTAGGTTGATAGATTTGAATTTTTGTGATGATATTCAAAGTTTAATCTTTGCTGGAAGTAAAAGGGTGTTGAGAAAGGGTTTTTGGATGTTAATTGATGTTGATTGATTGGTTGAATCGTTGTTTATGGTTGGGTTAAGTTTTGAAAATGTTTGTTGATGATTTCAGTTTGTTTCGAATGGTTTCTAAGTGGGCAACCTGAGAGTTGCGGGGTTTTGCTTTGAGGCAGTGGTTTGAATGCATAATGATGCATTTATCCTCTGGTTTTATGTTTTTAAAACAGGGGATAATCAAGGCGACAAAGCTTGACGTTGTTTGTTACTACCGGGAGCTTGTATCACGTGGCAAGGAAGGCAAAGCGTATTGGTGAGTGGAAACTGGTTTTAAATTCTTTATAATGGTTTGTAAAGGTTTTTGGGAGTTTAGGGTAAGCGTTAGACGCTTACCTAAGCTCGGAAGTGAGTTTCCCTTACTTTGCTCTTGAATATCGGCTTAGGTATGAGCATGTTGTTTGCATGTATTGGTGATAAACATGGTATGATTTGCTTACTGGAAATGCATGATTTTGAGTACATATGCAGGGGTTTGAAAGTAAATTAAATGCTTTTGAGCATTGATTTTCATTCCGGTTGGGAATGGTGTTATTGCATTGGCAATGAGATTTGCATATGTGATATTTTGTTTAATGCATTGTAAAGCAGTAAGTAAATGGTATATATATGGTATATTGGCTATGTGACATGGTGAGAAAACAATCGGATATAGTTGGCATGGCATAGGATTAAAGTGCACTATAAAATATGAACAAAATCGATCGTGGCCATGGGTCCTTGAGGAATGGCAGTTTAACAAGGCCACTCGGACTGTTGGGACATCATTTGGACCGTGCGGTCTAACTAGGCAACCTAATTTGATGGTAATCTTGCGGTTTAACTAGGCAATGAAGTAAAACTCGTAGTTTAACTAGGCGAGGTAATAACATCTTTCCGTTTAACTAGGCAAGGAAGTAAAACTCGCGGTTTAACTAGGCGAGGTTTGGGATATCATGCGGTCTAACTAGGCATGATATGAGAAGTCTGTGTATCTGATATGTGTGAATAGAGGGTAGTCCACCCGGGTCACTATAAATGCCAATATATGTGGAGGTTTATGTGTTGAACTTATTTTTAATGCTTTGAGATTTAAGCATGGTTTATGATTTAATGCTTTGAGGTTTAAGCATGGTTTATGGTTTAATGCTTTGAGGGTCAAGCATGGTTTATGATATAATGCTTTGAGATTTAAGCATGGTTTATGATTTAACGCTTTGAGATTTAAGCATGGTTTATGATGTAATGCTTTGGGATTTAAGCATGGAATGTACATGATGTTGCATAAAGGTTATTATGCTTCGATTCGGTTGGAATCATGGAAAAATGCTTTGGTTGTAAGCATATTTTTGGTAAACAAGCATATTGTTTTCGAATGGTTTTAATGCAGTTTGCTTACGCTATCTTTTTCCAAATGATGCAGAACATTAAGGTTTGGGGCAGCAAGAAGCAAGGCTAAGTGATCCGAGGATGTTTACAAGTTTGAGCATGAACTCCGTTTATGTTTTGGTTAATAAGGCAATGTGTTCGCCATGGTTTTTGGGAGTTGTAATCCTGATTTCTTATGGATTTTAAGTATGTTTCTATGCTAGATTTTGAGGATGGTTTGATGTTGCTAATCTTGATGTTAATACTTGCTTGTAGTTGTGGATGAATGGTTACTTAGGTATGCATCTAGAGCTTCCTTGTTGATTGCCATGTTGTGATGGTTTGAGCAAGTTTATTATGCTGTGTGGGTTGTGTTGTTATGATGCATATGCTGAGATTGGCCTAATTGTGTATTTTGGGATGTTTGGCAAAGTGATTTTGGGAAGTATGCCTTTAGAATATAATGGGATGTATGAATGCTAATTGGTTACTGAACTAATGATGTTTAGGTTGTTGTTGCATCTTGGTAGTGTTGTATGAGAGTTTGAGGCATGATGAAATGGTTTAGTTTTGAAATAAGCATGTTAAACCAGTCATTTGTGGCCATTTAGGTCCAGGCGTACCGGTACGCGTGTTCACGTACCGGTACGGGAAGCCATTTTGGGCTTGTGGATTCGGTACGCGAGCTAGGTGTTTCGATACAAAAATGTTTTTTAAGAGTATCGTACTGATACTTGGGTTTGTGTCTCGGTACGGGAAGGCTGAGTTTGGCATGGGGTTTCGGTACACGGGTTTGAGGATCGGATGGGCCTTTAGTTTTGGTAAGGCGTATCGTACGCAGGGTTGTACTGGTACGGGAGTTGGCTACTGGAATTTTTAGAATTTTAAATGGCAAGGGCGTAACGATACTCAAGTGTATGTACCGATACCCGAGGCAGTTAAGTTAGTTAATGGCTTTGGTGAAATTCTATTTTCTTTCATTTTGGTCCTTGATTGTTGTGGGCTCAATTGTATGAGTTTGGAGGGTTTATTTGAGCTGCTTTTTGTCATTGTAAGCATGTAATCTGACTAATTAAAGGTTTGTAATCTTAAATTCACCTTTGGCTGTGTAAATTAAAAGTTTTGCATTTTGGTCCCTAAAATGTATGTTGTGCAATTGAAAGCCAATCCATGAAATGTTTCCTTTGAAAATTCACCCCCTGTGAGTATGTACACTTAGGATTAATAAATTGCCTTTAGACAAGATAAAAAGAAAAAAATGGATCGACTTTTTGTAACCTTTCACCGGTTTACTTTGGCAAACCTAATGTAGTTATCTCGGTTCGGTTGGGCGTCTAGGCTGAGTTGAGAGGTTATATTTGTTGGTATCAGAGCCAGGTTTGCATAAACTTGGGATGTTATTGTTTGATTAGTTGTTGTTGTTTGAGTTGCACGGTGATTGTGTATGTGTATGGTGATTGTTTAATACCATGTTGGTGTATGGTTTGGGAACACACTACCTATTACCGAGATTTTAAAATGTTTTATAAAGTTATCTTGGATCATTTGACTAATGCTAGCCTAACTTCAATGTGTTTTGATGTTCTTGTTAGCGTGGTTTGATATAAGTTTTGTATAATGGATGGTAGTGCCGGAGTTGGGCAGAATAATGATGTGAAAGGGAATCTCTCTGATGTTTTACCTTCTTCTTCTCTTCTGCTGGTTACTCCAGCTGATGTTGGGGCAGGAGTTGAACCCCAAGCTTCTCTAGTGTTAGTTTTTGGCGATTTAACCCAATTGGTCCAAGTGGTGATGACAACTTTTCGAGTAGCGGTGGCTGGAGTGCAAGTGCAAGCACCGACACCTGCTGTGGTGGTCGAACAAGGTTCGTCCTTAGCTGCCTCTGGGCAAGCAGGGAGTGTGAGCTCGAGTAAGAGATCGGCTGATTTTCGCTCTTTTGGGAAGTAAAATAGGAGGCCTCTTGACAAGAGGCGTAAGTCGATTCACAAGCACAGTGACAGTGTTGGTCAGGGTAACCAGGGGGTTTGTAGTAGGGCTGAGTGTGAACACTGTGGTAGACATCACACGGGTGTATGTTGGGGAAGTACCATGAGTTGCTAGAAATGTGGATCTTCTAAAGCGTGATTGCCCTCGTGTTGTGAGAGCTACACCGGTTCAGGATGTTGTTGTACGACCGAAGATTAGTGGATCGGCGCAGATCTTTGTTCGTCAAGAAGGTTGCAATCACCCAGATGTCATCGTAGGTATCTTCGTTTTGCAATCCTTGTCATTAGTATCTTTGGTTAATTTGGGGTCTACGCTTTCATTTATGTCAAGTGAGCATATGTTTGATGAATTCTCCTATAGTGTTGCTAGGAGTTGGTATGTTAGTTGCTGAGTGTGAGATGAAGTTTGTTCGCTTGAGAGTTCTTTCCTGAGGTTCTAGTTTGATTAGTGCTAGCTGGGTTTTAGACCGCTAGTTGTTGTGGCTATTTGTGGAGGTGTCAAATGTGCTAATGACATTCGAGATAATGTCTTGTTGGGAATTCTCTAAATACCTATTTTTGGATAATAGTCAGAGTAGTGATGTTCTCGTGTACGGTGGTACCAAGAATATTATAAGTGAGTGTGGACGTTGACTATGCACAGTGCAAAAACACTTATATATATATGTCAGTACATGCATACATCTTTGGGCATGAAATTAGAGGTTTTGCATCCATATGTATAGGCATCTAGGGTGACATATAAGAAATCATGCATACATATGTCCACACTTACAGATAACATTTTGGAGGTAGAGATAGTGATAGTAGCTAGTTTTTCTGGCGAGTTGGGTATGTTTAGAAGTTTGTTTAGGCGGTGTCCTTTGGTGGTGCAAGGTTATGAGTTGCCGCAGATCTAAAGGAGTTGTCATTCCATGGTTTTAATGTGTTTTGGGTATGGGATGGTTAAGTGAGCACAAGGCGGTTGTGGATTATGAGTCCTAAAAGGGGTTCCTTTGAGGTTAGTCGATGAGTTTGAAGTTGTGGTAATTGGAGAGAATATGGACTTCTTGTCCAATGTAATGGCGGCTGCTCAAGCGAAAAGGATGTCGCAAGGAGGTTGCCAAGCTTATTTAGCTTTTGTAGTGAGTCTTGAGGTATAGGGTGTTTCATTAATATCTTGATCAGTTTCTGGTTGCGGTTATAGATGATATTCTTGTGTACTCGCGTACCGAGGAGGAACATGATAAGCAATTGCAGATTGAGTTGAAAGCGTTGAAGGATAATTAGTTGTACGTCAAACTGGGTGAGTGTGAGGTTTGGTTTAAGGAAGTGATGTTCCTTGTTTGTGTGGTTTCCGCAGAAGGTATTCGCATTGATCCATAGAAATTTGAGGCTACCCTTACTCGGAAGCAATCTAAGTCTGTATCGGAGGTGCATAGTTTTCTTGGGTTTGCTGGTTATTATCTCTATTTTGTTGAGGGGTTTTCGAGTGTTGCAGCACCGTTGGTAAAGCTGTTGCAAAATAATATCCTTATGTGTGGACGGAGAGGTAGCAGCACAGTTTTGAGAAGTTGGAAAAGGTTTTGGCACATGCTCCTGTGTTGATTCGACTAGAATCAAGGAAGGAGTTTATGGTTTATAGTGATGCATCGTACGTTGAGTTTGGTTGTATGCTGGTGCAGAATGGTCAGGTTGTGGCCTAGGCATCAAGGCAGTTGAAGGTTCATGAGTGCAACTATCCAACTCATGATTTGGAGCTTGCGGCTGTGGTTTTTGCCTTGGACATCTGGAGGCATTATCTTTATGGTGAAAGTGTGTGGTTTTTACGGATCACAAGAGTTTGAAGTATTTGATGTCTCAAAAGGATTTGAATCTTAGGAAACATAGATGGTTGGAGTTGCTTAAGGAATACGACTTGACAATTAATTATCATCCTGGTAAAGCCAATGTGGTTGTGGATGCATTGAGTCAGAAGGTGGCGATTGAGCTTAGAGCTATGTTTACAAGGTTGAGTCTGACACGGGAAGGTGGTTTTTTGGCCGAGTTGCAAGTTAAGCCTACGCTGTCACCGATGATTAAAGCTAAGCAACTGTTTGATGACTCATTAGTTGAGCAAGTTAAGGACATATCAGAGGGTATTCTGACAGATTTTCATTTTGATGTTGATGGAGTTTTGTGTTTCAAGGGTCGAATAGTGGTGCCGGATGATCTAGAGTTGAGGCACACTATTTTGACGGAGGCTCATTTCAGTCTTTTTGCTATGCATCCCGGTAGTGTTAAGATGTATCACGGGTTGAAGGAGGCATACTATTGGGTTAGTTTGAAACATGATGTGACTGAGTTTGTTTCCTAGTACATGGTGTGTCAGCAGGTCAAGGCTGAACATCAATTCTATCTGGGTTGCAACCGTTGATAATTTTGGAATGGAAAATGGAAGGGGATCACCATGGATTTTGTGACGGGCCTTCCTTTGGCACCAGCTTAAAATAATTCCATTTGGGTGATTGTTGATCGGTTTTTGATGTGTGCACATTTCTTGCTAGTGCACACGACGGATACCTTGGACAGACGGGAAAATCTGTGCATTGTTGAGATTGTGCACTTGCACGGGATACCTATGTCCATGGTGTTTGATAGAGATCAAAAGTTTACTGTAACCCCCTCGACCCGACCTAGTCGCAAGACCGAACCGAGAAGCTATATTAGGTTTATCGAAGTAAACCGGGATGATTAACCCTATACCTCACCTATTTTTTTCTTTTATCTTATCTAGATGCATTAAAGTTACCCTACATGATCATATTGTTCAAAGGTGAGCACTCATCTCAATCGGGCATCATAATGATATCCAATTGGTCACGACACAACATAGGGATCAAAACATAAATTTAGCAAATTAAAAGGGTTTAACCACTTTGTAAGTTACCAACCTTAAATTAGGTTCATTTCATGCTTATATGCCAAATTTCAGCCTCAAACGATCATCCATGTCTAAATAATTGGCAAAACAAGATTTTGGGACAAAAACAAAAGAAAATAGAAATTGCCGCAATATGACATTAACAGAATTAACGACCCCCGTATCGATACGGTGTAACCCTTATCGATACAGTTGTGAACGTGCCGTTTCGATACGGCTGATCCTCTATTGGTACATCTCTTCGAATATAAAACATGTCTTTAGAAGTTCTTGCATACCGTACTGATACGGTTCAATTGGTGTTTCAGTACGAAACAATGTTACAACCCATACCGATATGACTCCATTGGTGTTTTGATACATGGGCTCTATTTCAAAAGACATTGTTCCAGTAACCACTTATTGTTTCGATACGCCCTTGCCTGTACCGATACACCCTGGCCAATTATGCCTAGCCATACCAATGCGGTCCCTTGCGTATCGGTATGCCTAGGCCTGTAATGTCAAATTTAGCTGGTTTTTCATACAATTCTAGATGCAATTGGCCCCTATCAACTTTCAAACTTACATAACAACACAACAAATTACATAATCTAACTTTTATACCAAGATTAGACAACCATAACAACATCATGCTTCCAAAGGACCACTCTAGAGGCATACTCCCTATACCACTTTGCCAAGCATACCAAAATGCACATTTAAGCCATTTCCAGCAAGAGCAACATAACAACACTCTCCACAAAGAATACTAAACTTACTCATATCATCACAACAAGGCAATCATCAAGGGAACTCTAGATGCATACCTAGGGCACCATTCAACCATAACTACTATCAAGTATTGACATCAAACTTAGCAACATCAACTATCCTCAAAAACCAGCATAGAAAGCATATTCAAAATCCATAGGAAAATAGGATTACAACTCCCAAAACCTTGGCGAACACATTTCCTTATTAACCGGAAATAGAAACGAGTTCATACTCAAAGTAGTTTATCCCTTTGATCATTGCAAACATTGCCTTTGTTGCCCTCATTAGGAAAAATAGAGTGTAAGCACACATGTTTAATGACCATGCTCATAAACAATGATGCGTTTACATTCATATAAAAACATATGCTTGCTTTTCCCAAAACATGCTTACTTACAAAACACTTCCTCGTGATTCTAACCGAATCAAAACATAATGATATTCATAACATCATTAACATTTCATGCTTAAATCCCATAACATTTTAATCAAACCATGCTTAAATCCCGAAGCACTTAATATAAGAATCAACACATGATCTTTTCCAAATATTACCAATTTTAGTGACCCAGATAGACTACATCTATCCTATACACATATCGGATACACGAATCCCTCATACCATGCCTAGTTAAACTGCATGATATCCCAAACCATGCCTAGTTAAACTGTAAGATTTGACACCCTCACTTAGTTAAACCGTGAGATTTCACCCTTGCCTAGTTAAACCGCAAGAGTACCGACCTTGCCTAGTTAAACCGCAAGATCACCATTAATTTGGGTTTCCTAGTTAAATCACATACCCCAAATGACGTCCCAACAGTCCGAGTGGCGTAGTTAAATCGCCATACCTCAAGGACCCATGGCCACAATCAATTTTGTTCATATTTTATAGTGCACTTTTAATCCTATGGCATGCCAACTATATCTGATTGTTTTCACCATGTCACATAGCCAATATATCATTTACAAAACCATTTACTTATTGTTTTACAATGCATCTCATAAACAACACATATGCAGATCTTATTGCCAATGCACTAACACCATTCCCAACCGGAATGAAAACCAATGCTCAATAGCATTAAATATACTTTCAAACCCCTGCATATGTACTCAAAACCATGCATTACCAGTAAGTAAATCATACCATGTTTATCACCAAAACATGCAAACAACGTGCTCATATCTAAGCCGATATTCAAGAGCAAAATAAGGGAAACTTACTTCCAAGCTTAGGTAAGCATCTCACGCTTACCCTAAACTCCCAACAACGTTTACAAACCTTTGCAAAGCATTTAAAACTAGTTTCCACTCACCGATACGCTTCGCCATTCTTGCCAATGCGAAACAAGCTCTCGGCAAGCCACCAAACACATCATGCTTCGACGCCTTGATTTGCCCCTGTTTTAAACACATAAAACCAGAGGGCAAATGCATTAAAATGCATTCAAACCATTGCCCAACAACAGTATCCCGTAACTCCCAAGATGCCCACTCAAACACCACCAAACGTTTCCAAAACTTAACCCAGCCATAAATCAACAATACAAGCCTTCAATCAACATCTAATAACATACAAACACCTTTTCCTAACATCCTTTTACCTCCAGCAAAGATTAAACTCGAATATCACCACAAAAACTCCAATCTAACAACCTAACTAATTAGAGATTCAAGAGTTTTGTGATTCTACTGATAAAAACAAATCATCAACATCAAAATACATCCAAAACTTATATTATATCCAACTCAAACACTAGAAAAATAGATCCACTTCGAAAATTATAATATCTCATCAATATTCCCAAAATAACTCAATTAATCATTGATATAACATTAAAATCAGTTTCCAAACTATAAATCAATGATCAAATACTTGGGAATTTCAGTAAAGAACCATACAATAGAGGACATCACGAACCTTACCCCTATTGTGAGATTTCTCCCTCAATTGATTTGACAAAAGCTAAGAAAACACATGATTTAAATGAGATTTTGCAAAAACAATGTTAATCAAATCATTATCAATCATAAAAACAAGTTAAAGGACTCCTCACCTCTGAATTTTGATGAAAACTTGAGTGTTTGGCTGAGGAGATAGTGGAGAGAAAAGTTACGTGAATTTTCTTTAATGAGCTTAACTAACATTTTTTAACTAAAATCCCTTTTTAATTATCCTTAAAACACATGTTAAAATATTTTAAATTACGGGAACAATCATTAGAAAAACCTTGGTAAAATAGCTCCATAAAGATTCTAAGAATTTGACCCTTTTCATTTTAGTCACCTTTAAAAACAGTTTTCAAAAATCGCATTTTGGTCACTAATCCAAAATGTCACATTTCCAAATTCTTTTTTTCTAAAATTGATTCCACCAAAAATCATTATATAATAAAAGATGATTTTTAACTATTTTCCACATTTTTATCTTACCGAAAAATAGACGGTCCCGAATCAGACTCGAATCTCTAACCTGGTCCACCGAACCGTCTAACAAACTCGAATCTCTCCCCCACTTACGAAATTTCATCCTCGAAATTACCTTGAGGAAATAGATGCGGAAATTGCTCCATCATATCCGCCTTGCTTTCCCAAGTAGCTTCCTCAGCACCTCGGTGTCGTCATAAGACTTTCACAAGCTCTATCATCTTACTACGAAGACCCTTCTTACTGGTGTCGAGGATCTCTATTGGTTTCTCATCAAAGGTTAGATCTGATCTCAACTCCATATCCTCCACTTACATAATATGTGATGGATCTGACCGATATCTCCTAAACATTGAAACATGGAACACATTATGAATTTTCTCTATCTTGGGAGGTAACCTCAACCGATATACCGTAAGACTCACACGCTCAACAACCTCGTCTGGTCCAATGAATCTCGGACTAAGCTTACCCTTACGTCCGAATCTCATCACCTTTTTCTACGGTGACACCTTCAAGAATACGCGATCGCCCACCGCATATTCAACATCCTTACGCTTCAAATCCGTATAAGATTTCTGTCGATCCGCAGCCGCTTTCAATCGGTCACACACAAGCTTGACCTTCACATCCGTGTCTTTCAACACATCCGGTAGGGTAACATGCTTTTCCCCCACCTCAGCCCAACATAAGGGCGGGCGACATCTTCGGCCATATAATGCCTCATAAGGTGCCATCTGTATACTCGCCTGATAACTGTTGTTGTAAGCAAACTCAACTAAAGGCAAATGCTTCACCCACGTCACACTCAACCTTGCAAACATAGCTTGGAGCTGAACCGTAACATTATGACTTAATGCATCTGCCACTACATTGGCTTTATCAGGATGATACTCGATGGTCAAGTCGTAATCCTTAAGCAACTCCAACCATCTATGTTGCCTAAGATTCAAATCTTTATGTTACATCAAATACTTCAAGCTCTTGTGATCCGTGAAGATCACGCACCTCTCACCATAGAGGTAATGTTGCCAAATTTTCAAAGCGAAAACCACAGCCGCAAGCTCCAAATCAAGAGTTGGATAATTGCGCTCATGAACTTTCAACTGCCTCAATGCTAAGGTCACAACCTTTCCGTCCTGCATCAGCACACAACCCAAGCCAACATATGACGCATCACTATAAATCATAAACTCCTTCCCAAATTCAAGCTGAATTAACACAAGAGCATGTGTCAGCACTTCCTTTGACTTCTCAAAACTGTGCTGCTGCTTCTCTGTCCACGCATAAGAAATATTCTTCTGTAACAACTTGGTTAGCAGAGCTACAATACTCGAAAACCCCTCAACAAAACGGCGATAATAACCAGCCAACCCAAGAAAGCTTCGCACCTCCGATACTGACTTAGATGGCTTCGAATTGAGAATAGCCTCAATCTTCTATGCATCAACGCAAATACCCTCTTCGGACACCACATGACCTAGGAATGTCACTTTCTTAAGCCAAAACTCGCACTTGGTCAACTTGGCGTATAACTGATTATCCTTCAACACTTGCAACACAATCCGTAAATGTCGAACATGCTCTTCCTCGATATGGGAGTACATGAAAATATCATCTATGAACACCACCACAAACTGATCAAGATACTCATGGAGCACTCTATTCATCATGTCCACAAACGCAGCCAAGGCTTTTGTCAAACCAAAGGGCATGACCAGAAAATCATAATGCCTACACCTCGTACGAAACGCGCTCTTGTGCACATCCACATCCTTAACCTCGAACTGATAATACCCTAATCTTGAATCTATCTTGGAAAACACCGCTGCTCCACGAAACTGATTGAACAAATCATCAATTCACAGTAACAGGTACTTGTTCTTTACCGTCAACTTGTTCAACTGACGATAATCAATGCACATACGCATCGTACCATCTTTCTTTTTCACGAAGAGAACAAGCGCACCCTATGGAGAAACGCTTGGTCGAATGAACCCATGATGCAGCAACTCCTAAAGCTGTGACTTCAACTCTTTCAATTCTTTCGGTGTCATCCTATAAGGAGCAATGGACACCGGTGTTGTACCCTCGTATGTCTCAATACAAAACTCTAGCCTCTCTATCCGGAGGCAAACCTGGCAACTCCTCAGGAAAAACTTCAGGAAAGTCGCAAATAGTCTGAATGTCCTGCACTCGAACACCCTTGGCTTCCGGGTTCATAAGAATAGCCAAATAATCTTGGCAGCCATTAAACATCATTTTCTTTGCTCTAACAGCCGAAACGACATTGGACATGAACTTAACATTCTCGCCAACCACCACAACCTCATAGTTGTCGACTAACCTGAAGAAAATCCTTTTGGACTCAGAATCCACAACCGCTCTATGCTCATTCAACCAATCGATACCCAAAATGACATCAAAACCATGGAATGGCATTTCCATCATGTCTCACTGCTGCAGCATGAGCCATACCCCTCTGACCATCATCTCGCCTCTAAAAATTACCCCTACCACGGCCTCGGACCCTAGCAGTGCGGCAACTTGCGCTGGTACATCTCTCGCAGCCCGAGGACAATCATGCTTCAGGTGATCAGATGATCCACAGATCCAATAAGTTCCAGTATTACCCGGCACAAACCTACATGGCGCCTACCACATCGCTCACATTTCGGTGTAACATGAGCTCCTTGAGCACCCAGGCCAACTCCACCACTACGCCTGTGATCTGGCTTATGCCTCTTGTCCCTTAACCTACTATTCTACCTCCTAGAATAGCTAGAGTCTGCCACTCTCTTACCCAAGTTTGCAGATGTGGCCTAAACTGGTGCACCCAAGGACTGCTCGATATCGTTGGCCTGATTGACCAACACATCAAAATTTGTGTAATTTGCGGCCATGAGGTACATCTTAATATCCTTTACAAGTCCATAACAGAACATGTCACATCTATGCTGGTCTTCTGGAACCAACTCCAAAGCATACTGACTCAACCGGACAAACTTCACTTTGTATTTAGCAACAGATATGCTTCCTTGAGTTAGCGACATAAACTTGTGCTTCTTCATATCCAAGTACTGAGCACCAAGGTACTTCCTCTTGAAAGCTCTCTGCAAGAACTCCCAAGTAACATATGCCTCAGGAATACCAGTAATAGTGGTCACCCACTAATGGTATGCATCTCCCTGCAGTAGAGATACAGTGCAACCCAGCTTGCCTTCCTCGTTGCATCCCATCTGATCCATAATGCGGACTGTCTTTTCCACCCAACATTTGGCTGCCTCAGGGCTCAAACCTCGAAACTCCACACCTCTCAAACTCCTCAAATGCTCCAAGGGTAAACCTTCATTTGCCACCACAGCAGGTGCTCGTGCCTACAGTCTAGCCATCGCTGCCTGAAAAGCTCCCATAATCGCCTGCACAAACAGAGTTAAATCACCATATACTGGCACTTGGTGAACCCGAGGTGCTTCGCCCGCCCCAACATCAGCTGGAAGAACCACGGGAGGAGGAGGAGGTAAAACATGAGGAAGATTCTCTTCTATCTCATTATTCTGCCCAATCCCGATAGTATACTCTAATCAATCCAACACACTTTAAACAAAATACCAACATGCAAGACATATCACAAGTCAACGAACAACACAACTTTAACAACACCACAAGGCTTCATGCTTCAAAAGGAAATCTATAGGCATGCTTCATAACTTGCATACAAGCAACATACCCAAAAGATAAACCAGCACCAAAATCAAACCTTAAAGGCCATTTACAACCCAAGAGCAACTAAAGAAACATGCTCAAACAGGGAGTTTCACAAAATATCTCCCAAAACACAACAAGTACCCCATTACCCTTATTCATTATAGTCTAGTCTTTAACATACGTTTGTAACAAGTCTTGCCAAGATCCCCTTGCTTCTTGCTGCCTTCCAAGACCTCATTTATCTGCATTGATGGACAACGAGAGCATAAGCACACAAGGCTTAGTGAGGAGTGCTCAAAACAAACACCATCAATGCATTTTAAAACCATTTACGTAACATCATCCTTAAAAACATCATCATCATGCCCTTTTTTAAACATGCACTTTACATCATTTAAAACCAGCATATTAAACCATATGCTACATGTATCATTAAACAACAAAAAATCACATTGCTAACCCTCCACTTAAGCCTTCCCATGCATTACTACCAAATGCAAAGCTTTAAGAGAAACATGTATAAACCACATTATACAACTTAAACATATCAATGATACATTAACAATTATATTGGCTTCCAAGTGATCATTAACAAGTTCAATAACAAAAGAGTTCATCGGATATACGAATTCAACAATTGTTAACCCAACATTGCAAGCCATCTCAACCGGAATAGCGATACAATCACAATCACGATACATTAACAACCGGGTACAATAACAACTTATGGGGACATCCACCCCAATCATCGGTTAGAATCTTAATCCACTAATGGGAGTATTCAGTATTGTTTAACCCCTCTACCGTTAGGGTGCTTGGATGGAGTATTCGGTACACCGTATAAACCCCTCGACATCCAAGGCTACTTATTTACAGTGCACTCAATCCTATGGCCGACCAACTATATCCGATAAAATTTTAAAACCACATCACTTGCCAATATATTTAACCATTTTCCATTTACCTCACTGTTTTAACAAGCATTCACCAAACCATTTTTCCAAAGCAACATCACATGCTTTAAAACACAAGTATAAACCACATATTTACAAGGATCACTTACCATGTGCATTCTTCAGCATTTCATGCTTAAAAACAGTATATCAAATACTTTAAAACATGCTTAAACAATAGGTAACATGTAAATTAAAACAAGTGCATAAAACCATTTCAAACTAGCACGTCCGAAAGAGAAATCCACTTTATACCTACTTCCGAGTCTAGGTAAGCGTTTCAAGCTCTACCATAACTCCCAAAACATCAAAACTCTTTAAACCACATTTTCACTCACCGATAAGCAAAACCTCGATTTGCCGACGCAAAATCAAAAATCTGAAGCCTCCAATGCTTCTCCAAACACTTCCGAATCAACCTCCACTATTTTTATCACAAAACAAAATATGATTAATGCATCATAATGCATACCAAACACAAACAACCACAATCCTTCTCGGATTCTCACAAAACCTCCACAATTAACCCTCCAAGACAACCAAAATCATAACCAAAACACTTCGATTCACAATCCAGCCAACAACTATCAACCTAGCATCATTTCCAACATCAAAACACATCTAAAAATAGATCCAAAACAAGCTACTACCTCCAGCAACCTTACAACCACAAAAACACCACAAAACCTCAAAACTACCAACCTAAACAAATAGAGATTCTTAAGTTTCGGGATTCCATTGATAAAAATCACTTATCAACATTATTAAACATCCAAAATATGAATCAAAAAAACCTTACTTACTGGAAATCAGATCCAATTTGCGAATCAACTCATTTTCCCCAAATAACTAATTAAACATTGGAAAATCATCAAAATCAGATTAGAAACACAAAAACAAGGATCAAATGATTGGGAATTTCAATAAAGAACCATACAATAGAGGAGATCTCGGACCTTGCCCCTATTGTGAAGTTTCTCCCTAATTGATTTGTGAAAAGCTAAGAAAACACAAGATTATTGTAAGATTTTGTATAAATAATCTTTATAAAACAATTTCAAACAATAAATCAAGTTAGAATCCACCTCACCTCTGGAAATTTGATGAAAACTGAGTGTTTGGCTGAAGAGAGAATGGAGGGAAAAAGTTGAGAGAAAATGACATGATTTTTGTTTTAGAAAAGATAACCAACTTTTTAACAAAATCCACTTTAATTATTAATTAAATCACATGTTAAAATCAGTTAAATCAAGGGAGAAATCATCAGAAACCAATTGGTAAAATAGCTCCTTAAGTATTATAAGTATTTGACCCTTTTCATTTTAGTCACTAGAAAATCACAATTTTCAAAACTTTCATTTTTGTCACTAACCAAAATGTCCATCTTCCAAAACCTGTTTTTCAAAATTGATTCCACCATTATTAAATACATAATTAATAATGATTTTTAATCATTTTCCATAATTTTTCAACACAAAACATATATGATCGCAAAACTGACTCGAATCGCAAAACTGACTTGAATCTCGGTTTTAGGAAATGATTTCGAGTCATGCTTAGGTAATGTAGCTAAGGTACCCAAACGATGTGAAGAAGCAGACTTGGTGCTAAATTGGGAGAAGTGTCATTTTATGGTGGCCGAATCGACTATTTTAGGGCACGAGATATCACAAAGGGGAATTGAAGTAGACAAAGCAAAGGTTGAAGTGATTGAGAAGCTTCCTCCTCCGACCACGGTGAAAAGCATCTAGAGTTTCTTAGGACATGTTGGCTGTTTTAGGAGGTTCATAAAATACATCTCCAAAATCTCTAAGCCGTTGTACACTTTGCTACAGCAAAACCAACCATTTGTATTTGATGAAGATTGCCACAACGCATTCAAGGAGCTCAAAGGCAAGCTTATCTCAGCACCCATTGTTACCCCTCGGGCTGGACCTTACCATTTGAGCTTATGTGTGACGCAAGTGACTATGCGGTGGGAGCAGCACTTGGACAACGTCGAGGTAATATCTTCCATATCATCTATTATGCTAGTCGCACTTTAAATGATGCACAAATCAATTACACAACCACTAAAAAAGAATTGTTGGCCGTTGTGTTTGCATTTGATAAGTTTAGAGCATACTTGATAGGCACTAAAGTCATTGTCCACACTGATCATTCTTCCATTAAGTACTTAGTAACTAAAAATGATGCTAAACCTAGACTTATTAGGTGGATACTTCTTTTGCAAGAATTTGACTTAGAGGTTAGGGAAAGAAAAGGTACTAAAAATCAAGTTGCTGATCATCTTTCTAGGCTAGAAAATAAGATCTGATTTAATGAAAAAATAGGAATCAAGGAGGAATTCCCCGATGAGAAAATATTATTTTCTGCAGCAATCCCGTGGTATGTTGATATTGTTAACTTTCTTGTTAGTGGAATTTTGCCTCTTGATTTGAACAGTCAGGGAAGAAAGAAATTCAAACATGATGTGTGATTCTACTTTTGGGACGAGCCTTATTTATTCAAACAATGTGCCGATCAAATGATTTGAAGTTGTGTTCCCGAAGAAGAGCAAAAGGAAATCCTTTTCCATTGCCATTCATCCTCATATGGTGGACATTTCGAAGGAGCTAGGATTGCTGCAAAGGTTCTACAATCAGGTTTTTATTGGCTGACACTTTTCAAAGATGCATACAAATTTTACAAGTCTTGTGATCGATGCCAAAGGACTAGGAATATATCTAGAAGACATGAAATGTCGTTGCAAAACTTTTTAGAAGCGGAGCTTTTCGATGTATGGGGAATTGACTTCATGGGACCCTTCCCATCTTCGTTTGGAGATCTCTATATCATGTTAGCTGTGGATTATGTGTTAAAATGGGTTGAAGCAGTGGCCACACCAAAGAACGACTCCAAGACAGTTTTGAAGTTCCTTCATAAGAACATTTTCACAAGATTTGGAGCCCCAAGAGCTATCATCAGTGACGAAGGCACCCACTTCGACAACAAGCTCATTGCCAATACGTTGCAAAGGTTTGGAGTACGACACAAAATTGCTACAACATATCATCCCCAGACCAACGGGCAAGCTGAAATCTCCAATCGAGATATAAAGTAAATATTAGAAAAGGTGGTCAATCCCAGAAGGAAAGACTGGTCCCCAAAGCTTGATGAAGCCTTATGGGCTTATCGCACATCTTTCAAAACTCTTTTAGGAATGTCCCCATTCAAACTTGTTTATGGCAAAGCATGTTACCTTCCCTTTAAGCTGGAACAAAAAGCGTACTAGGCCATTAAAAAGATTAATATGGATGCCCAACTTGCTGGAGAAAAAGGGTTAATGGAGCTGAACGAGATGGAAGAGTTTAGAGCTAAAGCATATGAGAATGCAGGTCTGTACAAGGAGAAGACAAAGCAGTGGCATGACAAGCATCTTTTGCCACGACAATTTGCGAAAGGTAAACAAGTTATCCTCTACAACTCTCGGCTAAAACTCTTCTTGGGTAAACTCAAGTCACGCTGGTCAGGCCCTTTTCAAGTACACAAGGTTTATCCTCATGGTGCGGTGGACATCAAGAACCTTGATGATGACACCATCTTCAAGGTTAATGGCCAAAGACTAAAGGTGTACACTGGAGCTCCAATCCTGCGTGACAAGTCCTCCTTGCTTCTTCAGGATGCATGAGAGTTTGAATTCTCCACTCTTTTTATTTTGCTATAGCATTTTTCTATCTCATATGTTTATAAATAAGTAGTTTTTATTTAATCCTTTATCCTTTAGTTCTTTGTTTTGCGCTTCGAGTTTCTTTTTTTTAATCCATGTCAGATTTTTACCAGTGGTGCAGGTGTCACGCGAGAACTGCTTTATGGAAGAGGGATATTTCCAATTAAGGTTAAGGTTTGTCTTTACCTTATTAAAGGAAGTTGAAAAGGCAAGGCTTTTCCAAGGTCTTTGGGCGGCGTAGAAAATAGCAAAAAAGGGGGAATATATTGTTTCTTTAATTTTCAAACCCTAATAATCATAATATTTTTAGATTCTCTCTCCCACTTTTTGCTTTTCATTAACTCCCCATCACATCGTCCCTCTCTTCCCTAAGCCTTTAACCGTCACTTCCACTAACTCTCTCATCATTCTTGTCATTTTCTTTCATTAAACCACCTCCTCACTCTTCCATAACCCTTGTTTCACTTCATCTTCTTCCCAAACCCCCTCTTTATCTTCATCTCCATCAAACGAGACTTCCACTAAAAACCCTAATCATCACACTAACCTCTACTGCACCCAGTAACCATGGTCTGATGCAAGAATGACACCGGTGCTTCAAGTAGCGCTCAACAACAACTGGCCGTTGAAATCAAGAAATTTCAAGATGAAACAGCCAAGAACCGCTTCTAGCAAATTAAGGAGAAAAAAGTCTTCCCTGAACAAGGTTTCACTTTTTCGTTTGAAGAGGAGGGAGGATTCGACTCTGAGGTGATGGATATCATCAACAACCATGGTTGGGAAGTATTTGTCAAGCATCCAGGCAACATTGCTGTGCCACTAGTTAGGGAGTTTTATGCCCACCTCACAAGCCCCACACAATCTAGTGTGTACGTGCGAGGGGACCAGGTCAAGTTCACCGCTTCAGCAATAAACAAGTTTTATCGGCTGAAGAATGTAGTGGACCAACATACCCCTTTTGTCGAAGCGGCTGATGAGCAAACAATCAAGGAGGTCTTGGAGGATTTATGCTTCAGGGGAACAGAATTGGACGCCACCAACTCATACAATTGCATTCCCAATACTCAAGGACCAAAATGAAAGAACCAAAAGCTTTTAAGATTCCAAATTAGCAAACTTAACAGTACCCGTACCGGTACACGTACTCGTGTTTCAATACGCCTATACATTCTCAAAAACTTAGATTCCAGTAGCCAAAATACGTATCGAAATGCTTTCTCGTATATCGGTACACCTGGAAAAAATACCTATGATCGTATCGAAACACTTGGTCAAGTACCGAAACATCAAGCCTAAAAAGGCATGACCGTATCAAAACACCCTCCCGCATATTGAAATGCTATGACTGAAATGGGTAACAGTGCATGATAAGTGAAACATCAACAATCAAACTCCAAAGTCACAGAATTATACATGCTCAAAACTAGGGAAAACTAAATTACAAATCCAAAAATCCATGGCGAACACATTGCCTTATCAACTGAAAGCTAAAATTGAGTTCATACTCAAATAGTCTTATCTTTAGAACACTTAATCATTGCCTTTGCTACCCCAAGCTTTACTGCTCTGCATCATTAGAGAAAAGAGAGCGTAAGTACACATGCTTAGTGAGGATGCTCTTAAACGATGATGCATTTAAACACTCCTGATAACCAACACGTGTTTTCAAACCATGCCTATGACCTAAGCAAGTTCCAATAGTTCCAAATCAAAACATGCGTATCAACCATATGCAAATGAATACATATATCCCACATGCTTAATCCCAAAGCATCAAATACAAAACCATGCTTAAATCCCAAAGCATTATATACAAAACCATGCTTAAATCCCAAAGCATCTTAAATAGATTCAACATTTAAGTTCTCATATATTGGCAACTATATTGACCTCGGATAGTCAACCACTATCCTTGATTAGCCGACCGCTAATCTTTAGTTAACCGACCGTTAAGTTTACACATCGGATACACGCATCTCCCTTAATGATCGACCATCATCAACACTACCCCATGCTGACCGTATGACTTTACAACCTTGTTGACCGCAAGCTTTACATTAACAAGGGGAACCGACCGCTCAACCCAAGCAATAACAACATACTTCGGGTAGCCGACCGTTATACCTCAAAGACTCTTAACCCACAATTGATTTTTTTTACCATATTATAGTGAACTTTATCCTATGGCATGCCAACTATATCTGAATGTTTTCTCACCTTGTCACATGGCCAATATATCATTTTCAAAACCATTTACTCACTGTTTTACAATGCATTACAAAAAAAATCCCCACATATGCAAATCACATTGCCATAGCAATATCACATTCCCGACCGGAATAAACACCAATGCTCACTAGCATTGAATATACCTTTAAGCCACTGCATATGTACTTTAAAGTCATGCATTAACAGTAAGTAAAGCAAACCATGTTTACGACTAAAACATGAATCACATATGCTCATATTCGAACCGACAATGAATAACAAAAAAGAGGGAAACTTACTTCCGAGCTAAGGTAAGTGTTTCAAACTTATACTAAACTCCCAAAACCACTTTTAAACCTTTGAAAGACTTTTAAGATCATTTCTACTCATCGATTTCACTTCACCTTGCTTACTACCGCGAAACAAGCTCTTGGAAAGTCAGAACCAACTCAAGATGCTACACCTTGATTATCCCTTGTTTTAGCCACACAAAACCAGAGGAAACATGCATTAAAATGCATCCAATACACTGTTTCAACCAAAAATCCCGTATCTCTGAAGATGCCCACTCAAAACTCATCTGAAACTTACCAAAATCAACCTCAAACACTACACAATCTTAACCCAGCCATATAATAACGATTTAAAACATCAAACTTCATCAATTAATATCTAAAAACTCATTCTCAACATCCTTTTACTTCCAGCAATGATTAAACACCCCAAAAACCCTTAACGACCAACCTAACAATTAGAGATTCAACCAATTTCAGGATTCCATTATTAAAAACAACTTATCCACATTATAATACGACAAAAATAAGATTTAAATCAATCTACTACATTGGAAAAACAGATCCAAATCGAAAATCACAAGATTCTTCTATAAAAGCTCAATAAAGCTAAAATCCATAATTAATTACTCAAAACCTATTGAAAATCATATGTAAAAAGCCAAGAACTTGGGAATTTCATTAAAGAACCTTTCATTAGAGGAGAAAAACGAAACTTACCTCCAATGAATTAGTTTCCCCTTAATTGGATGGGTTTTCCTCTTGAAAAGCAAAGAAATTCAATAAGATTTGTGGAAAATAATTTAAGAAATCATTTAGCAAACCAATGAGTAAAGAAATTAAGATCATTACCTTAAATCTTTGATGGAGAAAGAGTGTTTGGCTGAGAGTGTTTTGAGAGAAAATGTGAGAAAAGAAAAGTTACGTCAAAATGTGTTTTAGAAAGATAACTACCTTTTTAACTAAATCCTTTTTAATTCTTTTAATTAAAACCAATTTAAAATAATCCTAATTAAGGGAAAATAGCTCCTTAAAGATTCTAAGTTTTGACTCTTTACAAAACAACCATCTTTTAAAATAGTTTTCAAAAATTGCATTTTGGTCACTAGCCAAAATGTCACCCTTCCAAGGTTCATTTTCCAAAATTGCTTTCACCAATATTTTTAATATAATAAAATATTATTTTTAAACATTTTCCATAATTTTGTCTTTCAGAAAAAATATCCGATCCCGAATTTAACTCGAATCTCTAACCTGGTCCACTGGACCTTCTAACCAGCCCCAAAACTACTAGGCCCAAAACTGGGGCATTTCAACTTTTCTCTTCAATTCTACTCTGCCAAACACTCTTGTTTTCATTAAATTTTAGAGGTGACAGATCTATTTTTTTGAATTCTTGATTTATAAATGATTCTTCATCTTTGATTTACAAGATCTCATTGAAATCTTGTGTTTTTCAAGCTTTAATCAATCAATTGAGGGAGAAATCACACAATAGAGGTAAAGTTCATTGTTCTTCACTATTGAATGGTTCTTTATTGATATTCCCAAGTATTTGATCCTTGATTTATGATTTATAATATGATTTAATGTTTTTATGATGATTATTTGATTTAATTGGGTTTATTTGATGAAATTGAAGACGATTTGTGTTGGATCTGTTTTTCAGTGTTGAGGATTGATTTTAAACATGTATTGGATGTTTTATAAATGTGGGTAAGTTGTTTTTATCATTGGAATCCGAAACAACATGAATCCCTAATTATTTAGGTTGTTAGATTTGTGTTTTTGAGGTGTTGTGTTGGTTGTTTAGTTGCTGGAGAAAAAAGGATGGTTTAATCCTATTTTGAGTGTTGATTGATGTTAATGGAAGTGTAAGATTGATAGTTTGTGGTTGGGTTGTGTTTGGAAGGAGTCATATGATGATTTCAGTTGCTGTGGTTGGGTAATTATGAAAGAATTGTTGAGGTTTGGAAGGAATGTTGTTGCAGTGTTTGAATGCATTGAGATGCATTAATCCTCCATTGTTATGTGGTTAAAATAGGGTAGGCTGGTCCAAAAGCTATCAGTGAAGGTTTAGAGGCTTCGGAGGCTTGAATTTGCATCGGCGAATTGAGGTTTCGTGTATCAGTGAGTGAGAACGTGGATTTCAGCTTTGAAATGGTTTAAAGGTGGTTTATGGGAGTTTAAACTTAGCTTGAATTGTTGGTTTAAACTCAAAGTAAGTATAAAGTGGTTTCTCTCTCGGTCGAGCTTTTACGAAATGGTTTTATACACTTATTTTGAATTACATGCTACCCACTGTTAAATCATGTTTTAATGTATGTGAGATACTGTTTTAGTCATGAAATGATGATGGATGCACGTGGTAAGTGATCCATGTAAATGTGTGATTTATACTTGTGTTTAAAGCATGGTTTGTTGCTTTGAGAAAAAGGTTTTGTATTGATGCTTATAGAAACAGTGAGGTATATGGTTATACTGAATTATATTGGCAAGTGATGTGGTTTAAATGTTATTAGATATAGTTGGCCAGCCATAGGATTGATAGTGCACTATAATAAGTCACCTTTGATGTCGAGGGGTTTTATACGGTGTACAGAATACTCCATCCAAGTACCCTAACAGTCGAGGGGTTATATAGTATCGTAAACTCATGTTAATGGGTTAAACATCTAACTGATGATTGGGGTTGGTGTCCCCGTGAGTTGTAATTTTACTCAATTGACAATGTACCGTGATTGTGATTGTATCGCTATTCCAGTTGAGATGGCTTGAAGTGTTGAGAGGACACTTATTTGAATCCGTGTATCCGATGAACTATTTTGGTAAAGGAACTTGGTTATGATCACTTGTAAACCAATATAATTATAGATGTGTCATGTAATGGTTTATGTTGTATAATGTGATTTATACATGTTTACTCTTTAAGCTTTGCATATGGGTTGTTATGCATGGGAAGGCTTCAATTGAGGTTTAGCAATGGGATTTGCTGATGGCTAATGACACATGTTGCATATGGTTTAACATGCTAGTTTTTGAAAGTGTTAAGTGCATGGTTTTCAAGGCATGATATTTAAAATGTTGTTTTAAGTAATGTTTAACAGATGATTGAAATGAGATTTCTGTAATATCCCAATTTTTGGCTAGTGACCAAAATGTAAATTTTGAAAGTTTTGTGGCTAAAGTATAAACTTTGGAAAAGTTCAGGGATTAAAGTGTAATTTTCAAAAGTTATGTATTTTAACCCCGTAAATGAATAGTTTACCCCCAAGAATGAAGTTTCCGTGTTACCAGGGATTTTTACGGAGTTTGTATTAATGGCTATAAAATGATAAAGTTCGAAAAAAATATTCGGATAATCGGATCAAGCTAAAATTTCAGAGATAGCTCTATAGCCTTAGAAGAGTCATAAAATATCGATATTTGGATGTTAAAAAGATCGGGAAAAATTTAAATCAATTGAAATGACATGGAATGGCAATTTTGTGAGTAAGTTATCAGTAAAGTGTATTTTGGTTATTTTGCCCAAAATGGACATGGCGAGAATTTTGAGATTTCTTTTATGGATGAATAGTGGTTGATTAGAATCAAACTAAGTCTATTTGGAATGTTACAAAATGGCAAATTTTAAATATAAATATAGTTGGAGGGTATTTTTGGAAAGTGGAATCTATTGAATTAAAAATTCATTTTTAATGATACAAGTGTCTTGAATATATGAAATATGAAGGAATTACCAGCAAAAAATACTATCCAAAGTGTTGGTGTAGAGAAAAAGAAGAGAAAAATTTTGGAAGCTCGATTTAAGCCCCGAATCTCGGTTTTTAGTCAAGTACGAATCAAAGAAGGTTCGAGGTACTGTTGCGCATAATAAGTGCTACGCAAATGTGCAAGTATACACGTCGCAAGTTATAGTATAAAAGATATTGTCTCCACAGGGATTGGTGCTACTTCAAGAATCTAGTCTCTTGCACTGTAAAAATAAAAACACAAATAAAAGATTATAGAAGTTTAACTAATCTAGAAAGCAAATAAGTAAAAGAAAAGATGAATTCAATTAAGAGAGATAGGCTAGGTTATCGTGAGTTGATGTGTGATAGCCGATTGGATCGTCTTGGTAAAAGAGTGCATGGGCAACTTAGTTGCCGTGGCAACTTAGTTGCCGTGGCAACTTGCACAACGGGGTTGCCTTGGCAACTAATCGATGGTTGCCTGGGCAACTAGTTGGGCAACTACTTGGGCGTCTGGGCAGCAACTTCAAGGTTCGACGGAGGGTTCTTCAATGGTTTCTTCTTATCCCTAAGTCGAAACTCTAGCTACTTGTGCATGCCTTGATAATACATCCCTGCGTGAATCAAGGGTGAACAACAAACAATATTGCGCTCCTCTTATCCGTTGAAATCCTTAACTTATTCCTAAGCCGGATTAATCTTCACCATCATTGGATTGAATAAAGATCATATTCATTCGTTTCTTGAATCTAACTCTCCCGATATTAGATAAATGGATGAAATCACGAGATCCTCTCCCAATTCACTCGCAAACAATAATAAGAACCAAGAATGAATAAACCTTGAAATAGAAAAGTGCAAACTCTTATTAACTAAACAAAAATCAATAGTTTCTCACAACCACAAAACACAATAACCATAGCCAAGGAAATTTAGTTCATGGCTAGGTTCCAAAGAAACACAAGATAAACAATCCCTAGCATGAACCCAATCGAACAAGGAAGAAAAGATGAAGCTTGTCGAAAATCCCTTGCCCTAGATGCTTGCCAAAAATTCCCCTTGCTTCCTCTCTTGGACTTGTCGAATTTTGCCATCTTGCCCTCTTCTAAGTTGTCGAAATCTCCTATCTATTTATAGGGCTAGGCCAAAGTCCTTCATTGAGGAGTAGTTTGAGTTGGAATTAAATTATCTTTAAAGAATATAATTCTTTATTATAATTTTATTCCTATTAGAACTTCTCCTATCTTCTTGGAATTTAATTCTTCTTTAATCTCTGTATGGCAATCAAATTCCTTTGGGCTTGGGCCTTGCTCCATGTCATCTTGGGCTTGTAAAGTCATTAATTTCGATATCCCTATTGCATTTTCTCTTTGTCGACAATTGCCATGGCAACTGGCTCGGCGTCTCCTTCATGCATTGCCCTGGCAACTAGCTCGGTATCTCCTTCATGCATTGCCCTGGCAACTAGCTCGGCATTGCTTTGGCGAGTGATCCTGCACATACACACACAAAGCACACCAAAGCAGCATCTTTTCCACAAAAACTACCAAGTTATGTAATCAAGCTCAACGATGGAAGGAAACATGGATTAATGCATGAATGGCTAACTATGCAACTAATATGAGCCTAATCTAACAATAATATGAGTAAAAAGGGTAAGAAAAATAGTACTTTTGAACACTTATCACACCCCCAAACTCAAACTATTGCTTGTCCTAAAGCAATGCAAACTCATAATTACCTGCCAAGACTTCAATTTTCACAAACTCAGCTTTGAACTTGATTTCAATTCTCTGAACCGGGGCACAAAGTATGATTGGCTTTTTATTTTTGAAAAGCGAGGAATTACTCTAATCAAACTATAATGCTTGTGAGTGTAAAAGGAGTTGTGTGCAAGTTGATTTTTCGGATCCTATGCAAACAATAGGTTTTCAAATTATTTTATTGGGTTCTTTTTAACATGTTTTAGCTAGAGCCAGTTTTGGGCACCTCTAGTGTTTTATTTTTAGTTTTCTTAAGTTAATTTAATCGACTAGAGCCGGTTTTGGGCACCTCTAGTTAAAATTTTTTAACACCTCCTAGAGCCAATTTCGGGCACCTCTAGTGATCAATTTTTTTAGCATATGCTAGAGCCAATTTCAGGCACCTCTAGCATTCATCCAATTTTTATTCTAATCCCCCAATTTGTTAATTATCAACCTAAGTTTACTAGAACTCCTTAAATCAATCAAACCACAACAGTGTTTCATCAAATTTAGCATCATAGTAAAATTCTAAGTTTTTTCCATGGTTATCCTAGAATAAAAATTCTATCAATTAAGTGCATTGGCAAAGTCATCATCGAATATTCATCAAATCTAAGCAATTCTTGTTCCAATTAAGGGCATGGCAAGCAATTTATGTATCCTAAATGTAATACTTAAGATTAATGTAACTAAACATGGTAACTACTAATAACAATCCCCCCAAACTCGAGTGAGGCATTGTCCTCAATGCATGCATAAAAATACCGAAAAAAAATAAAAAATAAAAAATAAAAAATAAAAATGCATACGAGGACTTACTCCGAGAGTTCATCATCGTAGATGATTAGTTTCCTTCTAGTCGGTGTCTTGATTCTCTTGCTTGAACGCGATGGTTGTTTTCTTGTTGCCGGTGGTGGAATCGATCCTCGTACGGGGTTATCCTCATCGTCCTCTTCATCAATGTCAATGGCTTTTCGCTTGGAGGATTCAATTGGTGCGGTCTTTATTGGTTCAATGGAGGACTCGTCTGAATCTGAAAAATCAGAAAATGATTCCGTAGGAGTTGATTCGGGCATAGGTGCTTTACCTTTGGCTTTTGCAGTGGTTTCCGGGATGTCTTTAGCTTTGGTTGTCGTGGCATCTTCAGGGTTGGTTGTCGTGGCGTCAGCTTCCTTGGTTGCCGGGGCAAGGATCTTGGCGGGAAAGATTGGGAATGGCACTCGATTGTCCGGGTACTTTTCTAGGATTACTTGGGTGATGGCATTGTTGTGCTCCTTCATGTACCGCATGAACATTAGTTGCCGATCTTCAATTTGCCTTAGGCGGCTCGCCAATGGGTGTAAAAGTGCTTCAAAGTGTCCCGGGATTAATGGCCGAGTTGCCCTGGCATTAGGTGCTTGGGCATTAGGGATTGCCGCGGCGGCAGGAGTTGCCGTGGCAATTTGAGGCCTTGAAGAATCTCCCGGTGCCTCTCCCATTAGCTTTCGGATTAGTGCTTGATTCCAACCAGACTTGGGTAGGGCCTTTTCATCGGTGGACTCACTCGGGACATGCATCTCCTTGCAAAGATTAGAAATTAAGCAAGGGAAGAAAAGATAACCCTTATCTTTTGAGCTGCATACAAAAATCTCATCACAAATAATTTTTCCAATGTTAATGATGCGATTATGCAAAATAGAATGTATGAGCAAAAGACGTGGTATATCAACGGTAGTATTGTGTGTGGAGGGCATTAAAGAAGTTTTAACAAACTTATTTCATAGTTTTGCCTCGGGTTTAAGCCGAAGACGATTTACCGTGCCCTTGTATTTACCTTCGTTCCAATGAGTTCCCGGTTGAGTGAGTTCTTGAAGCACCTTATCGAGTTGCTTGGGATTGATTTGGTCAACGAAGGCTTGATGCTCGTCCTTCTCAATGTAAAGTCCGTAAAAGGTGTTGATGCTTTCGGGACTTATAAGTATGGCCTTGTCACGAACAAAAACATAAGGATTATCTGGGTTAGGTGAGTGAGCATAGAATTCTCTTACCCATGAGATGTTACCCGGTTCCGGTTGATGGCAAAAGATTTGCCACTTTTGATGTGCAATCCTCTTGAAGATGAATGGTTCAAGGCCGAAATCTTGATGAGAGTTGGAGTATTCAAAGCCTTGTTCTTCATGAATCTTCCAGCTTTCAAACTTGGATTGAAATCTTTCTTGAACTACCGGTGTAGCAAACTTCTTGTATCTTGGTTCTTTGGATGAACTTGGATGAACTAAAAGTTTGATCTTGGATGCCATGGATGATCTTGGTAAAAGAGTGCACGGGCAACTCAGTTGCCGTGGCAACTTGCACAACGGGGTTGCCTTGGCAACTAATCGATGGTTGACTGGGCAACTAGTTGGGCAACTACTTGGGCATCTGGGCAGCAACTTCAAGGTTCGGCGGAGCGTTCTTCAATGGTTTCTTCTTATCCCTAAGTCGAAACTCTAGCTACTTGTGCATGCCTTGATAATATATCCCTGCGTGAATCAAGGGTGAACAACAACCAATCTTGCGCTCCTCTTAGCCGTTGAAATCCTTAACTTATTCCTAAGCCAGATTAATCTTCACCATCATTGGATTGAATAAAGATCATATTCATTCGTTTCTTGAATCTAACTCTCCCGATATTTGATAAATGGATGAAATCACGAGATCCTCTCCCAATTCATTCGCAAACAATAATAAGAACCAAGAATGAATAAACCTTGAAATAGAAAAGTGCAAACTCTTATTACCTAAACAAAAACCAATAGTTTCTCACAACCACAAAACACAATAACCATAGCCAAGGAAATTTAGTTCATGCCTAGGTTCCAAAGAAACACAAGATAAACAATCCCTAGAATGAACCCAATCGAACAAGGAAGAAAAGATGAAGCTTGTCGAAAATCCCTTGCCCTAGATGCTTGCCAAAAATTCCCCTTGCTTCCTCTCTTGGACTTGTCGAATTTTGCCCTCTTGCCCTCTTCTAAGTTGTCGAAATCTCCTATCTATTTATAGGGCTAGGCCAAAGTCCTTCTTTGAGGAGGAGTTTGAGTTGGAATTAAATTATCTTTAAAGAATATAATTCTTTATTATAATTTTATTCCTATTAGAACTTCTCCTATCTTCTTGGAATTTAATTCTTCTTTAATCTCTGCATGGCAATCAAATTCCTTTGGGCTTGGGCCTTGCTCCATGTCATCTTGGGCTTGTAAAGTCATTAATTTCAACATCCCTATTGCATTTTCTCTTTGTCGACAATTGCCATGGCAACTGGCTCGGCGTCTCCTTCATGCATTGCCCTGGCAACTAGCTCGGCATCTCCTTCATGCATTGCCCTGGCAACTAGCTCCGCATTGCTTTGGCAAGTGATCCTGCACATACACACACAAAGCACACCAAAGCAGCATCTTTTCCACAAAAACTACCAAGTTATGTAATCAAGCTCAACGATGGAAGGAAACATGGATTAATGCATGAATGGCTAACTATGCAACTAATATGAGCCTAATCTAACAATAATATGAGTAAAAAGGGTAAGAAAAATAGTACTTTTGAACACTTATCAGGTACTATGAAAGAAAGGATCGAACTAGGACTTAGTGAGGCATTGTGTTAGGTGGCCGAGGTGAGTGCATTTTTACCTATTTTGTATATATGATATGAGGAAGACTTGCGATAGGTCGACCTTGATATTAATGAAAATATATGTTGATCAAAGTTATGCATATGGCATGAAATATTAAATGACATACGTGATACATTGATATGGCATAAAGATTTATTTAAGATAAATCGAATTTTAGATATTGGGTATGAACTGCCTAATATCGACTTATATAATTTATATTGATGCTTCGAACATGAATTGTTGATTTTGCCCAAGTACTATTGTGAAGTCTTTGGTATAACTGGATATCCATAGAGTCCTAGCAGCTGTATCATAGCACTACGGTGCGAGATAGACTCTTCGAGGTTGAGATAGACTCTACGGAGTTGGTTCAAACACTACGGTGTTACATAGCACAAAATGTGCAAGTATGAGGAGCAAAGGGCGTCCTCGATTACGTACTCTTCATTAGACGCCATGATAGAGGAATAACATTGATGTCAGTTTTATATTTTTATATAATATACACAGTAATTTGTTAATTATGTTATTTCTATACATTGACATGCTTTACTTTAATTTATATTTGCCTCACTTAGTGAATACTTAGCGTGTGCTATTTAACACGTAGGTTATTGGGAACTGACCAGAATAGGAGTCAAGATGTTGATCAAGCTGCAATCGGACAAACATCAGTAAGACATTCTAATTTATGATATTCTCTAGTGGGCATGTATCAATTTATTCGTTAGTTGTTTTAAAGTTATAAGTTTGATTAATTGTCAGATAAATATAAATTATTCGTATGGTTAAAGAATTACTGGAAATGATATTTAATCGGGTAAACTTATTTATCGTTTATAGCATAACGATTTTAAATTTAAGAAGGAGGCAGTGTACCTAGTTTTCACCCTAAGTTACATACTTGTTTTAAAAACTGACTAACATGTTTTATAAACAAATTCAGGGTCAAAACTAGCAATCTGCAAATAGGCTACGAATACTTCAAAAGTCGAGAAATGGTTATTTTATAAACTAGTTTTATGTCAGATGTTTAAAAAAATTTACAAGTCTAGAACTCTGTTAAATAATATTCTGACATCCTTAATATGTATTCGTACTACGAGTATACGTTAAGGGTGTTATGTTTAGTTGTATCAGAGCTATAGGTTTAGTCAGTTCTGGATGCTAAACCGAGTTTGTTATAAGTTTGTTATGTAAATACATGCCCCTAGAATGTCATATTATTGATGTGTTGATTGTATGGCTTGAAGCTTCTCCTAATTAGCATAAGATAGAATAAGATTATAGTAATAAAAGTAATACGATACCGGATTTCATCAATCGACGAATCTCAGTGGTCATGAAATGACTCATTACGAGTACAATGAAGTGAAATAAGTATTGTAATCAACTTCAGTTTGAGTTGAGTAACCTGCATTGTAAGGAGCTGATGCAGTAATTATAATATGTTAGTCCCTAACATCTATATATGCACTTATGTTTATAACAACATAGGTTACAAGGAAATTTAGATAGCAAGGGCTCACATTTAGATAGTAAGGGCTCACATAGGTAGTCACATTTCAAGAAATAATGTTTGATGAAAAGCATTTTTTCTCTGAATGGATAGCAAACTTGGTTAAAGGAGACCAAGAATTAAGAAATTCATTAATAGTGGATTTCTCAAGGAAATGTAAGATAAAAGAAGTTATTAGAAGGATCAAGGCAAAATTGAAGAAGTAGTAACAAGGTTAGACATTAACCACTTTCCGCTCAATATGATGTTAAAGTATTGATGAAGTTGTAAATGCCTAGTTAAACTGAGGTTTATTATTTCGAACCCTAGATATGATTTTAGAGAAAATTCAATCCCAAGTTCCTTAGACTTTTATTACTAGAGAGTTGGAAGTCTTGAAGTGTTGGACTTCAGGTAGGATATTGAAGGAAAACCAATGTCGATATGCTATTGGTTTAACAAATATAAAGATAATGATAGAAGGGCTTCGTTGTGATGATCGGGAAAAAGATCAATATGATGGTAACCTATCCCTTGGGACATAGCACAAGGGGGCACGTGTTAAGTGTTCAAAAGTACTATTTTTATTACCCTTTTTACTCATATTATTGTTAGACTTAGGCTCATATTAGTTGCATAATTAATCATTCATGCATTAATTCATGTTTCTTTCCACCGTTAAGCTTGATTGCATAACTTGGTGATTTTTGTGGAAAAAATACTGCTTTGGTGTGCTTTTGTGTGCATAATCAATTGCCAAAGCAAGGCTAGAACCACTAGCCAAGGCAATACAAGAAGGAGATGCTGACACAGTTGCCAGAGCAGTACATGAAGGAGATGCCGATCAGTTGCCAGGGTAGTGCTTGAAGGTTATATCGCGCTAGTTGCCAGGGCAATTGTCGACAATGGAAAAAGATGATGTGGCACTCAAATTGATGACTAGATAAAGCCCAATATGACATGGAAGAAGATAAATCCTAGAAGAATTGGAGATTTAAAGAGAGATCAAATCCTAAAGAAGATAGGAGAAGATCTAGAAAGAATTTAAATATAATAAAGAATTATATTCTTTTAAAGTATTTAATTCCAACTTAACTTCCTCCTCAAGATATACTTTGACCTAACCATCTCCTATATAAAGAACCCCTAGCCTCCTATTTCAACAAGTTTGGAGGGAGAGAATTCAAGGGGCTGATCGATTTATTCTTCATCTTCTCCTTCTTTATTTTATTTGATTCATATTTGGGGATTATTCTTTGTATATCTTTCAAAAGCCAACATGAATTGATGTGAATTGGCTTGGGTTATTGTGTTTTGTGGTTGTAAGAACAATTGGATTTTGTTTAGGTAATAAGAGTTTGCACTTTCAATTCAAGGTTTACTCATTCTTGATTTTTATTCTTGTTTGCGAGTGAATTGGGAGAGGATCTCGTATTTCTATCTATTTATCTAATATCGAGAGAGTTAGAGTCAAGAAACGAATGAGTATCATCTTTATTCAATTTATCAATGGTGAAGATTAATCCGGCTTAGGAATAAGTTAAGGATTTCAACGGCTAAGAGGAGCTCAAGATTGGTTGTTGTTCACCCTTGATTCACACAGGGATGTATTGTCAAGGCATGCACAACTAGCTAGAGTTTTGACTTAGGGATAAGAAGAAACAATTGGAGAACGCTTTGGTGAACCTTGAAGTTGCTGCCCAGCCGCCCAAACAGTTGCCCAGACAGTTGCCCAGGAAACCGTTCGACTGGTTGCGAAGGCAATCCAGTTGCGCAAGTTGCCACGACAACTGAGTTGCCCTTGCACCGTTCGATTAGTTGCCAAGGCAACTCAGATCACTTTATTACTTGCGACGTGTATACTTGCATCGTTTTCATAGCACTCAATACGCGCAACAAGTTTTTGGCACGCTACTGGGATTGGCAATTGGTGTTAGTTGTTTTTGTTATTGCTTTTTTTATTAGTTCTCCTAACTTTTCTTTTTGTTTGTTTTATCAAAAAAAATTAGATGTGCTACAAGTTAAGGGACATCAACATGTCGGGAAATAAAAGCTGGCCTATTCGATAGTTAACGTGGAAAGATAGGAATCAATCCACTCAAAATTTTCTTACACCCTTCGATGATTACCTATACCAACCGAGAAAAGCCCAAAGAGCCTATCCCGTGGAAAACTTTTGCCCTTGTTGTGGAGAACATCATGTGTTTGAAATTTGCCCTTACATTTTCGGTGCATATGACTACGTGGAGGACCATAGAGGGAACCAGCAGCAAAATTCTTCATGGTATGATCAAAAAGCTCAAATATTTTTTTACCATAACAATTTGCTGCAACAACAGATATGCCATGGCAATGTAGTCCTTTTAAAGAGCATTCCAATTCCTTGGAGGAAACGTTGCTAGCTTCCTTGGCTAGACTTGATGGATCAATTGAAGAGATTCGAGAGCTATCAAAGTCCATGGATGTGAGGATATCTCACTGGGATGCAAACTTGGGGGATTCAGAAGATCAATTGAGGAGAAAAAGGCGAGAGATTTCGACGAGGGCTTTCAACCATTCTTAATCTTTTTCTTTCTTGTTAGATTAGGTTTATGTTAGGGATTCTTTGTTTTTTGTTTTTTGCAACCTATCCATGAACTAAATCCATTTGGCCAAGGTTATTGTGTTTTGTGGTTGTGAGAAACAATTGGATTTTGTTTAGGTAATAAGAGTTCGCACTTTCAATTCAAGGTTTACTCATTCTTGGCTTTTATTCTTGTTTGCGAGTGAATTGGGAGAGGATCTCGTAACTATATCTATTTATCTAATATCGAGAGAGTTAGATTCAAGAAACGAATGAGTATGGTCTTTATTCAATCTATTGATGGCGAAGATTAATTCGGCTTAGGAATAAGTTAAATATTTCAACGACTAAGAGGAGCGCAAGATTGGTTGCTGTTCACCCTTGATTCACGCATGGATGTATTGTCCAGGCATGCACAATTAGCTAGAGTTTCGACTTAAAGATAAGAAGAAACCATTGAAGAACGCTCTACAGAACCTTGAAGTTGCTGCCTAGTCACCCAAATAGTTGCCCAGGCAACCGTTGATTAATTGCCAAGGCAACCCCACTGCGCAAGTTGCCACGACAACTGAGTTGCACTTGCACTCTTTTACCAAGACGATCCAATCGGCTATCACACCTCAACTCACAATAACTTGGCCTATTCCCTCTCTTTTGATTACATCTTCTTTTACTTTATTGCTTTCTTAGTTTAGTTGTTAGTTAAAACTCCTACAATCACCTATTTGTGTTTTTACTTTTATCGTGTGATAACTAAAACAAAGTGGCCCAAACCAATCCCTGTGGAGACGATACTCGATACTCGGATCACTTTATTACTTACGACGTGTATACTTGCGCCGTTTGTGTAGCACTCAATACGCGCAACAAGTTTTTGGCGCCATTACCGGGGATTGGCAATAGGAGATCCACATATGCCTTGGATAACATGCACCAACAATATATTCCTAGGGATACTAACGTCTCAAGGCAAGAGGATAAGGTGCAATGCGAAGAAAGGTCCCCGATGTGTAGGGAACAACTAAAACATCCAAGTCAAGAGGATGCCAATGAGAGACTACCCAACACATGATGAGGCTGAGCAACAAATTGCCTCGGCAATGATTGAGGAGCCTGAATAGAGCAATGTCGCGACAACACTCAGTGAAGCTGAGAACAACAATACTACAACAAATTCTGAGGAACCTCATGACCAGAAGGTTACAACGTTGATGTTGAAGCAGGAATCTGTAGATTGCTCTCATCTATAGTTGGCACAGCAATTGCACGACCACATGCAAGATCAACGAGATGATAATACTTTGCCAATGGAATATGAGTAGGTAATGGTTGAACCTTTCGAATTCTTTAAAAACTCACCTCGTCCATTGCAGGTATGTCTTGAGGAACTGATGTTGGTAGATTTGAAGCCATCGAAATCTCTACTGATGGAGATGTTTGAGAGGCCAAAAGAAAATGATGTTTGGATTTGAAAAGCTTTTCATAAAATTGTTTTTCCCTTGACTTACAGCAAATTTTGGCAACTAATTGACATGGCAATTGGCGTGAACATCAATTTCCATGACAACAAAGGCTACATCCAACCATGATAGAATGGTTGGGAATGGATATAATTTTTCCTAATAATATATTCATGCCTTCAGGAACAGTAGCAAGGTGGAAGATGTGCATGGACTACAAGGGAACACGAAAGCAAGACACCTCCACCATAGTAACACAAAAGTGAGTAGCTGCGAGCACATTAGCCATATTCTTTTTGGGCAATATTGTCACTCGATGGAGGGTACGGATGGACTATAACAAGTATCGGAAACGACCCTCCTCAAGTTTTCTCAGATATGTAGTAACATTAGAAGATGCATGAAAATTGCTCTTTCTAAGAATTTATTTTTTATTTTTGGAACTTTATTTTATTTTCATTTTTTTCTTTATTTATTTTTGGAATTTTTAGGAGATATTTTATTTTATCTTTTCTTCAATATCTTTAGTTTCCAGGTTTTCTTTATTTTCTTTTCTTTTCCACAAGAAGAATCACAACCACCATGCTAACGAAATTCACTACCAACTACTTGCCACGGCAACCGCAATAAAGGATGCCCCGGTAACTACCTCAGCAGTTGCCACGGCAACAGAAACTAGCGATGCCCAAGAAAAAACAATGGCTTCGACAACTACTGATGCCTAGGCAAGTGAACTTGACTCAGCAAACATGGATCAAATCAAAGCAATGCTATTCACGCGGTACCAGCCACAAGCATTCAACCACCGGCCAGAAAATGAATCAAGCAAATGGCATGAAGGAAACTTATCACTTGAGGTGACGACCTCTCTGAATAACTCATTTCATTTAGTTTCTTTTACTTTTACATGCATTAAGGACAATGCTTTTCTCGAGTTGGGGGGTGTTGGTTTCTAGTTAGTTTCATGTTTAGTTGCATTCATCTTTAGCAATCACATATAGGTTGCATATGTTACTTGCCATGCCTTTGATTGGATTTAATTGCTTAAGACTTGTTGAATATCCAATGATGAATTTTTGCCACTGAACTTAATTGAAAGAACCTTTAATTTTAGGATGGCATGAAAAGAACTTAGAATTTTACTATGATGCTGATTTTTTACATGGTTATGGCTTGTTGATTGAAAGAAACTTAGTGAACTTAGGTTGCTTAAAATTTGGGTAAATTTAAAATTGAAAAGAAAAAGTTAATTTCTTGCTAGAGGTGCCCGAAACTGGCTCTAGTAGTTAATGCACATTAAAGAATCGCTAGAGGTGCCCAAAATTGGCTCTAGTCGACTAAAATAAAATGAGAAATTACTTACTTTGCTAGAGGTGCCCGAAATTGGCTCTAGTGAATATAAAAATAAATGCCCAGGTAATTAAATTGATAAAAGCCTATTGTTCACATAGAATCTTGAAAATCAACTTGTACACAACTACGCACACACATTGTCACGAGCATTATAGTTTGATTCCGGGTAATTTTTGTGCTATCCGAAAAAGTAAAAGGTGATCATACTTTGTGCCACGGTTTTGAGGCTTGAATTCAAGTTTGAAGCATGTATTTGATGATTAAAGTCTTGGAAGGTAATTGTTAGTTTGCATTGCTTGAGGACAAGCAATAGTTTGAGTTTGGGGGTGTGTTAAGTGTTCAAAAGTACTATTTTTATTACCCTTTTTACTCATATTATTGTTAGACTTAGGCTCATATTAGTTGCATAATGAGTCATTCATGCATTTATTCATGTTTCTTTCCACCGTTAAGCTTGATTACATAGCTTGGTGATTTTTGTAGAAAAAGATACTGCTTTGGTGTGCTTTTGTGTGCAGAATCAGTTGCCAAAGCAAGGATGGAACCAGTAGCCAGGGCAATACAAGAAGGAGATGTCGATGTAGTTGCTAGGGCAGTGCATGAAGGAGATGCCAATCCAGTTGCCAGGACAGTGCATAAAGGAGATGCCAACGCAGTTGCCAGGGCAGTGCATGAAGGCTATGCCAAGCTAGTTGCCAGGGCAATTGTCGATAATGGTAAAAGATGATGTGGCACTCAAATTGATGACTAGATAAAGCCCAATATGACGTGGAAGAAGATAAATCCTAGAAGAATTGGAGATTCAAAGAGAGATTAAATCCCAAAGAAGATAGGAGAAGATCTATAAAGAATTTAAATATAATAAAAAATTATATTCTTTAAAGTATTTAATTCCAACTTAACTTCCTCCTCAAAAAAAGACTTTGACTTAACCATCTCCTATATAAAGAACCCCTAGTCGCCTATTTCAACAAGTTTGGAGGGAGAGAGTTTGATTAGGAGAGAATTCAAGGGGGCTGGTCGATTTCTTCATCTTCTTCTTCTTTATTCTATTTGATTCATGTTTGGGGATTATTCTTTGTATATCTTTCCAAACTCGGCCATGAATTGATGTGAATTGGCTTGGGTTATTGTGTTTTGTGGTTGTGAGAAACAATTGGATTTTGTTTAGGTAATAAGAGTTTGCACTTTCAATTCAAGGTTTACTCATTCTTGGTTTTTATTCTTGTTTGCGAGTGAATTGGTAGAGGATCTCGTAATTCTATCTATTTATCTACTATCGGGAGAGTTAGATTCGAGAAATGAATGAGTATGGTCTTTATTCAATCTATCGATGGTGAAGATTAATCCGGCTTAGGAATAAGTTAAAGATTTCAACGGCTAAGAGGAGCGCAAGATTGGTTGTTGTTCACCCTTGATTCACGCAGGGATGTATTGTCAAGGCATGCACAACTAGCTAGAGTTTCAACTTAGGGATAAGAAGAAACCATTGAAGAACGCTCTACCGAACCTTGAAGTTGTTGCCCAGGGAACCGTTCGATTAGTTGCCAAGGTAACCCAGCTGCGCAAGTTGCCACGACAACTGAGTTGCCCTTGCACTCTTTTACCAAGACGATCCAATTGGCTATCACTCCTCAACTCACGATAACCTGGACTATTCCCTCTCTCATTTAATTACATCTTTATATTTATTTAACTGCTCTTTTATTTTATTTGTTAGTTAGAACTCCAACAATTATCAATTGTGTTTTTACTTTTATAGTGCGATAATTAAAGCAAAGTGGCCTAAACCAATCCCTGTGGAGACGATACTCAGATCACTTTATTACTTGCAATGTGTATACTTGCACCGTTTGCGTTTCACTCAATACGCACAACATCATGAATTGGTTATATTCCTACTATGCCATTGTGGATTGTCCCTTAAAGCGATTAATATCGAGGAACTCAAAAGGCATAGAGATAATAGTAGTTGGTGAAAGGGTAAATCGCTTATCCAATGTAATTTCAGCTGTTTCTGCCAAGAAACTGTTGCTAGAAGGATGCTAAGCTTTCTTAGCAAATGTAGTGGATGCTCGAGTTTCTGAGATTAAATTGGAAGATATTTCAACTGTCTGAGATTACCTAGATGTATTCCCAGATGAGTTACCAGGATTTCCTCCAGATCGAGAGGTGGAATTCAAAATAAAGGTGTTACCAGGTAGTGCCCCTATATCGATGGCCCCGTACAGAATGGCTCTAACCTAGCTTCGGGAGTTAAAGGTACAATTGCAATAATTGTTAGATCGAGGTTTTATAAGGCCAAGTATGTCACCTTGGGGTGGACCAGTGTTATTTGTGAAAAAGAAAGATGGATTAATACGATTATGCATAGATTATCGTTGGATAAATAAGGTGGAAGCAAAGAATAAGTATCCTTTTTCAAAGATTGATGACCTTTTCATCAGTTAAAAGGTGCAACTGTATTTTTAAGATTGATCTCCGATCAGGGCATCATTAATTAAAGATCAAGGAAGAATATATTCTGGAGATAGCTTTCCGAACTCGGTATGCACACTATAAGTTTGTAGTGATGCCGTTTGGATTGCCAAATGCTCTTGCGAAGTTCATAGATCTGATGAACCAAGTATTTCAACCTTACTTGGATCAATTTTTGGTGGTATTCATCGATGATATTTTCGTTTATTCAAAGACAAAGGAAGAACATGATGCCCACCTTCGCATTGTTCTTCAGGCCTTCGAGAAAATAAGTTGTATGCTAAGCTGCCAAAGTGTGAATTTTGGTTGCCAGAAGTTGCTTTTCTTGGCCCTGTGGTTTTGGCAAAGGGGATAAGAGTAGATCCCAAGAAAGTACAAGCTATAGTTGAACGAACAACTCTGAAGAATGTTTTCGAGGTTCGAAGTTTCTTGGGACTTGATAATTGCCTCCCTACTGACCAAGCTATTGAGGAAGGATGTATCATTTATTTGGATGGATAAATGCCGAGAAAGTTTTGAGGCATTAAAAATGATCTTGATAGAAGCCCTTGTGCTGGTACAACCAGAATTGGGCAGAGATTATGTGGTTTATAGCGATGCTTCTCATAATGGTTTGGGATGCGTACTTATGCAAGAAGGAAAAGTGGTGGCCTATGCTTCAGGACAACTTAAGACGCATGAGAGAAATTATCCTACTCGTGATTTAGAGTTAGTAGCAGTTGTATTTGCTTAAAAGATATGGCGCCATTATCTATATGGTGAGCGATGGTACATCTACATAGATAATAAAAGTTTAAAGTATCTACTAACTCAAAAGGAGTTGAACATGAGGCAAAGAAGGTGGATCAAACTTCTTAAGGATTATGATGTTGTGATTGACTACTATCTTGAAAAAAAAACCAATATAATAACCAATGCACTTAGTTGGTAGATATTATTTACTTTAAGAGCAATGAATGTGCAACTGTATTGGAAAAAGATTGGTATGTTAATTACCGAACTTTAGTTTAGACCTATTCATTTAGGTCGGATTAAAGAATTACTGGTAATGATATTTAATAGGGTAAAATCTTATCTATCGTTTATCATGTAATGATTTTAAATTTAAGAAAGGGCCTAGGCAGTGTACATAGTTTTCACCCTAAGTTACATACTTGTTTTAATAACCGACTAAATTGTTTTATAAACCAATTCAGGGTCAAAACTAGCAATCTGCAAATCGGCTACGAATACTTCAAAAGTCGAGAAATGGTTATTTTATAAACTAGTTTTATGTCAGATGTTTAAAAAATTACAAGTCTAGAACTTTGTTAAATATTATTGTGACATCCTTAACGTGTATTCGTACTACGAGTATACGTTAAGGGTGTTACAATTTTGATGTATTTGGAAAATGGTTTAAAATGCATTGATGGTGTGTTATATTTGAGCACTCCTCACTAAGCCTATTGTGCTTACACTCTCTTTGTCCATTAATACAGAGAATTAAAGTTTTGGATGTAGACATGAAGCAAGGGATCGCTAAAGACTTGATACTAAAAGTATGTTTCGAATTAGACTATAAGTAATAACGGCAATGGGGTTCTTTTATTGTTTTGGGAGATGATTTGTTAAACTCCATGTTTGAGCAATGTTGTTTTGTTGTTATTGGTTTGTAATTGGCCATTTTGGACTGTTGGTTGCATTGTTTTGAGATTTGTGATTTGCTTGGCTTGGTTTCTAGGAAGCATGCTTGTAGTTTTACTTTTGATGCAAGATGCCCTGAATTGCTGATGAATCTATGTTGTCATGCTGAGGTTTGACCTTTGAATGTGTTGTATTCATGTTGGAAGCTTGTTAGGGTGTTTTGGTATCTTTGAAAGCATGTTAAACCAATAAAAGAGGACATTTTAGGTTTAAGCGTATTGGTACACGTGTCCCTATACCAGTATAGATAAGCCATTTTTAGGATTAGTGTTTCGGTACATGGGATCGCGTTTCAATAAGAGCTTAGGCCAAATGTGGTCAGTGTTTCAGTACGCGAGCTGAGCATATCAGTATGGGTAAGCCTTTCCAGGTATAGTGTTTTGGTACACGAGGAACCGTTTTGGTACGGGGTAAGTGTAAATGGCAGGGCGTATCGGTATGCGAAGGCATTTTGATATGAGTTTTGGTTACTAGAAATTGGGGATTTTGAAAGAGAAAACATGTACCAATGTGAGTTTTGGCTACAAGAATTTGGGGAATTTGAAAGAGAAAAAGCGTACTGATACGCGTGTAAGTGTACTGATACAACTAACCATTAATTCAGTTATTTGGATGTTCTAAATTTTATTTTCTTGCATTTTAGTCCCTAAATATTATGGATACAATTGAAGATTATAGATGATCGTTTTGAGCTGAGTTTCGACACGTATGCATGAAACTGGACTAATTAAAGGTTGGTAACATAAAATGGGGTTAAGTCTTTGTAGTTTTCTAGAATTGCAATTTGGTCTGTAAATTGTAATTGGTTATCAATTCGATGCCCGATTGAGTTTGTTTTCACCTAATGTCAATACATACATATAGGATAATAATTTGCATCTAGATAAGATGAAAGAAAAAAATGGTCGCATTTCAAGTTTCTTCTTCATAGTTTACCTCGTTAAACCTAATATAGCTTGCTCGGTTCAGTCTTGCGCTAGGCCAGGTCGAGGGGGTTACATTTGGTGGTATCAAAGCCAAGTTTGAGATAATTGGGAGTTGGTATGGTTGTTGTAATGTTGTAGTGGATTGTAATCTACTGTTTGCTATGCACGGTGGTTGTGATATGCATGTTGATTGCTTTATGCTATGCTGAGGGAAAATTAGGAAATTCATTGCCTTATTATTATAGTCTGAAATGTTTTGGTTTTGAAATGGAAGTCTTGGATCATTCCTTTAAGCTGGACTGATTGTTTTGTTTTGTTGAAATATCATGCCTTAGATATATTTTTAGCACGATAGTACCGAGGAAAGAGTTGCGATTTGGTACGATTGTTGTTGCCATTGGGCTGGGAAATGAGGAAGATGTCGTACCTCCTGAAGGGTTGCAACCGCCCCTACCTAATCCAACTACAGAAGTAGAGCAAGTACCACCTGTGCCAGCTGGGCTAGGGATGGGTGACATGGCACCTTTGATTTAGGCCATGACTGGTGCTTTTCAGGAGGTAGTTTCAGGTGTTCATGTACTGAAACTAGTGGTTGGGCAAATGGGTTTACCGTTAGAGCATCTTCACAGTCTGGGTGGAGTTGAGTTTTGTGGTCTAGCACCAGAGGCTTATGAGGATTGGTTGGCCAGTATAGAGAGGATACTAGGTCAGATGGGTTGTACGGATGCCCGTAAGTTGAGTTGTGATGTGTCCCTGCTGCAGGGAGATGCCTATAGCTGGTGGACTACTATGACAGCCGGGATAGAATCTGAGGATATATTCTAGGAGTTTGTTTGTGTTGCTTTTTGGAAAAAGTACCTGGGGGTCCGGTATCTGGATGAAAGGAAGAAAGAGTTTATGTCTCTAGTGCAAGGTTGTATGTCTATTTCTGAGTATGAGGTGCAGTTTGTGAGGTTGAGCAGGTATGCAGCTCGGTTGGTTCCTGACGAGCGACAACGATGTGAACGTTTTCGCTATGGGCTGGTGCAAGAGGTTAAGACATACATGCTTGCTACTGATTATAAGGATTTTGACGTATTGGTTACGCGAGCCAAAGATATTGAACATAACCTTGGCTTAGCTTCTGGGTCTCGAGGCTTTAGCTCTGGAAAAAGAGCGGCAGATTCTAGCTTTGGTAGTGCTCAGGCTAAGAGACACCATGACAGGAGGTATCGCCCTAACTAGAGACATGGTAGAGGTGCTATTGGGCGTAGAGCGTAGTGGCAGGGTACCCAGGTTAGAGCTCTGCATAATACCTATTGGGTTTGCGAATCACGTGATCATTTGAGGCCAGATTGCCTATATTTGGCCAGATAGGGTCAGGTACCTGCGGCTTTTGTGGCTAATGCTTGTTGGAGTTGTGGGTCTGGCGACCATCTAAGACGTGATTGTCCTTTGTTGGCTGGACGTGGGCAGGGTGCTGCACCTGTTGTTGCTCCGTAGAGAGGTCATGGTCATGGTCGTAGATAGTTTTAGCGCAAGGATGGTAGGTAGAGGACTGTGGCTCATACGGTAGCTATCCAGCCTGAGCAAGGTGGACCAGCTAGAGTGCATGTGCACCGTGAGGGTCACAATGACTCTGATGTAATTATAGGTACATTCACTGTACAGTCTTTGCCGTTATATTCATTGGTTGATTATGGTTCTACTCATTCATATATCTTAAGTGAGCATGCACAGTTGCTTGATGTACTTGTTTAAATTCTTAATGTGGGTGTTAGAGTGACCAGTTCTCTTGGAGAGACAATCGTGGTTAGGAAGTTGTATCGTAGATGTCACCTGATGGTTCAGGGTCATGTATTTGCTGTGGATTTGATGGAGTTGCCATTTTATGATTTTGATGTCATTATGGGAATGGATTGGTTAACCGAGGGTATGGTAGATTTTGACACAAAACGAATATTCATGAAGTTGTCTGATGATTTCGAGGTGGTGGTTGTAGGTGAGAACGTTAAGTTTTTATCTAATGTTGTTTCAGCTTTGGAAGCGAGATGAATAATGGATTCTGGATGTCAGGCTTTATTGGCATATGTTATGAATCCTGGTTCGAAGGAGTTGGGGGTGCAGGATATCCATACGGTATGTGAGTTTTTGGGTGTTTTTCTAGAAGAGTTTTTGGAGTTGTCACCGGATTGAGAGGTGAAGTTTGGCATTGAGATTTTTGCGGATACGGCACCAGTGTCAATTGATCCGTATCACATGGCCCCGAAGGAGTTGAAAATGAAACTGCAAGAGTTGCTTGATCAAGGATTTATTAGACCAAGTATTTCACTGTGGGGTACACTGGTGTTGTTTGTGAAAAAGAAGGATGGTACGTTGCAAATGTGTATAGACTATCGACAACAAAACAAGTTGACGATAAAGAATAAGTATCCTTTGCCATGGATTGATAATTTGTTTGATCAGTTTAGGGGTGCTTATGTGTTCTCTAAGATAGATTTGAGGTCTGGGTACTATCGGTTGAAGGTGAAAGATGTGGATGTGCCCAAGACAACTTTTCGTACAAGGTACGGGCATTATGAGTTTTTGGTGATACTGTTTGGCTTGACCAATGCACCGACTGCTTTCATGGACATGATGAATGTTCCATGTGTTTTTGTATCAGTTTGTGGTTGTGTTTATCAATGATATTCTTGTGTACTCTCGTACCGAGGGGGATCATGATAGGCATTTGTGGATTGTGCTTCAGACGTTGTTGGCTAATCAGCTTTATGCCAAGTTAAGCAAGTGTGAGTTCTGGCTTAGAGAGGTTGTTTCATTGGGCATGTGGTGTCGGCCGAGGGGATTCATGTTGATCCACACAAAATTGAGGTCGTGGTGAGTTGGAAGGTGCCTAAATCTGTGTTAAAGGTTTGAAGTTTCCTAGGGTTGGCCGGTTATTACCGTAGGTTTGTTGATGGGTTTTCTAGTATAGCTGCTCCTTTGACTAAGTTGTTGCAAAAGAATATTCGTTTTGAGTGGTCGGAGGATAGGCAGTGGGCTTTTGAAAGGTTGAATGAAGCTTTGACACGAGCTTCGGTCTTGATTTAGCAAGAATCAGGGAAAGAGTTCGTTGTCTATAGTGATGCATCCTATGTTGGGCTCGGCTGCATGCTGATGCAGGAGGGTAAGGTAGTTGCCCATGCATCTAGACAACTGAAGGTGCATGAGCGTAATTAGCCTACTCATGACCTCAAACTCGCCGTAATTGTTTTTACTTTGAAAATCTGTAGGCATTACCTTTATGGAGAGAAATGTGTAGTTTATACGGATCATAAGAGTTTGAAGTATATAATGTCGCATAAGAAGTTAAATCTTAGGCAGCGAAGATGGTTAGAGTTGCTTAAAGATTATGATCTGTCCATTGAGTGTTATCCGGGCAAGGCTAACGTGGTGGCCGATGCTTTGTGTAGAAAAGCTGTTGTGGAGTTGAGGGCTATGTTTGCTAGGTTGAGTGTGACTCGTGACGGTGGGCTGTTGGCCGAGTTGCAAGTAAAACTATCCTTGTCACAGTTGATTAAAGAGAAACAATTGCATGATGAGAGTTTGGTACTGCATGTGAAGGATATCATGGATGGAAGTCCTATGGATTTTCATTTTAATGTGTTATAAAGGTCGGACTGTGCTGCCTGATGATGAAGAGTTAAGGTGTACCATTTTGACTGAAGCAAATGCTAGTCCTTTTGCTATGCATCTCGGTAGTACTAAGATGTATCGGGGTTTGAAGGAGGAGTACTATTTGGTTGGTTTGAAGAAATATGTGGCTGATTTTGATGCTCGATGCATGGTATGTCAGTGAGTAAAGGCTGAGCACAGTTTCTTTCTAGGTTGTTACAGTCGTTGAAGATACCAGAATGGAAGCGAGAAAGAATCACCATGGATTTTGTGTCTGGGTTGCCTTTGACAACGACCAAAAAGGATTCTATTTGGGTGATTGTTGATTGGTTTACGAAGTGTGCGCATTTTGTGCCAGTGCATACGATATATACCTTGGATAGGTTGGTCGATCTGTTCATTTTTGAGATTGTGCGTTTGCACGGGTGCCCAAGTCCATAGTCTCGGATAGAGATTCACACTTTACAGTAAGGTTTTGAGGGTGTTTGCATCATGCTCTAGGAACACGACTGAATTTTTGTACTTCGTATCATCCTAAGACGGATGGTCAGTCAGAGCTGGTGATTCAGGTCTTGGAGGATATGTTGAGGTGTTGTATCATTGAGTTCCAAGGAACTTGGTAAAAGTATTTGCCTTTGGTGGAGTTTGCTTAAACAACAATTATCAGGCTTGTATTCAGATGGCACAATACGAGGCTTTGTATGGTAGGAAGTGTCGTACACCGTTGTGTTGGGCTGAGGTTTGGGAAAATACATTTCGATGCCCGATGTGTTGAAAAACACCAATGAAAAAGTGAAGTTGATATGTGAGTGCTTGAGAGCAGTTTCGGATCGTCAGAAATCCTACGCGGATTTGAAACACATGGATATAGAATTTGTTGTTGGTGATTGAGTGTTTTTTAAGGTGTCACTTTGGGAGAAGTTGATGCGTTTTGAGCGGAAATGGAAGCTTAGCCCGAGGTTTATTAGACCATATGATATTGTTGATCATGTGGGTCCAGTTGCTTATCATTCGAGGTTACCTCCTGAGTTAGAGAGGATTCATGATGTGTTTCATGTGTCAATGTTGCGGAGGTATCGGTCGGCTCCATTGCATGTTATACCGGTGGAGGATATTGAGCTGAGGCTGGATTTATCTTATGATGAGGAACCAGTAGAGATCCTTGACACCAGTAGCAAGGTTCTGCGTGGCAAGACGATTGAGCTTGTTAAGGTGTTGTGGAGGCATCGCGGTGTTGTGGAGGCCACGTAGGAAAGCAAATCGGATATGTTGAAATTGTTTCCGCATCTGCTTCCTCCAAGTAAATTTTGAGGACAAAATTTCTTAAGTGGGGTAGAGTTGTAATGCCTCAGTTTTGGGCCTAGCAGTTTAAGGGTTGGTTAGACGGTCCGGTGGACCAGGTTAGGGATTGAAGTCGGATTTAGGGATAAAAAATTTTCAGTAAGTTAAAAATGTGAGAATGCTATAGTAATCAAATTATCAATACTTCATAAGCAAGCAATAAGAAAGCTTATTAGGGCCCCTTTTTACAAGACATTAGCTACTTAATAATTACAAATCCAAAGATCAATTAGCGATTGAAATGCATTATGCAAATATACAAACCATGTGCCACCATCTAGGAGTATTTAAAGGAAGCTTACAAATATGTATCCTTAAACTTGTGATCTGGCCCGAGCTCCAAAAATAATCATAACCATACTTTATCCTGAAAAGTAGGTGAAAGAATATAGTAAGCAAAAGCTAAGTGAGGTAGCATAGTTAACTGTCGAAATGCATTAATCATTATAAAATCTACTTCTATTCCTTCATCAAGGTCAAACGAGGTTCGATTGCATAACAATTTAATCAAAGTAAAGCAGTAAGGCCACAAGATTTCAAACATAACATTTCATAAACATGTTTTACTTGTCACATAATTTATCAAATTAGTATCTCATATTCATGTAATACTTATTTCATGGTATTTGGTCAAAGTATATGCAATTAAGCATTCAAGTAATTATTATATATATATATATACAAGCATTTTAACAAAGTATATTTATTCTAAATATATTCATCAATCAATGGATACATCTTGTTGTGCAAGTCATTACTATAATTTAATCACTATACTTATGACTTATATAAGTTCTTTTTAATATAGCTTTTCAAAATGTAGGTTACTTTTCTATTACTTATCAAATAAGTTATCAACATAACACGTCATCATCAAGTATTACTTATCTATCACACATAGCACATCATAGACTTAGGTTACTATCATATATGAAGCAAGCATAGTACCACATCGACAAGAATTACCTATCATCAAAAGTGTTTTACACATCAGATCATAGGTTTGAACTTAATTATCACAAAAATATAAAACAGAGCAACACATAGACATGTAATATTTGTCATATAACAATTCAGTCATAACGTATCAAAGACATAATTTCTTGTCATAAAAGACATTAACACTAATCATTAATTTAGTTTGTAAATTACATTATTTGTCTTTAATATAGCCTTGAAAATCAAGTAATAACCTAGGTACTCAAATCCCCAACCAACTGTCGCCAAAATAATGGTACTCGTAGTACCGGTCAATCCCTCCTACTGTCACCAAATGACCACAACACTTCCCTCCTATTGTCGCCAAATAAGGACCGTAATCCACTGAATACATGAGCTCTATGGACTCTATGGCATGCCAACTATACCTAAGACTGACTTGAGACCAAGGCTTTTCACAAGTTCTTCTCTTATCAAAAACAAGATTAAGCCTAGCTCCATATTCATGTAATCATGTTACAATCTTATCATAGCAGAAACAGAATAAGAATGGCTCCTTATCAGAATATCAGACAATGTATCTTTTACGAATAAAATGAGCATAGTTTCAAGGTATTTTAAACAAAACATGTCTTATTTCTTCATACGTGTTATAGTTCAAATTAATGTACTTATGTCAAGATTTAGATCATACCATGTGAAGCATGTATTCAAGTCATGCATTTCTCTATACATCATTCCTTATATTCGAATGAGTCATAACAAAGAAATCACCATCATTTATGTACAAATATGTATAACTTTCATTTTATGCTTATCCTCATGATCAAGTAAGCATATCATATGTGTTTATTTCTTTGTAATCATGAACTTGTTATAAGTCATATCAAATACATGTTCAAACCATTCATGATTCTAATTTTGTATTCAAGTTCTTAATCAAATGTTAACTTGGAATTGATTTACTTATCAAGCAAATAAAATTATACAAATAAGATTCACATCAAACATAACTTCAATCACAAGTTAAAAAACATAACCTATTCATGTTAAATTGAGCATAGCTCCACATAATTTTATCACATAGATATGTGACTTATAATAAATTATATCAAGCACGTTCAGTCACATATATGTATAGCTACCCAAAACTTAGATCACAATTTACTCCATTTAGCCTAACATGCAATACTTCATAATAAGGTACTCACCTCAACCTCCAAGCCAATTACCAAGTATAACATAGCTTTAACAAACAAGATCAATGTAAGTAATTTAACAAAAGTTAGCTCGAAAAAAGTTATAAACTTGTCCCGAGACTTTAAACTACACTCACAGTTTGATCAAGCTAGTCTTGCTTCCAGTCACAAACTCTTTTCATTTATCTACAAATTGGTCTAACTTAGTCTCTTCTCCAACAACATCTTCTTGGTCTAGCAATTCACAAGGAATAAAGTTGTATATTAAAACCATTTCTATCAACTAACCATTTGTAAAACAACTCCATTCTTCATGTATGCCAACATATAAACACAAGACATCTCATAACAAAACTTAGGTGTCAAGAGAGTCCCTAATCACATGTATTCACGAACTTGTATGCAAAACAGTCCATAACCATCCATGTATACATAAAAACAGGGTAATGAAACTTATGTACACATTTACACATGAAAATAGTTCACTATCTCTTCCTATATACCCCAAACAGTCCATTCACCTATTATGCATACTTATGTACATCAAAACAATCCCCAACATGATTATATACATTCATAATAGTCCAATTATTCTCACAAATGTCCAGAACAGCCCTAAACTCATAAGTACACATTTTTTCAAGCTTAAAACAGTCCATAATTTTCACAAGCTTCCAAAAACAGTCCCTAATTCCTAGATATACAATTATGTGTACATACAACAGTCCATAATATTTTCATAGATATAGAGCAAACCTTAACATCTTTATTTTTCCTTCAAAACAGTTCTCAAATACATTCCTAAAAAATATCTCCTATTTTAAATATTCAAAATAGTCCACCAACGTTATAAAAACATGCAAAATAGTCCTCAAACAACTTTAAATTCCTACATAGCAGTCTCAAAGTATAGCCAATTCATTCTACACTTCAAGTTAGCAATTAATCCTTCAAAATGTTCTCAAAACAATTCTTCAACAAACCAATTTATCCATAGCACTACTCGAAATGCTCCCTTACCCTATCCAAAATCTTCAATACATTGCAACTATACTACCATTCGAATGAAGCAAAAACATATAACATAAATTCAGATTTCTAACATTAATAGCAACAACTAATTCATGAAAATATAAAATCAAAAGATAGATTATACTTGAATAAGAAGAATGAAGAGTGAAATAACCTTTCTTCCCCAAACTATCCGATCAACACACAAGAATTGCTAGGAAATAAAAAAAAACAATTCTTTGCAAGCTTCTCTCTAACCTCTTTCTAAGGTATACGGTTCCATGAAGAAGATAATAGCCAAGAATTGATTATCCTACCACACATGGCCGGCTTTCTTCTTTCCATTATACATGGTTTGCTCGTAAATTGCCACATAAACAAGTTCTCAAATTCCCATGAATTTTGCATGCAAACCTTGTTATTAATTGAAGATTCTAATTTAATCCATCATAAAAGCTATAATACTTCCCAACTTTACAAGTTAGTCCTTGATCATTTAATTATCTAATCCAATGACATATTTTCATCTATTCGATTTACGGACAAATTAACAATATACTTCTAAGCTATATTTTTGGGATATTACACCTTTACCGTAAATTGATGACATATTTGATCAATTCAGAAATGCTACAGTGTTTTCCAAGATAGATTTTAGTTCTAGATAAATTCAGTTGAAGGTTAAGGATAAAGATGTGTCGAAGACTCTTTTCGTACAAGGTACGACCATTATGAGTTTCTGGTGATGCCATTTGGGTTGAGGAATGCGCCTGCAACATTCATGGACATGATGAACCGGGTGTTCCATTAATTTTTAGATAAATTCGTAGTAGTGTTCATTGATGATATTCTTGTGCACTCTTGTACCGAGGAGGATCATGACCGATACTTGTGGATTGTGTTGCAAACCTCGTTGGATAATCAGCTTTATGCCAAGTTGAGCAACTGTGAGTTTTGTATTAAGGAAGTGGTCTTTCTTCGTCATGTTGTTTCGGTGAAAGGTATCTGGGTGGATCTGCAAAAGGTTAAGGCGGTTGTGAATTTGAAGTAACCTACGTCAGTTATGGAAGTTCATAGTTTCTTGAAGTTGGCAGGTTATTATCGACATTTTGTGGATGGGTTTTCAAGGGTTACTGCTTCGTTGACCAAGTTGTTACAAAAGGATGCACGTTTCGAGTGGACGAAAGCAAGACAACAAGCTTTTGAGAAGTTGAATGAAGCTTTGACACAAGCTCCAATCTTGATTCAACCTGAGTTAAGAAAAGAGTTTGTGGTTTATAGCGACGCATCCTATATGGGGCTAGGGTGTGTGTTGATGCAAGGTGGAAATGTTGTATCTTATGCATCAAGGCAGTTGAAGGTGCATGAGCGCAATTATCCTATGCTTTATCTAGAGCTTGCTGTGGTTGTGCTTGTGTTGAAGATTTGGAGGCATTACCTTTATATTGAGAAGTGTATTGTGTATATAGATCACAAGAGTTTGAAGTATTTGATGTCGCAAAAGGAGTTAAATCTTAGGCAACGTAGATGGTTAGAGTTACTTAAGGATTATAGTTTGATGATCAAGTATTATCTAGGCAAGCCGAATGTTGTGGCTGATGCTTTGAGTAGAAAGGTTGTTGTAGAGTTGAGGGCCATGTTTACGAGGTTGAGTGTGACGCACGATGGTGGTTTGCTGGTTGAGTTGCAAGTGAAGCCATCTTTGTCGTAGTTGATTAAGGAAAAGCAACCGTATCATGAAGCGCTTGTACCACATGTTAAGGATATCATGGTTGGAAATCCTACAGATTTTCACTTTAATGGTGATGGGATGTTGTGTTTTAAAGATCGGATAGTGGTGCCCAGTGATGTTGAGTTGAGATGAGCTATATTGACCGAGGCACATGCTAGTCCTTTTGCTATGCATCCCGGTAGTACCAAGATGTATCGAGATATAAAGAAAGAGTACTATTGGGTGAGTTTGAAAAAAATATGTGGCTGATTTTGTTCCTAGGTGTATGGTATGGCAGCGTGTGAAGGCCGAGCATCAGTTTCCTTCAAGGTTGTTACAACCGTTAAGGATTCTGAAGTGGAAATAGGAGAGGATCACTATGGATTTTGTGTCAGGGTACCTTTGACACCGATTAAAAATTATTTTATTTGGGTAATTGTTGATCGGTTTATGAAGTGTGCACATTTTCTGCCAGTGCATACGATGGATACCTTAGAAAGGTTGGCGAAACTTTATGTTCCTAAAATTTTAAGGTTACAGGGGGTGCCTAAGTTGATTCTTTCAAATAGGGATCCACTATTTACAGTGAGGTTTTGGAAGTGTTTGCATCAAGCTTTGGGTACTTGCTTGAATTTTAGTACTTCGTATCATTTGCAGACGGATGGTCAGTCTGAGTGTGCGATTCAGAATTTGGAGGATATGTTGAGATGTTGCATCATTGAGTTCCAAGGAACATGGGAAAGGCATTTGCCTTTGGTGGAGTTTGCGTACAATAATAGCTATCAGGAAAGTATTAAGATGGCACCGTATGAAGTTGTGTTGGGTTAAAGCTGGGGAAAAGTATGTTTCCATGCCTGATGTGTTGAAAGACGCGGAAGATAAGATAAAGCTTATTTGTGATCATTTGAAAGTGGCCTCGAATAGGCAGAAATCCTACGCGGATTTGAAGCATAGAGAAGGTGAGTACGCGGTTGGTGAAAAGGTTTTCTTGAAAGTCTCGCCTTGGAAAAAGGTGTTGCACTTTGGGCGTAAAGAAAAGTTGAGTCCGAGGTTTATTGGACTGTATAAGGTGTTGGAATGTATAGGTCATGTACCTAATTGGTTGAGTTTTCCTCCAGAGTTGGGGAAGATTCATGATGTGTTTCATGTATCCATGTTGCGGAGGTATTGTTCGGATCCGTCGCATGTGATGCCAGTGGAGAATGTTGAGTCGCGACTGAATTTGTCCTATGATGAGGAACCAGTGGAGATCCTTGACTCTAGTAGTAAAGTTCGTCATGGAAAGACGATTAAGCTTGTGAAGGTGTTGTAGGGACATCATGTTGTTGAGGAGGCCACGTGGGAGAGCAAGTCGGACATGATAGAGCAGTTTCCACATCTATTTCCATCAGGGAGGAGAGTTGTAACGCCCTGGTTTTGGGCCTTGGAGTTTCTAGGTTGATTAGACAGTCTGATGGATCGGATTAGAGGATTTGAGTCAGTTTCATGATTAAAATGGAAATAAATATTTTTCAGTAAGGAAAAATTATGGAAAAATATTCTAAAATTATTAATAATATGTTAATGGGTTTGGTGGAATCAATTTTACAAAAAGAAGTTTCGAAATTGGACATTTTGGTTAGTGAACAAAATGTAAAGATTGCAAAGATGTTTTCTAGTGACTATTTTGATGATTTAACTATAGAAAATTGGTTAAATCAAGGTTAAATGATAATATTGATGGATTTCCACTTAGGCTTTGTTTTGCTGAGTTCTTGATTAATTTTAATCTTAATTTTGATTTTTAATAATGTAACACTCCTATCCCATCCCGGATCCAGAGCCTCACATTCAGGTCACCCAAAACGGACCCATCAAAATTTCCCATTTAAAACCACAAGCTGGCAATTTCTCAAAACGATCAATTTCCATAAAATCCACATAGATAATAAGATTAAAAGGATTTACAAAATATAAGTTCCAAATAAAATACACCATTTGACCAAATAACAGTAAATCTAAATAAAATACAGACTCGACTGTGGTAAGGTCCTATAAATACATTCAGTCCAAACTAAACATCAAGTATTGTACTCAGAAACTGGCTCGCTGCTGGGAAATCCTCCTCAATGTGCTCCTCCAAAAGCAACCTGTCAACCTACCCACGGAAAAACCATAATTCCGTACACTAAGATAACAAAGCTCAATGGTACATTTCTACTCTACCGCAATTCATGAATATCATAAAACAAGCATGCATGATAATATAATCAAGAGTGTACAGAAAGGCTTCTAAACATCTAAGGATCATCTTCTAGCCTATCCTAGCTAGGCTTACGATTGTCTCAAGATACCACTATTGCAAGAAGACCACTAAGCCATCCCAGACTTACCATACGTAAGGTCCCACCGACCATTGAGTTACGTCCTGCACCCTGATCACATAGCCCAAGGGTTATCTGGCCCATACTCAAAATCACATAGCCCATCGAGTTACTCGAGCTCACACATCCCATCCAGTTACTCGAGCTCACACATCCCATCGAGTTACTCGAGCTCACACAACCCATCGAGTAATAACCCTACCCTGATCACATAGCCCAATGGTAAAATAGCCAACATCTATTATCCATACAACAACGTAAATAACATACATTCCCAAATGGCCAATGAAGCCCTACTATTTTCCCGTGCTCACACAGCCGTCGAGTTACCTGTGATCACCTAGCTGTCGGGTTAGGATCATATCTGGATCACTATAGCCACAGATACGTCCTAGACATAATTGGATCACAACAGCCACAAGCAGTCTTTTCCTGAGGTCACATAGCCAATCAGGTTACTCGAGATCACATAGCCCTCCAAGTTACTCGAGCTCACACAGACCCCGAGTTGTATTTCCATATCCTGATCACATAGCCCAAGGATAGGTTTCAGACCACTTCCAGATCACATAGCCTGTGGATGCACCGGACATACTCGATCATATAGCCTGGAGTACCCATCCCTTTATTTAAGTGCCCTTTCACTGACTCTAGGAGATTCAGGTTCCTAACCAAGACACATACGATACTACATGCTCCCCGAGCATCAATATATCTAACCAAGAGATAAAAGGCATCCAGCCAACCATTACCATTGCCCCAAGGCATAACTCATTTGTTACACTAATTAATATATGTCTTTAAGATTCATTTATGCCTTTCTCTTTAGACCATCCTATTATTCGAGGCAACCAACCTATGTGGGCGTCCCTTCAGCACACAACAAAGACCCCAACCTACCAAGTAGCAGCAACTTATCCACCACAGATCCCTATGGATTACTAGTCCAAGAACTTACCCAACTATTACCAAGCCATTAACCATTTATTTCTCACAGGGGGTTTAACTCTACATTTCTCAACTTTAGTATTCATTTTACACCCTAACAGACCCATAGGGCCCTTTACCTCGAATTATAGAACCCCCGAATGCAAACTCGACTTTTTTGGGCAGATTGCCTAGCGAGTATCGATACTCCAAGGTGAGTATTAGTACTGCCCTCCTGGTATCGATACTCCCCCATGAGTACCGATACGCTAACTAGGTTCGAAAGAATTAGACTACAAGTTGTACTGATACGCTACGTGCTGTACCGGTACGCTTCATCGGTACTAGGATCACCCTGTACTAGTCCACCCCCGTACCGGTACTCTCACATATTCGTACCGGTACGCTAAGCCTTTCTCAGGTAATGCCATAGTGCGTACCAATACGCCCCTAGCGCACTGGTATGCCAAAGCGTTATTGGAATCCTTAACAATGAACGGGTACAAATACACGAGAAGGTGTATCGGTACGTCTTTCACAAACTGTCTCCCTTATAGCGAAGGCGTACCGATACGTTACCACCTCATATCGGTGCGCGAGCCAAGATTTCAAAATCTAGAGCTCGGGATTTCCTCAATCCCACCCCTAACCTCCATAGTTAAGTCTCAAATCTTTCGTACATGTTATTTAGAGTATAATAGGTGGTTTTCTACCAATTTTACCCATTATCAACATCTGAACTTTGATTTACCAGTAATGGGGGTTTAAGCTTCTAAAACCTCAACCATACAAACCAAAACTATAAACCACACAAAGCAATCATCTTATGAGGCTCATGAAAAGTAGGAGTCAGATATGTACTGACCTCAACAAGCAAAACCCAAAATAAAGCTCCCACCAAGCTCTTACCACCTCTCTTCTTGGTCCAAGCTTCTAAACTCAACCTCCACCAATTCCAATGATGCTTATCTCGAAATAGAGATCTTTTGATTCTGATAAACTCTTCCTTGATGACCAATCCGAGATTCACACAAGTTTCCATCTTTTCTTTGTGTTTGGGAAGGGAGTTTGAAGAGGAAAGAGATAAGGAGGGAGATGGAGACAAGGTGACTTCACTTCTTTTTCCCTTTGCAAAAAATAACCAATGACATTAACTTTTGCTCCTCATTTATGATTTTACCTTAATACCCTTCCTCAAAACTCATTCTAAGCCAAGCCCAAAATCCTTAAACAAGCCCAACAACACATAGAAGCCCATGAAGCCCAACAACAAGGCCCAACATAACCCGAACATTCAACCCAATGTATGGTCCAAGATCGGGGTCAACACCCATTGTTGACTCAAGAAATCCGGGTCGTTACAACTCTCCCCTCCTTCAAGAAATTTGTCCTCAAAATTTAGGTGGATGAAATAGAGATGTAACCAAAACATATCTAAGCACTCCACCATTCAAACAGGATCACCTTGATTAGGGAGAGTTCTCCCTCAGTCCACCTTAAATAGAACCATAGCACTAAACTACACACTTTTAATACTTCTCATGAGTTTTTTGACGACTCCTTTTTCAGCAACCAATGACACTTATGACGAACCGCTAAGCATGATAACATAACCAACATCAAGCCACGTTGTTCAAACATCCACTTAAAGAACTCACTTCTAAAGGATTCTATCTTGGTTAACCAACTATTCTACTAGCATCCGTCATCCAAAAACTAAATTTAGACTTCATATACGTCTAAAACGCTACACCACCTCCACAACTTGTTGCTAGGAACGCAACACGTTAAACAACCATATCCCGGTCAAACAATTAAAGGACGAGTAAACCCTAACAACTAATCATTATATTCAATCTATCTTGAATCCAATAGCTCTTTTCCCCAGACTTGGGCCACCAAGAGGAGATTTCAACTTTGATTTATCCAACTATTTTCAACAGGGCCAACAACCACTCTCGATCCCAACCACTTGGTTCCGAGAAATGACCACCATCACTTGGAAACTCACACAAGCAACCCATAACTTAGCCATTCTACTTGCAAAGGTCTAAACACCTTCTTCCTAACCCTTGCCTCGGTCTCAACCATCAAATGTGGAAAGCCATCTAACTGCCCTCAAGGATCACCAACTGGTCTATCTAACAACATTTCTTTGGGCAATCCTTAACACAACTATTGATCTACATTTCCGCTGTGCCACTCTGATAACTTCCACACTGTTTCCCTTACCAATAACAACTCTGGTCAAACTCAATTGGGCAATCCTCCAACCCATAATATCTAGCTCAACAGGTGTGCAAGCAAGCAACTATCCTCACGTTTTGCCCTTAATACCTCAACCATGGACATCACAACCTTTATTTACCTTTCTCTATGGTACGCTTACTCTGACAAACCACACGCGAAGCTCTCATATTCTATGGCCAAAACATGGTCACCGATCTTACGAAACCAGCGACTGTCTTCCACCATTACAGTACGGCTCAACATATCCAAGCAGCCATACACTCTACTCTTACACAGACACGATCTTGGTAATGCACTTCGCAATGATTGGTCGCTTGCACAAGTGTGCCTCCCACAAAGAGTTCGTTAAGTGCCCTACCACGAAGCGATGGGCTCTAACAACAAACTCAACCTTACCTTTATCATGGTTCTAAACCACAATCAACCGGTAAGATTGATCATTCACCAAGGGTACCTCTATACCCTCAAAACACCCACAACACTAAGACTAGGAACTCTCAACTTTTGCATCTACAACGCAAGCTAAGAATACCTTGCAACCTATAGAACCTTCCTTGAGCTAGCACTATGGAACACAACATCCACCTTAGAGAGGATAAGATTCTACACAACCAACACTAACAACTAGATTCAAGCAAACTAAAACTTCGTAACTTCTCACTCACATCTTACGGCACACATGCACTCTCCACAGCCATCTACGGTAAGAACTTATCTAGCCAATGATGCAACTCTAATTTCCATCTAAAGCAACAATAAGCCCAAGGTTTACCAAGGTACACATCACAAAAATCGGTCTACTACACAACTGATGAGCTAAATGACTAACGCAATAGCTGAAACCAACACAAAACTTAATTACCTAACACATCCTCGGTTGCAACACTATTATCTCTAACCTGAGCAGTTGACTGCCTAGCAACGCCTCATACGCCAACCCTGGCAGTGGATCTCACAGGACCTCTACCTCGATAACCTGACAGTGCACCCTATCGGCCCAATATCCTCTCAATACTGGCCAACTAGCCTTTAGAAGCCTCAAGTGATAACCCTCGAAACTCAACTCCACCTAAACTACGAAGATGCTCTAGCGGCAAACCTTGCCCCTCAACTGGTGGTGCTGGCACACAAACACCCGTAAATGCTGCCTGAAAAGCATCGGTCATGGCCTGTATCGACGGTGCCATATCACCCACCCCTAGCCCAGCTAGTACATGTGGTACTTTCTCCGCTCCCTCTGGTGGATTAGGTGGGGGTGGTGGCAACCCTCCAAGAGGTACAACTTCTCATTCATCATCCTGCCTAGCTGCAGCAGCAATCGCGCTGGATCGCAACTCTCTTCTCGATTCCATCGTGCTAAAATATATCTAAGGCATAATAATCATTTCAAAACAAAAACAGTCAGGCCAGCCTCAAGAAAGAATCCAAGACTTTCATTTCAAGAAACAAAATTTTCCAAACTATAATAATAAGGCAATGGGTACCCCAAAACTTCCCCAACATAGCATACAACAGCCAACATTCATAATCAATCACCGTGCATATCAACCAGCGTACATACAACAATCACCGTGCAAATCAAACATGGCAACAACACAACAACCTCCCAAACGAACCAAACCTGGCTTTGATACCACGAAATGTAACCCCCTTGACCCGGCCTAGATGCTCAACCGAACCAAGAAAGCTACATTAGGTTTGCCGTAGCAAACCAAAGAGATACAACCAAACCCGGTCCATTTTTTTATTTTATCTTATCTAGATGCCAATTATTAACCCTACATTTTCATAAAGACATCAAGTGCAACCCCAACTCAATCGAGCATCAATTTGGCATCCAATTGATCATATTTGCAATTTAGGGACCAAATTGCAAATACAAATAATTTCAGGGTTAAAGCTCACTTTTAGGTTACCAACCCTTAATTAATCAGGTTTCAATCTTCCATTTCAAGTTTCAGCTCAAACCAATCACTGTATCACGTACAATTCCATTGGCAAGATCTAGGGACTAAAATGCAAAGAAAGCAAACTGCCCAAAGGTGACATTCACAGAATAAACGGTCATCCATATCGAAACGGGCAAGCCCATACCAATACGGTTTGAAACATCCTATTTTGGTACAACACCAAGCTGTATCGATACGCCTAACTAAAATATCAAACTTTTAAAATATTTTAAACTGTACTGATACAGTTTCTCAGGTGATCCGATATGCGAGTTCAAGTTGCAAAATTGAATTCCAGAGGCTAAAAATTGTATCGAAATGCCCATCCCCATATTCGTACGCCAGGCCAAATTTGCCTAGGCGTATTGAAATGCACAAGACCTGTACCAATCCTACAAACCTGAGATTGCCTAGCCGTACTGATACGGTCCCCCGCGTATCGGTAGGCCAAGGCCTGTAATGTCACATTTGGCTAATTTTTCATCCCAAAAGCATACTCAAACCACTCCAATATGCTCTAAACACAATACTAACATGTCAAACATGTCTCATGCCAGCTAACATCACAATTCTAACAACACAACAAGGATTCATGCATCAAAGAGGAAATCTACAGCCATGCTTCCTAGTATGCATCCAACTAACATATCAAAAGGTAAACCAGCACCAAAAACAATCCTCAAAGGCCATTTACAACCCAAGAGCAACTAAAGAAACATGCTCAAACAGGGAGTTTCACAAAACATCTCCCAAACCACAACAAGTACCCCATTGCCATTATTCATTATAGTCTAAACCAAAACATCCTTTGGGAACAAGTCTTTCCAAGATCCCCTTGCTTCTTGCTGCCTTCCAAAACCTCAATTATCTGCAATGATGGACAATGAGAGCGTAAGCACACAAGGCTTAGTGAGGAAAGCTCAAAAACAAACACCATCGAAGCATTTGAAACCATTTACTTAACATCATCCTTTGAAACCTCATGCCCTTTTAAAACATGCACTTTACACCATTAAAACCAGCATATTAAACCATATGCTAATGTATCATTATTCAACAGCAAGTCACATTGCACACCCTCCACTTAAGCCTTCCCATGCATTACTACCAAATGTAAAGCTTAAGGAGAAACATATATAACTCACATTATACAATGAAAACATTTCAATGATACATTAACAATTATATTGGCTTTCAAGTGATCATTAACAAGTTCAATAACAAAAGAGTTCATCGGATACATGGATTGAACAAGTGTTAACCCAACACTTCAAGCCATCTCAACTGGAATAGCGATACAATCACAATCACGGTACATTAACAACCTGGTATAATAACGACCCACGAGGACACCCATCGCAATCATCGGTTAGACGCTTAATCCACTAACCGGAGTATTCGGTACTATTTAACCCCTCTACCGTTAGGGTACTTGGATGGAGTACTCGGTACGCCGTATAAACCCCTCAACATCCAGGGTGACTTATTTACACTGCACTCAATCCTATGGTCGACCAACTATATCCAATAACAATTTTAAAACCAAAACACTTGACAATATAATTAACCAAATAACATTTACCTCATTGTTTTTTTCAAGCATTAAACCATGCCATTTATCCAAAGCAACAACCCTGCTTTAAAACACAAGTATAAACCATACTTACAAGGATCACTTACCATTTTCATCCTTCAGCAAAACATGCTTAAAAATAGTATATTGGATACTTTAAAACATGTTTAACGGTAGGTAACATGTAATTAAAACAAATGCATCAACCGTTTCGTAAAAACATGACCGAGAGGGTAAATCCACTTTATACTTACTTCTGAGTCTAGGTAAGCATTTCAAGCTCTACCTTAACTCCCAAAACTCTGTTCCCGAAACATAAAAATGCTTTAAACCATATTTTCACTCACTGATACGCGAAACCTCGATTCGCCGATGCGAAATCAACTATCTAAAGCCTCCAACGCTTCTCCAATCACTTTCAGATCAACCTCCCCTATTTTTACCACAAAAAAATAGAGGATTAATGCATCATAATGCATTCTAAACACAGCAACTACAATCCTTCTCGAATTTCCACAACACATTCACAATTAACCCTCCACAACAACTGAAAACATAAGCAAAACACTTTGATTCGCAACCTAGCTAACATCTATCAAATTAACATCACTTTCAACATCAAAACATGTCTAAAAATAGATCCAAAACAACCTACCACCTCTAGCAACCTTACAACCAAAGAAACACTACAAAATCTCAAAACTAACAACCTAAACAAATAGAGATTCTTAAGTTTCGGGATTCCATTGATAAAAATCACTTATCAACATTATTAAAACATCCAAAATATGAATCAAAGCAACCTTAATTACTAGAAATCAGATCCAATTCGCGAATCAACTCATTTTCCCCAAATGACTCAATTAAACATTAGGAAATCATCAAAATCAGATTAGAAACACAAAAACAAGGATCAAATGCTTGAGAATTTCAATAAAGAACCATACAATAGAGGAGATCTCGGACCTTACCCATATTGTGAAGTTTCTCCCTCAATTGATTTGTGAAAAACTAAGAAAACATAAGATTTCAATGAGATCTTGCATAAACAATCTTTATAAAACAATTTGAAACAATAAAATCAAGTTAGAAATCACCTCACCTCTAGAAATTTGATGAAAACGTGGTTTTCTGGTTGAGGAGAGACTGAAGAGAAAAAGTTGAGAGAAAATGGCATGATTTTTGTTTTGGAAAAGATAACTAACTTTTTAACAAAATCCTCTTTAATTCCAAATTAAACCACATGTTAAAATAAGTCAAATCAAGGGAGAAATCATCAGAAACCAATTGGTAAAATAACTCCTTAAAGATTCTAAGTTTTTGACCCATTTCATTTTAGTCACTAGAAAATCACAATTTTTAAAACTTTTATTTTGGTCACTAACCAAAATGTCCATCGTCCAAAACTCATTTTCCAAAATTGATTCCACCATTGTTAAATACATAATTAATAATGATTACTAAGCATTTTTCCATAATTTTCCAACACCAAAAATACTCGATCTCGAAACCAACTCAAATCTCAACTCCGGTCTACCGGACCGTCTAATAGACCACCAAACTGGTAAGCCCCAAAATCGGGGCGTTACACGTACTGATATGCGGGGGACCATATCGGTACAGCTAGGCAATTTTGGGCATTTCGTATCGGTACGGGTTCAGGGGTTTCGGTACAGTTGAGCGACACTAGAAAATTACTTTTTGAATCAAGCCCACGTACCGAACACTTGATGGTCGTATCGGTACGTTATTCCGGGATGTTAAATTGGATTTTGGGTTCGAGCTGGCATACCGGTACGATACAAAAGCGTACCAAAATGAGGTTAACGCACCGTATCGATACGGATGACAGTTAATTCAGCTAATGTCTTGGTTGCACAGTTCTAGTTTCTTTGAAGTTAGTCCCTGAATATTATTTTATCTATTAAATGAGTTTGAGTGATTGGATTGAGTTGAGAATTGACATGTGAGCATGAAATCTGGCTAATTGAGGATTGGTAATCCTAATTTTACCTTTGGCCCCGTAATTTATTAGTTTTACGTTTTGGTCCTTAACTTGTACGCTATGCAATTCGTTTCCCTTTTGTTGTTCGTTTCCTTCGTAATTCCATCCGCTGCAAGCATGAACACTTAGGCTTTAAAATATGGATCTAGATAAGATAAAATAAAAAAAGTATCGGCTTTCGTAATTATTCTCCAGTTTGCTTCAGCAAACCTAATGTAGTTCTCTCGATTCGGTCGAGCGTCTAGACTGGGTCGAGGGGGTTACACTACTCGCCTCAAACCATAACCCCACAATTGCTTAAATCACTGCACTAACGGAAGAAAAAGAGAGCGTAAGCATATAATGCCGAGTGAGTGCACTCGAATTGGATAAAACGTCAATGTATTTTTTAAAATAAAAACCCTTATTAAAAACCTGTATTAAAGCAAGTCAAACTCACCATTCCAAAACATTTAAATGAAACAAGCTTAAATAAGCCTAAGCAAAGTTCTAATACGCTTGAAACATGCATATTAAACCATATGTACAAAAGCTTCATTTGAAATATGCATAATTACCATATGCAAAACATGCATCATGGATCTCATGCATAATCACACATGCAAACCTCAATTTAAGCCTTCACATTCATATTCTTCCAATAGCAAAGCTTAAAGAGCGCAACATGTATAAACCATATTATATAAAACAAAATCCATTTATCATGATACATTAATTCATATATTGGCATTTAAGTGACCCAAAACCAAATCTTTCTATTTGTAAAACACATCGAATACACGGATTTCCCAAGTGGCTCATTCGACCACTTCACATACATCCTCGAACCGGAGCAAATGGTACTACTACCCCTCAATAGTTATTATGTATAAATCACCAGCGGGAGAATTTGGCACACTCTTGACCCCTCGACACACATGAGGCGACATATTATAGTGCACTTTAAACCCTATGGCATGCCAACTACATCCGATAACATTTATTTAATTGTTACTTAGCCAATATATTTTTTAAACACATTTACTTATTGTTTTTCATTTGCATTTAACAAAACATTACCATATGCAAAACCGCATTGCCAAAGGCAATAACCACATTCCATTTAGGAACCATTTCTTAATGCTCTTAGGCATCCATATTCTTAATAAATCATTGCATATCTTTTAAAAGGTGCATAAAACGGTAAGTAAATCAATCCATGCTTTTAAGCAAAAACATATAAATCAAGTCTCATAGCAAATCGCTATTCAAAAGGCGAAATAGGAAAAAGCTTACTTTTGAGCTTAGTTAAGCTTGCTAGGCTATAACCAAACTCCCAAACCTCAGTTCAAACTTTATTTGAAGAACCAACTCACATTTGCACTCACCAACTTGCTATCGCCTTGACGCCAACGCCTTGATGTCTAACCGAAACTCGTTCGAACACTTGCCATCTTCCACAAGAAAATGCAAGGACTATTATAAATTGGACCACACCAAAATAGCCAATTTATTATAGCACCACCACAACAACGTCACAACTGCAAACTAAAACCAAATTTCCAAGTTCCCATGCTTTCAATTTCCAATTTCAATCTTTCTTTCTTTCTTTCCTGTCTTTTTTTTCACCAAAACACGTGATTTAGAGAGCAGAAGCAGCTCTCATCCTGCTATGTTTCACGCCATAATGTATCCCCTTTTTTATTATTACACGGTGTAACTATACACAAACCCAAAAAAAAAATGGGCAGCCCCCTGTTTCGAACACACACACCCTTCACTCTTTTAATCCTTACGAACATTTCTTCGAACAAGTACAAAGCACTTTAATATGTGATCTAAAAATTCAATCAACACTCTAATAATTACCCTATCCAAGAACTCAAAATTTAAATTCAACCAATTATATTAATTCCGGAAATTAAATTACAAAATCAACTTTAGATAATTATTACCCACGCACAAAACATTAAAACTCTATAAAAATCATTAGATTACTACAATCTAATCAAGATTTATGAGAAAGTCCATTTAAATCCAATAATTCCATTAGAAATTCAATTTAATTATCCCAAAGCATGAGAAATCATAGATCAAGAATCAAAATCATGTAGAAAATTATTAAAGAACATTTCCTCACCTTGATTGATGAAAAACCAACTTGAAGATCAACTCCTCTCTTGATTTCCAACAAGAAAAATAGTGTATACGATGTAGAAATCAAAATCCTTAATCCACAATTTATTTTTAAATGGAAAAGAAATTGAAGTGCCACTTTAATCTCTTTTTACAAAATTTCCATTAATAAAATTTTGCAATTCTTGTAATATAGTCACTATGTAATTTAATATTAAATCAACCCATTTAAAATTACCCAAATTCAACTTTGTCCTTTGACAAACTCATTAAAATATTTTAAATTTTTTTTTGTCACGATAAATTTATCGAAAACCAATTTAATCAATCCAAATTATTTTTCAGAATTAATTAATTAGCTAAAGCCTAACCCAAATTTCCAACCCGTTTCCGATAATTCACCTGAATCTTCTAGCCCGTTTTCTAGGGTGTTACACCAATAGCACTGTTAACTCCTAAAAAATACTGATTTTTATGCTTATTTCGCAATGTTTTTGCTCGTCCTTGAGTATATATGTTTGCATTTAGTTGTTAAAATCATGCATTTGCATAAGGAGTTAGGTGTTGTTTTTTTAATAGTGTGAAGGGTTGTTTTTGCTGGTATTGATGCAAGTTAGAGGCAGGCAGGCATGGCAAAGCAGCGCAGGAGAAAAAAACAATAAAGGAATAAGAGAATTGTCGAGTCTTAGTTGGCACTATTGCACTAGAAATTACCATGCTCAGTTGGCAAAGGATTGACGTCCGATGCTCGGTCAAAGTAGTCGTTGAACCAGGTTCACGTTAGACCTAAAGTTCAAAAGGAAGATAAGATGATAGCGCTTCTATCCTAGTGCTTATCTGATTTTTAAAATTTCAAACCGATCCTAGGGTTTCCACGTACGCCTACTTATAAAGAGTTAATTGATGAGAGAATGTAACACCCCCTTCTCGACTCCGATCATCAGAGTTAAGTCAGAAATTTCACAAAACAAATACAATGTTGACAATGACCTTTTTCAAAAAAATACTATAAAATTTAAAAATCGTAAAAAAATATATATACTGACTTAAAACACAGAATCGGAGCTCCTTTACCTTTCAAAAATAACAAAATAGCTATTCAATAAATAATAGACTTTAAACTAAAATAGACATTTTTATTACATTTATACATGCCACTAAAATTAATTAAAAACCTCAAGTAGGATGTCATTACTGTGCTAGCTTAATGAAATTCTCTGAACTTGATGCAACACCTTGCTTACTCCAATATCCCGAATCACCTACGTGTGCACAATCAAACACACGCTAAGTACGAACTTAGTGAGGCAATAATCAAGAAAGAAAACAACTAAATAGGCTTATTCAATTTCATGACTTATTAAACCTCAAGGTTCATATATATATATATAACACGCCATATGCCAATATACTAACCTTTATATTGCATTGGTAATGATTTACTACATGTCAATGCCATCAAACTTTCATGCTTGTCCATTTGTCATAGTATGCCATATATGCATAAATGCATCATGATCACTAGGTATGTATTACCATCATGTTAAACATATATTAACATAATATAAACTGGAGATAAATTTCTTACCAATATACTTGCCATTTATTCCAAAAGCTCACAAGCTTATTCACATGTTTATCTTTTATTATCCAATAAACCATAGCCCAAATATAAGCCTATGAGGACCCTGGGTACACGAGTCAAATATGCACCGAAATGCTAATACACATAAGGTCGTGCCCACCATATGCACTAAGTGTCCTTTATATACACTATAGTGCTAAACCGAGTATGTAGCGTGCTGCTGGACTCTATGGCATGCCAACTATACCCTATCCCTCAATGACATACTTGAGCATATATTCCATATTTATTTCATCCATGGAAATGTATATCAACATAATTTAACATTGGGAGTTCATACCCGAAATAACATTCATAATATAACATCATATATAACTAGTGATCCATGCATTTATATTCAACTTTTGACATATTTAAAATATGTCAATCATATGCTCTATGACATAAATATAATGAAAAATAAATTTGGGTAGGCTCATCGCAAGCCATCCCAATGATGTATAAAACATCAATGTGTCATGATATGTATGCAGTTGCACTCACCTGGGCCACTTAACACAATGCCACACTAAGTCCTTGTTCGATCCTTTCTTTCATAGTATCTCGATCCTTCTTTGATTATGACTTGACTTCATTAATCACATGAATAAAATAAAATATTTGTTAGATTCAAATCTAACAATACCTTAAACATGTTGTCTAATATAATCATTCGAATATAAATTTTACTTTCTTCCTTATACTGTTCAATAACTCATGGCGGTCCTTAGTGACCAATTTGAACTTCCAATAATTCTTCCGAGCTTGCTAACTAACATTTAAATACAAAATGTTTCAAATTCCATTTTCTGACAGCTTGCGCTATAACACCCCTTTTCCCGTATCCAACACTGAATACGAGTCAGAGGTATCAAAAAACATTCATAAAACCCTCTACATTTGTAATTCGGTAAAATTTTGCTTTTTTAAAATATAGCAATGTATTTAGTTTTTATTTACAAATATAGTTTTTCGCGTAAAGTTTAAAAATAATATTTTCATCTTCAAATCAAGTTTATTTTCTGGCAGCAACTTATCAATTTATTTTGTCTTGATATAATTAATAATACTGCCTAAAAACTAACTGATTTAAAATTTATCCATATACCAAATAAAATACAAATTCTATCAGAGCAGCCATACCCTTTTAATATACATGCCAACTAGTAAATATCAAACAACATTAAAAGATATCTTACTGATAATGATGTACCTGTTATTGATTGATGATGTTCGCATATGCTCCTTACTCCAACAATTTCTTCTTTCCTACGTGTAAAACAGTTACAAGCTAAGTATTTACTTAGTGAGGCAATAATTCAAATTCAAGTACAATTTTCATAATATCAGTATTAATGATTATCAATGCATATGATCACCTTACCATTACATGCTCGTTAACATAAATAAATATGTATATCAAAGTGATAAGATTAGATCTTACCAAAACCATTGCCATTTCCATCCGAAGTTTCAATGCTTACCAGTACCTTTTTCCATTTCTACCTGCAAGCTTTCAAGCTTAACTTCCTGTTTCTTTTTTTATTCTTTTCAATTTATTTAGCCCAAGGTATCGAATTAAGAGATTCTATGTACACGAGTCATCCCCCTATACTTACTTGAGTATAGTGTATTTTTCGCACCGTAGTGCTTAGCACCCTAAGTACTTCCGTATACCCAAACCTTGCATTAGTATACCCTCATTGAGTAATTATAAAATTACACCGTAGTGCTTAGCACCCTAAGTGTTTCCGTATACCCAAACCTTACATGAGTATACACTCAATGAGTATTTATAAAATTTGCACTTTACCTGAAGTGCTTAGAATCTTTATATAGCTGTTTATGATTCTATGGCTAGCCAGCTATACCTTTGAACCTCTATATCATCTTGGGCTTTATATCATCAAATATTTCATCCATGGCAATGTATAGCAATTTATATTAACATGAAGCGGTTCATGACCGAATAACATTAATAGTAAACCATCATCAATAACTAGTGATCAATGCATTTATTTTCAACCTTTGACATATTTAAAGTATGTCAAATATATGATCAATGACATAATTATCATGACAATATATAAACCAGGTTGACTAATCGCAAGTCTTACCAGTGATGTATAAAACATCCATGCATAATGTTATGTATGCATTGCACTCACCTGGGCCATGGATTAATATGCCTCACTAAGTCCTCTTTGATCATTTCCTTCATTGTACCTCGGACCTCCCTTGATTCGAACTTAACTTCATAATTCAAATAAGTAAAATATTTGTTAGATCCCAATCTAACAATATCTTAGACATATTGTTCAAAATAATCATTCGAATACAAAATCTCCAAACCTTTTCTTTCCTTCCTCGTATTGTTCAAAAACTCAATATGCTCCTTAGTGACCAATTTGAACTTCCATTAACCCTTTTCAAGCTTATTAATCAACCTTAGATGCAAAGTGTATCAATTCTTATTTTCTGGCAGTTTGCAGTACCTCCAATTTGATTATGTTTGTTCTGAAAGAAACTAGATTCCATAAGCTTAGCAACCATGTAAATTAATAGCCCAAATTCAACTTGTACGATTTATGGTGAATTTTCAAAGTCAATTTCCAGTATTGAATTTCGGAACAGCCTTTTATACTGTTTTCTGACCTTTCACCACTTAAAAATTCATATCATTTTACTCGGAACTCGAAATCAGTTTCCATTTATTGGACACGAAACTAGACGAACAAATCTTTACATCGGTATAAAATTCACCTTCTAACCATTTTTTAGAATTTATGGTGAATTTTTAAAGTTACTGCCATAAACCAATTCTTTTCTACACAACCTCCATAAACAACTTCAACTTTTACACTTACTTCTCCTTACTTCTCTACTTTTCAATTTAGTCCAATCACTAGCTTTGAACCAACAACTCATCACATTCTTCACCAAATAATTATTCACAATAATTCTCGCTATTTTTCCTTATTTATCGAAATAGTCACTAAAATGCAAAGATAAGGATTCAAGCTTCTTAATTTTGCAATTTAGTCCTCAATTGAGCATCAATACCTTAATTCCATCATTACAACTAGAAATGAGATTTAACCCCCATACAAAACTTCAATTTGGATTTGGTCACTTAACTTTGACAAGTTGTCCAAATGGTCACTAATTCAATCAACATCAATTTTGCATTCTAACTTCATTTTCTTATCTCTAACATCATTAATAACACAAATTCTAAAAATTTAGATTTGGTCTTTCAACTTTTCAAGTTGCCGAAATGGTCCCTACACTATTTAACTTAGGGTTTTAATTCCAAGCAACAATCCAAGCTTACTAGATCGTTATTTCAACATCACAAACACAAAATTAAACTTGAATCCATAAACCCAAATCATATTCATAATAATCAAAACATGTAAAACTTAAATTCCAACTTAATATCATGATTTTAACATCATACTTGCTTGATTTCAACTTGGATTCAATCATGGAATCATAAAATCTCAAAAGCCCCAATTTGATCCATAAACCCTAATTTCTTTCTCATGTAAATTCTCATCAATCAAGCATGGATTCCATAAACTTTTGATATAAAAAGATAGAACTTGAAGAGTGGACGACTTTGTAGCTGAAGAGATTACCTGGAAATCGAGTTTCGGGGCTTGAATCGAACTTGGAATTTTTTCTCAAATTTTTTTCTTTCTTCGTCCCTTCAATTCGAAATTCAATATGAATTTTATTCATCTTTTTAACCATTTACTTTTATTTCCTCCAATTTATGCCACATGTATCTTAAAAATAAGTTTAAAATTCATTCAAATAGTGAAATTGCCAAATTGCCCCTTTATCCAACGGTTGAGATTGATTTTATCATAAATCAAGGGCCAAGATTTAATATTTAACTCCCTTCTTCGAAAATTGCCCTTTATAACTTCCAAATATTTCAAAATTGTCATTATTGCCAAATGACCAATTTGCCCTCCAACAAGTTTTTATTTACTAGTTTGTTCCAAAATTGCCATTCCATTACAATCTAGCTAGAATTCAACCAACCATAATAAATATTATTAAAATAGCATTTTATGACTTTTCCATAACTCTTGGATTAGTCTCTCGATTTTTCCATTCGATCCGATATACTGATAATTAATCCTTTACTCGGAAATAAACTGTAGGATTCATCTTGAATCAAACTAAAAATATTTACGACACTTGGAAATTAATTTTATAACCTTTCTCTATCATATGGCAAAATTTCAAAATTTTCCAGTTTGATCCGGGTATCCGAATTCCACTTAAACTTTAATAGCAAATTTCCCAATAATCAAAGTATCATATCGAACCAATAATTCCACATTCAATTCACAACTTTAGGTGATTTATTTATCTATGAAATAAAAACCCTTAACTTTTGGGAAATTACAACTTTAGTCCCCAAATTTTTCCAAAGTTTATACTTTAGCCATAAAATTTTAAAAACTTACATTTTGGTCACTACCTTTTTAAACTTCAATTCCCATTCCAATTTTCCATAGAATTCAACCAAACTTTAAGAATACCTTATTCATTTCACTGTCTGTCACATGAGACCTTTAAACCTTAGAATTTTCCTTTCCAAAACCCATAATTAAAGAAATCCCAACTTTCGCATTTTTGTCATTTTAGTCACTAAGTTAGCTTTTAAGCAATTATCTTAGTACTAAATGACCCTTAATCAACTTAGTAAATTTTGGGGTATTACAATTCTCTCCCTCTTAAGAAAATTCGTCCTCGAATTTTCAACATGCACATGATTCAAAAGGTGAGGAAACTATTTTCTTATATTTTCTTCATATTTCTCTCAAATATTTTCTTTAACGTTGTGATTTTTTTGTCAAAGAACTTTAACAAATGGGGTTGTCTTGTTTTCTTAGTTCTTTGACTCCATGTGCTAGGATATTTACCAATTCTTTTTCATAGCTTAAATCCAGATGAATCTCTATTTTCTCCGGAGTAACGACATGTGAGGGGTCTAATCAATATTTCTGAGCATCTATACATTATGAATCTTGTCCATTTCCAAAGATAAAGCTAGCTATTAAGCTTAACTATCAAACTAACTCCTTTCACGATTTCTTATAGCCCAATAAATCTTAAACTTAACTTTCTTTTTGTCTAAACCATAACACCTTCTTCCAAGGTGAAAACTTTAAGGAATACTTTATCCTTAACTTCATATTAAATTATTTTCTTTCAGAATCAACATATAGTTTCCATTATCGAGATAGAAATTCTTCCTTGATAATACAAATATCTATTAAACCTAACTTCCAAGTTTTCAGTTTCACTCTTTTCCACTTGTTTGAACCTTGACAGCATTTCTCATCAATTCTTTAAAGATATCTTATTTAATCCAATACGGTAATTTTTATTCTTGACTTGACAATCAAAACACCATCTTCTTTTAATGCAAATCTTGCATTCATAGCTCTTAAGATAACAATTGTCTTTCGACTGCGAGTGTCAGCTACCACATTAGCTTTTCTGAATGATAGTAAATGACCCTATCATAATTCTTAAGAAGCTCGATCCAACTTCTTTGCGTCAAGTTCAACTCTTCTTTAGTAAGCATATACTTTAAACTTTCATAACCTATATAAATATAGCATCGTTCATTGTATAAATAATGATGCTATATCTTTTAAAGCAAGTACAATCATTTCCAGCTCCAAATCCTAAGTAAGATAATTCCTCTCATATATCTTAAGTTGTCTCAAGCATAGACCATTACTTTTCTTTATTTCTTTCATAAGTACGCATCCCAAACGGTTATGAGAAGCATCGCTATACACCACATAATCTTTACCTGATTCTGGTTGTAGTGATATTGTGGCTTCTATTAAGATCTTCCTTAATGTATCAAAGTTTTCTTGCCATTTATCTATTCAACTGAATGTCATTTCTTTCCTCAATATCTTGATTAGTGGGGAAGCAATCATCGAGAAATTTTTACAACTTTCAATAATAACCAACAAATCCCAAGAAATTTCAAACCTCAGAAAATTTCTTCGGAGGTTCCCATTCAACTATAGTTTATGCTTTCTTGGGATCTACTTTTGTCCTCTTTGCTGAAATCACATAACCAATAAAGCAACTTTCGACAACTAAGATTCATACTTTAACTACTTAGTATATGGATTCTTTTCTCGAAAGATCTGAAGAACAATTCGAAGATGGACATTTTTGTTCTTCCTTTGCCTTTGAATAGGCCAAAATACTCGGCTTATCGGGTCAATTAATGCTGCAAAAGCATTTGTCAAACCGGCTGGCACTATCACAAACTCATTTATCCATTTTGAGTTTTAAAAACTATCTTTAGAAAAACTTCTTCCTTGGTCTTAAACTAACGATACTCTGATCGGAGATTGGTTTCGAAAAACATAGATGCACCTTTTAACTAATCAATAAAATCACCAGTTCTCGAAAGAGGATATTTATTCTTCACCGTCACCTTATTTAGCTGACGAAAATTTATACTTAATCTCATAGATCAATCTTTCTTTTTTCATAATACACTGGTGCACCCCAAGTGACACACTTGGCTTTATAAAACCTTGACCTAACATTTCTTGTAGCTGTACCTTTAACTCTCAAAGTTTGGTCAAAGTCATTTTATACAGGGCCATTAATTTAGGCGCAATGTCTGGTAACATTTTTATTTTGAATTTCACCTCTCTATCTGGAGGTAATTCCGAGTAACTCATCTGGAAATACAGCCAGATATTTTTGGACAGTCGAGTTATTTTCCAATTTAACTTTAATAGCCCGAGTGTCCACTACATTTACCAAGAAAACTTAACACCCTTATAACAACAATTTCTTTAATAAAACAAATGAAATTACATTGGAAAAAAGGATTTACCCATTTATCAACTACTACTATTTTGTACCTTCCTTGTTTTTCAATACTAATCGCTTTATGCGACAATTTATCATGACCTGATAGGAAGGTAGCCAATTCATGCCCACAATCATCTTAAACTCCTCAAAAGATAATTCCATTAAGTTTATTGGGAACTCTATTTCTTAGGTTTTTATCGAACAATTCCACATGTTCAGCTCTCCCTTACACTAGAACCCAACAATTTTGTGACTGCTATATTACCTGAAATGGGTTCTAAAAGGATATCTCGTTCACCACTCAACTTCATACTTACATACGAATTTGTAAAGCTAGGACCCATCAACATCAATACAGATTTATCCAAAAAGATGAGATGTACCTTTTATGATTTATGAATCATCCCAATCATTATCAGTCATGATGTTATAAACTCGGACTGATATGTGCAATCCTGGCTATGAAGCAAATTCAGATGGTTTTCAAATCTAGCTTAAATCTCGGAGCAACATGACATCTCCATCCAATTTCTTGGTATCCAAACAGTGGAATCCATCCAGTGTAATCCTTACATTATTCAGTTATAAATCAACAATCACTGGACCTTAATCTGCTTTTCCTTTCAATTCAGGTGTTTCTGAACTTTTCAGTTCCTTAATCCGGCACAAGCACTTCTTGTTGTACCAGTGCCCCTTTCTTGTTCCGATTTGTCTGAAGGGTTATCATTAACCTTATTGTTACTACTCTTGATTCCTTCCAAAGCTTCCAATTTACCAGTTCATCACGCTTTCTTGGCTCAAATATTTCTTATAATTTCTCCTAATTTACATTAGTAAGGAGCGACATCAATCGGATTATAAAAACATCATATCAATAATATTGATATCCTAGTGGCATGTATACTCTTTTTAATATAAAACCATTTTCATTTAGGTCGAGAATTGGCTAAACCTGCAGCTCTGATACCAATAAATGTAACACCCCTTTTCCTGTATCCAACACTGAATATGAGTTAGAGGTATCACAAAATATTCGTAAAACCCTTTACATTTGTAATTTGATAAAATTTTGTTTTTTAAAAAATATAGCAATGTATTTAGTTTTTATTTACAAATCTTGTTATTCGCTTAAAGTTTAAAAATAATATTTCCATCTTCAAATCGAGTTTATTTTCAGGCAGCAACTTATCAATTTAATTTGTCTTGATATAATTAATAATACTGCATAAAAACTGGCTGATTTAAAATTCATCCAGATACCAAATAAAATACAAATTCTATCAGAGCAGGCATACCCTTTTAATATACATGCCAACTAGTAAATGTCAAACAGTATTAAAAGATATCTTATTGATACTGATGTACCTGTTATTGATTGATGATGTCCATATATGCTCCTTACTCCACCCATTTCTTCTTTCCTACGTTTAAAACAGTTACACGCTAAGTATTTACTTAGTGAGGCAATAATTCAAATTCAAGTACAATTTTCATAATATCAATATTAATGATTAACAATGCATAGGATCACCTTACCATTACATGCTCGTTAACGTAAATAAATATGTATATCAAAGTGATAAGATTAGATCTTACTAATATCATTGTCATTTCCATCCGTAAGCTTTCAGTGCTTACCAATACCTTTTTCCATTTCTATCTGAAAGCTTTCAAGCTTATGTTCTTGTTTCATTTTTTTTCTTTGCAATTTATTTTGGCCCAAGGTATCAAATTAAGAGATTCTATGTACACGAGTCATCCCCCTTATACTTACTTGAGCATAGTGTATTATTGGCACCGTAGTGCTTAGCACCCTAAGTGCTTCCGTATACCCAAACCTTGCATGAGTATACCCTCATTGAGTAATTATAAAATTACACCGTAGTTCTTAGCACCCTAAGTGTTTCCGTATACCCAAACCTTACATGAGCCTACCCTCAATGAGTATTTATAAAATTTGCACTTTACCTGAATTGCTTAGAATCTTTATACAGCTGTTTATGACTCTATGGCTAGCCAACTATACCTTTGAACCTCTATATCATACTTGGGCTTTATATCATCAAATATTTCATCCATGACAATGTATAGCAATTTATTTTAACATGAGGCGGTTCATGACCGAATAACATTAATAGTAAACCATAATCAATAACTAGTGATCAATGCATTTATTTTCAACCTTTGACATATTTAAAGTATGTCAAATATATGATCAATGACATAATTATTATGACAATATATAAACCAGGTTGACTCATCGCAAGTCTTACCAGTGATGTATAAAACATCCATGTATAATGTTATGTATGCATTGCACTCACATGGGCCATGTATTAATATGCCTCACTAAGTCCTCTTTCATCCTTTCATTCATTGTACCTCGAAACTCCCTTGATTCGAACTTAACTTCATAATTCAAAAAAGTAAAATATTTGTTAGATCCCAATCTAACAATATCTTAGACATATTGTCCAAAATAATCATTCGAATTCAAAATCTCCAAACTTTTCTTTTCTTCCTCGCATTGTTCAAAAACTCATTTTGATCCTTAGTGACCAATTTGAACTTCCATTAACCCTTTTCAAACTTACTAATCAATTTTGATTTGGTCACTTAACTTTGAAAAACTGTCAAAATGGTCACTAATTCAATTCAACATCCATTTTGCATTCTAACTTCATTTTCTTATCTCTAAAATCATTAATAACACAAATACGCTCCAAATTCTAAAAAATCAGATTTGGTACTTCAACTTTTCAAGTTGCCGAAATGGTCCCTACACAATTTAACTAAGGGTTTTGCTTCCTAGCAACAATCCAAGCTTACTAGATCATTATTTCAACATCACAAACACTAAATACCTGAATCCATAAACCCAAATCATCTTCATAAAAATCAAAACATGTAAAACATAAATCCCAACTCAATATCATGATTTTAACATCATACTTGCATGATTTCAACTTGAATTCAATCATGGAATCATAAAATCTCAAAAGCCCCAATTTGATCCATAAACCCTAATTTCTTTCTCATGTAAATTCTCATCAATCAAGCATCGGTTCCATGAATTTTTTATGTCTAAATATAGAGCTTGAAGAGTAGAACGACTTTGTAGTTAAGAGATTACCTAAAAAACGAGTTTCAGGGCTTGAATCGAACTTGGAAATTTTTCTCCATTTTTTTCTTTATTCCTCCCTTCAATTCGAAATTCAAGATGAATTTTATTAATCTTTTGGACCATTTACTTTTATTTCCTCCAATGTATGCCACATGTACCTTAAAATGAATTTAAAATTCATTCAAATAGTGAAATTACCAAATCACCCCTTTATCCAACGGGTGAGATTGATTTTATCATCAATCAAGGGTGAAGCTTAATATTTAACTCCATTCTTCCAAAATTGCCCTTTATAACTTTCAAATATTTCAAAATTGTCATCCTTGCCAAATGACCAATTTCCCTCCAACTAGTTTTTATTTAAAGTTTGTTCCAAAAGTGTCATTCCATTACAATCTAACTAAATCTCATTAGAATTCAACCAACCATAATAACATATTCTTAAAGTATCATTTTATGACTTTTCCATAACTCTTGGATCAGTCTCTCAATTTTTCCATTCCATCTGATATATCAATAATTAATCCTTTACTCAGAAATAAACTGTAGGATTCATCTTGAATCAAACTAAAAAATTTCCAGTTCGATCCGGGTATCTGAATTCCACTTAAACTTTAACAGCGTTTTTCCCAATAATCGAAGTATCAGATCGAACCAATAATTCCGCATACGATTCACAGCCTTAGGTGACTTGTTTATTTATGAAATAAAAACCCTTAACTTTTGGAAAATTACAACTTTAGACCCCAAACTTTTCCAAAGTTTTTACTTTAGCCTTAAAATTTTCAAAATTTACATTTTGGTCATTACCTTTTTAAACTTCAATTCCCATTCCAATTTTCCTTGGAATTCAACCAAACTTTAAGAATACCTTATTCATTTCACTATCTATCACATGAGACCTTTAAACCTTAGAAATTTCCTTTCCAAAACCCATAATTAAAGAAATCCCAACTTTCACATTTTTGTCATTTTAGTCACTAAGTTAGATTTTAAGCTATTATCTTAGTACTAAATGACCCTTAATCAACTTAGTAAATTTTCGGGTATTACAATTCTCTCCCCCTTAAGAAAATTCATCCTCGAATTTTCAACATGCACGCGATTCAAAAGGTGAGGGAACTATTTTCTTATATTTTCTTATTATTTCTCTCAAATCTTTTCTTTAACCTTGTGATTTTTTTGTCGAAGAACTTTAACCAATGGGATTGTCTTGTTTTCTTAGCTCTTTGACTCCATGTAATAAGATCTTTCCAGTTCTTTTTCATAGCTTAAATTCGGCTGAATCTCTATTTTCTCCAGAGTAACAACACGTGAAGGGTCTAATCAATATTTCCTGAGCATCTATACATTATGAATCTTGTCTATTTCCAAAGATAAAGTTAGCTATTAAGCTTAACTATCAAACTAACTCCTTTCACAATTTCTTGTAGCCCAATAAATCTTAAACTTAACTTTCTTTTTGTCTAAACCATAACACCTTCTTCCAAGGTGAAACTTTTAAGGAATACTTTATCCTTAACTTCATATTAAATATGTTTTCTTTCAGGATCAATATATAGTTTCCATTATAGATATAGAAATTCTTCCTTGATAATACAAATATCTATTAAACCTAACTTCCAAGTTTTCAGTTTCACTCTTTTCCACTTGTTTGAACCTTGACAACATTTCTCATCCTTTCTTTAAAGATATTTTATTTAATCCAATACGGTAAATTTTATTCTTGACTTGACAATCAAAACACCATCTTCTTTTAATGCAAATCTTGCATTCATAGCTCTTAAGACAACAATTGTCTTTCGACTGAGAGTGTCAGCTACCACGTTAGCTTTTTCTGGATGATAGTCAATGGCCCTATCATAATTCTTAAAAAGCTTCATCCAACTTCTTTGCGTCAAGTTCAACTCTTCTTTAGTAAGCATATACTTTAAACTTTCATAACCTATATAAATATAGCATCACTCACTGTATAAATAATGATGCTATATCTTTTAAAGCAAATACAATCATTGCCAGCTCCAAATCCTAAGTAAGATAATTCCTCTCATATATCTTAAGTTGTCTCAAGCATAGACCACTACTTTTCTTTCTTGCATAAGTACGCATCCCAAACCGTTATGAGAAGCATCACTATACACCACATAATCTTTACCCGATTATGGTTGTAGTGATATTGTGGCTTCTATTAAGATCTTCCTTAATGTCTCAAAGTTTTCTTGGCATTTATATATTCAACTGAATGGCATTTCTTTCCTCAATATATTGATCAGTGGGGAAGCAATCATCGAGAAATTTTTTACAACTTTCGATAATAACCAACAAATCCCAAGAAATTTCAAACCTCATAAACTTTCTTCGGAGGTTCCCATTCAACTATAGTTTCTGCTTTCTTGGGATCTACTCTTGTCCCTTCTGCTGAAATCACATAACTAATAAAACAACTTTCGACAACTAAAATTCATACTTTAACTACTTAGTATATGGCTTTCTTTCTTGGAAGATCTCAAGAACAATTCGAAGATGGACATTTTGTTCTTCCTTTTCCTTCGAATAGACCAAAATATACTCAATGAACTCTACCAACAATTGGTCCAAGTAAGGTTGAAATACTCGATTTATCGCGTCAATTAATTCTGCAGAAGGATTTGTCAAACCGGCTGACACTATCACGAACTCATTTATCCATATCGAGTTCTAAAAACTATCTTTAGAACATCTTCTTCCTTGGTCTTAAACTAACGATACTCTGATCGGAGTTTAGCTTTGAAAAACATAGATGTACCTTTTAACTGATCAATAAGATCACCAGTTCTCGAAAGAGGATATTTATTCTTCATCATCACCTTATTTAGCTGACATAAATCTATACTTAATCTCATAGATCAATATTTCTTTTTTCAGAATACACTGATGAACCCCAAGTGACACACTTGGCTTTATAAAACCTCGACCTAACATTTATTGTAGATGTATCTTTAACTCTCGAAGTTTGGTCAAAGTCATTTTATACGGGGCCATTAATTTAGGCCCAATGCCTGATAACATTTTTATTTTGAATTTCACCTCTCTATCTGGAGGTAATTCCGAGTAACCCATCTGGAAATACATCCAGATATTTTTGGACAGTTGAGTTATTTTCCAATTTAACTTCAAGAACCCGAATGTCAACTACATTTTCCAAGAAAACTTAACACCCTTATAACAACAATTTCTTTAATAAAACAACTGAAATTACATTGGAAAAATGATTTACCCTTTTATCAACTACTACTATTTTTGTACCTTCCGTGTTTTTCAATAGTAATCGCTTTATGCGACAATTTATCATGACCTGATAGGAATGTAACCAATTCATGCCCACAATCATCTTAAACTCCTCGAAAGATAATTCCATTAAGTTTATCGGGAACTCTATTTCTTAGGTTTTTTTCGAGCAATTCCACATGTTCAACTCTCTCTTACACTACAACCCAACAATTTTATGACTGCTATATTACCTGAAATGGGTTCTAAAAGGATATCTCGTTCACCACTCAACTTCATACTTATATACGAATGTGTAAAGCTAGGACCCATCAACATCAATACAAGTTTATCCAAAAAGATGAGATGTACCTTCTATGATTTTCGAATCATCCCAATCTTTATCAATCATGATGTTATAAACTCGGACTGATATGTGCAATCCTGGCTATGAAGCAAATTCAGATGATTTTCAAATCTAGCTTAAATCTAGGAGCAACAAGACAGTTCCATCCAATTTCTTGGTATCCAAACAGTGGAATCCATCCAGTGTAATCCTTAGATTATTCAGTTGTAAATCAACAATCACTGGACCTTAAAGCTAGAATCCTTATCTTCACCAAATAATTATTCACAATAATTCTCCCTAATTTTCCTTATTTACCGAAATAGTCACTAAAATGCAAAGATAAGGATTCAAGCTTCTTAACTTTGAAATTTAGTCCTCAATTCAACATTAATACCTTAATTCCATCATTACAAATAAAAATGAGATTTAACCCCCATACAAAACTTCAATTTTGATTTGGTCACTTAACTTTGAGAAATTGTCAAAATGGTCACTAATTCAATTCAACATCCATTTTGCATTCTAACTTCATTTTCTTATCTCTAACATCATTAATAACGCAAATACGCTCCAAATTCTAAAAAATTAGATTTTGTCCTTCAACTTTTCATGTTGCCGAAATGGTCCCTACACAATTTAACTTAGGGTTGTGTTTCCTAGCAACAATCCAAGCTTACTAGATCATTAGTTCAACATCACAATCCCTAAATTAAACTTGAATCCATAAACCCAAATCATCTTCATAAAAATCAAAACATGTAAAACTTAAATCCCAACTCAATATCATGATTTTAACATCATACTTGCATGATTTCAACTTGAATTCAATCATGGAATCATAAAATCTCAAAAGCCCCAACTTGATCCATAAACCCTAATTTCTTTCTCATGTAAATTCTCATCAATCAAGCATGGATTCCATGAATTTTTTTATATCAAAAGATAGAGCTTGAAGAGTAGAACAACTTTGTAGTCGATGAGTTTACCTGAAAATCGAGTTTCGGGGCTTGAATCGAACTTTGAAATTTTTCTCCATTTTTTCTTTCTTCCTCCCTTCAATTCGAAATCCAAGATGAATTTTATTCATCTTTTTGACCATTTACTTTTATTCCTCCAATTTATGCCACGTGTATCTTAAAAATGAATTTAAAATTCATTCAAATAGTGAAATTACCAAATTGCCCCTTTATCCAACGGTTGAGATTGATTTTATCATCAATCAAGGGCCAAGATTTAATCTTTAACTCTCTTATTCCAAAATTGCACTTTATAACTTTCAAATATTTCAAAATTGCCATCTTTGCCAAATGACCAATTTGCCCTCTAACTAGTTTTTATTTAATAGTTTGTTCCAAAATTTCCATTCTATTACTATCTAACTAATTCTAGTTAGAATTCAACCAACCATAATAAAATATTCTTAAAATAGCATTTTATGACTTTTCTATAACTCTTGGATTAGTCTCTCGATTTTTCCATTCGATCCGATATACCGATAATTAATCCTTTACTCAGAAATCAACTGTAGGATTCATCTTGAATCAAGCTAAAAATATTTCCAATGCTTGGAAATGACTTTTATAACCTTTCTCTATCATATGGCAAAATTTCAAAATTTTTCAGTTCGATCCGGGTATCAGAATTCCACTTAAACTTTAACAGCACTTTTCCCAATAATCGAAGTATCAGATCAAACCAATAATTTCGCATTCGATTCACACTCTTAAGTGATTTGTTTATTTATGAAATAAAAACCCTTAACTTTTGGAAAATTAAAACTTTAGTCCCCAAACTTTTCCAATGTTTACACTTTAGCCATAAAATTATCAAAATTTACATTTTGGTCACTACCTTTTTAAACTTCAATTCCCATTTTCCTTGGAATTCAACCAAACTTTAAGAATACCTTATTCATTTCACATCTATCACGTGAGACCTTTAAACCTTAGAAATTTCCTTTCCAAAACCCATAATTAAAGCAATCCCTACTTTCGCATTTTTGTCATTTTAGTCACTAAGTTAGCTTTTAAGCTATTATCTTAGTACTAAATGACCCTTAATCAACTTAGTAAATTTTGGTGTATTTCATGCGCTACCATCAAAGATCTACTTATACAGAGCATAATACATGCTGGATCTTAATTTCCTTTATACTGGAGAAGCTAGATTCGATATCGGTTCTCACGGTATAAGCAACATAAATTAATAAAATCTACAAAAATTATGAAAATTCCTTAGATTCACGTCACAGAGCTGTCCAAGCAGAAACTGCTCTGTAAGTTTTCGGGTCTTCATTCGATTATAAATTCATATCTTTTAACTCAGAACTGAATATCAGTTTCTGTTTATTGGAAACGAAACTAAACTAACAAATCTTTACAACGGTATAAAATTCATCATCTAACCATTTTTGTAGAATTTTTGGCGAATTTTAAAACTTACTGCCATAATTCAAATTCCAACATAACTTTCCATGAATAACTTCTAATTTACACCAACTTCTCCTTATTTCTCTACTTATCAATTTAGTCCTATCACTTTACTTCAAATGGCTAGAGTAAAGCTTGTATTCATATGTTCTCTTTACATCCTTCATTAAAATAAGCTTAAACCTTTACTCCTCTTTTTTTCTTTATTTGTCAAAATTGTTACCCAATTTCCAATATAATGATTCAAGATTCTTAACTTTGCAAATTAGTCCTCAAATAACAATACTACCTTAATTCCATCATTTTAACTAAAAATCAGATTTACTCCTTTTACATATCCTCTTTGCCGAATAGATCATTCAAGTTTGACAAATTATCAAAATGGTCACTAATGCGATTAATCAACGGTTTAGCATTCTAACTTCATTTGCGTGTCTCTAACATCATTAATAATGTAGATACACATCAAATTCATAAAAAATTAGATCTAGTCCCTTAATTTTAAAGCTTGTCGAAATGGTCCATGTGTATTTAACTTAGGGTTTTGCTTCCAAACAACAAATCAAGCTTATTAGATCATTAATCCAACATCACAAACCCTAAGTTAGACTTGAATCCATAAACCCTAATCTTCTCTATACAAACCAAAATATGTAGGGTTTAAATCCCAACTGAATAACATGATTCTAACATGTATGATTCTAACTTAAAATCAACCATGGATTCATAAAATCATAAAAGCCCCAATTTGTTCATAAACCCTAATTTCTTTCTCATATCAAATATCGTCAACCAAACAAGTATTCTATGAATTATTTACATCAAAAGATTGAGCTTGAAGAGTAGAATAACTTTGTAGTTGGAAAGATTACCTGAAAACTGAGATTCGGGGTTTAAATCGAGCTTATAAAATTTTTCTTTTATTTTTCTCTTCACCAAGATTTTGGAGGGTATTTGGCTGATAATTCCTTCATCTTTCATGTATTTAAGACACTTGCATTATGAAAAAAATTAATTTTTAATTTAATAAATTCCACTTTCCAAAAATACCCTCCAACTAGATCTATATTTCTAATTTGCCATTTTGTAACATTTCAACTAGACTTATTTGGAATATAATCAGCAATTATTCGTCGATAGAAAAAAAAATCTCAAAATTCCTTGCATGTCCCTTTTGGGCAAAATGACCAAAATGCCCTTTATCGATCAACTTATTCACAAAATTGACATTCTATGTTGTTTCAATCGATTTAAATTTTTTTTCGATCTTTTTAACATCCATATATTCATAAAATGATATTTTATTACTCTTCTAAGGTCCATGGAACTATCTCTGAAATTTTAGCTTGATCCGATTATCAAAATATTTTTTGAACTTTATCGCTTTATAGCCATTAATACAAACTCCGTATGAAAAATCCAGGTAACACGGAAACGTAATTCTTGGGGGTAAACTATTCATTTAAGGGGTTAAAATACATAACTTTTGAAAATTGCACTTTGATCCCTAAACTTTTCCGAAGCTTCTACTTTAGCCACAAAACTTTCAAAATTTACATTCCGGTCGTAGCCAAAGATTGGGATATTACGGAGAATGAGTAATCGGGAGGCTGCACCGTGGTGAAAGAGGAAGCCTAGAGGCTACGTGGTTCGACCATCTTAGACCGAGAGCTATGGAGCAATTGAAGGGCTGCATCGACGGACCTCTTTCTTTGACTATTCTCGTAGTTTAATTTTTATTTGAATGGTGATGTTGATATGCGATATTTTGCGGATGGATCCCCCAACCATGAACTAAGCTTTTACAGTTGGTTGGGGATGTTTTTGATTAATGCTCAGTTTATGTTTGGTTTTTTATAATTTAAATATCTTGACATTATTGTCTATCTACTAGCACTTCATTTCCTTATATTCTTTGCCGTGCGACAATTGAATTGTATGCTTATTATGCCTTAATATCTTAACAAACTTGAGGGGTGACGATCAGTTGCCAAGTACTAAGGAGAGAAACTTCGACATAAGATGTTCAAGTAGATGAGCTTACTTTTGGAGTGAATCTACCCCTTACGGATAAAGATTGACACTTAATCAAGTTAATTAATGAAAAGCTTCACTATACACATATAGGGGTTTTATCGTGGTTAACTTAGGGTATTGCCATCAATAGTGCCATACTATTTTTAAATCTATTCAACAATAAATCCAAGGCATGACATTATTATAAGCTAACATAGTTAGCGTGAAATCCAGGCATCCCTTGCCAATGCTCATCATTCATTTGAATACTTTTTCGTTTGCCAAAATGTTTCCACTTTTATTACTTTATTTTAGATATCTTTTAAATCAAAACCCAAATCATTTTCAAACACTCTTGATCCCCTCTAACAAGTAAATATTAAGCAATTAAGTTCCTAGTCAATCCCTGTGTATTCGATACTCATCTTACTGTTGTAATACTTGCTGACCTTGTATACTTGCAAGCAAGAAGACATATCCTTGTCATTATTTTCTAGCACTTTTACACTAAATATATAATCTTTTGCCAAGCGTTAGCACAGTCGAGAAACACATATAAAAAAAGCTGAACAAGGTAGGATTCATCCAAAATTAAAGAGATGATGCTAAATATCCTTTACTCAAACAAGCAAATTTATTCATGCCTAGTTACAATTCAATCATCCAACATATATATCCAACCAACTCATCAACAATTGGTATGATTCAAGATTTAAGCATCAAATGTAAGCAAAAGATTTTTAACACAAAAAGAACCTTGCCTTTGCTTTTTTTTGACATGGGGGTGCATTTCAAATCCTAGGTGTATACCCCCAAACTTAAAGATTGCATTGTTCCCAATGCAAATATTGAATGCAATGAAAGAATACATAATTCAGAGACAACAATGGATGTAATGACAATAAAACTAAATGCAATTGCAATGGCAATGCTAATGTAATGACAAAATTACACTATATGAATGCATGCCTACAAAAATCAAAACACTAATTCAGTCATTGCTCTATAGTGGCAATTGTGGAGCGAAGCTTCTTCTTTTACCCTTTTTCTCCTCCTCGCGCTTCTTCTTATGCTTGTCCTTTGATTTGAAGCGCTTGCGCCTTTTCTCTTTTTTCTAAAGAGCAGCATCTTGTTCATGTCCAGGCTCTTCTTCCCGTTTCTCGACATCATCGGTCGTCACTATAGTGGGAAAGAACTGGGATGGTGCTTTTTATACCACCATTGTAGGAGGATAGTCCTATTGTTCTTCCACTTTAGAGACAACTTCTGCCTATCTCACTCTAGCTTAGGTCCTTCAAATGTTACATCCACAAACTTGGATGCAACAAACTTGTCTTCAACATCAATGTCTTCAGCAACAACGTCTTTAACATCAATCTTCTCAACTTGGGTACTCTCATCTTCATCAACATATTTCATAACAATTTATATTTTTTGGAAAGGTATGGTTGTGTCTACATCAGTTGTGACATTCAAATCAAATAGGCAGTCACGGGCTAAAAGGACCACATTAGGTTTGCCAAAACAAACACGAGCTAATAACCTAAATCAGGTCCAATTTAATTTTCCTTTTTATCTTGTCTAAATGCAACAAATTAATTCCTACAGTGAACATGCTTCAGCGGAAACGTTACATTCAAAATAGATTCCAAATAGGGATCAATTGTTCAAAAATGCACATTAGGGACCAAAACATAATTTTCATACATTACAGGATCTTTATTAAAATTAAGTTATTAATCCTTATTAGTCCAATTCCAAGCTCACATGTTAAATTCCAGCTCAAAACAATCATTCGAACTCATTCAATTGCATACATAACATTCAGAGACTAACTGCAAAATTTCCAAACTTCAGCAAACTGATATGCACAAATACAACAGGGCGTACCGATACGGGCAAGTCTATACCGATATGGCTTAACAAACATAATGGCTACTCGTACCGATACACGTACAACCGTATCGATACGGTGTGTTGACCCATTAGTACCGATCCCCCTTGTGATTTCTCAAAAACTCAAAATTTCGATGACCAAAATGTGTATCAATACGGTACCCCATGTATCGATACGACTCTTTAGGAATGAAGGGGTCATACCGGTACTCAAACTCGTGTATCGATCCTAATGCAAAAAACTTCAGGGTGTACCGATACTCGGCTAACCATAGCGGTACCCCTTTGTATTTTACACTTAAAGCGGAGCCGTTTCAGACCCTGCGTACCGATCCCTGGGTACTCGTACCGGTAAACGAAGGCCTGTAATGACCTCTAGGTCCAACATATGACTCATTGGCTCTCTTCAACCAGCATTAAACAACTCCCAAACAACATAAAGCATCAAAAGAATGTTAGACAACAACGTAACAGCATTTTAAGCAAACCTAGCAAGCCTAACACTCGCATCCACATCATCGATAGCCATGCTCCCTACTCAACAAGTAAAAAGCTCAAACCAACCTTCAAAATATCATAAAAGTCCAATTACACATCCAAAATATCAACATAAACTTGCACAACTACGGAGTTTAGCAAACAACCCTCCCAAACGACAAATGACCACATTGTCGTTATTACTACAAGTCTAAATCAAGTCATACTTTCAGAAACACAAGTCCTTGGATTTTCTTTTGCTTGCTGCTGCCTCCAACCTTTAATTCTCTGCATTGATAGAAAGAGAGAGTGTAAGCACACTAGGCTTAGTGAGGAATGCTCAAAACCAACCATCGTCAATGTGTTTAAAATCATTTGACAATCGTTTTGAATACCCACTTTCCAAAACACTTTGCAAACATCATTTTAACATCATACCTTATCAAACCATGCACTTAACCTTTAGAAAACATGCATATTAAACCATATGCAATATGTATCATGGAATTTAACAGCAAAATCCCATTTGCTACCCTCAATTTAAGCTTTCCCATGCATACTACCAATGCAAGGCTTAAAAAGTAAAGCATGTTTAATTCATCATTGAACAACATAATCCATCTCATGATACATCATCAATTATATTGGCTTACAAGTGATCATTAACCAAATTCCATCTCAATCGGAACTAAAGGTACATTTACAATCGGGTACAATCACAACCCTAAACATCGGTTGGATGCATAACCCACTAACGGGAGTCTTCTGTACTGTAACCCCCTTGACCCGGCCTAGTCGCAAGACCAAACCGAGCAAGCTACATTAGGTTTACCGAGGTATACCGTGAAGATGAAACTCAAAACACGACCATTTTTTTCTTTTATCTTATCTAGAGAAATAATTATCAACCTATATGTACATACTGATCATAAGTGTAAACTCAACTCAATTGGGCATCGAATTAACATCCAATTGTGTACTATTACAAAATAGGGACCTAAATGTAATTTCCATAAGTTAAGGGTTCAATTAACAAATTAAGTTTACCAATCCACAATTAAGTTCATTTCATACAAACTCATGAAATTTCATCGCAATTAGATCACCACAGCACCCTCATCATTCAAACAATTAGGGACCAAGTTGTAAATTTGCAAAACTATAAGGACTTACTAAAATTTGATTTACCAATCTTCAACTAGTCATGTTTCATGCATTCATGTCAAATTTCAGCTTAAAACAACCATCCAAACTCATTCAATTACATACACAACATCTAGGGACCAAACTGCAAGATTTCAAAGCTTAAATCGAACATATAACTGAAATAACGGTCCTTGGTTTTGGTACACGGGTTTTTGGATCAATACGAGGCCAAATTATATTAGAGGTTTCGAAACCACCCCTACAGGTTTCGAATACAGAACTTAAAACACGTACTGGTACGACTCCCCGCGTACTGCACCCCAAGCCAAAATTGGCCTACAGGTTTCGAAACCAGGGTCTAGGTTTCGAAACCTCTAAGCTTGGAATGAGAATTTTAACTGGTTTTTCATCCATTTATGATTTCTGAAACACTTAAACTTGCTTCAAACCTATATCCAACATATTCAAGGATCGAACCACATCAAAGTATCACAGATTCAACATCGATTCATGGCATCTTGCATCAAATGAAAATCTATAGGCATGCTTCCTAGAAACCAATCAAGCAACGCATGAAACTTCAAACCATCACCAGAAACACTTTATAATGGCCATTTACAATTCAAGAGCAACTAAACAAACTTGCTCGAACAGGGAGTTTAACAACCATCTCTCGAAACATCAACGGAAACCCCATTGCCCTTAATACTTATAGTCTAATTCCAAAAAACATACTTTGATTACCAAGTCTTGTTGAGATCCCTTGCTTCCCGCTGCCTCCCTAACCTTTAGTTCTCTACATTGATGGACAAATGGAGCGTAAGCACACTAGGATTAGTGAGGAGTGCTCAAAAACGACACACCATCAATGCATTTAAAACCATTTTCCATCAACACTATGCAATTCCCATTTCAAACCATATTTATCATCATATAATACATCATGCCTTTAAAACCATGCACTTTAACACTTTCAAAACCAGCATATTAAACCATATGCAATATGTATCATTAACCAACAACAAATCCCATTGCTAACGTCAATTTAAGCCTTCCCATGCATAACAACCATATGCAAAGCTTAAAGAGTAAACATGTTTAAATCACATTATACAACATAAACCTTTTAATGATACATTAACAATTATATTGGCTTACAAGTGATCATTAAACAAGTCCATTAACAATCGAGTTCATCGGATACACGGATTCAACAAGTGTTAACCCAACACTTCAAGCCATCTCAACCGGAATAGCGATACAATCATAATCATGGTACTTAACAACCGGGTACACTTTCAACCCACGGGGACGCCAACCCCTTTCATCGGTTAGATGCTTATCCCACTAATGGGAGTTTTCGGTACCGTATAACCCCTCAACCGTTAAGGTAGTTGGATAGAGTATTCGGTACACCGTATAAACCCCTCAACATCCAAAGCGACTTATTTACAGGGCACTCAATCCTATGGCCGGCCAACTATATCCGATAACAATTTTAAAACCACATCACTTGCCAATATAATTAACCAAATAACATTTACCTCACTGTTTTAACATGCATTAAACCATGCCATTTCCAAAGCAACAACCATGCTTTAAAACACAAGTATAAACCATACTTACAAGGATCACTTACAATGTGCATCCTTCAGCAAAACATGCATAAAAACAATATATCGAATACTTTAAACATGCTTAAAAAGTAAGTACTTGAACATTAAAACCAAGTGCATAAAATCATTCGAACAAGCACGACCGAGAGAGAAAATCCATTTTACTTACTTCCGAGTTTAAACCAGCGTATCAAGCTAATTTTAAACTCCCATACTCTACCTTTAAAACATTCCAAAGCTGGAGTCCACGTTCTCTATCACCGATACGCGAAACCTTGATTTGTCGACACGAAAACAACCATTCGAAGCCTCCAAAGCTTCCCGGATCCATCTCCCCTATTTTAACCACATTACAACAGAGAATTAATGCATCTCCATGCATTTAAAACATTGCAACAACAGATCCTCACGGATTCTCACATTCACCTCACAATTACCCAACCACAACAACTGAAAACACCATTTAATCCTTTCCAAACACAACCCAACCACAACCTATCATTCTAACACCACATTTATTATCAAATAACATCTAAAAACAGAACCAAAACAACCTAACGCCTCCAACAATCACACAGCCACCACAACACCACAAAAACACACTTCTAGCAACATAAACAATTAGAGATTCAAGAGTTTCGGGATTCCATTGACAAAATCGACTTATCAACATTATTATACATCCAAAATGTGTTTAAACTCAATCCATAACATTGGAAAATCAGATTCAATTAGAATCTTTCTCTATTTCATCAATTTTACTCAATTAAATTAATTAATTCAATATAAATACATCAAATCAGATTATAAACCATAAAGCAAGGATCAAATACATGGGAATATCAATAAAGAACCATTCAATAGAGGAGATAACGGACCTTACCCCTATTGTGTGATTTCTCCCTCAATTGGCTTGTTTAAAGCTAGGAAAATACAAGATTTCAATGAGGTTTTGTAAATCAAAGTCATATAATCAATTGTAGATCAAGAATCTAAGTAAAAAGGATCCCTCACCTTTGGTTTTTGATGAAAACTTGAGTGTTTAGTAGAAAAGAAGTGGAGATAAAAGTTGAGAGAAAAGTTACATCAAATTTGTTTAAAAGCAAATAACTAACTTTAATATCTAAAACCCCTTTTAATTAACTTTTAAAACACATGTTAAAATGATTTAATTTAAGGGAGAAATCACCAGCAAAACTTGGTAAAATAGCTCCTTATGGATTCTAATAATTTGACCCTTTTCATTTTAGTCACTTTAAAAATAGTTTTCAAAAATTGCATTTTGGTCACTAGCCAAAATGTCATACCTCCAATTCTCATTTTCCAAAATTGATTCCACCAATATTAATCATATATTAAAACATGATTTTTAACCATTTTACATATTTTTATCTCACCGAAAAATATACGGTCCTGAATCTGACTCCAATCTCTAACCCAGTCCACCGGACCGTCTAATAAACCTCAAAACCACTAGGCCCAAAACTGGGGCATTACAACTCCCCCCACTTAAGAAATTTTTTCCTCAAAATTTACTCGGAGATAACAAAAGCGGAAACCGCCCCAACTTCTCCGACTTACATTCGCACGCGGCTTCCTAACACTACGGTGTCTCCGCAACACCTTAACAAGGCCAACCAATATGCCACCCAGAACTCTACCGCTGGAAACAAGGATCTCCACCAGGTCCTTCACACAAGATAACTCGGATCTCAAAACAATGCCTTACACCGGTACAACATGCAAGGAATCCAACTGATACCTTCGCAACATTATCACATGAAACACATCATGGAACCCCTCCAACACAAGAGATAAAATGATATTTATGGAATAGTGGGCGGTTGAGAAGGAACTAATTTAGTTAGACTATAATGGAAAGGCAATTTTTAAACAAACTAGTAAATAAAGACTAGTTGGAGGGCAAATTGGTCATTTGGCAAGGATGGCAATTTTGAAATATTTGAAGTTACAAAGGCCATTTTTGGAAGAAGAAAATTAAAGAGTAAATCTTGGCTCTTGATTGATGATAAGATCAATCTCAACTGTTGGATAAAAGGGCACTTTTGTAATTTTCCTATTTGAATGAATTTAAAATTCATTAATATAATACAAGTGGCATAATTGGAGCAATTCAAAATTGAAAGACCAGATAGATGAAGCTTTCTTCATCTTTCAACTTTCAAAATTTGGGGGAAAAATGGAAGAAATTTTCCAAGTTCAATTCAAGCCTCGAAACTCGATTTTCAGGTAATCTTTCGAACTGCAAAGTTGTTCTACTCTTCAAGCTCTATGTTTGGTATTATTAATTCATGGAATACATGTTTTATTGATGAAAATTTTACATGAGAAGGAAATTAGGGTTTATGAACAAAATTGGGGCTTTTGAAATTTTATGATTCCATGCTTGAATTTAAGTTGGAATCAAGCTTATATGATGTTAAAATCATGTTATTCAGTTAGGATTTAAACCCTACATATTTTGGTTTCTATGGAGAAGATTAGGGTTTATGGATTTAAGTCTAACTTAGGGTTTGTGACGTTGGATTAATGATCTAGTAAGCTTGATTTGTTGTTTGGAAGCAAAACCCTAAGTTAAATATATAGGGACCAGTTCGACAAACTTCAAAGTTAGGGGAACAAATCTAAATTTTTATGAATTTGGAGTGTATTTATGTAATTAATGATGTTGGAGATGTGAAATTTATGTTAGAATGCTAAACCGATGTTGAATCCTTACCTTTGCATTTTAGTGACTCATTGTAAAGATTTGTTCGTCTAGTTTCGTTTCCAACAAATAGAAACTGATTTAGAGTTCCGAGTTAAAAGATATGAATTTTTAATCAAATGAAGGCCAGAAAATTTATATAGCTGTTTCGGTCAGGACAACTCTGTGACGGGAGTTTGAAGAATTTTCCTAATTTTTTTGTAGATTTTATTAATTTATGTGGCTTATACCTTTAGAAACGTTATCGAATCTAGTTTCTCTAGTAGAAAAGAAATTAAGATCTAGTATGCATTATGCCTAGTATAAGTAAATCTTTGAAGGTACCTCAAGCTGTCAGAAAATGGAATTTGAAACATTTTGTATTTAAATGTTAGTTAGCAAGCTCGGAAGAATTATTGGAAGTTCAAATTGGTCACTAATGTAACACCCTTTTCCCGTATCTGTCACCGGGTATGAGTCGAAAATGTTACAACTTCTTTAATCCAAAAATTAGGGTAATTTAAAATTTTCAGAAAACTTCTCGATGGTCACCCATCCTAAAATTTCTCTAGCCCAAGAACGCTTAACTTTATTTAAAATTGATTTGAATTATTTGTTCGAGCTCTATTCATAAATCAATTATCTTAGCATGCTACTCATCACCTAAGATTATTCTTAACCTTGAATCTTTCCAGAAACGCCAATTATCTTGAAACCATAACGAACTTTAAAAGCTAATCACACTCAAATAGGTTAAACAAGTATACGTGCCACTATAAAAATCAAACCTTAATAGAATGTCATTACCATGATTATCTGTTGAGCTTTCCCATATTGATGCAACGCTCTTCTCACTCTCAACTTGATTTACCTACGTATGTACAATCAAACACACGCTAAGTAAGAACTTAGTGAGGCATAAGATGAGAACATATATAAAATACTTTGTAATGCATGATAGTTTTAAAAGCATGATAATCATTAAATCATATAATCTGTAATGCCGGAATATCTGTATATAAGATCATATAGTTGTACTGTGTAAACATATAGCTCAAGGTAAATATCAAGTGACTAATAAACGAGTCGGGTACTTTAAAAGTACTATCCTTTTATGTAAACTGTGGACACATTTAAGTGTCAGATAACTGTAGGACAGAATAAAGTGTCAGACACAATGAAGTGTCAGATAGCTATAGGAACAATGAAGTGTCAGACACAATGAAGTGTCAGATAACTGTAGGACACAATGAAGTGGCAGATAACTGTAAGACTCTAATGGTATACCACATTATTGTCCAACATAATATTATACTACCAAGGACTAACTTAAAACAATTCATGCAAAATGGCAACCAACCCGATAACAATTCATATCATGTAAAACATATTCATACTGGAGCAGTTCATATTACAATATGTTCTATATAATCCATGGTATACATGCCATTTAAAAACTATATAAGTAGCTTGTCATATATATCATGCTATAAACCATTTGTAAGCATAAAGATATTACATGATCTTTAAATCAGTAAAATAATTTATCATTCAAAACATATTATGATATATAAAAATATTTACCTTTTAGGTTGACTTATCACAAGTCTCCCTATAAAAATGTATGCCAACAAACATACATTTAAATACATGTATGCACTCACCTGGGCCATTTGTTAGCATGCCTCACTAAATTCTACTCGATCCTTTCCTTTATAGAACCTTGAATCTTCTTTGATTCGGCCTTGACTTCATTAATCACATGAATAAGATAAAATATTTGTTAGATTCAAATCTAACAATACCTTAAACACGCTGTCTAATATAATTATTCGAATATAAAATTTCCAAATATTTTTCCTTTCTTCCTTGTATTGTTCAAAAACTCATTATGGTCCCGAGTGACCAATATGAACTTCCAATAATTCTTCCAAGCATGGTAACTCACATTTAAATACAAAATGTTTCAAATTCCATTTTCTAACAGCTTGCGCTACCTTCAAAGATTTGCTTATACCGGGCAGAATACATACCAGATCGTAATTTCCTTTATATTGGAAAAACTATATTAGATAGTGGTCTAACGGTATAGGCCACATAAATTAATAAAATCTAAAAAAAATTATGAAAATTCTTCAAACTCCCGTCACACTGCTGTTTTGATAGCAACTGCTCTATAAATTTTCTGACCTTCATTCGATTACAAATTCATATCCTTTAACTCGAAACTCGAAATCAGTTTTCGTTTGTTGGAAACAAAATAGACGAACACATCTTTGCAACGGTATAAAATTCATCATCTAACCATTTTTTTAGAATTTATGGTGAATTTTCAAAATCACTGCCAAAATTCAATCTTCTACATGGCTTTCCATAATAAACTTCTAATTTCTACTAACTTCTTCTTATTTTTGTACTTATCAATTTAGTCCCATCACTTGCTTCAAACCACCAGTTCATAATCTTCTTCATCAAATAATTATTCAAAATAATTCCCTCTAGTTTTCTTTCTTTGCCCAAAATAGTCACTAAAATGCAAAGGTAAGGATTCAGACTTCTTAACTTTGCAATTTAGTCCTCAAATCAACACTACTACCTTAATTCGATTATTTTAACTAAAAATCAGATTTAATCCCCATCCAAGAATTCACTTCCTTTTTGGTCACTTGATTTTGACAATTTGCCAAAATGGTCCCTAATTCAATTCAATATCGGTTTAGCATTCTAATATCAATTTCACATCTCCAACTTCATTAATTACATAAATACACTCCAAATTCATAAAATTAATATTCGGTCCTTTAACTTTGAAGCTTGCAGAATTGGTCCCTATAAGTTTTAACTTAGGGTTTTGCTTCCAAACAACAAATCAAGCTTACTAGATCATTAATCCAGCATCACAAACCCTAAGTTAGACTTAAATCCATAAACCTTAATCTTCTCCATTCAAACCAAAATATATAGGGTTTAAATCCTAACTCAATAACATGATTTTAACATCATATAAGCTTGATTCCAACTTAAATTCAACCATGGAATCATGAAATCTCAAAAGCCCCAATGTTGTTCATAAACCCTAATTTCCTTCTCATGTAAAATTTCCAACAACCAAGAGCGTATTGCATGAATTAAATACATTAAGAGATAGAGCTTGAAGAGTAGAACAACTTTGCAGTTCAAAAGATTACCGGGTTTGAATCAAGCTTTGAAATTTTTTCCCCTTTTCCCTTAATTTTAAAAAATGGAAGATGAAGAAAGCTTCGTCTTTTTGGCCTTTTAATTTTCAATACCTTCAATTATGCCACTTGTATTTTATAAATGAATTTTAAATTCATTCAAATAGGGAAATTACAAAAGTGCCCTTTTTATCCAACCGTTGAGATTGATTTTATCATCAATCAAGGGCCAAGATTTAAACTTCAAATTTCTACTTCCAAAAATAGCCCGTGTAACTTCAAATATTTTAAAATTGCCATCCCTGCCAAATGACCAATTTGCCCTCCAACTAGTCTTTATTTACTAGTTTGTTTCAAATTGCCATTCCATTAAAATCTAACTCCCTCTATAGAGACATTAATAATACAACAACAAAGTAGAAAAAAGAATAAAGTTGTACGACAAGAGCAAGTATGAATTGAGTTAAACAAAATGCAAATAATAAACAGAGAATACAAATATGAATCCATAAAATATTAACGTGGGGACAAATTAATCCATAAATGAAGGGAAAAACATGTTCCTTAGAGAGCTATCACAAACTTAGTAAGTAGCATCAAAATGTTGCTTGACATATATAGGGATAACAATTATGTTGCAACCTAAAATGTTACAATTATCTATAACACCCCGATCTAGATCTAGATCCAGATACAGATACAAAGTACTACATTCGGGTCACCCAAAAACTGACCTATCAAATTTCCAATTTAAAATCATAAGTTTAGCCATCATTTAAAAACATTAAACAGCCATAAATCCATGAAGTCAAATAAACATTATAATTAAGTTTATAGAACATGAGCTCCAAGTTTAAAACACTAAATACCAAATTAATATTTTGAAACAGAGTTTACATACTCAATAACTCGTAAGGTCCTATGAATACATAAGCCTAAAACCAAATACTAAGCATTGTATTCTAAAGCAAGACAATGATGGAAAATCCCTTATTCATATGCTATTCGGTCACGATCAAGCTACAAACCTGCGAACGAAAACAGCGATTCCAAATGATAGGCTTACAAAGCTTAGTGGTACATTTCTACTCTACAATAATTCGTGATTATCATAAAATAAGCATGCAAGATAAACATAGTTTAGAGAGTGTAGATAAACGAGTTATCATCTAGCCTACACTAGCTAGAGTTCTTAGATTACCTATCTCAAGGCATCATTAAGTCTACAAGAGGTCTTACATGTTCGACCATGCTTTACCATACTCGAGGTCACATAGCCTATCGAGTTTCTTGAGCTTACACAATCCATCGAGTTAATAAATTCATAAGCTATTATCCATAACATCCACATAGCATACATAAATACTTCCATGCATAATCTACATAAATAGCCAACGAAGCCGTACTTTACCCGTGCCCACATAGCTGTCGGGTTGAAAGGACCATATTTGGATCACCTTAGCCATGAATATGTCCTAGACATACTTGGATCACAGTAGCCAGAAGTAGTCCTTACCTGAGGTCACTCAACCTATCAAGTTACTCGAGCTCACTAAGCCTATCGAGTTAATACCTTATCCAGATCATCATAGCCATAGATAGGTTTCTAACCGCACCTAGATCACATAGCCTGTGGGTACATCATATGTACTTGTTCACTCAGCGTAAAGTATGCATCCCCTTATACAAGTACCATAGTACTGACTCTAGGAAATCTAGACTCCTTTACAACAATCATAACATAATACATGCTCCCCGAGCACTTGTACACCTCACCAAGAGGTAAGTGGCACCAAGCCAAGGCATCAAGCAAATTCCCAAAGGCATGACACTAACCAACATGGTTACCTCAATTTATCACTTACCAAGTTATTATACATTACACTCATCCATGACGGTTAAATCTTAGTTTCTCAGCTTTACAATTTATTTTATCATATTAGAAGCCATTGGGCCATAGCCCTTGAATTATCAGCCCTTCAAACTCAAATTGAACTTTTCGGGAAGATTGCCTAGTGGGTACCAATACAGGCCCTCGCGTAACGATACAGTACCCCTCAAGTACCACTACTCACATACGTACCTGTTAACAATTCAAAAGTTGTACTTCTCATGCTTATATTGCCATGCCTTTGCTTGGCTTTGGGTACATATTATTTTATTTTGTCAGTAGTTTCATACATTTGTATCTAAGAGTTTAGGAATATACATTTTTTATTACAGAGTGAAGGGGTATTTTTCTTTCCATGGTGTGTAGATTGTGGCAGGTGTTGCGTGTGATAAGTGCTACGCAATTGTGCAAGTATACACGTCACAAGTAATAAAGTGATATGAGTATCAAGTATCGTCTCCACAGGGATTGGTTTGGGCCACTTTGCTTAAGTTACTGCACTGTGAAAAGTAAAAACACAATTAAAGGATTATAGGAGTTTAACTAATAACTAAACTATAAAGCAATAAAGTAAAAGAAAAGATGAGATCGAATGAGAGAGAGATAGGCCAGGTTATCGTGAGTTGAGGTGTGATAGCCGATTGGATCGTCTTGGTAAAAGAGTGCACGGGCAACTCAGTTGCCGTTGCAACTTGCACAGCGGGGTTGCCTTGGCAACTAATCGATGGTTGCTTGGGCAACTACTTGGGCGTCTGGGCAGCAACTTCAAGGTTCGGCAGAGCGTTCTTCAATGGTTTCTTCTTATCCCTAAGTCGAAACTCTAGCTACTTGTACATGCCTTGATAATACATCCCTACGTGAATCAAGGGTGAACAACAACCAATCTTGCGCTCCTCTTAGCCGTTGAAATCCTTAACTTATTCTTAAGCCGGATTAATCTTCACCATCAATAGATTGAATAAAGACCATACTCATTCGTTTCTTGAATCTAACTCTCCTGATATTAGATAAATAGATGAAGTTACGAGATCATCTCCCAATTCACTCGCAAACAAGAATAAAAGCCAAGAATGAGTAAACCTTGAATAGAAAAGTGCAAACTCTTATTACCTAAACAAAATCCAATTATTTCTCACAACAACAAAACACAATAACCCCAACCAATCAAGTTAGTTCATGTTTGGGTTCAAAAGATATACAAAGAATAATCCCTAAACCATGAATCTAATAGAAGCAAAGAAGAAGAAGAAGTCAAAATTTCCCCTAATGCTCTCTATCGAAATTTCTCTATTTTTCTCCCTATGAATTGTTGAAATCTCCTTGCTATTTATAGGGCTAGGCCAAAGTCCTTCTTTGAGGAAGAGTTTGAGTTGGAATTAAATTATCTTTAAAGAATATAATTCTTTATTATAATTGTATTCCTACTAGAACTTCTCCTATCTTCTTGGAATTTAATTTTTCTTTAATCTCTGCATGGAAATCAAATTCCTTTGCGTTTGGGCTTTGCTCCACGTCATCTTGGGCTTGTATAGTCATTAATTTCGACATCCCTATTGCATTTTCTCTTTGTCGACAATTGCCATGGCAACTGGCTCGGCGTCTCCTTCATGCATTGCCCTGGCAACTAACTCGACATATCCTTCATGCATTGCCCTGGCAACTAGCTCGGCATTGCTTTGGCAAGTGATCCTGCACATACACACACAAAAACACACCAAAGCAGCATCTTTTTCCACAAAAATCACCAAGATATGTAATCAAGCTCAACAGTGGAAAGAAACATGAATTAATGCATGAATAACTAATTATGCAACTAGTATGAGCTTAAGTCTAACAATAATATGAGTAAAAAGGGTAATAAAAATAGTACTTTTGAACACTTATCACGCCCCCAAACTCGAACTATTGCTTGTCCTCAAGCAATGCAAACTAACAATTACCTGCCAAGACTTTAATCATCAAAGACATGCTTCATACTTGAATTCAAACCTCGGAACCGTGGCACAAAGTATGATCACCTTTTAATTTTTTTTTGGATAGCACAAAAAATACCCGGAACCAAACTATAGTGCTCGTGACAATGTGTGTGCGTAGTTGTGAACAAGTTGATTTTCAAGATTCTATGTGAACTACAGACTTTTATTAATTTAATTATCGGGGTATTTATTTTTATTTTCACTAGAGCCAATTTCGGGCACCTCTAGCAAAGTAAGCAATTCCTCATTTTATTTTAGTCGACTAGAGCCAATTTCGGGCACCTCTAGCGATTCTTTAATGTGCATTAACTACTAGAGCCAGTTTCGGGCACCTCTAGCAAGAAAGTGCATTTACTACTAGAGCCAGTTTTTGGGCACCTCTAGCAAGAAATTAACTTTTAATTTTCAATTTTAAATTTACCCAAATTTTAAGCAACCTAAGTTCACTAAGTTTCTTTCAATCAACAAGCCACAACCGTGCAAAAAAAAAATTCAGCATCATAGTAAAATTCTAAGTTCTTTTCATGTAATCCTAAAATTAAAGGTTCTTTCAATTAAGTGCAGTGGCAAAAATTCATCATTGGATATTCAACAAGTCTTAAGCAATTAAATCAAATTAAAGGCATGGCAAGTAACATATGCAACCTATATGTGATTGCTAAAGATGAATGCAACTAAACATGAAACTAACTAGAAACCAACACCCCCCCAAACTCGAGAGAAGCATTGTCCTCAATGCACGTAAAGTGGAACAATATTTAAAAGAAACTAAATGAAATGAGTTAGTCAGAGAGGTCGTCACCTCGAGTGATGAGTTTCCTTCGTTCCGTTTGCTTGATTCAATTTCCGGTCAGTGGTTGAATGCTTGTGGCTGGTACCGCGTGAATAGCATTGCCTTGATTTGATCCATGTTTGCCGATACAGGTTCACTTGCATGGGCATCAGTAGTTGCCGAAGCCATTGTTGTTGCTTGGGCATCACCAGTTTCTGTTGTGGTTGCTGTGGCAAGTAGTCGGCAGTGAATTTCCTTAGCATAGTAGTTGTGAGTCTTGTTGTGAAAAAGAAAACAAAGAAAACCTGAAAACTAAAGATAATGAAAAAATAAAATATATCCTAAAAAATAAAGAGAAAAAATAACAAAAAATAATATAACAAAATAGTTCAAAAAATAAAAATAAATGTATCAGTAGTTTCCGTGGCGTCGAGGGTTGCCGAGGCATGCACATTCATGGGTGCCGAGGCGTCAGGGGTTGTCGAGGCGTGCGCGTCCATGGTTGCCGAGGCGTGCGTATCAGGAGTTGCTGCGGTGTTGAAGGTTGCCGTTTTCGATACTTCTTATAGTCCATCCGCACCCTCCATCGGGTGATAATATTGCCCAAAAAGAGTTTGGCCAATGTGCTTGCCACTACTCCCTTTTGCGTTACCATGGTGGAGGTGTCTTTCTTCTTTGTTCGCTTGTAGTCCATGTATTGGGCAGTCTCTCTCATTGGCATCCTCTTGACTTTGAGGTTCTAGTTGTTCCTCACACATCTGAGAGATTTCTTTGCATTGCTCCTTATCCTCTTGCCTTGGGACGTCAGTATCCCTAGGAATGAATTGTTGGTGCATGTTATCCATGACATATGTGGATCTCCCCAATTGATCTTCTGAATCCCCTAAGGTTGCATCCCACTGAGTTATCCTCGTATCCATAGATTTTGATAGCTCTCGAATCTCTTCAATTGATCCGTCAAGTCTAGCCAAGGAAGCTAGTAACGTATCCTCCAAGGAATTGGAATGCTCTTGAAAAGGACTACATTGCCATGGCATATTTGTTGCTGCGGCAAAATTGTTATGGTAAAAAATATTTTGAGCTTTTTGACCATACCATGAAGAGTTTTGCTGCTGGTTCCCTCTATGGTCCTCCATGTAGTTATATGCACCGAAAATGTGAGGGCAATTTTCAAACACATGAAGTTCTCCACACATAGCACAAGATTTCTCCACGGTATAAGTTCTTTGGGCTTTTCTCTGTTGGTATAGGCAATCATCAAAGGGTGCAAGAAACTCTTGATTGGATTGATTCATATCTTCCAACATCATCTCTCGAATAGATTGGCTTTTATTTCCCGACATGTTGATGTTCCTTAACTTGTAGCGCACCTAATTTTTTTTTTGATAAAACAAACAAAAAGAAAAGTTAGTAAAGCTAAGAGAAGAAAAATGAAATAACAAAAACAACTAACACCAATTGCCAATCCCCGGTAACGGCGCCAAAAACTTGTTGCGTGTGATAAGTGCTACGCAATTGTGCAAGTATACACGTCGCAAGTAATAAAGTGATATAAGTATCGAGTATCATCTCCACAGGGATTGGTTTGGGCCACTTTGCTTAAGTTACTGCACTGTGAAAAGTAAAAACACAATTAAAGGATTATAGGAGTTTAACTAATAACTAAACTAGAAAGCAATAAAGTAAAAGAAAAGATGAGATCGAATGAGAGAGAGATAGGCCAGGTTATCATGAGTTGAGGTGTGATAGCCGTTTGGATCGTCTTGGTAAAAGAGTGCACGGGCAACTCAGTTGCCGTGGCAACGTGCACAGCGGGGTTGCCTTGGCAACTAATCGATGGTTGCCTGGGCAACTACTTGGGCGTCTGGCCAGCAACTTCAAGGTTCGGCAAAGCGTTCTTCAATGGTTTCTTCTTATCCCTAAGTCGAAACTCTAGCTACTTGTGCATGCCTTGATAATACATCCCTGCGTGAATCAAGGGTGAACAACAACCAATCTTGCGCTCCTCTTAGCCGTTGAAATCCTTAACTTATTCTTAAGCCGGATTAATCTTCACCATCAATAGATTGAATAAAGACCATACTCATTCGTTTCTTGAATCTAACTCTCCCAATATTAGATAAATAGATGAAGTTACGAGATCATCTCCCAATTCACTCGCAAACAAGAATAAAAGCCAAGAATGAGTAAACCTTGAATAGAAAAGTGCAAACTCTTATTACCTAAACAAAATCCAATTGTTTCTCACAACAACAAAACACAATAACCCCAACCAATCAAGTTAGTTCATGGTTGGGTTCAAAAGATATACAAAGAATAATCCCCAAACCATGAATCTAATGGAAGCAAAGAAGAAGAAGAAGTCGAAATTTCCCCTAATGCTCTCTATCGAAATTTCTCTATTTTTCTCCCTATGAATTGTTGAAATCTCCATGCTATTTATAGGGCTAGGCCAAATTCCTTATTTGAGGAAGAGTTTGAGTTGGAATTAAATTATCTTTAAAGAATATAATTCTTTATTATAATTGTATTCCTACTAGAACTTCTCCTATCTTCTTGGAATTTAATTCTTCTTTAATCTCTGCATGGAAATCAAATTCCTTTGGGTTTGGGCTTTGCTCAACGTCATCTTGGGCTTGTATAGTCATTAATTTCGACATCCCTATTGCATTTTCTCTTTGTCAACAATTGCCATGGCAACTGGCTCGGCGTCTCCTTCATGCATTGCCCTGGCAACTAGCTCGACATATCCTTCATGGATTGCCCTGGCAACTAGCTCGGCATTGCTTTGGCAAGTGATCCTGCACATACACACACAAAAACACACCAAAGCAGCATCTTTTTCCACAAAAATCACCAAGTTATGTAATCAAGCTCAACAGTGGAAAGAAACATGAATTAATGCATGAATAACTAATTCTGCAACTAATATGAGCTTAAGTCTAACAATAATATGAGTAAAAAGGGTAATAAAAATAGTACTTTTGAACACTTATCAGCAGGTTTGGAACTCAGTTGGCAGAATGCATGAAAGAGAAGCGTCGAGTGCATTTGGCAAAATGTCGAAGAAGAATGCAAAGCTTGGTTAGCAAAAGAAGAAACTTCGATGCCCGGTCAAACAGCTATGAGTCAAAGCCAGCTCAACCCTAACTCAAAGAGAAGATAGCACACCTACAATTATGGTAACAAGCTTTCAAAATCCTAACCCGAATTAGGGTTTCCACGTACACCTACATAAAGACGTCCAAAGATTGAGCAAAAGGAGGTTGCGTCGTGAGAAGAAAGTGAGGGTAGAGGCATACTAAGGTTCGATCAGGCAGTCTAGCTGAGAGTTCTGGATCCAACGAAGGGTTGTATCAACATATCTCCTTCTTTAATCCATTTCTCATATATTTAATTCTAATTTAATGGTGATGTTTAAAAATTATATGATTTTGTTGGTTTCCCAGCGATGAACTAATCTTTAAGTTGGCTAGAGGTGTTTACGATGAACGCTTAGTTTTACGTTTTTAATAATTGATTACCTTGGCTTTATTGACTATTTTACTTGCACTTCAGTTTATCATATTTTAATAGACTTAGGAGACAAGGATTAATTGCCAAATACTAAGGAGAGAAACTTCGACTGAAGATCTACAGGTAGATGACCTTACTTCTAAAGTGAATCTTCCCCTTAGGAGTAAAGATTAAAACTTCATCAAGTTAATTGTTTGAAAACTCACTATAGACATATAGGTGTTAAAAGTAATTAACTTAGAGTATTTCTATCAACGGAGGCAATACTAGCTTGAAATTTGCTCGACAATAAAGCCAAGGTTTAACGTTATTAATTGATGTCATCACTAGTGTGAAATTAGAATACCCTTTTCCAAGCCCATCAATCATATTGACACAAGTGTTTGCCAATCTGCTCAAATCTTTGCTTCATTTTCATTTAATATTTGTCTTGATTAAAATCTGAAATCATTTACCATCCCATTTGTTCCAATTCATAAGTGACTATCATGGCATTTAATTCCTAGACAATCCTGTAGATACTCACTCACTCACTACCATATTACTTGTTGACCACGTATACTTGCACACAAAAACACACGTTCTTGGTATTATTTAATCGTATTATTGCACCAAATCATTATCCTTTTGTCAAGCAGTAGTCGGTCGATAAGTTTTTGGCACCGTTGTAGGGGAGTGCAACGAGATTAATTGTTTTTACTTATTTATGTCTTTTGTTTTACTTATTTTGTTTTGTTTGGTGTATGACCGGGAGTCGCACTGTGAAGGAAGATTTATTATACGTCCCATAAATTGAAAGAACCCTACACAGGATTAAGAGAGAACATAAAAAATGGCTCAAATTGGAAATGGTAGAGTAAATAATGCCAAAAATTAAGAAAATTTGGTAATACATGATGAGATACCACCCGCACCCATTGTTGCTACTGAGAATCCTGAAGAACAACCTATCAGAGAACACATAGCACCAACCATGGATAATTTGATGTCAGGGTTGGTTGGTATAGAGGTAAATGCAACTAATTTTAAACATAAACCAGTAATTATTAAAACTCTATTAAATATAGTTCAATTTGATTGATCACCTACTAGAGACCCAAGGTAACACTTGAAGCAATTCAATGAGGTTTGCCAACTATTTCAGCAACCTGATATGCTTAGGAGACACTGAAGCTGAGACTATTCTCATTTTCTCTGAGAGATAGAGCAAAATCATAGCTAAGTTCTTTACCACATGATTCAGTTATTTTGTGGACAAATTATGCCAAAAATTTCTTCTGAGATTCCAACCACCTAAACTTAATGCCAAGCTGCAAAGTGAAATCATTACTTTTAGGCATGCTGATAGCGAGACGTTATATGATGCCTGGGAGGAATTCAAGGAGATATTGAGAAGATTCCCAATGCAAGGATCCCCTACCTAGACCTAGATGGAGACATTTTATAACGGACTCAACACTTACGCCAGGACTATTGTTGATGCTTCGATAAATGGTTCGTTGCTATATAAGAATTACATAGAGGCATATGACATCCTAGAAGTGATTTCCACCAACAACTTTAATATCCTACTGTAGACTAGGAATCAGAACAAAAGTAGTTGGAAAATTGGAGCTTCATGCACTGTCATCTATCAATGCTCAAATTATCAGTCTGAATAATATAGTGAAAATAATGCACAAGCCTACTGAAGTCTGAAAAGTAAAGGCACTGGAACCATTCTACACTATTTTTAGTGTAACCTCCTTGACCCGGTTTAGCTGAAAAACTAAAACGAGTCAGCTACATTAGGCTTTACCAAAATAAACCCCAAAAAGATTACAACTAAAATGGTCCATGTTTTCTTTTATCTTAACTAAATTCACTATTAGTTTCTAAGGTTTTCATAGGAGTCATGGTTAAAATTACAACTCAAACGGGCTTCATCTTGACATCCAATTGCTCGAGAACACATTACAGGGACTAAAATGTAATTTCCAACATTTACGAGGGCTTTCACAAAATTAAAGTTACCAATGCTCAATTAGTCATGTTACATGCCTTCATGTTAAATCTCAACTCAAAATGATCATTCATACCCATTTAATTGCACATTTAGGAAACAAGGACAAAAATGCAAAGGTTTCAAACTACATATGCTTATACAGCTGAAATAACGGTCTACATACCGGTACGGGTACATATCGTTTTGATATGGAAAAAAATGACAAAGGCATACCGGTACAGTCCCTAGGCATATCGGTACGGGCTTGTGTATTTCAAAACTCAAAATTCCAGTAGCTAAACTATAGTATCCCAAGATATAGCTTAGAAGTATGATGATAATTTATTCGTAACTCAAATTGATTAAAAGACATCATTGGATTAGAGAATTGATTAATCAAGGACTAATTAATAAAGTTTGGGAAGTTTGTTAGCTATTTTGATAAACTAATTTGAAATCCTAATTCGGTCGAAGGTTTGCATGCTAAGCTATTAAGAGTTGGAGGACTAACGTATGTGTCAAATTAGGAATTTAACATGTGTAGTGGAGAAGGAGAAACCGGCCATGTAAGGTGGGGATAACCAAATTCTTGGTTATCATCTTCTTCTTCATGAATCGAATTATTTTAGAGAGAGTTGAGTAAGAGAAATCTTACTTTGGTTATGCTAGCTAAATTGTGGGACTTTAAGTTGGAAAGGAGTCCTAAAGGAAGGTAATCACTTGTTTCTTTCTCATATTTAGATGAATTTTGTTTAATTGTATAAATATATATATATATATATATATATATGTGTGTGTGTGTGTGTGTGTATCACGAGAGTGGCTAGAAATGGTAGAGAATTTAATTTGAATCTCGACAAAATTAGTGTAATTTGTGGTTATGTATGTGTAGTGCTTAAATGAACACGAATGAAATCTAGGAATTATTCTAATAGGTTCTTATTCCATTGTGAAATTGGCGTTTGAGCAAAAATAAAAAATCAGTGATTGATAGAATTCGATTTGGAACTATTTTATGCATGAGTACATGAATATACATGAAAGTCGAACTGTCGTGAATGGATATTAAATTAGAAAGAAATGTTTTGATACATACAAGCATGTGGACATATGTAAATAGGGTTGTTTTGAGTATATAGGAAATTCTCATGATCTTTCCCTTGGAAATACTTGTAGATAGATTTGTTGTTAAGTGTCTTGTTATGGTGATTTAGCTATGAAATTCTTTGGTGTTAAATGCTATTAAATTGTTATGAAGATGAATCCGTGCTATGAATTTGTCATAAGACCGATCGAATGACATAGCTAGATTGGTAATTGAAACTTGAATTGATTGTCATTGGTTGATAGTACTGAATTTCAATTTTTTGTGGACCAAAATGATTCACAAATGACTAAATTGATCATAAGAGGACTATTTTAAAACTAACTTGGATTGGTAAAAATAGGGGAGGGGCTGTCTTGCAAGTTTAAGGGCTATTACGGATTTGTAAAAGACTGTTTTAGTGTCTTAATGGACTGATTTTGTAATCTGGAAACAAGGGACTGTTTTGTACAAAATGGAGGGCTTGTTTGTATTTATATTGGACTTTTTTATAACCATAAGGACTGCTTGGTAAACCAGAAAATTTGGGGATGTTTTATAAAGTTTAAGGACTGTTTTTTATAACTAAAATGGACTGCTTGCACACCTATTTTGGAAGACTGTTTTTATAACAAAAGAGGACTGCTTTGTAAACTTATTTGAAAGGTTCTATTACAACTCAAGAACTAGACAGTTTTGCAAAATTTAGGGATTGTATTGTAAGCTTAATTAAGGGGCTAATTTGAAAGAAAATGTAGGACTGTTTTATAAACTTGAAATGAAGGGATTGTTTTGCAAGTTTAGGGTCTGTATTGTGTATATATGAAATGATACTGGACTATTTTGATGCATATACATGTATGCATGTGCAATTGGTTTGTTTTGTAGATGAAAGGTTGTTTAGGGATTGATTTAATATGAAAATCTAGGTGCATTAAGGTTGGTTTTTAGAAAAATGTACATGATTTAGTTCAGACTAGTTTGAATGTGATTCTAATATGTTGTTATATTCTTTGTTATGCTTAGACCAAATAGGGGATTGTGATTCGGGAGCAAATCTAGCTCGATTAAACAGTGAGTGTAGTTTAAAGTCTTGGTATAGGCTTACAACTATTCCAAGCATGCTTAATTATTTTAAATATAAACATTTTCTCACTAAAATAAGCTATGGAAATATGTAAGCTTGGATTCGAGGTATGTACTTAATTATCAAGTACTTCATGATATGCATATTTGGTTAAATACATGTTAACGTCAGGAACTATTCATGTGTTCATATATGTTAGATACGATAAGTTATAAACTTTGCCTAACTTGACTATATGAATATGGGGTTGATATGAAAAGTTATAAGCCTTGCTAATTGAATATATGAATAGGTGGTTGATGTAATAAGTTATAAACTGTATACGTTTGGTTATCTGAACATGGAACGAAGCTCAACTCGGATTATAATATGAAAGGGCAATAAGTTTGTTGATGTGATATTCTGATAAGGAGTTGTGCTCACTCTATTTCGGATAAGATATCATAAATATGGAAGCCTTAGTTTCGAGTTAGTCTTAGGTATAGATGGTACACCATAGAGTCCATAAGGCTCGTCTTTGGGGTGGACTATGGTCCTGTACTATAGTCCTTATTTGGCGACAGTATGAGGGAAGTGTTGTGGTCACTTGGCGATAGTAGGAGGGATTGACCGGTACTATGAGTACCATTTTATTTGGCGATAGTTGGTTGGGGATTCGTGTACCTAGTTGTTACTTGATTCACAAGGCTATATTAAAGACAAAATAAAGAAATTTCAAAGTAAATTAAAGAATTACCTTGATAACTTATTTGACAAGTAATTTGTGACTATGATAGATCATATTTAAGATACGTTTGCCTATGATATGCCTTGTTTATGATATATTATGTCTATGAAATGTTATATCCATGATATGATATGTCTATGATATGCTTTGTCTATGATATGTCATGACTAAGATGTGTTATATCTATGATAGGCTAAAAAGAGACAATGAAACTTATAAGCTAATTTAATGAATCTGTGCAATAACTTGCATAACAATTAATAGGTCTCTATTTGATTCTTGATATATTCTTATGGGTGAAGACATCTGTTTTGGTTAGAATGATATATGTATATAAATATATTATTGATTGCTTTAAAACATATACTTGTTTCGAATACTCATGTATACATGAATATAGTGCTTCGGATACTTATGATAAGTAATAAGTTTGTAGATGAATCTTGTGTACTCTTGGATATTGTTACATGCATGTTCTGAATGCTTACATATAAGTCATAAGACCTATAAGCTAAATTAATGAGATACGAGATAACTAGCATAATAAGTAACTATTTGTATGAGATGCCATGTTTGATAATTTATGTGACAAGTCACCATGTTAAAGAGATGCCTTGTTTAAAAAGAATCATGAATCCATAAATTAAATTAATGAATTACCAAATTATTTATGTATTAAGTAGCTAATGTTTAAGCCACAATAGAGTATAGTTGGATCAAGAAATATTATCATTCTTTTTGCAATCTTATGACCTTGATAACTGGGATTTCGATCAATCCAGTTACATTATACGGACCTAACAGGCCTGGTAATAAAGCTAAGTTCGAACCCTATGAATATGGTGGGTTATCTTATAGTAGCTTGGTACTTACCTAGATCCATTAGTCTTGAGGAAAGAATAGAGTTATATCATAAAACTATTGATATTGGTTGATGGATTGAATTGTTGTTTTATGGCTGGGTTAAGTTTCAGAAACGTTTGAGGATGATTTCGGTATGTTTCAGATGGTTTTTGAGTGGGCAACTTGGGAGTTGCGGGAGATTGCTGTTAGGCAATGGTTTGAATGCATTTTAATGCATTTATCCTCTGGTTATATGTGTTGAAAATAGGGGATAGTCAAGGTGACGAAGCTTGACGTTGTTTGGTAGCTTGCCGGGAGCTTGATTCGTGTTGGCAAGGAAGGCGAGGCGTATGAGAGAGTGAAAACTGGTTTAAAATGCTTTACAAAGGTTTGTAAAGGTTTTTGGGAGTTTAGGGTAAGCGTGAGACTCTTACCTAAGCTCAGAAGTAAGTTTCCCTTATTTTTGTTCTTGAATATCGGCTTAGATATGAACATGTTGTTTGCATGTTTTGGTGATAAACATGGTGTCATTTACTTACTAGTAATGCATGATTTTGAGTACATATGTAGGGTTTGAAAGTATATTAAACGCTATTGAGTATTGGTTTTCATTCCGGTTGGGAAGGGTGTTATTGCATTGGCAATGAGATATGCATATATGGTGTTTTATGAAATGCATTATAAAACAGTAGGTAAATGGTTTTGTAAATGATATATTGGCTATGTGACAAGATGAGTAAACAATCAGATATAGTTGGCATGCCATAGGATTAAGAGTGCACTATGAAATATAAACAAAATCGATGTGGCCATGGGTCCTTGAGGTACGGCGGGGTAACAAGGCCACTCAGACTCTTGGGAACCTCATTTGGAGATTTGTAGTTTAACTAGGCAACCCAAATTGATGGTGATCTTGCAGATTAACTAGGCAAGGGTGAGATCTAGTTGTTTAAATAGGCAAGGGTGTCAAATCTTGCAGTTTAACTAGGCAAGGTTTGGGGAATCATGCCGTCTAACTAGGCATGGTATGGGAGATCTGTGTATCCGATATGTGTATAGGATAGAGGTAGTTTATCTGGGTCACTATAAATGTCAATATATGAGAAAGATCACGTGTTGAATCTTGTATGAAATGCTTTGGGATTTAAGCATGGTTTGATTAAAAATGCTTTGGGATTTAAGCATGAAATGTTTATGATGTTATATGGAGACTATTATGTTTTGATTCGGTTGGAATCATGAGGAAAATGCGTTGGTAGTAACCATGTTTTGGGAAAAGCAAGCATGAGTTTTTTAAATGAATTTTAATGCGTCATTGTTTTTGAGCCTTCTCACTAAGCATGTGTTCTTACGCTCTCTTTTCCTAATGATGCAGAACATTAAAGTACGGCCAGCAAAGGCAAGGTTTGCGAGGATCCAAGGGATAAACTACTTTTGAGTACGAACTCGGTTTATGTTTTCGGTTAATAAGGCAATGGGTTCGCCAAGGTTTTTGGATTTGAAACTCTGTTTTCTTATGGATTTTGAGTATGTTCTTTGCTGGATTTAGTGGATGGTTGATGTTGTAAGCTTGATGTTAATACTCATTTGTAGTTGTCGATGATTGGTGGCTTAGGTATGCCTATAGAGCTTCCTTGATGATTGCCTTGTTAAAATGGTTTGAGCAAGTTTATTATGCGGTGTAGATTGTGTTGTTATGATGCATATGCTGAGAATGGCTTATTTGTGTAGTTTGGGATGTCTGGCAAAGTGTTTTTAGGAAGCATGCCTTTATAATACCATGGGGTGTATGAATGCCAATTGGCTACTGAGCTTATGATGTTTAGGTTGCTATTGCTTCTAGGTAGTGTTGTATGAGAGTTTGTGGCATGATGTAATGGTTTAGTTTTGAAATAAGCATGTTATATCAACCATTTGTGACCACTCAGGTCCAGGCGTATCGGTACGCGTGTTCACTTTTCAGTATGGGAAGCTACTTCAGGCTTGTGGTACCGGTACGCAAGATAGGTGTTGCGATACAATAATGTATCTTTAGAGTAGCGTACTGATACATGAGTTTGCATATCAGTACGGAAAGGCTAAGTTTGGCTTGGGGGTTTAGTATACGGGTTTGAGGATCGGTACGGGCCTTTGGTTTTGGTAAGACGTATCGGTACACAGAGTCGTACCAGTACAGAAGTTGGCTACTGGAATTTTTAGAGTTTGAAATGGTATCTTGGCTACTAGATTGCAACTCTCTCCTCGGTCCCATCGTGCTAAAATATATCTAAGGCATGATAATCATTTCAAAACAAAACAATCAGGCCAGCCTCAAGCAAGGATCCAAGACTTTCATTTCAAAAATCAAAACTTTCCAGACTAAAATAATAAGGCAATGGGTACCCCAAGACACCCCCAGCATAGCATACAACAACCAACATTCATATATCAATCACCGTGTATATCAAATAGCATAAATATAACAATCACCGTGCAAATTAAACATGGAAACAACACAACAACCTCCCTAACGAATCAAACCTGGCTCTATACCACCAAATGTAGCCCTCTTGACCCGGCCTAGACGCCCAACCGAACCAAAGAGGCTACATTAGGTTTGCCGTAGCAAACTGAAGAGATTTAACCAAACCTGGTTCATTTTTTATCTTATCTAGATGCCATTTATTCACCCTAAATGTTCATACAGACTACCGTGCAACCCCAACTCAACCGGGCATCAATTTAACATCCAATTGATCGCATTGCAAATTAGGGACCAAATTGCAAATAGAGAAAATTTCAGGATTAAGACTCATTTTTAGGTTACCAATCTTTAATTAGTCAGATTCCAAACCTTCATCTCAAATTTCAGATTAAACTGATCATTCTATCATATATAATTACATCCGCAAGATTCCGGGACTAAATTGCAAAGAAGGAAAAACAACCCAATGTGACATTAACAGGAAAACGGTCATCGTTACCAGTACGGGTAAGCTCGTATCGATTCAGTTAAAAATACCCCATTTCAATACACTACCAAATCATTCTGATACGTCCAACCAGCTTACCGAACTTTTAAATCTTTGACACCCATACCGATACTGCCTCTTATACGTTTTGGTACGCGGGCTCATTTTGAAAAAGTGGAATCCAGTGACTAAAAAGCTTACTGAAACACCCCTTGCCGTACCAATACACTAAGGCCAAAATAGCCTTGGCGTATCGAAACACCCTTGAATTGTACCAGTCCCTCAAGCCAGAATACGCCTAGTCGTACCGATACGTCCCTCGCGTATCGGTATGCCTGGGCCTGTAATGTCACATTTGGCTGGTTTTTCATCCCGAAAGCATACTCAAACCACTCCAACATGCTTTAAACACAATACTAACATGTCAAACATATCTCATGCTAATTGGCATCACAATTCTAGTAACACAACGAGGGCTTATGCATCAAAGAGGAAATCCATAGGCAAGATTCCTAATATGTATCCAACCAACATATCAAAAGGGTAAACCAGCATCAAAACAAACCTTAAAGGCCATTTACAACCCAAGAGCAACTAAAGAAATATTCTCAAACAGGGAGTTCCACAAAACATCTCCCAAAACATAATAGGTTTCCCATTGCCCTTATTCATTATAGTCTAAACCGAAACATACTTTGGAAACAAGTCTTGCCAAGATCCCCATGCTTGTTTCTGCCATCCAAGACCTCAATTATCTGCATTGATGGACAACGAGAGCGTAAGCACACAAGGCTTAGTGAGGAGTGCTCAAAACAAACACCATCAATGCATTTTAAAACCATTTACATAACATCATCCTTAAAAATACTGTCATCATGCCCCTTTTAAAATGTACACTTTACATCATTTCAAACCAGCATGTTAAACCATATGCTACATGTATCATTAAACAATAGCAAGTCACTTTGCTAACCCTCCACTTAAGCCTTCCCATGCATTACTACCAAATGCAAAGCTTAAGGAGGAACATGTATAAACCACATTATACAACATTAACATTTCAATGACATATTAACAAAAACGTTCATCCAACATGTATAAACCACATTATGCAAAGCTTAAGGCTGTCAAGTGATCATTAGACAAGTCCATTAACAAAAACGTTCATCGGATACACGGATTCAACAAGTGTTAACCCAACACTTCAAGCCATCTCATCTGGAATAGCAATACAATTACAATCGCGGTACATTAACAATCGGGTACAATAACAACCGGGTACACTTTCAACCTACAGGGAAAACCATCCCTCTCATCAGTTAGATGCTTAACCCCACTAACGGGAGTATTCGTTACTATTTAACGCCTCTACCGTTAGGGTACTTGGATGGAGTATTCGGTACAAAATATAAACCCCTCAACATCTAAGACGACTTATTTTACAGTGCACTCAATCCTATGGCCGACCAACTATATCTGATAACAGTTTTAAAACCACATCACTTACCAATATAATTAACCTTTTTCCATTTACTTCACTATTTTAACAAGCATTCACCAAGCCATTTTTCAAAGCAACGTCACATGCTTAAAAACACAAGTACAAACCACATACATTCAAGGATCACTTACCATGTGCATCCTTCAGCATTTCAGGCTTAAAAATAGTATATCAAATACTTTAAAACATGCTTAAACAGTAGGTAACATGTAAATTAAAACAAATGCATAAAACCATTTCAAACTAGCACGACCAAGGGAGAAAACCACTTTATACTTACTTTTGAGTCTAGGTAAGCATTTCAAGCTCTACCTTAACTCTCAAAACTCTATTCCAAAACATCAAAATGCTTTAAACCACGTTTTCACTCACCGATAAGCAAATCCTCGATTCGCCGACGCGAAATCAAGCACCTGAAGCCTCCAACGCTTCTCCAATCACATCCGAATCAACCTCCCCTATTTTACCACAACACAACAGAGGATTAGTGCATCATAATGCATTCTAAACATAGCAACCACAATCCTTCACGGATTCTCACAAAACCTCCACAATTAACCCTCCACAACAACTGAAATCATAACCAAAACACTTCAATTGACAATCCAGCCAACAACTATCAACCTAGTATCATTTCCAACATCAAAACACATCTAAAAATATATTCAAAACAAGCTACTACCTCCAACAACCTTACAACCACAAAAACACCACAAAACCTTAAAACTAACAACCTAAACAAATAGAGATTCTTAAGTTTCAGGATTCCATTGATAAAATCACTTATCAACATTATTAAACATCCAAAATATGAATTAAAGCAACCTTACTTACTGGAATTCAGATTAGACATTGAAAAATCATCAAAATCATATTAGAATCACAAAAACAAGGATCAATTGCTTGAGAATTTCAATAAAGAACCATACAATAGAGGGGATCTTAGACATTACCCCTGTTGTGAAGTTTATCCCTCAATTGATTTGTGAAAAGCTAAGAAAACACAAGATTATTGTAAGATTTTGTATAAACAATCTTTATAAAACAATTTGAAACAATAAAATCAAGTTAGAATCCACCTCACCACTGGAAATTTCATGAAAAATGAGTATTTGGCTGAGGAGAGAATGGAGAGAAAATGTTGAGAGAAAATGACGTGATTTTTGTTTTAGAAAAGATAACTAACTTTTTTAACAAAATCCACTTTTAATAATAATTAAATCACATGTTAAAATCAGCTAAATCAAGGGAGAAATCATCAGAACCCAAATGGTAAAATAGCCCCTTAAAGATTCTAAGTATCTAACCCTTTTCATTCTAGTCACTAGAAAGTCACAGTTTTCAAAACTTTCATTTTGGTCAATAACCAAAATGTCCATCTTCCAAAACCCATTTTACAAAATTGATTCCACCATTATTAAATATATAATTAATAATGATTTTTAAGCATTTTCCATAGTTTTCCAACACCAAAAATATACGATCCCAAAACCAACTTGAATCTCTACTCTAGTCCACCGGACCGTCTAATAAACCCTCTAAACCACTAAGCCCTAAAATCAGGGCGTTACAATAGTTTTCTTGGGTTGGCTGGTTATTATCACCGTTTTGTTGAGGGGTTCTCGAGTATTGCAGCACTATTGACCAAGTTGTTACAGAAGAATGTTCCTTATGAGTGGACGGTGAAGCAGCAACACAATTTTGAGAGGTTGAAGGAAGTTCTAACACATGCTCCTGTGTTCATTCAGCCAGAATCTGGGAAGGAGTTTGTGGTTTATAGTGATGCATCGTATGTTGGTTTAGGTTGTATGCTGATGCAGGATGGGAAGGTTGTGGCCTTTGCATCGAGGCAGTTGAAAGTTCATGAGCGGAATTATCCAACTCATGATTTGGAGCTTGCGACTGTGGTATCGCTTTGAAAATTTGGCGACATTACCTATATGGTGAGAAGTGCGTGATCTTTATGGATCATAAGAGCTTGAAGTATTTGATGTCGCAGAAAGATTTGAATCTTAGGCAACGTAGGTGGTTAGAGTTGCTTAAGGATTACGACTTCACTATTGAGTATCATCCTAGTAAAGCCAATGTTGTGCCAGATGCATTAAGTTGTAAGGTTGCGGTTGAGCTTCAAGCTATGTTTGCAAGGTTAAGTGTGATATGAGAGGGCAGTTTGCTGGCTAAATTGCAAGTTAAGCCTACGTTATCACAATTGATTAAGGCTAAGCAACCGTATGATGATTCGTTGGTTGAGCATGTTAATGACATAGTAGAGGGTAATTGGTCAGATTTTCATTTTGATGATGATGGAGTTTTGTGTTTCAAGGGTCGAATAGTGGTACCGGATGATCAAAAGTTGAGGCGCACTATCTTGTCGAAGGCACACTCTAGTCCTTTATCTATGCATCTTAGTAGTGTTAAAATGTATCGTGATTTGAAAGAGGTACATTATTGGGTTGGGTTGAAAAAGGATGTGGCTGAGTTTGTTTCCAAGTGCATGGTGTGTCAGCGGGTTAAGGCTGAACATCAATTTCCATCCGGGTTGTTGCAACCGCTAAAAATTTTAGAGTAGAAATGGGAGAGAATCACCATGGATTTTGTAATAGGTTTGCCGTTGACACCGGCTAAGAAAGATTTCATTTGGGTGATTGTTGACCAGTTCACAAAGTGTGCACATTTTCTGTCAATGCATACAAGGTACACCTTGGACAAATTGACAGATTTGTATATAGCGGAGATTGCGCTCTTGCATGGTGTACCTAAATCCATCATTTTGAATAGGGATCTGAAGTTTACGGCAAGGTTTTGGAGGAGTTTGCATTAGGCCTTGGGTTCGAGGCTGAGTTTTAGCACTGCATATCATCCTCAGTCAGATGGGCAGTCTGAGCGAGTTATCCAGGTTTTGGAGGATATGCTAAAATTTTGTATTATAGAGTTCCAAGGAACCTGAAGAAGCATTTGCCTTTAGTTGAGTTTGCTTACAATAACAGTTATCAAGCAAGTATACAGACGGCTCCTTATGAGGCGTTATACGGCTGAAGATGTCGTACGCCCTTATGTTGGACTGAGGTTGGGGAAAAGCATGTTAGCCTATCAGAGGTGTTGAAAGACACAAACGAGAAGGTTAAACTTGTATGCGGGCGGTTGAAAGCGGCTGCGGATCGGTAAAAAATTTACGCGGATTTGAAGCGTAAGGAGGTGGAATATGAAGTGGGCGATCACGTATTCTTGAGAGTGTCACCATGGAAAAAGGTTATGAGATTCGGGCATAAGGGTAAGCTTAGTCCGAGGTTTATTGGACCATAAGAGGTTATTGAGCATGTGGGTCCTGTGGCATATCGGTTGAGGTTGCCTCCCGAGTTGGAGAAGATTCATAATGTGTTCTATGTTTCGATGTTGAGGAGATATCAATCAGATCCATCACATGTTATACCGGTGTAGGATGTAGAGTTGAGGCTGGATCTATCCTATGATGAGGAACCCGTAGAGATCCTCGACACCAACAAGAAAGTTCTACGTGGTAAGAAGATAGAGCTCATGAAAGTCTTGTGGCGACACCGAGGTGTTGAGGAAGCTACTTGGGAAAGCAAGGCAGATATGAAGGAGTAATTTTCGCATTTGTTTCCTCCAGGTAATTTTGAGGACGAAATTCCTTAAGTGGGGGAGAGTTGTAACACCCCGATTTTGGGCCTAGTGGTTTTGAGGTTTATTAGACGGTCAGGTGGACCAGGTTAGAGATTCGAGTCAGATTCGGGACCGTATATTTTTTGGTAAGATAAAATATCAGAAAATAGTTAAAAATCTTTTATTATATATTGATTTTTGGTGGAATCAATTTTAGGAAAAGGAATTTGGAAATATCACATTTTGGGTTAGTGACCAAAAATGCGATTTTTGGAAAACTAATTTTAAGTGGCTAAAATTAAAAGGGTCAAATCCTTAGAATCCTTAAGGAGCTAATCTACCAATTGTTTGCTGGTGGTTTCTCTCTTCAATTAAAACATTTTAAACATGTGTTTTAAAAGGGTGTTATTAAGGATTAAATATCTAAAGTTAGTTATTATCTTTTAAAAGAAATTCACGTAACTTTTTCCTAAACCTTTTCTCTCAACTTCTTTTCTTTCAAACACTCAGAATTTCATCAAATCTAGAGGTAAGGAACTCTTTTCACTCAGATTATTGATTTTAATTTGATTTCTTAACTTTGTTTTGCAAAATTTCATTGGAATTTTATGTTTTCTTAGCTTTAAACAAGCCAATTGATAGAGGAATCACATAACAAGGGTAAAGTCCATGATCTCCTATGTTAAATGGTTCTTTATTGATACTCCCAAGTATTTGATCCTTGATTTATAAGTTGTAATGTGATTTTAATGTTTTATCTATTTTTAATTGAGTTATTTGGAAATATTGATGAAACATGGTGATTTTAAAGGATGTTGGGAAAGGATTTTTAGATGTTATTAGATGTTGGTTGATGGCTTGAATTGTTGTTCTATGGATGGTTTAAGTTTTGGAAATGTTTGAGGATGATTTCGGTATGTTTCTGATGGTTTTTGAGTGGGCAACTTAGGAGTTGTGGAGATTGTTGTTAGGCAATGGTTTGAATGCATTTTAATGCATTTATCATCTGGTTTTATGTGTTGAAAACAGGGGATAATCAAGGTGACGAAGCTTGACGTTGTTTGGTGGCTTGCCGGGAGCTTGATTCGTGTTGGCAAGGAAGGCAAGGCGTATCGGTGGGTGGAAACTGGTTTAAAATGCTTTACAAAGGTTTGTAAAGGTTGTTGGGAGGTTAGGGTAAGCGTGAGACGCTTACCTAAGCTCAAAAGTAAGTTTCCCTTATTTTGCTCTTGAATATCGGCTTAGATATGAGCATGTTGTTTGCATGTTTTGGTGATAAACATGGTATGATTTACTTACTGGTAATGCATGATTTTGAGTACATATGCAGGGGTTTGAAATTATATTAAAAGCTATTGAGTATTAGTTTTCATTATAGTTGGGAATGGTGCTATTGCATTAGCAATGAGATATGCATATGTGGTGTTTTATGGAATGCATTGTAAAACAGTAAGTAAATGGTTTTGTAAATGACATATTGGCTATGTGATACGATGAGAAAAAAATCGGATATAGTTGGCATGCCATAGGATTAAGAGTGCACTATGAAATATAAGCAAAATTGATCGTGGCCATGGGTCTTTGAGGTATGGCGGTGCAACGAGGCCACTCGGACTGTTGGGAACCTTATTTGGGGATTTGCGGTTTAACTAGGCAACCCAAATTGATGATGATCTTACGAATTAACTAGGCAAGTTTGGTATACTTGCGGTTTAACTAGGCAAGTGTGAGACCTCACGGTTTAACTAGGCGAGGGTATCAAATCTTACGGTTTAACTAGGCAAGGTTTGGGATATCATGTGCTCTAACTAGGCATGGTATGAGAGATCTGTGTATCCGATATGTGTATAGGATAGAGGTAGTCTATCCGGGTCACTATAAATGCCAATATCTGAGAAAGATCATGTGTTGAATCTTGTATGAAATGCTTTGGGATTTAAGCATGAAATGTTTATGATGTTATATGGAGATTATTATGTTTTGATTATGTTGGAATCATGGGAAAATGCTTCGGTAGTAAGCATGTTTTGGGAAAAGCAAGCATGTGGTTTTTAACTGAATTTTAATGCGTCATTGTTTATGAGCCTCCTCACTAAGCATGTGTGCTTACGCTCTCTTTTTCCTAATGATGTAGAACATTAAAGTACGGGCAACAAAGGCAAGGTTTGCAAGGATCCAATGGATAAACTACTTTTGAGTATGAACTCGGTTTATGTTTCCGGTTAATAAGGCAATGTGTTCGCCAAGATTTTTGGGATTTGAAACTCTGTTTTCTTATGGATTTTGAGTATGTTCTATGCTGGATTTTGTGGATGGTTGATGCTGCTAAGCTTGATGTTAATACTCGTTTGTAGTTGTAGATGATTGGTGGCTTAGGCATGCCGATAGAGCTTCCTTGATGATTGCCTTGTTGAGATGGTTTGAGCAAGTTTATTATGCGGTGTGGGTTGTGTTGTTATGATGCATATGCTGAGAATGGCTTATTTGTGTAGTTTGGGATGTCTGGCAAAGTGCTTTTAGGAAGCACGCCTTTAGACTATCATGGGGTGTCAATTAGTTGTTGAGCTTATGATGTTTAGGTTGCTATTGCATCTAGGTAGTGTTGTATGAGAGTTTGTGGCATGATGTAATGGTTTAGTTTTGAAATAAACATGTTATATCAGCCATTTGTGACCATTCAGGTCCAAGTGTATCGGTACACATGTTCTCGTATCGATACGGGAAGCCATTTCGGGCTTGTGGTACTAGTACGCATGCTAGGCATTGCGATATGGTAATGTATCTTTAGAGTAGCGTACTGATACACAAGTTTGCGTATCGGTTTGGGAAGGCTGAGTTTGGCTTGGGGGTTCGGTACACGGGTTTGAGGATCGGTACGGGCCTTTGGTTTTGGTAAGGTGTATCGGTACGCAGGGCCGCATCGGCACGGAAGTAGGCTACTGGAATTTTTGGAGTTCGAAATGGAAAGGGCGTACTGATACCCGTGGCAGTTAAGGTGGTTAATGGTCTTGGTGAAATTATATTTTCTTTCGTTTCAGTTACTGATTCTTGCTTTGTCAATTATTTTAACATGGATGATCATTTGAGGATGATTTTTGACATACAAGCATGAAATGAACCCAATTAAAGGTTAGTAACTTAAAAAGTGGAAAAGCCCTTCTATTTTGCAAAATTTATGTTTTGGTCCCTAAATAGTGTTGTGGCCAATTAGATGTCGTTACAATGGCCGATTGAGATGAATGCTCACCTATGAACAGAATGATCATGTAGGAAAGCGTAAATGCATCTAGACAAGATGAAAGGAAATAACGTGGGCGTGTTTTAGGTTGAATCTTCTTGGTTCACTTCGGTAAACCTAATGTAGCTTGCCTTGTTCGGTCTTGTGACTAGGCCGGGTCGAGGGGGTTACAGCCCACCTATTCGGTTTGGATGTATAATCAACCAGCAGGAGTAAAAGGAACATTTACCCACCTCAACCGATACGGTTCTCATGTTGGAGATTACAGACACTTAACATCCCCCGTCAAACATGAGGTTACTTTTTATAGTGCATTCTAAACCCTATGACATGCCAACTATACCCGATATCATTTTAAACACAGCCACTTGCCAATATATTCAATAAACAACATTACTTCATTGTTTTACATATGCATTAAATCAATCTTCCACAAATACATTAAACTATGTATTTTCATATTATCAAAAATACTTGCATAAAACATATGCTATCCCCAAGAGTAATCATCAATGGTCATTTACATCATGAATCATTTCTAAACATGCATAATATAATGAGTAATCAAAACCATAACATGTGCATGAGATTTCATTTTGCAAAAGCCGAAACCTAGAGAAAACCCAACCGATACTTACTTTCGAGCTTAGATAAGTGTGTAAAACTTTATCTAAACTCCCACAACTCCGTTTCAAACCTTTTAACAGCAGTAAAACACTTTTCCACTCAGCGACAATCCAACGCTTGCTTGCTGATGCATGAATCAAGCTTCTAAAGCTTCTGCGCCTTCTTCAAAAGCCAAAGGATTCAACTCCCTTGCTTTACCCAATCAAAATCAGAGTATTAAAACACATCTTTGTACCTCAAACCACCATCAACCAACAAAAATAACACCGCCTCGAAAGAATCCACTCAACACCATGCTAAAACCATCAAGAACACCACCAAAACTTACCTAAACAAAGCCCAACCAACATCTAATGAGTCTAACACATTAACATCATCAATTAATATCCAAAAACACCTCAAACGCATCCTTATACCTCCAGCAACACTACAGAAACAAGATTAAGCCAAAAACCAACTATATACAACCTAGAAAACTAACAATTCACACAGTTTTGGGATTACATTGACTGATCAACTATTTCAACACTAAAATATGTCCAAATTGAGATACAAATCAATTAAATCCATCACCAAAATAGATCCAATTCAATTTCCTACAATTTTCCAAGAAAACTCAATTTAATCAATAAATCCATATTAAAATCATAATTTCTTAACATAAATCAATAATATATTAAAATCATAATTAGAGGATAGAAACAAAAATCACCTCTAATTACTGATTTCTCCCTTAATTGGCCATGTTTTGATGAAATCCAAAGAGATTTTGCAAAGGAATTTAGAGAAATCAATAAGGAATCGAAAAGGAATTCAATGAAGGTTGGTTCTTGGAGATTTTGAAGCAGAAATCCTAATTTTGTTGCTGAGAAAGTTGAGAGAAAAGGTTTGGAGAAAAGTAGTTACGTAAGAAAATATTTTTGGCAAATTAAAGACCTTTTTAATAAATCCTCATTTATCCAATTATTAAACCTTTTAAAAATACTTTAAAAATGGCCTACATTAAAAGAGAAATATGTTGAAAAAGATTGGATAAATAGCTCCTTAAAGATTATAAGTTTTGACCTTTTTTTGATTTAGTCTCCAAAAATAGTTTTGAAAACTTTCAACTTAGTCACTAGACTAAAATGTCTTAAAATCATATTTAATTACCTCAAATTGACTTTGCTAGATTACTTAAACTGTTAATTAAGTAATTTAAAACGTTTTCTCATATTTTATTTCATCCCAAAATCAATTTTATAAAATTATTTTCCCGATACTATTTGAATTGCCTAAACCGGTTCTCTTGAACCATCGACCCGATCCGGCCCCCATCTAGGCCCAATTTCAGGGCATTTCATGTGGATAGGATCATGATGTGGATGAATGCCCAGCAAACCCATAATCGGTAAATTTTTTTGGCAATTACAATCGTAATATTAACCAATATTTTAATACTTTTAATGCAAGTTGGAAGCAACATACGAACTTTTCTTGGGAGAATCAGGGAGGTAACCAATATAATGCTCGGCATTAGAACACCAATGCACCGCTAGGTTTCAACCAGAATGCAATTCCAAAGAGAGAACAAAATAATTTCCATTTAGGGCAAAAATCTACCTAGGGGAACACTCTAATAGAGTATATGAAGCAAAATGATGCAATTATCCAGAGTTTAGCAATATTTATGCGAAACTTGGTGGTCCAGCTAGGACAGATTGCCAATGCACTCGGTAATACACCACAAAAAACATTGCCATGTGATACAGAGGATGCTCGGCAAAAAGGAAATGAACAATGCAAAGCAGTCACCCTTTAGAGTGGTAAACAAGGCGTAAATGAAACATTTGTCAAACAGCTAAATGTTTTCTAGGAAGAGAAGTCTATACCAACAAATGAACCCAAGGAAGTTGAGATAGGGGAGGCAAGCACTGGAAATGGCAGAATTCAATATGATGGCAACACCACTTTGGCAAAACTAGCAGAGCCAGCACTTACTTACCCCCTACGACCTTTTCCATAGAGGCTTCAGAAACACAAGCAAGATCAACAGTTTAAATGTTTCTTAGAAGTCCTTAAACAAATGTAGATTAACATTCCACTAGTGGAAGCTCTCAAGCAAATGCCCAACTACGTCAAATTTCTGAAAGGCATCTTGTCAAAAAAGAGGAAGATGGGTGATTTCGAGACTGTCGCACTTACTGAGGGATACAGTGCAATGATAACCAAAAAATTGCGACTTAAACTGAAAGATCCTGGGAGTTTCACTATTTATTGCATGATTGGAAATCAATTTATGGTAAAAGCATTGTGTGATTTGGGAGCCAGGATAAGTTTAATGCCAATGTTAGTTTTCAAGAAACTTGGTATTGAAGAAGCTAGGCCTACCACTATGACACTTCAACTGGTAAAGGAAGATAATTTATATTCCCAACTGATTTCACTATTTTATAATACGAGGCTGATGTTGATATCCTAATAATATTGGGAAGATCATTCATGGACACGGCTAAGACTTTAATTGATGTTTAAAAAGGAGAGCCTACTATGCATATAAATGACCACTAAGTTACGTTTAACATTTTTCAATCTCTTAAGTGTGCAGATGAACATGAGGAATGCCAAGCTATTGAGCTGATTGAGTCTATTTTTAATATGGACATAGCATAGTTTTGCCAGGGTACAGATGTTAATGCCATGGAACAAGACAATGACGATACGATGAGTGAAGAATTAGAAGAGCCAACCATGATGAATAAAGTCATGAGTTATTTCAGGAGGCCTGAGTCACTTGAGTTGGCTGGCAGAGAAATCAAGCCATCCAAACCATCTATTGAGGAGTCATCAGAACTGGAGCTGAAACCTTTGCCAAGCCACCTCAAATATGCTTATCTAGAAGATAACTTCACTCTGTTAGTGATCATTGTTGTTGATTTGACTGAAGACCAAGAGGAATGATTGCTGGAGACACTGGGAAATTATAAGCAATTCCTATGGTGGACCCTAGCTAATATATGAGGGATAAGCCCAAGAATTTTCATGTACAAAATTATTGTAGATAATTACAATGGCAAAACTATTGAGGCCCAGAGGAGACTGAATCCCAACATGAAGGAGGTAGTCAAGAAACAAGTCATAAAATGGTTGTATGTCTGGATAATTTATCCTATTTTTGATAGTTCGTGGGTCAGCCAAGAATGTACCAAGAAAGGTAGAATGATCGTGGTTTAGAACAACAATAACGCATTGATCCCCTCGAGGATCGTGATCAGCTAGAAGGTGTGCATGGATTATAAGAAGCTAAATAATGCCACCAGGAAGGACCATTTTCCGCTACCCTTTATCAATTAGATGTTGGACAGATCAGCAAGGAAGATATTTTATTACTTCCTGGACAACTACTCGAGCTATAATCAAATAGCCATTACTATAGAAGATTAGGAGAAAACTATGTTCACCTATCCATATGGGACATTCACCCTCAAAAGGATACCCTTTGTATTATGTAATGCTCCATGAACGTTTTAGCATTGAATGATATCAATTTTGTAAGATATGATCAAAAATAACTTAGAAGTTTTCATGTATGACTTCTCCGTCTTTGGCAAAAGTTTCAAGGAATGCCTTTAGAGTTTGGAACCTGTACTTCAGAGATGCATTGAAACCAACCTGGTCTTGAACTGGGAAAAATTCTACTTTATGGTGAAGGAAGGCATAGTTCTCAGACATAGAGTGACCAAGAAGGGACTGGAGGTAAACAAAGCAAATGTAATGGTAATCAAACATTTGCCACCACCCATAAGTGTCAAAGGTATTAGAAGTTTCTTGGGACATGCAAGTTTTTATCGCCGCTTTATTAAAGACTTCTCAAAATTTTCCAAACCTTTACGCTTACTTTTGGAACATAATACCACTTTTAAGTTTGTTGTTTCTTGTTTGAAAGATTTTTAGGAATTGAAAGAGAAGTTAATTAATGTTGTAATAATCATTGCACCAGATTGGAATGAGTTATTTGAGCTCATGCGTAATGCCAACAACTACACCGTCGAAGCTGTGTTAGGATAAAGGCATGGCAAAATTTTCCATACCATATATTATGCTAGTCGGACGTTGAATGAAGATCAACTTAACTACACAAAAACTAAGAAGGAGTTCATTGCATTTGTCTTTTCGTTTGAAAAATTTAGATCTTACCTAGTGGGTAGTAAAGTTGTGGTGTACAGAGACCACTCGAAAATCAAATACCACCTGGCTAAGAAAGATGCCAAGCCTAGATTGATCCGATTGACACTCTTGTTATAGGAATTTGACCTCGAGATTTGAGATAAGAAAGGGAGTAAGAACCTGGTGGTTGATCATTTGTCTTATTTAGAGCAACACCATGAGGATGCCAGTACAGCTGCTATTAAAGATGATTTCCCTGATGAACAATTGCTTGTGACCACTACTATTCCATGGTATGCTGACATAGTCAACTATTTGGTCTATAATATAATGCCATCAGACCTATCAAGTAATGATAGAAAGCGATTTCTAAGATATATTTGGCAATACTATTGGGAAGACCCATTCTTGTTCAAATAGTGTGCCGACTAAATCATTCATTGTGTGCCAGAGGATGAACAACAACACATCCTTCAACTTTGCCTTACAGAACCTTATAAAGGTTATTTTGGTGGAATGGAGAGGGCGGCCAAAGTGCTATAGTTCAGATTTTTTTGGCCAACAGTATTCAAGGACGCCCATTATTTTGCCAAGGCATGTGACAGTTGCCAACAAACAGGAAACATTTCCAGAAGACATCAATTGCCACTTCAAAATATCATGCATGTTGAGTTGTTTGATGTGGGGGATAGACTTTATAGGTCATTCCCCCCCCCATCGTTTGGCAATTTATACATACTCGTGGCAATTGACTATGTCTCAAAGTTGGTTGAAGCTATTGCTCTTCCAACAAATGATGCCAAGGCAATTGCCTAGTTCTTACACAAGCATATTTTTTACCAGATTTGGTGCCCCAAGAGCTAGTATACATAATGGAGGTACCCAATTTAAATGCCATTTAATCACTAAAGCTTGGTGCAGGTATGGAATCCAACAAAGAATTGCCACTGCCTACCATCTATAAATAAATGGCCAGACAAAAATTTTAGACAAAGAGATAAAGAACATTTTGGAGAAGACCGTGAACCCAACTCAAAAGGTCTGGTCATTGAGGCTAGATTATCCCTTGTGGGCATATAGAACAACTTTAAAAACACCATTAGGGACTTCCCCATTGAAGCTTTTGTTTGGGAAGTCATGTGATCTTTCGGTGGAGTTAGAGCACCGAGCTTATTGGGCAACCAAGCAGTTAAACATGGAATGGAAAGCTATAGGTGAAAAGCGTTTGTTAGACCTGAATGAGTTGAAGGAGTTTAAAAAACAAGCCTATGAAAATGACAAGCTTTATAACGAAAAAGTTAAAAAATGTGTCATGATAGCATAATATTGTCATGACAGTTTGAAGTTGGGCAAAAACTGCTGCTATTCAATTCAAGGCTTAAGTTGTTTCTAGGTAAACTCAAATCCAGGTGGTCAGGACCCTTTGAAGTTGTCAAGCCTTATGCTCATGGAGCAGTTGACATCAAGGACATAAAAATGGGGACAATTTTCAAGGTAAATGGCCAGCGGTTAAAACATTATTGGGAAGCTAGTTAGAGTAATGCCAAGGAGATTATTCTCCTCGCGAAGATTCAATAAATTTTGCCGTCATAGTATGATCATTGTAAATAGTTAGGATAGTTATTTTCTTTTTGGTATTTTTATTTATTTATCTTAGTTTTCCTTTTTCTTTTTTGAAAAGTTTTTCTTAGTGTTAGTGCAGGACATGCTGTCATTCAGACATCCATCGAATGAGTCAAGGTAACACGTGAACTCTAGTCAGATCAGGCCCAGGGGAGATTAACTCTTGCTGAGCGGGAAACCGTAGCAGCCACCCATATTAAAATTTCAAAGTTTGAAATTTTAACACTAATTCTAGCTGTGACTTATTTCCCGCACCGCCACTCTCCCACTCGCCCACACTCATTATTATCCCATTCCCCCACACACGCCTTAACTGCCGCACTCATCATTATCTCCATCAACTCCACTTTAATCCAACCCAACCGTCTCCCTTAAACCTTATTTAATTCCCATCTATCCTTTAATCAAAATCTTTCAACTTTTCTTTTAAGCCGGCGAGAGAAATCAATAACCTAAAATCCTTTTTCATCTTCCAAATTGATTACCCCTTTTCCCAAAATTCTTCAATGGCATCTTCTTCAGGCTCGAATTAAGTCTTATTCAATGATAAGACGGAGAAGAATTATGAGGAGAACTACGCAACGCAAACCTTCTACTATGAAAAGGGGTTCAATTTCAAGAATAAGCCAAACTTGGGGTATTCATCGGAGGTAACTACCATCATCAAGAAACACAATTGGGAGCTCTTTTACCTTCAGTCTGGGGAGGTCTACTCAACCATCATCTGGGAATTTTATGGCCACCTCACCACCAAGGCCCCACCTTTTCTGTTTGTATGAGGTATGTGTGTTCAATTTGATGAGCGGTATGTTAATTGCATTCTTAGTTTAGATGGTGCAAGGGAGGAGTACTCGACATTCACCGAATCATTGATGAGGCCAAGCACCAACTTCTCTTAAAGGCTTTGTGCAAGCCGAGTACTAAGTGGAATGGATCCTCCAAGGGAAAGAGGAGTGTGAAGAGGTTGGCCTTAAAACCATAGCCACAGGGTGGAATCATTTCCTGAAAGCCCACCTAATGCGAACCACCCATAATGAGATGGTGTTAAAGGAAAGGATGGCATTGCTTCACTCCATCATGACCAAGAGAAATATTAAAGTCGGTTAGCTTATCATTAACGAGACATACAAGTTTGCTGGCGGCAATTGTGGTAGTTTGATCTTTCCTTCAATCATTTCCACCATCTACATCGGTCATAAGGTGTGAACGATTGACACCAACAACATTCGTCAATGCAAGAAAGTTATCACTCTGGCTCTTTGGGGGCAGTTGATTACCAGGGAAGCAAGAAATGAGGGTAAGGGAAAAGTTGCCCAGCCAGCATCTGTTGCCAAGACCCCCAAGGCAGAATCTTCAACACAAACACCAGTTGATGCGATGGCTTTGCTTTCCCATATCTATCAACGCAGGAACTCATTATGAAAAAGTTAGAGATGAGGAACAAAACTTGGCGTTTTGGCAATATGTTGGGGCTAAACGATTACTTGAGCCATAAGACAACATTCAAATAAACTCATAACACAAGAATAAAATTTGCTCAATTTAATGTCATAGATCCTAACATTTTAATGTGATGCTCAGACTCAACAAGGATGATTAAAGAAATAACTCCATAGCTAAGTAACATTATATCAAGTTAATGTTACATATTCAAAATAAGTCCTTTTAAACTTAATCTAATTCATAACTATTTCTAACTTAGATCTTAAACTACTATTTAAGTAGTAGTCAAATAAGAGCATAATACTCCTAACTTACATATGACTTACACTTACACAATCAAGATTTCATGAGCTTAGACAGATTTATCCACCCTTGCAACCCAAATATTTTTACATCATCTTAACCTACTTAACTAACATGATAGGTTACTCATTCAACAAGTCAAGCTTTCACAACCGAAATATCCAAACATGCATATATTAAGTAATAACCATCTAATATTATCTACAGTTATCACCAAGCAACCAACCACCAAAAGTATATATATAGTTACTCGCAAACCTTACAACTTTATAGATAAAGTTATACACATCAAAATGATCTACATGCTTGTAAATTAACTTCATTCCACAACTCTAGGAGATTACAAAAAGGCAGTAACATATACTCTAAGCTATACTTGCAATCCGACCAAGTACCAAGAAGAAGTGCTTACAAAGTAGATCCTAAAATGTAGTGAAAGAATTTTATAAGCATACACTTAGTGAGGTAATTTGAAATGCTCAAAGTATTAGGCAACAAGTTGACCTTTCACTACAAGCTTTAAATCAAAAGCTTTCAATATGAGCAAGCATAGGATATATCAGAGTAAGTCACTCGAATAAACTTATCATAAACATGTAAAAATCTACACTATGTGTACAAAATAACTATTTCAATCCAAGAGTATATAATGTATAATTATAATCATATTTCCATTTGAAATATGCATTTTTCTACAAGGAATGAACAATTCATGAAAGTAATATATTACTTTTCATGTAAGTTACTATAATTCTTTATTCAAATCTTATAAGTGTCCATAGTTTCTTATTAATATAGCCTTGAGAATCAAATATAGTCTAGGTATACGAATCCCCAACCAACTATCGCCACATAAAATGGCACTTACAGTACAATTCAATCCCTCCTACTGTTGCCAAGTGACCAATAAACTTCCCTCCTACTGTGGCCAATTAAGGACCATAGTCCTGGACTGTAGTCCACCCAACACATGAGCTCTATGGACTCTATGGCATTCCATCTTTACCTAAGACCGACTCGAAATCAAGGCTTCTACATTATCATATTATATTCATAACAAAGTGAGCATAACTCTTTTCTTTAACATATCAATTCGATAAGCATATTACCCTTTTTCAATTTGGGTAAGTATTCACCTCAGGTGAACTTCTCATTGTTTCGTTACTTTCATTCAAATAGCATCACAAACCATATTACTTTCATCATGTTTCATGTTTAGTTTTCAATCAGGCATGATATCAAGCTCATATAACAATGAACAAGAACAATAATTACACCCATCCAACATAGTTTAGAATGACTTACCTTTGATCCAAGCTTGCTTAATCAGAATATAATTAAATATAACTCAAAGTAACTAAATATAATAAGAAATGCTTGGGAAGGTCAACAGCCTATCCTGAAACTTAAGAATTACACTCACAGTTCATTCCGAGCTATATTTGCTCCCGAATAACAATCCCCTTATGTTTGTCTCCTAATTGATCTACTTTTTCCTTTCCACCTTCAACTTTTTCAGGGTCTAGATACGGCAAAATATTTATATTCATACATTAGAATTTAATTTATCAATCGTTTACATGATTAACCATTCCACTACACACGCACCAAATCAAACAATCCAATTCATTTAAAAATATACATATTCATATACTTCAAAGTAAATCCTCATTAAGTCCATATCATTCAATTTACTTTAAGTGATTATCCATACCAACATACTCAGTAAAACAATCAGTTATATACGTAATTTATACAAAACAATCAACAACCATTCTTTCATGTCCTAGACCATTTAATTAGATGTTCATGTTTATAAAACAAGACAACCTTCAATGATATACTTATTTAGTCAAAGCAGACCAGTATGTTCACTATATGCATCGGAATAATCCTAATTACTTGCACATAGTTAAGCAGGTACATAACAGTCCACTATCCTTACAAAAATAGTTTCAATTATTTAGATAATCAAATATATTTTTAGAAAACATTTCCATATACTCTCTTATATATCCAACAGCCCGAAAATTCATGTACATATACAAATATACCTTATACAATTCATCATGTGATCACATATAATCGAAACAATCCCAAAACACCATGTATTCTAATATGTTCAAAACGGGGCAGATTATTAAACACCATATTCTAACAACTCATAAAGTTTTTCTTATCATCAATAAATCTATAAAAAAAATCTTAGCAACATGTGATTCATAAAATTCACAATCAAACTACATTCTCAACTAATCAAACTTTAAATTGAACAATTGAAGAGGATTCTTACCTCTCACTTAAGCTAACCGAACAAGGGATTACAACATGGCTCAACCTAAACTAAAATCTTCCTTTTCAAGAATGTAATCTAAGCTTTCTCTCACAACACTCTTGTTTCAGTTTTTGCTTGAAGGAGAGAAGAAGAAGATGATGAAAATTTGGTGAAATTTTCCCTTCCCAAATGCCGGTTCCAACTCTCTCATCTTTTCCCCCTACACGTGAAACAACAATGCATGGCACATGTTCGAGTCCCTCAAATAGAACATTTCTAGAATGCAAACTCTATATTTATTATGTTTTCTTTTGAGCCCTTTAAATATGGTCTTCAAGTTTGTTGAAATTCTAAATAAGTCTTAAAACCCTTATTCGATTTACTTGAGGAGCATTTCAAGTAATTTGAACCACAATCAAGTCACATTAATTATTTTAAGTCACATTTTTGGGGTAATACAATTCTCTCCCCCTTAAATGAAATTTGTCCTCGATTTTACCTAAGGGGAACAGATGTGGATATTGGTCTTTCATGGCTAATTCGGTTTCCCAGGTAGCTTCTTCAATATTGTGGTTTATCCATAATACTTTAACAAGAGGAACTAATTTGTTACGGAGTCTTTTAACTTCACGGCCTAGAATTTGAATCGGTTCTTCTTCGTAAGACAAATCTGGATTGAGCTTTACTTCTTCCGGTTCTAACACGTGGGAAGGATCACAACAATATTTTTGAAGCATAGATACATGGAATACATTGTGAATATGGTCAAATTCATTAGGAAGAGCCAAACGATAAGCAAGAGGGCCAATCTTTTCCACAATCTCGAATGGTCCTATGAAACGTGGACTAAGCTTCCCTTATATACAATTTGGCCAATTGATCTAAGCCCAAGGTCATTCAAATAGGTGTTGCTTTAGAAAATCTATCAACTATTACCCAAACAACATCATTCTTCCTTGGTGAAAGAGGCAAACCAGTTACAAAGTCCATAGTTATTCTATCCCATTTCCATTCAGGTAACTCTATAGGTTGTAAGAGTCCCGTAGGAACCTGATGTTCGGTTTTAACCTTTTGACAAGTCAAGCACTTGGATATAAATTCAGTGATAGCACCTTTCATCTCTGGCCACCAATATAGCTCCTTTAAGTCTTTGTATATCTTAACCGACCCTGGATGAATAGAGAACAAACTATTGTGGGCTTCATATAGCATTTCTCTCTTAAAGGTTTCATCACTTGGCACACATACTCTATTTCAAAAATAGAGTAGACCATTAGGCTTCAAGGAAAAATCGGGATTAGGTTCAGATTTAAGCTTGCACAAGATTTTCTGAAGATCATGATTGATTTGCTGAAGTGTCCTGAATCTCGAGATCAAATCAGATTGAACCTGAAGTTCAGCTAAAAACTTTTGATCTTTTAACAAGCTAAAATGCACATTGATTGCAGCAGGGGCTACATGACAAAGAAACACACTTAGATAACAAGACTTAGATTTCAGGTAAGAATGGACTAAATGTGATTCATTTAGGATCTTACCAAAATAACGTTTGTGGTTGAGTGCATCAGCTACAACATTCGCTTTTCCTGGGTGATAATCAATGACTAGATCATAGTCCTTGAGTAACTTCAACCATCTCCTTTATCCAAGGTTTAACTCTTTTTGAGTCAGAAGGTATTTTAAACTTTTGTGATTAGTGAAAAGATAACATTTCTCCCCAAACAAATAATGTCTCTAGATCTTTAAAGCAAAGACGACCGCAGCTAGTTCGAGATCATGAGCCGGATAATTCAATTCATGAGACTTTAATTAATGGGATGCATAAGCAACCACTCTTTTATCTTGCATAAGAATGCATCCCATACCAAGATGAGATGCATCACTAAAAGTCGTATACTCATTTCTTGAATCAGGTTGTGTTAAAACAGAAGCTTCTGTAAAGACTTATTTAAATTGATAAAAACTTCTTTGTAAGTCTTTTGACCAAATAAATGGGACATCTTTTCGAAGGAGTTTGGTCAAAGGGGTAGCTAAAATGGAGAACCCGTTTACAAATATTCGGTAGTAACCTGCTAATCCAAGAAAGCTTCTAACTTCACCAATATTCTTCAGAGGTTTCCAATCAATTACATCTTGAATTTTCTTTGGATCGACTTTAATACTTTCTACGGATATAACATGTCCAAGGAAAGATACCTCAGATAACCAATCGGACTTATTAAACTTGGCATAAAGCTGGTTATCTCATGTTTGTAAAACAATTCAGAGATGTTCCGAATGTTCATCCTTATTCTTTGAGTAAATAAGGATGTCGTCTATAAAGACTACCGTAAACTTATCTAAATAAGTTTTAAAGATCTGATTCATAAGGTCCATGAATACAACATGAGCATTCGTTAAGCTAAAAGGCATTACTAAAAACTTGAACTGACCATAACAAGTTTTGAATGCAGTTTTAGAAACATCAAATTCTTTAACTTTCATCTGATAATATTCCGATCAAAGATCAATATTGGAAAACACTGTAGCATTTTTTAGCTGAACAAACGAATCTTCAATTCTCGGTAATGGATACTTGTTCTTGATAGTAAGCTGGTTCAGTTGCTAGTAGTCAATACAAAGCCTCATTGATCCATCTTTCTTCTTTACAAATAAGACTGGGGCTCTCCAAGGAGACGAACTCAGCCTAATGAAGCCTTTATCTTGTAAGTCTTGCAACTGGCTCTTAAGTTCTTTAAGTTCAATCAGGGACATCCAATAAGGTGCAATGGAGACTGGAGCTAATCCCGGTTGAACTTCAATTCCAAACTCAACCTCTCTTGTTGGGGGTAATCCCAGAAGTTCCTCGGGAAACACATCAGGAAATTCAGAGACAGTTAAAATGGAATCAAAGAAGGGTTTGGTTTCATTTATACTCGATATAGCAGCAAACATTTGAATTGGTTTAGAAGATTTATTATTTAACAATGTTATTGATTCTTTTCCTAACCCGAAAAGGAAAAGTAGTTTCTTAGCACAGTCTACCCAGGCCTGATGCCTTCCCAACCAATCTAAACCTAATATAAGGTCAAACTCATTGAACGGTAAGGCTAAAAGATCGGCAGGAAAATGAATTCCTTAAATAAACAAGGGCAGTCTTTACATACTCGATTAACAATTACCTTATCTCCTAAGGGATTTGTAGCTATCAAATTACAATTTATAAGTTCAAGTTTTAAACTAAACTTTTCAATCAAGGAAGAACGTATAAAGGAATGTGTCGATCCTGAATCGAATAGAGCATAAACATGATGCATAAATAACTTGATAGTACCTGCAATTACGTCAGGGGAGTCTTCCTCTTCACGGCCTCGAACATGGTATACTCGAGCTAGTGCCTGAGATTCTTGATAGGGAGCATTTGAAGCTTGACCCCAATTCTTCCCATAATTACCAGACTGAGCTTGTTTAGGCCCTTTCCCCTTGGTGATTGGACATAGTTTGAATTCTTTGACACATGAGTCGGACATTTATTCGAGTTTTGAGGACAATATTTGATGAAGTGATTTGTTTCTCCACATAAGAAATATGCACCGGCTTACTTTATACATTAACCGACATGATTTTTTTGACAAATATTACAAATGGGAATTTGTGACTCCCTTCCCGTATTCCCCATATTGTTTATAGAAACCGAGGGTGCAGAGGTTTTGACCACAATCTGAAGCTTTGGCAAAAAATTACTCTTTGGGGAAAAGTTGTAGTTCAAGAAACTTCCACCTTGATGCTTTGACTTCTTGAACTACCAACGGGGTTTATTATCGTCCTTCGATCTTTTGTCTTTTTCAGAATAGTTTCCTTTTCTCTTCTCAGATCCTTCAACATAGCTTCGGTAGCTATGGCTCGATTCACCAATTCTTGAAAATCAGTGATTCCCAAGGTAGTAAAAGCTCATCATTGAGCCCATCAATAAACATTCTACACTTATCCTCTTCTTTCTTGATAAATTCATGCCCATACTTACAATATTTACAAAATTCGCTCACATATTGCTCGATTGGTTTTCCTCATTGCTTTAGATATAAGAAACGTCTTCTACGCGCAGCAAGGTATTATTCTCTTATGTACTTCTTTCAAAATTCCTTAAAAAAGAATTTCCAAGTGACAGCATTAGCCGGAGCCATAAGGGTTGTGTTTCCCACCAACTTAATGCCTCGTCAGCAAGAAGGGCTATGGCACACTCCAACTTTTGTTCATTTGAACATTGCAACTGTTTGGTTAAGATCCTAGTAGTCGATTCCAACCAATATTCTGCATCTTCTAGCTCTTCTTCATTACCACCAGTGAATGTATAAGCTCGATGTTGAGCTAACTTATCGATCGCGGCTCTAGTTATTACAGCTACAGGAGGAGTGGGAGCAGCTGGAGTATTTTGCCTCCAAGAGGTGGCTAGTTGATCAAATATCTCCTTCATACTGGGGAGACACTCCTGTTGAATAGGATGGATAGAAAGAGCTTCCTGTTGAACTTGTTGAGGTTCAATAGTCTTTTGAGCCTCTTATTGATTTTGATTCATTCTCACACTTCCTCCTTCATTGGAGGAACTAGCCAGACTCTCATTATCCCAACCTAAATGTGTCTCTAACATTCTAATAAATGATTATATAAAAAGAGATTAATCAGGTATAGATCACAAGTACACATTCACTTAACTCCCAGGTGGCACAATTAACAAATGACAATGCATGAAACTCAGTTTAATCCTAGGATCGACGAAACCTTGACTCTAATTATCAAATTGTAACACCCTCAAACTTTAAATTGAACAATTGAAGAGGATTCTTACCTCTCACTTAAGCTAATCAAAAAAGGGATTAAAGCATGGCTCAACCTAAACTAAAATCTTCCTTTTCAAGAATGCAATCTAAGCTTTCTCACACAACACTCTTGTTTCAGTTTTTGCTTGAAGAAGATAAGAAAAAGATGATAAAATTTTGGTGAAATTTTTCCTTCCCAAATGTTGGTTCCAACTCTCTTATCTTTCCCCCTACACTTGAAACAACAATGCACGACACATGTTCAAGTCCTTCAAATAGAACATTTCTAGCATGCAAACTCTATATTTATTATGTTTTCTTTTGAGCCCTTAAAATATGGTCCTCAAGTTTGTTGAAATTCTAAACAAGTTCTAAAACCCTGATTCGATTCACTTGAGGAGCATTTCAAGTAATTTGAACCACAATCGAGTCACATTAATTGTTTTAAGTCACATTTTTGGGGTATTACACCTTTACCACCGTATCCAGAGTTCCTAACTAAGCTTCATGTGACAGAAGCAATGCTAGCCAGCCCTCAAACTGCCCATACTCCAACCTAGCAATCTGATGCCATGGTACCAGTATCACCTACCCATATAGATTCTGCCAGAATTGAGACTCAGCAGGAGTTTGATGATGACGTACCTGCCAAGACTAATTTGCCACCAGTGGCTCTAGCCTCTTCAGTTGCCCTATTTCTCCAGCCACATTTGAGTCGACAAGGGTAATTGAAGAGGTCCTACAAGAAGTAAAAACATCTATTGCTGCCCCAAAGCCACAACTAAAAAGAAGAAGTCCTTGGCACCAAATCAAGGCAGCTTCATCAAAAGGAAGAATCATGTCTCTCGTCTAGAACATTCCGAAGGGGAGTCCTCATGCCCTTAACTCCTTAGTTTAATATTTTTCATTTTGAGTATGCATTTCATTTGTATATATGTGTTATCATGTATTGAGGACAATGCACACCTTTGGTTTGGGGGTGTGTGTTGCCTCTCATTTATTGCCATGTCATTCATTTGTATGTTTATGTTTGCATTCCATTATTGACATATAGATTAGGTAGAACCATGCATATCGAACCATTAATTTCTTTTGCTTGTCTTGACTTTGAACTGATAATTTTGCCAACACATCTAGCATAGTAAGATCTTGCACAAGTATGCCATGTTCGATGATGAAACTAGAATTTCTAGTTTAGCATCAGCCGATAGATTTAGTAATGCCATGTTCCTTCGAGATTAGAATTCAAGATTACCAACCCTTCATTAGTCCAATTTCATGCTCTCGTGTTAAATTCCAACTCAAAACAATCATCCAAGCCCATTGAATTCCATACATGACATCCAGGGACTAATTTGCAAGATTTCCAAACTTCAGCAAACTGCGATGCACAAAATCAACAGGGCGTACCGATACGGGCAAGCCCGTACTAATACGGCTTAACAATCATAATGGCTACTCGTACTAATACACGTACATTCGTATCGATACGGTGTGTTGACCCACCCATACCGATACGTCCTTGACCCTATACCAATTCCTCTTGATTTCTCAAAAACCCAGAATTCCAGTAACCAAAAAGCATACTGATTTGGCACCCCGCATATTTGTATGACTCTTTAAAAATAAACGGATCGTACCGGTACTCAAACCCGTGTACCGACACCAATACAAAAAATTCTTAAGGTGTACCGATACGGTGGCTTGGTGTATCGATACCTATTGTTATTTTTTGATGATTTGAGCCTCCAGAACCCACGTACAGATCCTTAGGTACTCGTACCTCTACGCAGTGGCCTGTAATGACCTTTAGGTCCAACATATGACTCTTTGGCTCACTCCAATCAACTTTAACAAATATCAAAAGAGTGTAAAACATCAAAAGCATGCTTAACATCAACATACCAGCATTTTAAGCAATCCTAGCAAGTCTAACACAATCATTCACAAAGTCTATAGGCATGCTCCGTAGTCAACATCCAAAACATAAATCCATCCATATCTCAAGAACTTTAAACCTTTTACAAGTTCAAAACAACATTTAAAACTGGCACAAACAGGGAGTTCGTCAAATAACCCTCCCAAAACAACAACTGACACATTGCCCTTATTACTACTATGTATCGTTTCAACAATACTTTGCACACAAGTCCTTGGATTCCTTCATTTCTTCCTCACTACCCTTTTACCTTTAATTCTCTGTATTGATGGAAAAAAAGAGCGCAAGCACACTATGCTTAGTGAGGAATGCTAAAAAACAACCATCATCAATGCATTTAAAACCATTTAACCATTCTTTTGAAAAACCACCTTCCAATACACTTTACAAACGTCATTTCAAAATCATGCCTTATCAAAACCATGCACTTAACATTTCCAAAACAACATATTAAACCATATGCAACATGTATCATGGATTCAACAGCAAAATCCCATTTGCTACCCTAAATTTAAGCTTTCCTATGCATACTACCAATGCAAGGCTAAAGAGTAAAACATGTTTAAACCAACAATAATCAACATATTTCATCACATGATACGTCACCAATTATATTGGCTTACAAGTGATCATTAACCAAGTTCCACTTTTCAAAACATAACATCGGATACATGTATTCAACAAGTGTTCCCAACACTTCATGCCATCATAATCGAAATTAATGGTACATTTACAACCGGATACATTCACAGCCCTACACATCGATTGGATGCATAACCCACTAACGGGAGACTTCGGTACAAAGATCAAAACCCTCAACTGTTAGGGTACTTGGATGGAGTTTACAATACACCTGATCAAAAACCCTCAACATCCAAGGTGACTTTTTATAGTGCACTATCAATTCTATGGCCGTCTAACATGTCCAATAACATGTCCAAACCTCAACATCAGCTTACTGTTTTTATAAAGCATCATCAAAATCATCTATCCAATGCATCATCGATGCATTAATCAATGTTTAAAACATTATCAAATCATGCATTAATTCACAATGCATCATCATCATTATTTAACCAATTTCCAGCATTAAACCATCCTTAAAACATGCATGTATATTGAGTAATCAATTCATTAAAGGAACTGCATAAAACCAATTGCCAATATGAGTTTGAGAGAGAATCCATCTTTTACTTACTTCCGAGATTAGACCAGCATTTCAAGCTTGACTAAACCCCTAAACACAACTTTCAAACCTTTGAAAAGCTAAAAAACACATTCTCACTCATCAACACACAAATCCTTGCTTGCCGATACGGTAAACACGCCTCCAAAGCTTCTAAAACAACCGTTCAAGATACTCAAAATGCACTAAAATGCATTCAACAGCCCAGCAACATCAACTCACATAAAACCTCAACATACTCAGCCCAATTTCACTCCACAACAACCGAAATCAACATCAAGCATCTTCCAAACTTAACCCAGCCAAAACCTAACATTTTAATCCATCAATTAACATCTAAAAACACAACAACATCATCCGTATACCTCCAGCATTCATTAAACCTCAACACCTCAAAAACTCATAGCTAACAACCTAAAAAATTAGAGATTCACGTAGTTTCGGGATTCCATTGTTAAAGCCCACTTATTAACATTAATAAACTTCAAAATCATGTTTAAAATCAATCAAGAACTCAACAAAACATAGCCTATATGAAAATCCATAAATCCAACCAATTAAACCTTGATTTAACCAAATTTCTATAATTAAATCAACAAATCAAGTTGGAAAACATAAGTAAAGGGTCAATAACATGGGAATTTCAATAAAGAACCTTGTATTAGAGGAGGAGAATGAAGCTCACCTCTAAATTTGGCTTTCCTCTTAATTGGATGAATTTTCTTAAGAAAACAAGGTCAAATCAAATAGGTTTTGTTATGAAACCATTAAAGATTCATTTGATAACAAAATAATATTAAAATAAAGTATTTACCTGAGAAAATTGAAGTGGAAAAGAGTGTTTGACTGAAGAGAGTTTGAGAGAAAAGCTTTTGGAGAAAAGTTAGTTACGTAAATATCTTTTAAGTCTAATTATGAAATTAATATCCCCAAACATTTTATTTCCTTTAAAACCTTCTTAAAATATCCAATTAAAAGTGAAAAGTTTGATATTAGACTTTGGCCAAATAGCTCCTTAAAAATTCTAAGTTTTGACCCTTTTATAAAACAGTCACTGAGAATAGTTTTAAAACTTTACATTTTGGTCACTAACCAAAATATCATTTTTCGAAACCTCTTTTTGTAAAATTGATTTTACCAAAATCATTTACATATTTAATAATGATTTTAGAACATTTTCCATATTTTCTTTTATCCAAAAATATTTATTTCGAATTAAATCCTGAATTTGACTCGAATCTTCTAATCTGATCCATCGGACCGTCTAAACCACCTAGAAAACTCCTATGCCTAAAACCAGGTTGTTACAATTGGTATTGTTATTGGATCGCCAATACCAGTACTCAGGCCTTGGGTATTGGTACTCAGCCATAAACTGATACAAAAATGTCTTACTGAATTTCACAAAGCTTAAGCGTATCGGTACGGGTTAACCTGTAACAATACTCACTTGCAGATGGTACCAGTATGGTCGAACACGGTACCGATTCCCCATTAATATTTCATCCTCGATGAACAATGGTCTTAAACCTAGAACACTAGGGTATCGGTACTGCCTCCCCTCGTATCAGTACCAAAGCCATAAATAGCTTTCAAGGCTTGGGAAATCACTTCCCAAGCCCTCAAAATGTAACCTTTAGCCCCTTAACCCGATCCTACTTCTTATGGAAGTTAATTAGGTTGGTTTTCTATCCTTTTTACACCTTATTAACGTTTAATCCAGGATTTACCATTAACAAAGCTTTGAGCTACCAAAACACCCACTAGCAATCATAAACCATAAAATCAAGCAAAGCAATCACTTTATGATGTTCAAGAAGAGTAGGAGTCAGAGATGTACTGACCTTTTAGCAAAAATCTCGAATCAAGCTCACACACTTAGCTCCTTTAACTCCCCTATTTGTTCAAGCTTAAAGGAACCCCCAAAACTCTTTCTCTAGCCACAAGATTATGAAAAATGAATCAAATCTTAAACCAAAGGTTACAGAAGGATCTACCATGAATTTACAACTCTTAAAATCAAAGGAAGAACTCCAAAAATCCTTAAAGCTTCAAACTTTCCAAAAATAGCCATCTTACCTTTCCACCAAAAGATTATACTTTTCTTAAAGCTTATGAAGAGAAGATTATCATACTTGAATCTTGAATCTCGTACGAAAGAAATAATGAAGAAAGCTTGGATCTTTGGTGGATGAAAATGATGGTGTATTGGTGGAAAGATGAAGGAATAATAAAGAGAAAAGGGTGAAGAAAAATGGTGATATCACCACACTTTCTTGACCCCATTTTACAACTCACGTGAAAACCCATATCACCTCTTGATCCCCTTTTACAACTCACGTGATTGCCCAATTTTAATGAAAGATTATTAGCCTTTAACTTTAAAAGGGTATAATTACCCTATAAATCCACTGACTTTCTTTCTTGTCTCCAAAAGGTCACTTTCAAATCCCATATAACTCAAATCTCATCCAGCAAGACCCAAACTTAGCCCAAAGGGTCAAATTATTTAACCTAACACAAAGGTCTATAACTCGGGATAGCGCCAAATGTTGGCTCAAAAACTCAGGTTTTTACAACTCTCCCCTCCTAAAAAGAATTTCATCCTCAAAATTAAACAATGGTGAGCAGTGGGAGTAGGTGCTATGACGAATGGGCAATGATCAAGTCAGAGGGGCAGTGATAGCAAGCAACTGCTTGGCTTGTTTAACGCCCCAGTTTTAGGGCTTAGCAGTTTGGTGGTTTATTAGACAGTCCGGTAGACCGGAGTCGAGATTGAGTCAGTTTCGGGATCGAATATTTTTGGTGCTGGAAAATTTATGGAAAATGCTCAAAAATCATTATTAATTATGTATTTAATAATGGTAGAATCAATTTTGAAAAAAAGAGTTTTGGAAGATGGACATTTTGGTTAGTGATCAAAATGAAAGTTTTGAAAACTGTGATTTTCTAGTGACTAAAATTAAAACGGTCAAATACATAGAATCTTTAAGGTGCTATTTTACCAATTGGTTTCTAATGATTTCTCCCTTAATTTAAATGATTTTAACATGTGTTTCAATTAGTAATTAAAGAGAATTTTATTAAAAAGTTAGTTATCTTTTATAAAACAAAAATCACGTAATTTTCTCTCAACTTTTTCTCTCCATTCTCTTCTCAGCCAAACACTCACGTTTTCATCAAATTTCCAGAGGTGAGGTGGTTTCTAACTTGATTCTATTGTTTAAAATTGTTTTATAAAGGTTGTATACACAAAATCTTATAATAATCTTGTGTTTTCTTAGCTTTTCACATATCAATTGGGGGAGAAACTTCACAATAGGGGTAAGTTCCAAGATCTCCTCTATTGTATGGTTCTTTACTGAAATTCCCAAGTATTTGATGCTTGTTTTGTGTTTCTAATATGATTTTGATGATTTTCCAATGTTTAATTGAGTTATTTAGGGAAAATGAGTTAATTCACAGATTGGGTCTAATTCTAGTAATTAAGGATGCTTTGATTTATATTTTGGATTTTAATAATGTTGATAAGTCATTTTTATCAATGGAATCCATAAACTTAAGAATCTCTATTTGTGTAGGTTGTTAGTTTTGAGGTTTTGTGGTGTTTCTTTGGTTGTAAGGGTAGGTTGATTTGAATCTATTTTTAGATGTGTTTTGATGTTGAAAGTGATGTTAGCTTGATAGATGTTGGCTGGGTTGTGAGTCGAAGTGTTTTGGCTATGTTTTCGATTGTTGTGGAGGGTTAATTGTGAAGGTGTTGTGGAAATTCGAGAAGGATTGTAGTTGCTGTGTTTAGAATGCATTATTCCTCTGTTGTTTTGTGGTAAAAATAGGGGAGGTTGATCCGGAATTGATTGGAGAAGTGTTGGAGGTTTCAGATACTTGATTTCACATCGGCAAATCGAGGTTTTGTGTATCGGTGAGTGAAGATGTGGTTTAAAGCATTTTGATGTTATGAGAACAAAGCTTTGGGAGTTAAGGTAGAGCTTGAAACACTAACCTAGACTCGGAAGTGAGTACAAAGTTGTTTTCTCTCTCGGTCATGCTAGTTTGAAATGGTTTTATGCACTTGTTTTGATTTACATGTTACCTACTGTTAAGCATGTTTTAAAGTATACGATATACTATTTTTAAGCATGTTTTACTGAAGGATGCACGTGGTAAGTGATCCTTGTATGTATGGTTTATACTTGTGGTTTAAAGCATGGTTGTTGCTTTGGATAAATGGCTTGGTTTAATGCTTGTTTAAAACAGTGAGGTAAATGTTAAATAGTTAATTATATTGGCAAGTAATGTTGTTTTAAAGTTATTATCGGATATAGTTGGCCGGACATAGGATTGAGTGCACTGTAAATAAGGCGTCTTGGATGTTGAGGGTTTATACAGCGTACCGAATACTCCATCCAAGTACCCTAACGGTAGAGGGGTTAAACAACACCGAATACTCATGCTAGTGGGTTAAGCATCTAACCGATGAGAGGGATTGGTGTCCCTGTGGGTTGAAAGTATACCTGGTTGATATTGTACCCGGTTGTTAGTGTACCGCGATTGTGATTGTATCGCTATTGCAGTTGAGATAGCTTGAAGTGTTGGGTTAACACTTGTTGAATCCATGTATCCGATGAACTCTTTTGTTATTGAACTTGTTAATGATCACTTGAAAGCCAATATAATTGTTAATGTATCATTGAAATGTTTTTTTTGTATAATATGATTTATACATGTTTCTTCTTAAGCTTTGTATTTGGTAGTAATGCATGGGAAGGCTTAAGTGGAGGGTTGGCAATGTGACTTGCTATTGATTAATGATACGTGTAGCATATGGTTTAATATGCTGGTTTAAATGATGTAAAGTGCATGTTTAAAAAGGGGCATGATGATGTTTTAAAGGATGATGTTAAGTAAATGGTTTTAAATGTATTGATGGTGTTTGTTTTTGAGCATTCCTCACTAAGTCTTGTGTGCTTACGCTCTCATTGTCCATCAATGCAGATAATTGAGGTTTGGGAAGGCAGCAACAAGCAAGGGGATCTGGGAAAGACTTGTTTCCAAAGTATGTTAGAGACTAGACTATAATGAATAAGGGCAATGGGGTACTTGTTGTCTTTTGGGAGATGTTTTGTGGAACTCTTAGTTGAACATGTTTCTTTAGTTGCTCTTGGTTTGTAAATGGCCTTTAAAGATTGACTTTGGTGTTGGTTTGTCTTTTGATGTGTGCTTGGATGCAAAATTAGGAAGCATGCCTATAGATTTCCTTTTGATGCATGAAGCCATGTTGTGTTGTTAGAAACGTGATGCTAGTTGGCATGAGATATGTTTGGCATGTTGGTATTGTGTTTAAAGCATGTTGGAGTGGTTTGAGTATGCTTTTGGGATGAAAAATCAGCCAAATATGACATTACAAGCCCAAGCGTACCAATACGCGGGGGACCATATCGGTACGGCTAGGCAATTTTAGGCTTGTGGGATCGGTACAGGTCTTGTGCGTTTCGATATGCCTAGGCAAATTTGGCCTGGCTTACCAATATGGGGAAGGGTGTTTCGATACGAGTTTTAGCCTCTGGAATTCACTTTTTCAACTCGAATCCTGCGTATCGAAACACCTAAGAGTCTGTATCGGTACGGTCTAAAATATTTCAAAAGTTAGAAAATTTGGTTAGGCATATCGATACGGTGGGGTGGAGTACCAAAATAGGGTGTTTCAAACCGTATCGATTCTGGCTTACCCGTATAGATACGGATGACCGTTTATTCTGTTAATGTCACTTTTGGGCAGTTTTGCTTTCTTTGCATTTTAGTCCCTAAATCTTGCCAATGGAATTGTATGTGATAGAATGATCGAACTGAGCTGAAATTTAAGATGAATGTTCAGAATATGACTAATTAAAGGTTGGTAACTTAAAAGTGAGCTTTAATCCTTAAATTTCCTATATTTTCACTTTGGTCCCTAAATTACAAATGTGATCAATTGGATGTCAAATTGATGCCCAATTGAGTTGGGGTTGCACCTGATGTCTGCATGAACATGTAGGGTTAATAGTTGGCACCTAGATAAGATAAAATGGAAAAAAATGGACCGGGTTTGGTTGTATCTCTTCGGTTTGCTACGATAAACCTAATGTAGCTATCGTGGTTTGGCTGGGCGTCTAGGCCGGGTCAAGGGGGTTACAGCTTGGATGAGTGGTGGCGGCTTGGCTTGGAAGGGTGGCATGGTTGTTAGGGTTAGGATAGATTAGGGTTTCCTAAGTTTAGTTTAGGTTTGGGCCATATCTAGGTTTTTTGGGCTTGGCGGGTTTATTGTAATGGGTATTGGTTATAATGGAATATGGGTATTTGGATATTGGGTAAGGGTATTGTTTTTAATTGGGTAATTGGTCCTGGACGAATTTGGATTATTGCAACTGCCCTTCTTTGCTCATTATTGTATAACGGCAATGAAACAAAGACAAAAAATAACCTATTTCATCTAGTCTAGTTGGGCTTCTTCCTTCTTGATCTTTTTGTCCTCTCTACTTAAATGGTGTAGAACTCTCTGATCGGTCCACTACTCTGCCTCGGATGACCAATCCATTTTTCTTGTCTCTTAGGAAGATAAAATTTGCTGAAGACTATTTGACACAACCTTTCTCTTTGAAATTCAACTGATCCACTCGTCCATGTCTTTGAGAAATAGAATTCATCTATTCATCTATTGCTCCACTGAAGAAGAAGCATGATCTGGTTGACTCATCTTTTTCATCTTTTTTTTGGAAAGACAAGACATGTAAGAGTAAAAGAAAATTGTGTTGGACTGGGTATCTACCCTCTTTTTATTTCAAACTGTACAATTAAAAGTTTTAATTATAGATTTGAGAGTTGGTTCATCCACTCTACCTTTATTGGAGAAGTAGAATCTATAAATCAGGGTGATCAGCTCCACCATTGATGGGAAGGCAGAATCTGAAAGAAGTTGACCCGCTACAACAATGATGAAGAGGCATGATCCGGAGAAAATGCCTGATCAAGCTACAACTTTGACAAAGATGCATGATCTAGGAGTTAATTTTGATCAAGCTACAACTCTAACAAGTAGGCATGATCTAAGAGTTTGATTTTGATCAAACTAAAATTCTGATGAAGAGGCATAATCTGATAGTTTGATGATTTTGACCAAGATACAACTATGACGAATATTCATGATCTAAGAGTTTGATTTTGATCAAGCTACAACTCTGACGAAGAGGCATGATATGAGAGTTTGATGATTTTGATTGAGCTACGACTCTTACGAAGAGGCATGATCCAAGAGTTTTATTTTGATCAAACTATAATTCTGACGAAGAGGCGTGATTTAAAAGTTTGGTGATTTTGATCAAGCTATAACTATGATGAATAGACATGATCTACGAATTGATTTTGATCAAGCTACAACTCTGACGAATAGGCATATGATCTAAGAGTTTGATTTTGACTAAGATATAACTCTTACGAGGAGGCATGAACTGATAGTTTAATGATTTTGATTAAGCTACAACTCTAAGAAAGAGGCACGATTTGAGAGTTTGATTCTGATCAAGCTACAAGTTTGATGAAGAGACATGATCTAAGAGTTTGATTTTGATCAAGCTACAACTCTGACGAATAGGCATGATATGAGAGTTTGATGATTTTGATTGAGCTACGACTCTTACGAAGAGGCATGATCCAAGAGTTTTATTTTGATCAAACTATAATTCTGACGAAGAGGCATGATTTAAAAGTTTGATGATTTTGATCAAGCTATAACTATGATGAAGAGACATGATCTACGAATTGATTTTGATTAAGCTACAACTCTGATGAAGCGGTATGATCTAAGAGTTTGATTTCGACTAAGATATAACTCTTACGAGGAGGCATGAACTGAGAGTTTAATGATTTTGATTAAGCTACAACTCTAAGAAAGAGGCACGATTTGAGAGTTTGATTCTGATCAAGCTACAAGTTTGATGAAGAGACATGATCTAAGAGTTTGATTTTTATCAAGCTACAACTCTGACGAATAGGCATGATATGAGAGTTTGATGATTTTGATTGAGCTACGACTCTTACGAAGAGGCATGATCCAAGAGTTTTATTTTGATCAAACTATAATTCTGACGAAGAGGCATGATTTAAAAGTTTGATGATTTTGATCAAGCTATAACTATGATGAAGAGACATGATCTACGAATTGATTTTGATTAAGCTACAACTTTGATGAAGCAGTATGATCTAAGAGTTTGATTTTGACTAAGATATAACTCTTACGAGGAGACATGAACTGAGAGTTTAATGATTTTGATTAAGCTACAACTCTAACAAAGAGGCACGATTTGAGAGTTTGATTCTGATCAAGCTACAAGTTTGATGAAGAGACATGATCTAAGAGTTTGTTTTTGATCAAGCTACAACTCTGACGAATAGGCATGATCTGAGAGTTTGATTTTGATCATGCTACAACTCTGACGAAGAGTCATGATGTAAGAGTTTGATGATTTTGATCAAGCTACAACTCTGATGAAAAGGCATGATCTGAGATATTGATTTTGATCAAAAGACAATTTTGACTAAGAGGCATGATCTAAAAGTTTAATGATTTTGATCAAGCTACAACTTTGATGAATAGGCATGATATGTGAGTTTGATTTTGATCAAGCTACAACTAAGATGAAGAGGCATGATCTGAGAGTTTGATTTTGATCAAGCTACAACTTTGATGAAGAGGCATGATCTGAGAATTTAATGATTTTTATTAAGCTACAACTTTGATGAAGAGGCATTATCTGGAGTTTCATTTTGATCAAGCTACAACTCTGACGAAGAGGCATGATTTGAGAGTTTGATTTTGATCAAGCTACAACCTTGATGAAGAGACATGAACTGAGAGTTTGATTTTGATCAAGCTACAACTCCGACAAAGAGGAAGGATCATGAAGATAGTTTGTTGATCTGCTACACCATGTTACAAGTGAGATAGGGCCAGCAAAAGTTACTTTTCTGTCTAAAAATTGCATTTTTAAAAGCCCAAATGATTTTAGAATATTTTCCACAATTTTATCACCTTAAAAAATATTTAATTCAATTTAATCCTGAAACTGACTCGAATCTCTAATACCAGTCCACTGGACCTTCGAACTAACCCTTAAAACATCTAGGCCCAAAATTGGGGCATTACACCGATGATCATCAGTGATGTGATCATTTCCGATATGGGCTGACCAAGGAAGTGAAGACTTATATGTTGGTTACAGATTACTCTGTGTTTGATGTCTTGGTTTCTCGAGCTAAGAATATAGAGCAGAATCTAGGATTATCCTCCCGTTCGAGGACTTCTACTGCTGGGAAGAGGATTGCTGAGTCGGATATATAGGTAGAGACCTGTATAAGAAGCATTGAGATAAGCGATATCTCTTTGATTAGAGACGTGGTAGAGGTGGTGCTATGTAATGCCCTAAAATTGGGCCTAGATGTTAATCGGATTGGGTAGATGGTTCGAAAGAACCGATTTAGGCAATTCGAGTTAGTTTCAAGAATTAAATCTTATAAAATTGATTTTGGCTAAAATAAAATATGGAAAATGCTAGAAAATGCTTAATTAATATTTTAAGTATTTTGGTAAATTCAATTTGAAGTAATTAAATCTGATTTTGGGGCATTTTGGCTTAGTGACTAAAATGAAAATTTTCAAAATCATTTTTGGTGACTAAATCGTAAAAGGGTCAAAACTTAAAATCTTTAAGTAGATATTTGACCAATATTTTTCATCAGATTTCCCCTTTAATTTAGGCTACTTTAAAAGTGTTTTTAATTGATTTATTATTATAATAAAATAGGATTTAATAAAAGGATTTTTAGTTTCACAAAATCACTTTCTTTCGTAACTACTTTTCTTCCAACTTTTTCTCTCAACTTTCTCAGTAGTCAAACTAAGATTTTCACTCCAAAATCCTCAAGAATCAATTCCTATTGATTTCCTTTTTGTTTTCTAATTGATTTCTTCAATTCCTATTGCAAAATCTACTTGAATTTCAACTAAGGTTTGCCAATTAAGGGAGAAATCGACAATTACAGGTGATTTTTGTTTCTCTCCTCTAATTAAAGGTTCTTTAATGAAATTCCCAAGTTCATGATCCTTTGTTATTGATTTATGTTATGGAAATATGGTTTAAACATGGATTCGATAATTAAATTGTGTTTCGTGTGGAAATTCTGATATACACTATTTTGGATCTATAATGGATTGAATCTAATGAGTTTAGATCTTTTATAAGTTGTATTTTAATGTTGAAAGAAGTGATTAACCAATGAAATACTAAAACTATGTGAATTGCTAGTTTTTTAGGTTGTTTATAGCAAGATTTTGATGTGATCTTGTTGCTATAGAGGTGCTGGTGGTATAAGGAGTAATTAAGATTTTTTGGATGGTAATTGATGTTGTTAAGATGTTAGAATCAATAGGTTTTGGCTGGGCTTTGTTTAGATGAGGTTTGGTGAAGATTTTGGTTGTTTTAGAGAGGTATTTGATGGTTTCTTAAAATGAGTAGTTGTGTTTGTTGGTTGCTGGAAATGAAAGATGCAGAGATGTGTTTTAATCCTCTGTTTTTGATTGGGTAAATCAAGGGAGTTGAATCCTTTAGCTTTTAGAGAAGGCGCGGAAGCTTTGAAAGCTTGATTTGCACAACGATAAGCTAAATTTGGATTGTTGGTGAGTGGAAACGTGTTTAACTGCTATAAAAAGTGTGAAAGAAGTTGTGGAAGTTCAGATAGAGTTTGAAACACTTATCTAAGCTCAGAAGTAAGTATTGGTTGAGCTTTCTCTTGATTTCATTTTTGCAAAATGAAATCTCATGCACATGCTCATGGTTTTGATTGCGCATTGTATTATGCATGTTTTAAAAATGAAATATGTTGCTAATAATCATATACGATGGTTATTGAAACTTGGTTTATGAAAGTATTTTTTGAGAATACTAAAATGCATTGTTTATTGTATTTAAAACTAAATTTATTTGATGCATATGTAAATCAGTGAGATAATGTTTTTTTATTAAATATATTGGCAAGAGGCTGAGTTTAAAATGTTATCGGATATAGTTGGCTAGCCATAGGGTTTAAAGTGCACTAAAATAAGTTGTCTCATGTGTGTCGATGTGGGTAAATGTTTCATTGCCTCCACCATGAGAACCGCAACGGTCGAGGTGGGTAAATGTTATGTTTTCTCCCGCTGGTGGATTTATACATCATAACAGTTGAGGTGGGTAAATATTTTGTTGCTTGGGTTTGAGGATGTATGTGAAATGGTCGTAGGAACCACTTAGGAAATTTGTGTATCCGATATGTTTTATGAAATGAAATGTTGCTGGTTTTGAGTCACTTGGAAAGCCAATATATGAGATAATGTATAATGAGAATTGGGTTATGTTTGTATAATGTAATTTATACATGAGATTGCTCTTTAAGCTTGTTATTGAGATTGTGACATATGAAGCTTAAATTGAGGTAGGGATAGAATCCATGATACATGTGTTGTAAATGATTTAAAAAGTGCGTACTTGAATAGATTATCATAGCATGAAATGTTTTGCCATGAGACATTTATGTTTGGTTTGAATTAAACGATTTTAATTGCATTAATGAGTTTTTTTGAGATTTCCTCACTAATCTTATAGCTTACGCTCTCCTTTCTCATCAATACAGAGAAATAGACCATATCGGACAGTGAGTGAGCAAGGGAGGATCCAAGGGTTGAGACTTTCAAAGTATGGTTTTATAAGTACTAACTAGTAATAAGAGGCAACATGGCCAAGTTGGTTTTGGCAAATGTATTTTGGTTACTCCCTGTTTGTATAAGTTTGGTTTGATGCTTTAGAATTGTATGATGCTTGATGTTGAGGGGTTGGGAAACATTAAGCATGCTTGGGTAGAAATCATGACTATAGAAGTTTGCTATTAATATGCCATGATGTGTATGATCTTTTACCATGTTGCTATGTTTGAGGATTTGATGTATGTGAAGTTATAAGGTGATTAGATGTTGTTTGGTGTAAGCTGGATTGAGCCAAAGTGTCATATGTTGGACCGAAAGGTCATTACAGGTTTGTCCGTACTGGTACGTGTCCTCAAGGATCGGTACACGGGGACTTGTCTGGGTTTAATTTCAGAAAAATTACCTAGGCGTACCGATACACCAAAAGATCGTATCAGTATGTATAGTTGGGAAATAAGTTTGGTGTCGGTATATGGGCTACCATATCGGTACGCGTTTTGCCTACTAGAATCCTAATTTTTGAAATTGGCATACCCGTACCGATAGCTTCAGGACTGTATCGGTACGCCTTTGTTATGTGATACAGTGATGGTCTGTACCGGTGCACCATTCGTTATTTCAGTTAAGATGCTTCTGAACGTTTGTATTCCTTGCAATTTAGTCATTGTTTCATAAATATGCAATTAAATGAGTTTGGATGGTTATTTTAAATTGAGATTTAACTTAAAGGCATGTAACATGACTAATTAAGGATCAGTAACTTCAATTTAACGGTTGACCTTATAATTATTAGAAATTACATTTTAGTCCTTGTTATGTGAATTTGAGCAAATATATTTCGAATCAACGCCCGATTGGGATGTAACTTTCACCATAACCAGCATGAACGCCATAGTACTTAAATATGCAGTTAGATAGGATAAAAGAAAAAAATGGATTGTTTGTAATGTAATTCTTCCAAGTTTGTCTCAATAAACCCTAATGTAGATTGCTTGGTTCAATCTTGCGACTAGACCGGGTTAAGGGGGTTACATGCTAGGCGTGGACAGCATAGTCATAACACTTATGTTCGAGCAGCTGAGTGTGGGCGGTGTGGTAGGTAACATTCAGGGGAGTGTTGGGGTACTCTTGGTACATGCTAGAATTGTGGTGCGCGAGATCACATAAGGCGTGATTGTCTGCAGTTGGCTAGGGACGAATAGGCTCATACGCTTATTGTTGTACCAAAAAGAGGCTATGGGCACGGTCGAGGTAATTTTCAGTGTATGGAGGAAGGTTAGAGGACTGTTTCTCATATAGTGGCGGTTTAACCTGAGGGTGGTGGACTGGGGAGTATCTAAGGACATTGCGTGGGAATGAATGACAGAGATGTGATTGCAGGTAATTTTACTATGCAATCTATATCATTACTTTCTTTGATAGATTCTGGTTCTACACATTCATACATCTTGCAAGAACATGCACGTTTGCTTGATATACCTATAGAAGTGTTAGATGTGGGGATGCGAGTAACTAGTTTTTTTGGAGAGACAGTAGTTGCTAAGAGGTTGTATAGGAGATGTCCTTTCATGGTTCAAGGTCACGTGTTTGCGGTTGATTTAATGGAGTTGCCGTTTCATGGGTTTGATGTAACTCTCAAGGATAGATTGGTTGTCTGAGCATAGGGTTGGGTTAATTTTGAGACCAAGTGAGTTTAGTTGAAACTCGATGAGGATTATGAAGTAGTGGTTGAGGGAGAAAATGTTAAATTCTTGTCCGATATAGTTTCAACTTTGGAAGCACGGAAGTTGTTGGAGCTTGGTGGTCAAGCATATCTGGCTTATGTTATGAACCCAAATATGAAGGAGGTGCGTGTTCATGATATCTGTACCATTTGTGATTTTTCAAGGGTGTTTTTGGAGGAGTTGCCTGGATTACCACAAGATAGAGAGGTACAGTTTTGTATCGAGACATATACAGATACACCTCTGGTGTCGATTACTCCATATCATATGGCAGCAAAGGAGTTGAAAATGCAACTTCAAGAGTTGTTGGATCGTGGTTTCATCCGACCTAGTTTGTCATTGTAGGGAGCACCGGTGTTGTTTGTGAAAAATAAAGATGGCACAATGAGAATGTGCATTGATTATTAGTTTCCTTCTGAGTTGTTGCAACCGTTGTGGATTCGGGAATAGAAGTGGGAAAGAATTGCCATCGATTTTGTGACCAGATTGCTTTTGACGCCGTCGAAGAAGAATTCAGTGTGTGTAATTGTGGATATGTTTATGAAGTGTGCATATTTCTTGGTTCTACATACGACTCATATGTTGAATAAGTTGGCAGAGTTGTATATTGCAGAAATTGTGAGGTTGCATGGGGTGCCTAAGTCTATAGTATCGCATAGGGATCCATGCTATACAATGTTGTTTTGAGATTGTCTGTATAAGGCTTTGGGTACGCGGTTGAATTTTAGTACTTCATATCATCCTCAAACGGATGGTCAATCTGAATGCGTTATCCAAGTGTTGGAGGATATCTTGCGGTGTTGCATCATTGTTTTTTAAGGAATGTGGGAGAAGAAAGTATCGTTGGTGGAGTTTGCCTATAACAATAGTTATCAAGCTAGTATTCAAATGACTTTGTATGAAGCTATATATGGTAGGAGGTGCCGCACCCCATATTGTTGCGCTGAGGCAAGCGAGAAGCATGTTTCCCTGCCTGATGTGCTGAAAGACACTAGTGAGAAGGTGAAGCTTATTAGTGATCGGTTGAAGGTGGCTTTGGATTGACAAAAGTCTTATGCTGATTTGAAGCGTCGGGATATTGAGTTTGTGGTTGGAGATAGAGTGTTTCTAAAGGTTTCACCTTGGAATAAGGTAATGAGGTTTGGACGTAAGAGAAAGTTGAGTCCAAGGTTCATTGGGCCTTATGAAGTGCTGGAGTGTGTTGGTCCAGTTGCATATAGGTTAAGGTTGCTTGCAGAGTTGGAGAAGATACATGTTGTTTTCTATGTATCGATGCTTCGGAGATATAAATCGAACCCAACGCATGTGATGCCTGTTGAAGAGATTGAGTTGAATTCGGATTTGACCTATGATGAGAAGCCAATGAAAATCATGGATTCTAGCAGCAAGGTTCTTCGTGGAAAGATCATAGAGTTGGTAAAGGTGTTGTGGCAGCATCGTGCTGTAGAGGAAGCCACGTGGGGAAGTAAGGAGGAGATGAAGAAGCAATTTCCTTACCTTTTTTCGTCAGGTAAAATTCAAGGAAGAAATTTCTTAAGAGGGAGAGCTGTAACACCCCGAATTTTGGCCTAGATGTTAGCTAGATCAATTAGACAAGGGTTTCTTAAGAGGGAGAGCTGTAACACCACGAATTTTGGCCTAGATGTTAGCTTAGGCGATTCGAGTTAATTTCAGGAATTAATTCATAATAAATTGTTTTTGGTTAAAATAAAATATGAGAAAACACTAGAAAATGTTTAATTAATATTCTAATGGTTTTGGGAAACTAAATTTGAAGAAATAAAATCAGAATTTGGGACATTTTGGTTTGGTGACTAAAATATAAAGTTTTCAAAACTGTTTTGGTGACTAAATTGTACAAGGGTCAAAACTTAGAATCTTTAAAGAGCTAATTTACCAAAGTTTTTATCAGACTTTTTCCCTTAACTTAGGTTATTTTTAAATGGTTTTAAAATGGTTATTATATTAAAAATAGATTTGATTAAAAAGATTTTTAATAGCTAAATCATTTTCTTACGTAACTACTTTTACTCTCAACTTTCCCAGTAGTCAAACTGTCAATTTTACTCTAAAATGCTCAGGAATCATTGCTTTTTGATTTCTTCTTATTTTTTAATTGATTCATTTGATTTTTACACCAAATCCTATTTGGGTTTTTAGAGATTTCACTCAAATCTTGCCAATTAATGGGGAAGTCAACAATTAGAGGTGATTTTCATTTCTCTCCTCTAATTAAAGGTTCTTTATTGAAATTCCCAAGTTCTTGATCATTTACAATTCATTTTTGTTATGTGTTAATGATTAAATCATGGTTAAAAGGTTTTAATTGAATTTTGATAAGAAATTTGATGAATCTTGATAATGGATATGATTTGTGTTGATTATAATTTATTTAGATCACATATAAGATATGTTTTAATGTTATGAGAAGAGCTTAATAAAAGCAATCCCAAAACTAAGTGAATTGCTAATTTTCTAGGTTATAAATAGTTAGATTTTGAGGTGTTCTTGGTGTTGAAAGGTTGTTGGAGATATAAGGTTGGTATATTGCTGTTTTTGGATGTTAATTGATGATGTTAAGATGTTAAAATCATTAGGTTATGGCTTGGCTTTGTTTAGGTTGATTTTGGTGATGTTTTCGGTTGTTGTAAGGAAACATCTAATGGTTTTTAGTGTGCAAAGTTGAGAATAGATGTTGATGGGATTAGAGATGCATGGAAATGCATTAATCCTCTATTTTTGAGTGGGTCAAACAGGGGAGGCAGATCCTTCATCTTTTGGAAAGGCTTCGGAAGCTTGACTTCACATCAACAAGGGGAACGTTGTGTTGTCGGTGAGTGGAAATGTAGTTTACTTTATAAAGGTTTGGAAGTGATTTTGGGGGTTTAAGTTAAGCTTGAAACGCTTGTCTAAGATCGGGAGTAAGTATTGGACATTCTCACTTTCGTTTTCAGTTTTGCAAAATACAATCTCATGCACATGTTTATGAATTGGATTACATGCTGTTATATGCATGTTCTAAAATGAAATATGTTGTAAATGATCATATATTTATGCTATATAAGTTGGGCAAATGATTTATGAAAAGGATTTTTAGAATGAGAAATGCATGGTTTATTGCATTGAAGATTATTTTGTTTGATGCATATGTAAAATAGTGAGGTAATATGATTTAATGGAATACATTTGCAAGTTGCAAAGATTAAATATTATCAGATATAGTCCGCATACCATAGGGTTTATAAAGTGCACTATAATAAGTCGCATCATAAGTGTCGATGGGTCATGAGTGTACCATGCTCCACCATGAGAACCGCAATGGTTGAGGGGTCAAGAGTGTACCAATTCTCCCTCTAGTGGATTTATACATCATAACCATTAAGGGGTAGTAGTACCATGCTCCAGTTTGAGGATATATGTGAAGTGGTCGAAGGAACCACTTGGGAAATCTGTGTATCCGATGAGTTTTTATAAATAGAATGAATTGGTTTTGGGTCACTCGAATGCCAATTTATGATTTAATGTACCATGAGAAATGGATTATGTTTTGTATAATATGGTTTATACATGTGCTGCTCTTTAAGCTTGCTATTTTGATGTTTTAGCATGAGAAAGCTTAAATTGAGCTTTATGCTAGAAATCCACGATACATGTGTTGCAAATGTTTAAATGTGCATATTTTGGAAAGACAATAGAAGCTTGATATGTTTTGGCATGAGTTTCCATACATGTTTGAAAGCAAATGGTTTTAAAAGGCATTGATGAGTGCTTTTTAGATTCCCTCACTAAGATTTATACGCTTACGCTGTACTTTCTCTTCAATGCAGAAAAGTAAGCATTTCAGACAGCGAGCAAGCAAGAAGCAATCCAAGGATTGAGCTATTTCAAGTATGGGTATATAAATACTTTGTAGTAATAAAATGAAATGTGGCCAAGTTGTTTTAGATAAGTTTCTTTTGTTATTTTCGACTCGTATGAGGCTTTATGACTTGCTTGAGGAGCTGGGATATGAATTGCATTCTTGGGTAGAGATCATGCCTATAGGATATTTGATTGGATTTGCTGTGGTTTGAATGTTCCTCCATCGTGCCTATTTGATTGTAGAAATGTTGGTTAGAATGTTATATGATGTTTGTAAGATGTTTGAAGTAAGTTAGGTTGAGCCAAAGTGTCATATGTTCGACCAAGAGGTCATTACAAACTAGGTCGACCGGTACAAGTCCTCAGGGATCAGTACACAGAGCCTACCTCAGCTCAAAATTGTGCAAAATTGCATAAGATATCGATACGCTTGGAACCTTATCAGCATGCCTCTCCAAAAATACATTGGGTATCAATATACGAGCAGCCGCATCGGTATTCCCTTTAGCTACTAGAATTCTCTGTTTTGATATTGAACAACTGGTATTGGTACGTGATAAGTGTTCAAAAGTACTAATTTTCTTACCCTTTTTACTCATATTATTGTTAGACTTAGGCTCATATTAGTTGCATAGTTAGCCATTCATGCATTAATCCATGTTTCCTTCCATCGTTGAGCTTGATTATATAACTTGGTAGTTTTTGTCGAAAAGATGCTGCTTTGGTGTGCTTTGTGTGTGTATGTGCAGGATCACTTGCCAAAGCAATGCTGAGCTAGTTGCCAGGGCAATGCATGAAGGATATGCCGAGCTAGTTGCCAGGGCAATCCATGAAGGAGACGCCGAGCCAGTTGCCATGGCAATTGTTGACAAAGAGAAAATGCAATAGGGATGTCGAAATTAATGACTATACAAGCCCAAGATGACATGGAGCAAGGCCCAAGCCCAAAGGAATTTGATTGTCATGCAGAGATTAAAGAAGAATTAAATTCCAAGAAGATAGGAGAAGTTCTAATAGGAATAAAATTATAATAAAGAATTATATTATTTAAAGATAATTTAATTCCAACTCAAACTCCTCCTCAAAGAAGGACTTTGGCCTAGCCCTATAAATAGCAAGGAGATTTCGACAACTTAGAGAGAGCATGAGGGGAAATTTCGACAAGTCCAAGAGAGGAAGCAAGGGGAATTTTCGACAAGCATCTAGGGCAAGGGATTTTCGACAAGCTTCATCTTTTCTTCCTTGTTCGATTGGGTTCATGCTAGGGATTGTTTATCTTGTGTTCCTTTGGAACCTAGCCATGAACTAAATTTACTTGGCTATGGTTATTGTGTTTTGTGGTTGTGAGAAACTATTGGTTTTTGTTTAGGTAATAAGAGTTTGCACTTTTCTATTTCAAGGATTATTCATTCTTGGTTCTTGTTCTTGTTTGCGAGTGAATTGGGAGAGGATCTCGTGATTTCATCTATTTATCTAATATCGGGAGAGTTAGATTCAAGAAACGAATGAATATGATCTTTATTCAATCTATTGATGGTGAAGATTAATCTGGCTTAGGAATAAGTTAAGGATTTCAACGACTAAGAGGAGCGCAAGATTGGTTGTTGTTCACCCTTGATTCACGCAGGGATGTATTATCAAGGCATGCACAAGTAGCTAGAGTTTCGACTTAGGGATAAGAAGAAACCATTGAAGAACGCTCTGCCGAACCTTGAAGGTTGCTGCCCAGAAGCCCAAGTAGTTGCCCAACTAGTCGCCCAGGCAACCATCGATTAGTTGCCAAGGCAACCCCGTTGTGCAAGTTGCCACGGCAACTGAGTTGCCCGTGCACTCTTTTACCAAGACGATCCAATCGGCTATCACACCTCAACTCACGATAACCTGGCCTATCTCTCTCTCATTTAAATTCATCTTTTCTTTTACTTTATTGCCTTCTAGTTTAGTTATTAGATAAACTCCTATAATCCTTTACTTGTGTTTTTACTTTTCACAGTGCAAGAGACTAGATTCTTGAAGTGGCACCAATCCTTGTGGAGACGATATCTTTTATACTATAACTTGCGACGTGTATACTTGCACATTCGCGTAGCACTTATTACGCGCAATAGTACGCCTGAGGATCATACCGATACCCTTTGCAAAATAAGACCCGTATAGATACGGGTACATTGTGTATCGGTACCTAGTTAGTTAATTCCAGTATTATGCCTTGCTTAAGTTTGAATCTTTACAGTTCAGTCCATGTTTCTTGATCATGCAATTAAATGAGTTTGGATGATTATTTTAAGTTGAAATTTAGCCGGCTTGCATGTAATATGACTAATTAAGGTTTGGTAACTTTGGATCTACGTAAGTTCTCCTAGTTTTCTAAAATTACAATTTGGTCCCTAAAATGCATTCTCGACCAATTAGATGTCAATTCTACGTCCAATTTAATTATAAATTTCACTGATGCCAGCATGATCACCTTAGGACTTAATTATACATTTAGACAAGATAAAAGAAAAAATGGTCTTTTTTACGTAAATCGTTCAGGTTTGTCTCGCAAAGCCAATGTAGCTCGCTCGGTTTGGTTTGGCGTCTACGCTGGGTCAAGCGGGTTAAATTTGGTATCAGAGCCAGGTTATGGTTGTTGAGAGGTGGATTATGGTTGTTTGAGGTGTTGTTGTTGTATGAATCTGTTGAATAGCATGCACGATATACGATTTTGTGTTTCTATATTTGGAATGTGCTATGTTCAGTTAAAAGCTTGGGGATACATTACCTTATTACTACGAGCGCAAGATGATTTTTGTATTGAAACGTGAACATCTTGGATTCTTGCTTCAAAGCTAGCCTAATTATTTTGTTTTGTTGCATTATCATGCTTTTGACTCATATTTTCGAGAAATGTGACCGAGACGAGAGAGTTACCTTCTCCTCCACCGATTCCTCTTGTTGGTGTTGGAGTAAGGGGTGGTGTGCCTCAGGCACTGTAAGGACCAATTTTTGGGGATATGACACCATTGATCCATGTTATGACTTGAGCGTTTCAAGCAGCTATGGCTAGAGTGCAAGCACCTGCACCAGCACCTATGTCAGCAGTTAATACGAGACTTCCATTGGAGGTTTTGGATAGTTTGGGTGGCACTGAGTTTATAGGTTTAGCTTCAGAAGCAGCTGAGGAGTGGTTCGCAAGTATCAAGAGGATTCTTAGACAAATGGAGTGTACAAATGCCCATAAGTTGGGTTGCATAGTATCTTTACTTCAGGGAGATGCCTATAGCTGGTGGACGACTTCTATTGCAGGCATGACACCTATAGATGTAACATGAGAGTTTTTTAGGGCTGCTTTCCAGAAGAAGTATATGGATTCCAGATACCAAGATGAAAAGAAGTGAGAGTTCATGGTGTTGGTCTAGGGTAGCATGACCATGTTAGAATATGAGGTTTAGCTTTTTCGGTTGAGCTAGTATACACCTAAACTGGTTCCCGATGATTGTCAGTGATGTGATCGTTTCTGATATGGCCTGATCAAGGAAGTGAAGACTTATATGTTGGCTACATATTACAATAAGTATGATGTCCTAGTTTCTTGAGCTAACGATATAAAGCAGAATCTAGGATTAACCTCTCGTTCGGGGAGTACTACTCTTGGGAACATGATTGCTAAGCCAGATGCGGGTAGAGACCGGTATAAGAAACATTAGGATAAGAGGTATCACCTGATCAAAGACATAGTAGAGGTGGTGATGCCCATGGACAGCACAGTCATAACACTTATGTTCGAACACCTTAGTGTGGGCGGTGTGGTAGGCAACATTCAGGGGAGTGTTGGGGTACTCTTGGTACATACTGGAACTGTGGTGTACGAGACCACATAAGGCATGATTATCTGCAATTGGCTAGGAATAGATAGGCTCCTACGCATGCTGTTGTACCACAAAGAGGTCGTAGGCGCGGTCGTGGTAATTTTCAGCGTTGGGAGGAAGGTCAGAGAATTGTTGCTCATACAGGGTGGTTCAACCTGAGGGTGGTGGACCGACGAGGATCTGTGCACTTCGCGTGGGAAGGAATAACAAATATGTGATTGCAGATACTTTTACTTTACAATTCATATCATTACTTTTTTTGATAGATTCTAGTTCTACACAGTCATACATCTTGCACGAACATGCATGTTTTCTTTATATACCTATAGAAGTGTTAGATGTGGGGATGCAAGTAACTAGTTATTTTAGGGAGACGGTAGTCACTATGAGGTTGTATAGGAGATGTCATTTGATGGTTGTTTTCAGTTAATTTGATGGAGTTGCTGTTTCATGGTTTTTATGTAATCTTAGGGATGGATTGATTGTCTGAGTAAAGGGTTGATGTCGATTTTGAGAACAAGCGAGTTTTAGCAACTCGTTGAGGATTATGAAGTGGTGGATGTGGGCGAAAAGGTTAAATTCTTGTCCAATATAGTATCAGCTTTGGAAGCGCGAAAGTTATTGGAGCTTGGGGGTCAAGCGTATCTGGCTTTTGTTATGAACCCAAATATGAAGGAGGTGCGTGCTCAGGATATCCGTACCATTTTTGATTTTCCAAGGGTATTTTTGGAGGAGTTGCTTGGATTACTACCAGATAAAGAGGTAGAGTTTTGTATCGAGACATATATGGATACGGTTCTAGTGTCGATTGCTCCATATCGTATGGTAGTGATGGAGTTAAAGGAGTTGAAGATGCAATATCAAGAGTTGTTGGATTGTGGTTTCATCCGACCTAGTATGTCATCGTGGGGATAACCGGAGTTGTTTCAGAAAAACAAGGACGGCACGATAAGAATGTGCATTGATTATCGATTTCCTTCTGAGTTGTTGCAACCATTGAGGATTTCGGAATGGAAGTGGTATAGAATTACCATTGATTTTGTGACCAGATTGCCTTTGATGCTGTCGAATAAGAATTTGGTATGAGTATTTGTGGATAGGTTTACGAAGTGTGATATTCTTGGCTCTATATACGACGTATATGTTGGATAAGTTGGTGGAGTTGAATATTGCAAAAATTGTGATGCTGCATGGGTGCCTAAGTCTATAGTATCGGATAGGGATCCACGCTTTACAACGCGGTTTTGTGACTTTTGTATAAGTCTTTGGGTACACGGTTGAATTTCAATACTTCATATCATCCTCAAATGGATGGTCAGTCTGAACCCCTTATCCAAGTGTTGGAGGATGCAATGTTGCATCATTGTTTTTAAGGAATGTGAGAGAAGCAAGTACCGTTGGTGGAGTTGCCTATAATAATAGTTATCAGGCTAGCATTAAAATGGCTCCGTATGAAGCTATGTATGTAGGAGGTGTCGCACACCACTTTGTTGGGTTGAGGCAGGTAGAAGTATGTTTCCCTGCCTGATGTACTGAAAGACACTAATGAGAAGGCGAAACTTATTAGTGGTCGGTTGAAGGTGGCTTCAGATTGGCAAAAGTTTTATGCTGACTTGAAGCGTCCGGAGATTGAGTTTGTGGTTGGAGATAGAGTGTTTCTAAAGGTTTCACCTTGAAGAAGGTAATGAGGTTTGGGCGTAAGGGCAAGTTGAGTCCAAGGTTCATTGGGCCTTATGAGGTGTTGGGGTGTGTTGGTCTAGTTGCTTATAGGTTAAGGTTGCCTGCGGAGTTGGAGAAGATACATGATGTTTTCCATGTATCGATGCTTTCGAGATATAAATAGGACCCAACGCATGTGATGCTTGATGAATCTTGATAATGGGTCTGATTTGTGTTGATCCTAATTTATTTAGATCACATGTAAGATATGTTTTAATGTTATGAGAAGAGATTAATAAAGGAATCCCAAAACTAAGTGAATTGCTAATTTTCTTGGTTATAAATAGTTAGATTCTGAGGTGTTCTTGGTGTTGAACGGTTGCTGGAGATATAAGGTTGATACATTGTTGTTTTTGGATGTTAATTGATGATGTTAAGATGATAAAATCATTAGGTTATGGCTAGTCTTTGTTTGGGTTGAGTTTGATGATGTTTTTGGTTGTTGTAAGGAAGTGTTTGATGGTTCTTAGTGTGGCGAAGTTGAAAATAGATGTTGCTGGGATTAGGGATGCGTGGAAATGCAGTAATCCTCTATTTTTGTGTGGGTAAAATAGGGGGGACAAATCCTTCATCTTTTGGAGAGGCTTCAGATGCTTCGAAAGCTTGATTTCGCATAGAATGGGGAACGTTGTCTTGTCGGTGAGTGGAAATGTGGTTTATTACATTATAAAGGTTTAAAAGTGATTTAAGGGTTTAAATTAGGCTTGAAATGCTTGTCTAAGCTCGAAAGTAAGTATTGGACGTTCTCGCTCTCCTTTTCAGTTTTACAAAATAAAATCTCATACACATGTTTATGAATTGGATTACCTACTGTTATATGCATGTTTTGAAATGAAATATGATCTAAATGATCATATTTTTATGCTATATGAGTTGGGCAAATGATTTATGAAAAGGATTTTTAGAATGAGAAATGCATGGTTTATTGCATTGAAGATTATTTGGTTTGATACATATGTAAAACAGTGAGGTAATGTTGTTTCATGGAATATATTTGCAAGTGGCAATGATTAAATATTATTGAATATAATCAGCATGCCATAGGGTTTAAAGTGCATTATAATAAGTCACCTCATAAGTGTCGAGGGGTCAAGAGTGTGCCATGCTCCACCATGAGAACCACAGCAGTCGCGGGGTCAAGAGTGTGCCAATTCTCCCTCTCGTGGATTTATATATCATAACCGTTGGGGGGTAGTAGTACCATGATTTGGTTTGAGGATGTATGTGAAGTGGTCGAAGGAACCACTTGGGAAATCCGTGTATGCGATGATTTTTATAAATAGAATGAATTGGTTTTGGGTCACTTGAATGCCAATATATGATTTAATGTATCATGAGAAATAGACTGTGTTTTGTATAATATGGTTTATACATGTTGTTCTCTTTTAGCTTGCTATTATGAAGTTTTAGCATGAGAAAGCTTAAATTGACGTTTATGCTAGAAATCCATGATACATGTGTTGCAAATGTTTAAATGTGCATATTTTGGAAGGACAATAGAAGCTTGAGATGTTTTGGCATGAGTTTCCATAAATGTTTAAAAGCAAATGGTTTTAAAATGTGTTGATGAGTGTTCTTGAGATTCTCTCACTCAGCTTTATACGCTTACGCTCTCTTTTCTCATCAATGCAGAAAAGTAAGCATTTCAGACATCGAGAAAGCAAGAAGCTATCCAAGGATTGAGCTATTTCAAGTACGATTTTATAAATACTTTGTAGCAAAAAAAGGAAATGTGACCAAGTTGTAAATGGGAGAGTTGTTTTGGTTACTTCTTGTTTTGGAAAAGTTTCTTTTGGTATTTTGGACTCGTATAAGGCTTTATGGCTTGCTTGAGTGGTTGGGATATAAATTGCATGCTTGGGTAGAGATAATGCCTATAGGATCTTTGATTGGATTTGCTATGGTTTGGATGATCCTCCATCATGCCTATTTCATTGTGGAAATGTTGGTTAGAGTGTTATACGATGTTTGTAAGATGTTTGAAGTGTGATAGATTGAGCCAAAGTGTCGTATGTTCGACCAGGAGGTCATTACAAACCAGGATGTACCAGTAAGAGGCCTTAGGGGTCGGTACGCATGGCATGTGCTGACTCAAAATTGTACAAAATTGCACAGGGGTATTGATACATCTGGAACCGTATCGGTACGCCCCTCTGTAAATACACTAGGTATCAGTACACGGGCAACCGTATCAGTATTCCCTTTAGCTACTGAAATTCTCTATTTTGATATTGAACAACTGGTATAGGTACGCCTGAGGACCATACCGATACCCTTTTTTAAAATAAGACTCGTATCGATACGGGTACGTTGCGTATCGGTACCTAGTTAGTTAATTCTAGTATTATGCTGTGCTTAAGTTTGAATCTTTACAGTTTAGTCCCTATTTATTGATCTTGCAATTAAATGAGCTTAGATGATTATTTTAAGTTGAACTTTAACCGGCTTGCATGTAATATGATTAATTAAGGTTTGTTGACTTTGGATCTAAGTAAGTCCTCTTAGTTTTCTAAAATTACATTTTGGTCCCTATAGAGCATTCTCGACCAATTGGATGTCAATTGTATGTCCAATTTAATTATAAATTTCACCGTTTCTAGCATGATCACCTTAGTACTTAATTATGCATTTATACAAGATAAAAGAAAAAATGGTCTGTTTTCTAAGTAAATCGTTCAGGTTTGTCTCGGCAAATCCAATGTAGCTCGCTCGGTTCGGTCTAGCGTCTAGGCTGAGTCAAGGGGTTACAGTTGTAATGCAATATGGGTATTTGGATATTGGGTAATGGTATTAGTTTTAATTGGGTAATTGGTCCAGGACAAATTTGGGTTATTACAGTTAACATGACTTGTCACTGCATCTCTAAATGTCAATGATAACGTTCAACACTTTCATGCAAACAATAATCAGATCCAACAATTGAAGTATAAGAAAAAGCTAATAATAATATATTGATCTGAAAGATGGGATTTAAACAAGTTCATACAGAGCTTAAGAATTTAAACTATCGTCATTAACGTATAAAATATAATAAAAATCTCTAACAAACATCTAAATTAAAAAGAGTTTAAAGAAGATAACAAATATTCTCTTTGATCTAGCACTTTAATCCTATTCTCCTCAGATATTTCTTCCTTGCTTCGCCTTGGATCTCTAGAAATGGAGTTTAAGTCGCCAAGAAGGAAAGCTCAAAAGGTTGAAAAAGATAATGAAAATGAATATCGTATGAAGACTTTCTCTCTCCTTCTGAATTTATCCTTTTATATGCTTCCAAAGAAAGGACACATGTCCTTTAGGTGTTTTGCATGACCCTTTACCATACCAAATCTATTACAACAAATCATACAACTTGTAACCCCCTCGACCCGGCCTAGACGCCCGACCGAACTGAGAGAACTACATTAGGTTTGCTGAAGCAAACCAGAGAAAGATTACGAAAATCGTTCCATTTTTTTATTTTTATCTTGTCTAGATGCGTATTATTAATCATAAGTGTACATACTTGCAGCGGGTGAGTTACAAAGGAATAAGACCACGAAAAGGCAACCAATTGCATAACATACCTTTTAAGGACTAAATTACAAATCTGATAAACTTAAGGACCAAAACTGAAATTAAGGTTACCAATCATCAATTAGTCCAATTACATGCTTACATGTCAAATTTCAGGCTAATACGATCATCCAATCTCATACAATTGCATTCTCAAAACTCGGGGACCAAAATGAAAGAAACAAAAACTTCTAAATATTCTAAAAACAGAATTAACTACAGTCGTACCGGTACGTGGATCGGTGTTTCAGTACACCTTAACAATTTCCAAAACTTAGATTCCAGTGGCTAAAACTCGTACCGAAACACGTGCACGCGTACCGAAACGCCAAGCCAAAATGCTTGAGACCGTACCATAACACATTGCCTTTTAAACCGAAAACATAAATCGAGTTCATACTCAAGTAGTATTGCACTTGGATCACTTCAAACCTAGCCTTTGCAGCGCCCAAACCTTAATGCTCTGCATCATTAGGAAAAAGAGAGCGTAAGCACACATGCTTAGTGCGGATGCTCTTAAAATAATGATGCATTTAAAATCCTTTGAAAACTAAACACTTGTTTTCAAACCATGCTTACGCCCAAAGCATTTTCATTGATTCCAATCAAAAAATGCATATCGACCATAAGCAACAACATTTACAAATCACATGCTTAAATCCCAAAGCATTAATTTACAAAACCATGCTGAAATCCCAAAGCATTATAAAATTGGTTCAACCCATGAACTTGCATATATTGGCATTTATAGTGACCTCAGATAGACGACCATTATCCTTGATTAGCCGACCACTAACATTTAGGTAATTGACCGTTAACCTTATAATTCGGATACACGGACCTTTCATGATAGTCGACCACTACCATAACATACCATGACGACCGCATGATTTAACAACCTTGCAGACCGCAAGATCAACATCGACAAGGGGAACCGACCACTCAACCCAAGCGATAACATCATTGTCTGAGTAGCTGACCGCTTACATCAAGGACCCTTAACCACTCGATTTTTAACATATTATAGTGCACTTTATCCTATGGCATGCCAACTATATCCGAATGTTTTCTCATCATGTCATATAGCCATTATATCACTTACAAAACCATTTACTTACTGTTTCACAATGCATTATACAAAATCACTACATATGCAAATCACATTGCCAAAGCAATAACACCATTCCCTTCCAAAATAAAAACCATTGCTCAATAGCATTTCTTATACTTTTAAAACCTTGCGTATGTACTTAAAATCATGCATTTCTAGGAAGTAAATTAAACCATGTTTACGACCTAAAAATGAATTACACATGCTCATATCTTAACTGATATTAAAGAGCAATAGAGGGAAAAACTTACTTTCGAGCTTAGGTAAGTGTAGGTAAGTGTTTCAAGCTTAACCTAAACTCCCAAAAACACTTTCAAACCTTTGAAAGACTTTTAAAACCGTTTCCAGTCACCGATACACCTCGCCTTGCTCGCCAAACTTCTTCGCGTTGTTTATCCCCTATTTTTAAACACATAAAATCATAGGGCAAATGCATCATTATGCATTCAAACCATTGCCAACAAGCAAATACCCGCAACTCACAAGTTGCCCACTCACAAACCATCCAAAACTTAACGAAAACATCCTCAAACACTTCCAAAACTTAACCCAGCCATAATATAACAATTCAATACATCAAACCTCTTCAATTAACATCTAAAAACTCTTTCCCAACATCCTTTTACTTCCAGCAATGATTAAACTCCATTAACCTTACAAAAAACCCTTAACTAACAACCTTAAACATTAGAGATTCAACTTATTTTCGGATTACAATGTTAAAACTAAGCTATTAACTTAATTAAACATCAGAAACATGATCTAATCTGATCATAAATGCAGCAAAATAGATTCAATTCGAAATATGTAAATTTCATCAATCTAAACACAATTAAACCAGTTTTCCTTAATTAAACTATCAAAACACATCAGAAAACAATTGTAAAGAGTCAACAACTTGGGAATTTCAGTAAAGAACTTTTCATTAGAGGAGAAGAACGAACCTTACCTCTAATGGATGCTTTCTCCCTTAATTGGATGAATTACATGAGAAAATAAAGTTGAAACAATAATGTTTTGGTAAACTAACATCAAGATATCATTTGAAAACAAAAGATTTAAGAAAAGAAAGATTTACCTGAAGATTTAGAAGAAGAAATTGATGTTTGGCTGGAGAGATTTTGAGAGAAAAATATTTGAGAGGAAGTTAGTTACGTAATTTTTTTTGTTTAAAAGATTTAATAACCAAATTAATTCCCCCAACCTATTTATATTTTCCAAAACACTTTAAAAATAGCCAATTAAGCGATAAAGTCTGTTATTACACTTTAAAAACACCTCTGTTGATCATCTAGATCCAACGCCGGGGCAAACTGACTTATGCGAACGAACTTCACCTCATACTCGACAACTGACATACCACCATGTGGTAGCGGCATAAACTCGCGCTTCTTCGCATCCAAATATTGTGTACCAAGATAGTTTCTCTTGGAAGTTCTTAGAAAGAACTCCCAAGTCACATCCACCTTGGGAACACCCGCAAATGTGGTCACCCACCAATGATAAGCATCACCCTGCAGCAGTGGCACAGTGCAACCCAACTTGCACTCCTCATTACAACCCATCTAGTTTAGGATACGAATTGTCTTTTCCATCCATCCTTCGGCTGCCTCAGGACTCAAACCTTGAAATTCTGTGCCTCCCAAACTATGAAGATGCTCTAAGGGTAAACCTTTCTTAACCACCACAACAGGTGTCGGTGCTTGTACTTGCACTCTAGCCATTGTTGCCTAAAATGCTCCCGTCATCGCCTGGATTAACGGAGTTAGATCACCAAAAACTGGAGCATGAGGAGCCTGGGGTACACCACCCGCCCCAGCATCAATAGGAGGAACCAATAGAGGAGGAGATGGTAAAACAACAGGGGGGTTCCCTTCTACATCATTATTCTGTCCAACTCCGGCATTATTAGCCATCGAACGCATCTCATGTCGAGCCATGCTAACAAAAGCATCAAAACACATTAAAGTTATGCTAGCATTAGGTAAAGAATCCAAGGCAACCTTATAAAACCCTTTTAAAACCTCGGTAATAGGCAATGCGTTCCCATTTCATAAAACAACATGATATTAAACAATCACTGTACATATACACTATCATCGTGCATATCAAACATCACCAAAGTATCGAACAAAAATATCCCAACCTTTCAAAATCTGGCTCTAATACTAACAAATGTAACCCCCTCGACCTGGCCTGGACGTCCGACTGAACCGAGAGAACTACATTAGGTTTGCCAAAGCAAATCAGAGAAAGATTACGAAAACTGGTCCATTTTTTTCTTTTTATCTTGTCTAGAAGCGTATTATTAATCCTAAGTATACATACTTGCAGCTGGTGAGTTACAAAGGAATCAGACCACGAGAAGGCAACCAATTGCATAACATACCTTTTAGGGACTAAAATGCAAATCTGATAAACTTAAGGACCAAAACTGAAATTAAGGTTACCAATCATCAATTAGTCAAATTACATGCTTACATGTCAAATCCTATGCCAATACGACCATCCAAGCTCATACAATTGCATTCTTAAAACTCAGGGACCAAAATGAAAGAAACAAAAACTTCCAAATATTCCAAAAATAGAATTAACTACAGATGTACCGGTACGCAATAATACCCCAAAATTTGCTAAGTTGTTTAAGAGTCATTTAGTACTAATATAAGGGCTTAAAAGCTAACTTAGTGACTAAAATGACAAAATATAAAAGTTAGGATTTCTTTAATTATGGACTATAGAAAAGGAATTTCTGAGAATTTAGAGTACCGTGTGATAGAGAGTAAGCAAAATAGGGTACATGCGAAATTTGATTGAAATCCGATGAGAAAAGTATAGGCACCTGATGGAATATTTTTATTACACAGATAAGTAGTACATGTTACAGGAAATTGATATGTATAATAAGATTTTTTATATGAGATTTATATGGAAATATATTTTTGATCGAACAATTAGGGGATAAGCAGATACTTGATTCAAATAAAAAAGCAGTATAAGATATCGAATTTCAATCCAACTGCAAGGATAAGCATGCTCAGGGCATAGGATGGGTGACCTGTTGGGAAACTCTCATGTCAGTACTTGAGACTGATAAAAAGGAATCGGTTTGAGTTAATATTATTCGTATGGATAACTGTAAAGGATTATTAAGAGAATTTAATCCGGTAAAGATTTCGGGTAAATTATCAGTATATTAGACCGAGTCAAAATTTCAAGATTTTGATTTTTACGAAATTATGGAATATTTTGTATATTAACAATATTTACTTATGGAAATTAGAAATATGAGAATTTCAGATTTAATCTGATAGTTCGGAAAATGGAAAATCGTAGTAAGTGATTATCATGTAATTGAATCGAATTGGAATTTTCCTAGAGAATGTCCGCGAGGATAGATAGAGAACCCTATCCAGTAAGAACGATCTGTAACAGCTCCACAGAGAGGCCTTGGTTGTGGTGGAACGGGATAAGCTAAAACATCTAACCAAGTCGGATCAGAGGCTACATCAAAACGAGAATTTTGATCCCCAACTCGAGTGTATAATATATGCACAGATGAAGACAAGCATAATCCAGATATTATAGCAGGTATTTTCTGACTTATTTGTTTTAATTGATCCTAGTTCTACTCATTCTTATATTAGCTCCAAACTAGTTACTAAAAGAATAATTCTTATGGAGACTATTAGTAGTGATGTGATTACGAGTAATCCGCTTGGTCATAGTGTTGGAGTGACTTGGATATGTAAGAATTGTCCCTTAGTGATTCAAGAGATTGAATTCCCATCAAATTTAATGGAGCTACCATTCCATGAATTTAAGATTATCTTGGGAATGGACTGGCTATCTGCATATGATGCATATGTTAAATTTAAAAAGAAGCAATTTGTACTTCAAGGACCAGATGGTTCTGAGGTGGTTGTAGTGGGAGACAGAAACGACTGTCTAAACTCAGTAATCTGTGCAGCGATGACTCGGAGGATGTTAAATAATGGGTGTGAAGCGTATTTAGTTAATATGGTGAATATGCAAGCATCAAACAAGAAATTGGAATATATCCCAACTGTGCAAGAATTTCCATACGAGTTTCCAAGATTACCTCCAGATAGAGTGGTACAATTTGGAATAGATGTGTACCCCAAAACAGAGCCGATATCGATGGCACCCTACAGGATGGGGCCAACAGAATTAAGGGAGATGAAAGCTCAATTACAAGAGTTATTAGATCAAGGCTATATTCGATCGAGTATGTCGCCATAGGGAGCCTCAGTATTATTCGTAAAGAAGAAGGATGGATCTTTACGATTGTGTATAGATTATCGACAACTGAATAAGGTGACGATAAAGAATAAGTATCTGTTACCAAGAATTTAAGATCTATTTGATCAGCTCAAAGGTGCTACTGTGTTTTAAAACATCGATCTTCGATCAGGTTATTATCAGCAAGAGTTAAGGAAGAAGATATACCAAAGACAACATTCAGGAATCGTATAGACACTATGAGTTTTTAGTAATGCCGTTTGGACTCACAAACGCCCCTGCCGCATTTATGGACTTGATGAATAGGGTGTTTCAACCCTACTTGGACCAATTTGCAAGGGTATTTATAGATGATATATTGGTATATTCTAAGACTGAAGATGATCACGATCGACATCTCCGAGTGGTATTATAGACATTAAGAGATAAGCAGCTTTATGTGAAGTTTTGCAAATGTGAATTCTGGCTATTCGAAGTAACTTTTCTCAGACATGTCGTATTTGCTGATGGAATAAGAGTGGATCCCAAGAAGATACAAGCTATTCTTGAACGGGAAGCACCAAAGAATGTCTCAGAAGTCAGAAGTTTCTTGGGATTAGCTGGGTACTATAGACGATTTGTCCAAAACTTCTCTATCATCGCCATGCCACTTACTCAGCTGTTAAGGAAAGGTGTTTCTTTTGTATGGACAGAGAAGTGTCAAGAGAGTTTTGATAGATTAAAGAAAGTTTTGATAGAGGCGCTAGTATTAATTCAACCAGAGCTGGGAAAAGAGTACATTCTGTATAGTGATGCATCCCATAATGGTTTGGGTTGTGTATTAATGCAAGAAGGACGCATTGTAGCTTATGCATCACGAAAACTTAAAACTCATGAAAAGAATTATCCGACTCATGACTTGGAGATGGCAGCAGTGATTTTTGCACTGAAAATTTGGAGACATTATTTATATGGTGAAAAGTGTCATATCTACACTAATCACAAATGTTTGAAATACTTGATGACACAACGAGATCTAAATCTGAGACAACGAAGGTGGGTTGAATTCCTTAAATATTTTGATGTGATTATTGATTATCATCCCAGAAAGACTAACATGGTAGCCGATGCTCTTAGTCGAAAGCCGTTATCCGTGTTGCGTGCAATTAATGCACAATGTTTGAAAACCCGCTATTGGTAGCTAGGAATGAAAAGAGCAATCTCAGAGTTTGTAGCAAAATGTTTGACATGTTAATAAGTCAAAGTAGAGCATCAAGTACCTTCTGGACTGTTACACCCTATTTCCATTCCTCAGTGGAAATAGGAAAAAGTGACTATGGATTTTGTAACAGGGTTACCAGTTACGCCTAGCAAAAATGATTCAATGTGGGTTATCGTGGATCATTTATCGAAGTCTGCACATTTTATTCCAATTCGTGTGGATTATTCAAGGGATAAGTATGCAGAATTGTATATCAGACAAATAGTACGACTACATGGTGTCCTAGTATTGATTGTATAAGATAGAGACCTGAGGTTTTGGGGAGCATTACACGAGGCACTAGGTACTAAATTAAATTTTAGTACTGCATTCCATCTGCAAACGGACGGGCAGTCAGAACAAACAATCCAGATTTTAGAAGACACATTGCGAGCTTGCATTATTGAGTTCACTGGATCATAGGAAAGGTATTTGCCATTAGCTGAATTCACATATAACAATAGTTACCAGACAAGCATTAAAATGGCACCGTTTGAAGCACTTTATGGACTAAAGTGCTTAACTCCTCATAATTGGTTAGAATTACAGGATCTAAATGTTCATATTGACCCAAAAATAGGTGGGGTTGATTTAACCCGAGAAATGGAAGATAAAATGAGGATTATTCATAATTATCTCAAACAGTCACAGATCGACAAAAGGCATATGCAGACAAAAAGATAAAGGATGTTGAATTTGAAGTTGGAGATAAAGTATTTCTAAAGGTTTCACCTTGGAAGAAAGTACAACGTTTTGGTCGAAAAGGGAAACTAAGTATCATATTCATTGGACCTTATGAAATTCTCAAAAGAGTTTGACCAGTGGCTTATCAACTGGCCTTACCTACAGAGATGAGCAAGATCCATGATGTATTTCATGTATCTATGTTGCGAAGGTATCGATCAGATCCCTCGCATGTTATCACTCCAGAAGAGATTGAATTGCAACCTGATTTAACATATGAAGAAGAACCAATGGGGATTTTATCGTATGGAGTCAAAGAATTGAGAAATAAGAAAATTCCATTGGTAAAAGTCCTTTGGAGGAACCATAAAGTGGAAGAGGCAACTTGGGAGACCGAGGAGAAAATGAGAAGCAGTACCCAAAATTAATTAAATCATGTACATTTTAAAATTTGAGGATGAAGTTTCTTAAGGGGAGAATTGTAATACCCCAAAATTTGTTAAGTTGTTTAAGAGTCATTTAGTACTAAGATAAAGGCTTAAAAGCTAACTTAGTGACTAAAATGACAAAATATAAAAGTTACGATTTCCTTAATTATGGACTCTAGGAAAGGAATTTCTGAGAATTTAGAGTACCGTGTGATATATAGTAAGCAAAATAGGGTACTTGCGAAATTTGGTTGAAAGCCGATGAGAAAAGTATAGGCACATGATGGAATATTTTTATTGCACAGATAAGTAGTACAGGTTACAGGAAGTTGATCTGTATAATTAGATTTTTGATATGAGATTTATATGGAAATTTATTTTTGATCGGACAATTAGGGGATAAGCAGATACTTGATTCGAACAAAAATAAAGTATAAGATATCGAATTTCGATTGAACTGCAAGGTTAAGCGTGCTCAGGCCATAGGATGGGTGACCTCTTAGGAAGGTCTCATGTCAGTACTTGAGACTGATAAAAAATAATCAGTTTGAGTTAATATTATTCGTATGGATAATTGATAAAGGATTATTAAGAGAATTTTATCCGATAAAGATTTCGGGTAAATTATCAGTGTATTAGACCGAGTCAAAATTTCAAGATTTTGATTTTTAAAAAATTATGGAATATTTTATATATTAACAATATTTATTTATGGAAATTAGAAATATGTGAATTTCAGATTTAATCCGATAGTTCGGAAAATGGAAAATCTTAGTAAGTGATTATCATGTAATCGGATCGAATTGAAATTTTAAAGACAGTTCCATAAGCCATGGAAAATTCATAAAATGTTATTTTTACGAATATTTTAATATTTCTAGTTGGATTCTTACCAGATTTATTTCTACTTTTACAAAATGGCAAATTAGAAAATAGGACTTAGTTGGAGGGTTATTTGGAATCAAGTAATTAAATGAATTTAATATTCATTTAATTAAAAACATATGGCATTAATAAGATAAAAGATGAACAAAAATATGTTCATTCTTTACTCCTCCATTTCGAAAATAGTAGAGAAAAAAGGGAAAATACACAAAATTTTTCCTAGGCATTTTAAAGGCTTTCAAACAAGATTCAAGGTCTGTTTTTGAAAGAAAAAAAATTTGTTTAATTTTCTTTCATTTGATACTAATTTTACAAAGAGTAATGAAGATTTGTTCATGTTATTAATGAGAAACTAGGGTTTCATGTTCTATGTTGAGATTGAGGATTGATTTAAGTAAAACAAGTGTTGTGGAGTTGAAATCAAGCTTAGATTTAGATTAATTTCATATTTGAAGACATAAACCCTATCCCTAGAATTTGGGATTTTATTTAAAGTTTTGAAATTAAGGATGAATATTGAAGATTTATGATTCTACAAGCTTGATTATGGCATTAGGACCAAAATAAAGTCCTTGAAAAGCTTAGACACCCAATATGGCATGTAGGAATAAATATGGGTTTTAAGTGTTAATTCTTGGAAATGAAGAATATATGTTGGAAAATTTATTTTGAGCATATTATAACGTTGTTTGAATGAAAAATAACACTGGGAACGTCTAGAGACCAATTCGGCCAAGCGCTAAAATAGAAGGAAAATTTTGAGAAACATTGTAAAAATGTTGGATTCATTAATTAGTACAAGTTTGCAAACTTTTTTGTGGAATTAGTGACTAAAACGTCACATTAACAAAAGTTAATGGATTGAAGGGCATTGAGAAAAAGTTAGTGAAAGTGATAGAATTATGGAGTAATTGTGATTCGAGTTTGAATAAATTGCAAAAAGGTGCAAAATGGTCGCTAGGGACCAAAATGGACTATTTGGCTACTAAGGGAGAAAAAGGGAAAATTTTAGGAAAAAATTTATATTCGAATAATTATACTAGTATTTTATAGTTAAGCAGTGTTAGATAAAAAAACTAACATGTATGTTATTGTATATGTTCGATGGGTAAATTTAAGGAAACACGAGATAAAAGAGGCAAGAAAAAAGCAGTGAACTAGCTTAGTGAGGCCCAGCATTTTGTATAGAACAAGTGAGTGCATTATATGCATGTATGACATGTTACAAATAGGACGACTTGCGATAAGTCGACCTTGATATTAATGAAATTGTATGTTAATCAAAGTTATGCAAATGGCATGAAATAGTAAATGGCATATGTGATAAATTGATATGGCTTAACAATTTATCTAATATAAATCGAATTTTAGATTTTGGGTATGAACTGCCCATTATCGAATTATGGATAATAGTATATATAGATTGGATATTGAATGTGAAAATATTATATTGTTATGACTGAGTACTAGTGTGAGAGTCTTTGGTATAATTGGATATCCATAGAGTCTTAACAGCTGCATTCTAGACTACGGTGCGTTCCAGACACTTCGGTGTTGACATCAGACGCTACGGCGTTGCAGACACTACGGTGTTGTTTAGAAACTTCGGTGTCGACTAGCACAAAAGGTGCGATAATGAGGAGCAAAGGGCATCCTCGAGTACGTACTCATCATCAAACGCTACGGCGTTGCAGACACTACGGTGTCGTTATGATGACTTGTATACCATAGGTTTACATAAAATTGTACTTTGGGATATAATTCACGAAATGCTTTTATGCAAATAGATAGGCCAGTAAGTCTATCGTATTTATTACCGATGAAGTAAGAATGATAGACTAGGATGAATAGTATTATGGAAATAGATATGCCAGTTAGTTTACTTATTTTAAGTGGGTTTGTAACTAGGTATTATGGATGAATAGTACGGTTTTAAACTCATAGCAATGGTTTTTGGTATAACTATTATGTAGTTAATGCTAATAGAGTAGCGATTTTAAAATCAAGGAAAGGGTCTAGGTAGCTCACATAATTTACACTCTGAGTTATATTTTCATGTTAATAATTGTTTAAAGTATTATTTAACCAATTCAGGGTCGAAACTAGGTGACACTAGACATGTTTGTAATTTAATGAAACCGAGGAAAAGTTATTTTACTAAACTAGTTTAAAAAAAATTACAAGTTAGGAAATCAGCTAAAAACTTTAGAAACATCTTCAATGTGTATTTAATCATCGAATATACGTTGAGGGTGTTACATATGCGTACAGGTGTTTCGATACGCCTTAACAATTTCCAAAACTCAGATTCCAGTGGCTAAAACTCGTACCAAAACACTTGCTCGCTTATCAAAATGCCTAGCCAAAATGCTTGAGATTGTACCAGAACTATTGCTCGCATATCGAAATGCTATGCCTGTAAAGGCTTACCCGTATCGAAACACCCTCCCGCGTATCGAAATGCTATGCCTGAAATGGCCTAGTCATACCGGTACAGGGACACCTGTTTCGATACGCCTAGACCTGTAATGTCCCAATTTGCTGTCTAAACACACTTTGGTGATAACCATAACACTCCAACATGCTCCAAACACTCAAACAACATTACTAGGGTACAACCCTAGCGAAAACATCACAGAATCAACATCATTACATAGCACTCAAACACTCAAGATTTTCTATAGGCGTGCTTCCTAATATCATTTTGCCACATAACCAAAACTCCCATTTGACACTTTAAGGGCATACACAAAAAGCTTACACATCTAAAGCATCATAACAAACAAGCTTGAATCATCAAAGCAGGGCAACCATTTCAAGACACTAGATGCATACCTAAGCATCCATCTAGCATCAACATAATCAAAGATTCTCAACAAGCTGAACAACAACAAACCAACCATAAAATCCAGCACTTCACATGCTTAAAAACCATGGGAAAACAGGATTACAAGTCCCAAATACATGGCAAACACATTGCCTTATTAACCGGAGACATAAACCGAGTTCATACTCAAGTAGTCTTGCACTTGGATCACTTCAAACCTTGCCTTTGCTACCCCCAAACCTTAATGCTCTGCATCATTAGAAAAAAGGGAGCGTAAGCACACATGCTTAGCGAGAATGCTCTTAAAACAATGATGCATTTAAAATCCTTTGAAAACTAAACACTTGTTTTCAAACCATGCTTACATCCAAAGCATTTTCATTGATTCCAATCAAAACATGCATATCGACCATAAGCAACAACATTTACAAATCACATGCTTAAATCCCAAAGTATTAAGTCATCTCATGCTTAAATCCCAAAACATTAAATTACAAAACCATGCTTAAATCCCAAAGCATTATAAAATAGGTTTAACCCATGAACTTTCATATATTGGCATTTATAGTGACCTTGGATAGACGAACACTATCCTTGATTAGCCGACCCCTAATCTTTAGGTAATTGACCATTAACCTTATAATTCGGATACACGAACCTCTCATGATAGTCGACCACTACCATAACCCATACCATGCCGACCGCATGATATAACAACCTTGTCGACCGCAAGATCAACATCAACAAGGGGAACCGACCTCTCAACCAAGTGATAACTTCATAGTCCGAGTTGCCGACCGCTTACCTCAAGGACCCTTAACCACGATCGATTTTTAACATATTATAGTGCACTTTATCCTATGACATGCCAACTATATCCGAATGTTTTCTCATCATGTCACATATCCAATATATCACTTACAAAACCATTTACTCATTGTTTCACAATGCATTATACAAAATCACCACATATGCAAATCATATTGCCAAAGCAATAACACCATTCCAGACTGAAATAAAAACCGTTACTCTCTAGCATTTCTTATACTTTTAAACCCCTGCATAAGTACTTAAAATCATGCATTTCCAGCAAGTAAATCAAACCATGTTTATGACCTAAACATGAATTACACATGCTCATATTCGAACCGATATTAAAGAGAAAAAGGGAAAAACTTACTTCCGAGCTTAGGTAAGTGTTTCAACATTAACCTAAACTCCCAAAAACACTTCCAAACCTTTGAAAGACTTCTAAAACTATTTCCACTCACCGATACACCTCACCTTGCTCCCCAATGCGAATCGAACTCTCGGCGAGTAACAAACAATGTCAAACTTCGTCGCCTTGATTATCCCCTATTTTTAACCACATAAAATCAGAGGGAAAATGTATCATTATGCATTCAAACCATTGCCAACAAGCAATTACCCACAACTCACAAGTTTCCCACGCACAAACCATCCGAAACTTAATGAAAACATCCTCAAACACTTCCAAAACTTAACCCATCCATAGTATAAAACATCTTCAATTAACATCTAAAAACTCTTTCCCAACATCCTTTTACTTCCAGAAATGATTAAAATCCATTAACCTCACAAAACCCTTAACTAACAACCTTAAACATTAGAGATTCAACTTGTTTCGGGATTACAATGTTAAAACCATGCCATTAACTCTATTAAACATCAAAAACATGTTCTAATTTGATCATAAACCCAGCAAAACAGATCCAATTCGAAATATGTAAATTTCATCAATCCAAGCACAATTAAAAAAATTTTCCTTAATTAAACTATCAAAAGACATTAGAAAACTATTGTAAAGAGTCAACAATTTGGGAATTTTAGTAAAGAACCTTTCATTAGAGGAAAAGAATGAATCTTACCTCTAATGGATGCTTTCTCCATTAATTGGACAATTTACATGAGAAAATAAAGTTAAAACAATAAGGTTTTGGTAAATTAACAACAAGAAATCATTTGAAAACAAAAGATTTAAGAAAAGAAAGATTTACCTGAGGATTTAGAAGAAGAAATTAATGATTGGCTGGAGAGATTTTGAGAGAAAGTTAGTTACGTAATTTTTTTGTTTAAAAGATTTAATAACCAAATTAATTTTCCCCAACCTATTTATATTTTCCAAAACACATTAAAAACAACCAATTAAGGGATAAAGTCTGATATTAGACTTTTGGGCAATTAGCTTCTTAAAGATTCAAAATTTTGACTCTTTACAAAAGTCACTAAAAATAGTTTTCAAAGTTTGCATTTTGGTCACTAGCCCAAAATGTCCGATTTGCAAAACTCGTTTTCAAAATTTGATTTCACCACAATCATTAATATATTTAATAATGATTTTAGACTATTTTCCAGAATTTTATAACCTTCAAAAATATTTAATTCGATTTAATCCCAAAACCAACTCGAAACTGTAATACCGGTCCACCGGACCTTTGAACCAACCCTTAAAACATCTAGGCCCAAAACTGGGGTGTTGCACAACTGTCAAGGTCATCCTTATCATTTAGCAGACTGGATAGCTGGCCGCTACAGTGTCGAGCTAGCTACATTGGTGCAACTTCCTCTGTATGGACATTAGAAATACATTAACAATAGAGCAAATGACTTAAATATGTGTATTAAGAGCAAATGAGACTAAAGTCAGACAAAATGCAGATAATGGACATGAAAATACATAAATAGATGCATTAAACACAAATGTGGGAACAATAAAATCAATAAATCTAGAGAAAATACATGCTCTTTAAAGAGGTATCACTCCCCCAAACTTGAGCTTTTACTTGTCCTCAAGTAAAATTGAAAGTATCAAGGTCTAAAAACAGTTTTGAGACATTCTAACTACTTGAATCATTCCATTCCAACCAACTAATAAATCCATAACATCAACACGATAGAGGATTGCATAAACAACTCAAACCTCAATATATAAACAAGAATTTCAACAATACTTATCATCTTAGATTCTTTCCACCTATAAGCATTTATTTAGAACAACATATAACAAAATATAAATATCATTATAATTTTTTTTCATTTTCATTTTCTCTCTTTTATTATGTAGCGAGAGATATCAAACAATGAATGCACCCTATACCCTGAGATGTATGATGTTGTGCAACAAACCCCTAGGAAGTACTTCATTGTTTCGACACACACTCATACAGCAACAGCCTTTTCTAGATTAATTTTTCTAATGCATGCATTGGAGTATTCCCCTTTAAGCTACTTTTATTGCACTCACATTCCAATGACTTTTATTTATATTTAATAAGATCTACTAGCACATATAACACAAGCTGAACAAGGAAGAAATAATCCAAAATCAAAGAGATAATGCTAGATATTCTTTACTCAAACAAGCATATATAATTATGTAGAGTTACAATGTAATCATCAAGCATGTGTTTCCAAACCAATTCATCATCAATTAGAATGATTCAAGGTTTACACATCGAATGCAAGCAAAAGATGTTCAGCACAAATAGAACCTTGCATTTGCTTAGATTTTTTTTTGAAATGGGGGTGCATTTAAACTCCTAGGTCTATACCCCCAAACTTAAAGATTGAATTGTCCCCAATGTAAAACAAATCAGAATGCAATGATAGAATACAGTTATAATGATGAATACAATGACATTACAACTATATGCATTTATAATGACAATTCATATGTCATGACAACAGAGCAAGGAAAATGAGATTACACTATATGGTATGCATGCCTACAAAAACTAAAACTAACTTAGTCTATAGGGCTCTTGAGAGGAAGAGGCGGAGCAGCGCTTCTTCTTCTTGCTCTACTTTTCACTTCTTCTTGTTTTTTTCCTTAGATTTCGAGCACTTGCATTTCTTCTCTTTCTTTTCAAGAGAGGCCTCCTCTTCTTACTCAGGCTCCTCATCATTTTCGACATCATTAGCCATGTCCGTAGTGGGGATAAACAAGGGTGTTTTTTTGTATACCTCCATGGCAAGAGGATTGTCCTCTTGATCATCATTAATAGCTCGATTTGATCTGTGAGTGTAATTTAAAGTCTCGATTTGATCATCAAGAGAGGCCTCCTCTTCTTACTCAGGCTCCTCATCATTTTCGACATCATTAGCCATGTCCGTAGTGGGGATGAACAAGGGTGGTTTTTTGTATACCACCATGGCAAGAGGGTTGTCCTCTTTATGACAAAAATAGCTCGATTTGATCTGTGAGTGTAATTTAAAGTCTCGGGATAGGCTAGAAGCCTTCCCTAGCATTTTTATCAACTTAAATTCTTTGCTTTATATCTTGATAAGCAATGAATAAACTCGCTTGGATTGAGGTATGTTTTTATATGCTGATATAATCCATGCCATGCAAATATCTAATATAAGAAAGATTTGAGTTAGAGAATGAAACTTGTATAAGGCATGAAAAGATGAAAAGTTAAATATGACATATTGATTACGTTACCTCAAAGTTTTGATTATGAAAGAATGTTACATGTCCATATATGTATCACTATTTGAGTAAAATGACAAGCATTTGTCATTATGATAAGAAGTAATACTTAATAGTTTCGATCATTATGAGATTGGAATATGGATAAGGTTATATGATAATGGAGCTAAGCTCATCTTCTTTTTTGATGTTTGAAGCATGTTAGAATGAGCCTAAGTGTTATATGTTTGGCTAAGAGGTCATTACAGGCCCAGTCGTACTGATACGGGTCCTCTACGATCAATACAGAGGGTCTAATATGGGTCAATTTGGGAAAAATAACAAAGGGGTATTGGTACAAGTAGCCGCCGTATCGGTATGCCCTTTAGGAAATTTATACTGGGATCAATATGCGGGGTACTATATCGGTACAAGTTTGAGCTACCATAATCCCCTAATTTTGAAATGTACAACATGGATCGGTATGTGAGTAACCGTACCAATACGGGTATGGCACGTTGCCTTGTACTGATACGGTGCAAGCCTGTATCGGTACGGGGGTTAGTTAATTATGGTATTTTCATGCTAAATTCTTGATTCTTTGCAAATTGGTCACTATTTTTGTAATGCTCAATTAGTGACGATATTGTCATCCAAACTTGATGCAAATTCACACAGATGCATGTAATGAATATAATTAAAGTATGGTAATGTCAATTTGTAATTTAGTCCTTTAATTAATACAATTTACATTTTGGTCCCTAAATTGTAAAGTCTTGCAAATCTAATGCTTGATTCATCTTCTGCTGGTGTTCATCATACCATAGCATTAATTAAGCATCTAGGTAAGATAGAAAGAAAAAAATGGACTAGTTTAGGTTATTAGTTTAGGTTTGCTTCGTCAAACCTAATGTGACGTCCTTGATTCAGGCTTGGTGGCTAGGTCGGGCCAAGGGGGTGTAATTGGGCACAAGAAGGCAAGACTTCTTCGAGATGCAATAAAATATCACTGAATAAACCTTATTTGTTTAAGGTTTGCAATGATAATATAATTCAACTTTGTGACCCTGAGGAAGAAATTACATCAAAATTACGACATTGTCACAATGCTCCTTGTGGAGGGCATTTTGGTGGCATGAGAACGGATGCAAAAGTCATTCAATATGGATTTTATTCGGCTTCATTATTCAAATATGCTCATGAGTTTGCCCAATGCGGTGATCGTTGTTCGCACACACGGTCAATATCCAAGAGAAATGAGATGCCACAGTAGCCAATAATGGAAATTGAGCTGTTCGATGTTTGGGGATTGGATTTTATGGGTCCTTTTCCTATTTCTTTTGGAAATCTATATATTTTAGTTGTTTTGGATTATGTTTCAAAGTGGATAGAAGATGTGGTCGTGCCTAAAGATGATGCAAAAACGGTTTTAAAGTTCTTTCACAAGCATATACGCACCTGTTTTGGAACACCAATAGCATTAATCAATGACCAGAGAAAGCATTTTCACTACAGCTAGATGGCTGTTGCATTGAAACATTATGGAGTAAATCATAGAATGGCCAAAATGTGTCATCCTCATTCCAATGGACAAGCCGAGTTCTCTAACCGAGCTATCAAAAACATCTTGGAAAAAATGGTAAATACCACTAGGAAAGATTGGTCCTCGCGGTTAGATGATGCTTTGTGGGCTATTCGTACTGCATACAAAACTCTATTGGGGATGTCATCGTATCAATTTGTCTTTGTAAATTCTTGTCATTTGCCTGTTGAGCTTGAACATAAGGCTATGTGGGCTCTAAAGCAAGTAAATTTGGATTATTAGGCTGCGGGAAGAAAAGATTGTTGGACATCACTAAATTGGTAGAAATTCGCTGCAATGCTTATGAAAACGCCTCTTTTTACAAGGACAAGAGTAAGCGCTGGCATGGCAAGATCATATTGAAACAACAAATTGAACTTGGACAATTGGTTTTCCTATTCAATTCACGACTGAAGTTGCACCCAGGCAAATTGCGGTCACGTTGGTTTGGACCTTTTTAAGTTGTGGAAGTATTCCTACATGGTGCAGTCACAATCAAGGATACTAAAGAGGGGATCCCATTAAAAGTCAATGGATAAAGGCTAAAAATTTATTTTGGTGACTTTGACTCTAAGAGTGTTCAGACCATTAAATTGGTCAATTTTTTTATATCTCACTTTATTGCTTTGTTAGATTTAGATTTAGTTTTATTCTTTTCCTTTTTTAATCATTTATTCCTTTTTGTAGAATAAATTATCCTTTGTTCTATATGGAATCTTCTTCTAACAGCTTGTACGACAATAAGAAAACACAAGATATGCATGATTTTGGGGGGCAATTTAGGTAATTCTATTACATCGATTAATCACCTCAAATCACAACCTTTTGTTGGTGAGCACGGGAAATGTAGCGAACGAGTGCGATTATTGTGCCACAATTAGATTGCCAATTCTCATCGCATCAGACGGTACAAATCGCGCCCTTTCATTTCCCTCTTTTCTTCATCTTTATTTAACACCTCTAATATTCGCTACATCTTCACTAGTTTCTCTATTTTCTTTTTCATTTTCGAAGCTTCAAAGTAGAATTTTTTTTCTAAAAAATCTTTCCTTTTCGTCTTCTTTCTCACTTTCTCATGGCAAAGACTAAAACCGTTAGCAAAATTTCCATGGAAACCTTAGCAAAGGACACTCACGACTCGACCTCAAACCCTCAATCTGAGGAGCCAGTCGCACATGAAGAGAACATTGAGTATGAGGTGTTCCAAACAAAAATGGCTGAGGAGAGGTACAAGGAACATATCCTGAAGCGGAATATTCTTCTAGAGTAGGGGATTGTTCTTTCACAGGAGAGTGAACCTGGAAAATCTATCCAGCAGACTATGGAGTTTCACAAATGGGGCACCTTTTGCACTAACCCTAGTAATTATAGTGCCGCTCTGTAAGGGAGTTCTACGCTAACCTTTACGAGCCTTCATTAAAATTGTTTTTGTGAGGGAGAGATCTGTACCTTGGAGTGCTATTGTTATTAATAAGCTGTTAAAAATTGTTAGTATGGATGAACATGCCCTATTTGTGAATAGAATTAATGAGGAAACACTAGATTTTCTAGTTAGGGATCTTTGCGTTGTTGATGCATTTTGGTCGAGGACCAATGTGGGAAATTTCACGATGTATAGAAATTTTTTAACCTTGCCTACAAAGATATGGCTCTAGTTTGTCAATTTCAGGTTGCTGCCCTCTACTCATAGTATAATCGTCTCCCTAAATAGAATGTGTCTGATACATTCTATCACCTAAGGAAGAAAAATATATGTTGGAGAGATTATACACAAGGAAATTGTCGATTGCGTCGAGAGAAATAAGGGAATCTTAGCCTTCCCATCGTTGATAATGTAGTTTTGCAACTTGAAGGGGGTCAAACCCTTAAAGAATGAGGAGATAACAATGAACAAGGGGCCATTGAATGAGGTTGCTATTAAGAGAATGGTGCGAACTACTGAGGTTTCTACACCAAAAGTGGGCACTACAACGAGGGAAGAAAAAGGCAAAGCAAATGTGGAAACTATAGCTTAAGATGTCCCTACAAGTAATAAAGTGTAGATGAAAGTTTTGGCTATTAAAGACAAACTCGACGCTATGAAAAGCACACTGGGAAGGTTGTAGCCACTGTTAAAACACTTGACCTTGTATAGAATTTATTTTATGCGTATGTCAAGACCTGACACAAGTTTGCTCTCACTACAATGAGCATAGTTACCCCAGTTGCCTCGCCAAAATTCTTAAAATTCTCATCATTGATACATAGTTATGATTTTTCTTCGATGTAGCCACAAAGGAAGTACCAGCCAAACTTGTAAACTCACCTAAAGAACATTAGCAAGGTTGAGGACACACTAAAGGAAGAAGCATCAAGCAAGATAATCAAGGTTTGCCTCTTTGACTTGAATGCCATAATAAAGGAAGAAACTACCCCGATTGTTCTAGAAAAAGAAGAAGTTTTTGTGGAAGACGTTGATGAGGATAAGAAAGACAGTTTCTAAGTTGAGACGACTACTGTTGTAGAAGTTTTTGTTGAAAGAAGTTCGGTTGCATCCAAGGTTGTGGATGCAACCTCTGAAGGACCAGATTTGAAGCGAGATTCTGCAAGACCGGCAGAAGATATCTTTCAAGCAATCAACCACACATTATTTACTCTAATACTTCTGATCATATACGAATCCATACTAACAGCCCTGTAACTCTAATAAAGCTAAAACAATTCCAATTTACAATCATATACATGTACAAATATTCATAATAGACTCAAATTTTAGCCACTCTTATTTACATGCTTAAAACAATGTATTATACATGTATTTTTGCATTCACAGTTATAACAATGGTGTTCCATTCATATTCATGTACCGAGCTGTTTGCATCTTACAAAACAGTATTGAAATACAAAATACAAATCAATCCCCTAATTTTACTATATTCTAATATCACCTAATCATACACATGATCACATATTAGACCATATAAGTTGTCCAATTACAATTTTAATCAAAACTAACCAACGTCTAAGTTAACATACATATTTAATGCTTCAAAACAGTCTTTCATTATAAATAATCTCTACGCTTGTGATTTAAGCAATTCCATGATTTTTATTTATTCTAAGCATACCATAGATACATTCAACGATACAGGGCAGTTCAACACATCATTCTTACTTTTCTATATTTCAAAACAATCTACAATTGCTCATATCCTAACAGGACAACCTCCTTGTATGAAAACAGTCCTTAATTTGCCTATTTTATATATCAAGACACACATATAATCAGGTTTAACCACAATACATACATCTAAAACTCCAAACGAACATATAAACTTATGATTTCCACCATATTAGAATCAGCCACACAAGGAACCATATATATAAATGTGTAATTCATGCTCTCTATCTAACATTTGATTCCTAAAAGTTATAGACAAAGTACTAACAATTCAATGTAACATACATATCTTAATCTAGGAGGAAATTTGAAGAAAATTTACCACGAACAAAGGCAAGAACAAGAGTGATTTGCTCAATTAAAGTCAAGCTCTACAATGGATGCAAACTTTATTTCTCATAATCATTTTTTTATGCTCGGTTGTATGTGAAGAAGATGAAGGATATTTCTTTTAATCTTCTTCACCAAAATTTTCTTCCTAAGGGGTTTGATTCATGGACACATGTAATGGCTACTCCAAGGAATTGTTTTAACATGCAATAATCATATTTTCCATGCTTACAAAATAGCTAAATTCATTCGAGCACTTTTCTTTCCTTCTTTCTAATTTGGTCCTTACTGTATTAACTAGACAAAGTATAAATCATGGTACTTAAGTTATATTTAATAATGATATCCTACTAGGTCATACTTTGAGGGTATTACAGCTCTCCCCCCTAAAAAGGAATTCGTCCTCGAATTTTACCTGAACTAAAAAGATGAGGATATTGATCCCCCAAAGTAGCCTCAGGTTCCCAAGTTGCTTATTCTGTTTTATGATTTCTACACAAGACTTTCACAAGGGAAACTAATTTGTTTCGAAGCCTTCTAACTTTGCGATCTAAAAATTGTATTGGTTCCTCTTCATATGAGAAATTTGCATTAAGCTCAACTTCCTCGGGTTTCAGAACATGAGAAGGATCAGATCAGTGTTTACGGAGCATGGATACGTGGAACACGATGTGTATCTTATCAAACTCTTTTGGAAGAGCTAAACGATAGGCTACTGGACCAATTCTTTCAATAATCTTAAAAGGCCCTATAAATCGGGGATTGAGTTTTCCCTTTTTTCCCGAATGTGAAGATTTTCTTCCAGGGTGACACTTTTAAAAATACTTGATCTCCTACCACATATTGTAAGTCTTTTCTCAAAAGCTTCTCTGAGCCTACTATGAATGGTATGAATTTGTTCTTCTGTTTCTCTAAGCAAACCAGGCCCTAAAACTTTGTCTTCACCCAATTCTGACCAGCACGAAGGAGTTCTACATTTCCTTCCATAGAAAGCTTCAAACGGGGCCATTTGAGTAGACGCTTGGTAAATATTGTTGTATGAAAATCTACCAAAGGTAAAGTTTTCTCCCAGTTCTTTCCAAAATCAATTACACAGGCTCGAAGCATGTCTTCAAGTATTTGTATCCCCCTTTCATATTGACCATCTGATTGAGGATGAAAACTTGTGCTGAGATTTGTTTTGGTTCCTAAGGCTTTTTGCAAAGACCTCCACAATTTGGAAGTAAACCGAGGATCTCGATCTGATAAGATGGAAGTAGAGACACCATGCAAACATACTACTTCTTTTATAAAGTTCAACTAGCTACTCTAAGTTCATAGTCATTCGAATGGGGATAAAGTGTTAAGACTTAGAGAACCTATCAATAATTGCCCAAACAACATCATTGTGTACATCTTAATTGATCCTGGATGAATAGAAAAAGGACTATTATGTGCTTCACGGAGCATCTCCTTCTTAAGGTTTTCATCATTAGGCACACAAACTCTATTTCGAAAATAGAGTAAACCGTTGGTTTCAAAGAAAAGTCTGAATTGCTTTCAACTTTGAGCTTACTCAAGATGTTCTGAAGTTCTGGATCGAATTGCTTAAGAGTTTTGATCCTTGAAATTAAGTCAAATTGAATATGAAGTTCAGATAAGAGCTTTCGACTCTTGTGTAGTCTAAAATGTGCATTGATTGATTTTGGGGCTACAAAAACGATGAATCTAACTTAGATAACGGGGTTTAGATTTCAAACAAACATAACTTATCTAAGACTCCTACATAGAATCTTACCAAACGATTGTTTACGACTGAATGCATCAACCACTATATTCGCTTTCCCCGAATGATAATTGATATATAATTCATAGTCTTTAAGAAGCTCCATCCATCTTCTCTATCTAAGGTTTAGTTTTTTTAGTCATGAGATATTTAAGACTTTTGTGATCAGTAAGTAAATTACATTTTTCTCCAAAGAGATAATGCCTCCAAATTTTAAAGATAAAAACAACATCAGCAAAATCGAGATTATGTGTTGGGTAATTCATTTCATGAGGTTTCAATTGTCGAGAAGCATATGCTACAATTTTCCTTCCTATATGAGTACACAACCTTGATAGGATGGTATCTTAACCGACCCACTTGGGATGACATCCTTGATAATTTTGAGAAGAAGTACGTGGGAGAAGCCCATATGGATAGCTTAAGAGACTGGTTTACACATCTAGTTTAAGGGAATCGACCTATTTTTGAATATGAAAAAGAGTTCCTACAGCTGAGTAGGTATGCCACAAAGTTGGTTGCTATAGAAAAGATGAGATGCAAAAGGTTCCGTAAGGGTTTGAGGAAGGAGATCTAGATGTACTTGACAGCTGTTCCATGAAAGGTGTTTTCTAAATTGATCACTAGTGCCAAATCCCTTGAGAAAGTGTAAGGGCTGACTTATGGCCATGCGAGAGATCATGGAGGTTCGAGTAGATAGAGCTATGCCCACTCCAACTAGTCTCAGTACCACTCTAGGGAGTATAGAGGAAATTGGAACCAAGGAAAATGAGCACAGAATCAGTATGCAAGAACATATCGTAGGTCTACGTCTACTAGTCGTGGGAGGCCTAATACCTCTTCTTCGGCTATGAGTTCAGGAGGCTCGTCTAGAAGATCGCATACCCCAGTTTGTGCCCAGTGTAGGCGTAAGCATTATGGGGAATGCTATGGGAATAATAAGGTACGCTACAATTTTGGATCTCTCGATCACTTTTCTGAGGGATTACCCTAAGGCCATGGATGCCACCCTATTTTAGAATTAAAGGACTTCCTTCATAGCTCAAAGGGGTAGAGGCTTCGCTAGGGGAAGAGCTAGCCACATGTCAAGATATCAGAGTAGGGTACATTCCAGTCCACTGTAGAGCACCCGCAAGATAGTATGCAATTAAGGCTTAGAAGGACTGTGAGGCTGCCAACATCATATCAGGTACATTTACCTTGTTTTATATTTCCATTGTTGGTCTTGAAGATTCAGGATCTACATATTCCTATATTTGTAGTGGAATATCTCAACAGTGGGGTATTCTTGCCTAAGATCTCGAGGTTAGAGTCCATATGTCTAGCCTCTTGGGGTATGGTGTTTACATGGATAAGGTGTTTAGGAGGTATCCAATTGAGGTTCAAGGTTTGATCTTTTCAGTTGACCTAATGGTGTTGCCATTTCAAGAGTTTAATGCTATCCTAGGAATGGATTGATTTTTTGAGCATGATGCATGTTTGGGTTGTAGATCAAAGAGCTTTAAGCTTTGTGGTTTAGATGGGGCGAGGTTGGTAGTGAAAGGTGAGAGGAATCCTTGCCTTTCCAGTGTAGTTTCGGCTTTAGCAAGATAAAAGATGATTCAATAGGATTGTGAGGCCTTCTTAGCCTACATAGTTGATACAAGTATGGAGAGTTCGAAGCTTGAGAGCCTCCGGACCATTTGTGAGTTTGTTGATGTGTTTCTAGAATAGTTACCCAGATTACCTCCAGATCGTGAGTTGGAGTTTTATATTGATACAATGCCTGGCACAGCACCAGTGTCCATCATACTGTATCATATGGCACCAACAGAATTGAGAGAGTTAAAAAAACACATTCAAGATTTGTTGGAAACGGGTTTTATCTGACTGAGCATCTTGCTTACGGGTGCACCGATCTTGTTCATTAAGAAGAATGATGGGTCAATAAGGATGTGGATTGATTACCGTCAGCTCAACATGGTAACAGTGAAGAACCGTTATCCCTTACCAATGATATATGACTTGTTTGACTAATTGAGAGGTGCTAGTGTGTTCTCAAAGATTAATTTGAGGTCAGGTTACTACCAGTTGAAGTAGTAGGAGAAGATGTTTAGAAGACCGTTTTCAGGATGCGATATAGACATTACGAGTTTTTGGTAATTTCTTTTGGACTTATAATGCACCTACAACTTTTATGGATTTGATGAACTAGATCTTTCAGGCTTATCTACATAAATTTGTAGCGGTCTTTATTGATAAAATTTTGGTTCATTTGCGCTTAGAGGATGAACACGATTAACACCTTCGTATTGTCCTCCGGACCTTGAGGAAAATGTAGCTTTTTGCCAAGTTTAGCAAGTACAAATTTTGGCTTCTAAAGTGGAATTTTTGGGACACATTTTAGCGGCGGATGGGATCCATTTTGACCCGCAAAAGATTCCAGCTGTGGTTGAGTGGAAACCACCTAGGAGTATCACAGAAATCTATAGTTTCCTTGTGGTTACTGGGTATTACCGACATTTTGTCAAGGGCTTTTCTATCATAGCAGCAGCTACGACCAAGTTGTTATAAAAAGGAGTTTCGTTTGAGTGGAACGAAAAGAGACAACAAAGTTTTAATCCTGACAGAAACCCCAATTTTAACACAACCCAAGCTGGATAAGGATTATGTGGTTTTCAGTTATGCCTTATTGAATAGGCTTGGTTGTGTTATCATGCAAGAGGGTAAGGCGGTAGCTTACGCCTCGAGATAACTCAAGCCTCGTGAAAGGAATTACCCTACGCATGATTTAGAGCTAGCTGCAATCATCTTCGCGTTGAAGATTTGGAGGCATCATCTGTATGGAGAAAAGTGCTGCATCTACACCGATCACAAGAGTTTGAAGTACCTCCTCACCTAGAAGGAGTTGAATTTGAGACAAAGGTGTTGGATCAAGTTGTTAAAAGATTATTATTGCATTATTGAGTACTATCTCGGTAAAGCTAATGTGGTGGCCGATGCTTTGAGTCAGAATTCGATGTTGGACTTGAGAGCAATGTTTGCCCGATTGAGGATGATCGAGGATGGTGGATTGTTAGCTGAGCTTTATGTGAAACCCAAATAAGTTGTATATTTGCTAGTTTTTCTTATATAAATTCCCTATGTTTTGGCACACTAATCTGTCTCTGAGTCCTTGTTTTGGTTCATATTTGATTTTCCAGGTGTTTCAATGGCTAATGAATATTGCATGCATAACAAGAGGATATTAGCACATATTTTACACATTGGGAAATTTACCCGTAAACAAGGGCTACAAACGTCCAGAAGCAATGCAGAGATGTGAATAGATAGATAAGCAGAGTTGCCAATTAGTACATGCAAACATTGACATACAATGAGACGCGAGTGTTGGATGTGAACACTTGAACATTACGAGTAAATGTGGCACAAGGAGCGGACGTTGACGTGTACGCCTTGGTAACGCTGGAGGTAAACATGCACAAGGAATCCTATGCTACTATAACACCCCCGTTTTAGGCCTAGACGCTTTCCTAGTGGTTTAGACAGTCCAGTGGACTGGGATTAGAGATTCGAGTCAGATTCAGGATTAAAATCATAACAAACAATTTTGGTGTGAGAAAAATACAAGAAAAATACCTAAAAATCACTATTTAATATATGGATAATTTTGGTAAAGTCAATTTTGGAAAATGGATTTTGGAAATTAGACATTTTGGCTAGTGAGAAAATGTAATGATTGAAAACTATTTTCAGTGACTGTTTTGAAAAAGGATCAAAACTTAGAATCTTTAAGGAGCTATTTGACCTAAATGTGTTTACCAGAATTTGTTCTCGATTTGGTTTATTTTAATGAGTTTTAATTAAGTATTAAAGGGATTTCATTAATAAAAGGGTAGTTATTTTTCTAAAACAACTTTTGACGTAACTTTCTTTCTATCAACTTTCTCTCAAATCTTCTTCAGCCAAAACACTCACTTTTTCATCAAAGATTGAAGGTAATACTCTTGATTTAATTAACCATCGATTTCTAATCGATTCTTCAATCTTGTTTTCCAAAAATGTCATTGATTTTCCTTTGTTTTCAAGAGTAAAACATTCAATTGAGAGGAAATTCATCCATTAGAGGTAATGTTCGTTCTTCTCCTCTAATGATTGGTTCTTTACTAAAATTCCAAAGTATTTGGTCCTTGTTTAATGTTTTCTAATGAGTTTTGATGAGTTATTTGTGGGAATTTAGTAAATCAAGGTTTAATTGATGAAAAAAGACATTTCTATTTTGGATTTATTTTGCTGGGTTCTTGATGAGTTATAATCATAATTTTGATGTTTTATAATGTTGATAAGTTGGTTTTAATATTGCAATCACGAAGCTATATGAATCTCTAATTTTCTGGGTTGCTAGCTTTGTGTTTTTGAGGAGTTGTAGTAGTTAATTGAATGATGGAGATATAAGGATGTTTCAAAAGTGTTTTTGATGTTAATTGCTGATAATTGAAGTGTTGAAACATTTGATTATGGCTGGGTTAAGTTTGGAAGAGGTTTGTTGTTAATTTTTGGGAGTTGTGGAGTGGATTTGGGTTAAGGATGTTGAGGTTTTGAGTTGCTATGATGTTGATTGCATTTTGATGGAATGTACCTCTGTTTTTGTGTGATTGAAAGCATCGGAGTATGAACCTCAAGCTTGAACGTGAGTTTCGGAACCTTTGGAGTCTTGTTTGTCGCATCGACAAGTGAGGCATTGCGAGCCGGTGAGTGGAAATGTGTTTTCAACTTTGCAAAGGTTTGAAATTTGTGTTTGGGAGTTTAGATTGAGCTTGAAACGCTGATCTAAGCTCGGAAGTAAGTAAAGGATGAATTCTCTCTCGAACTCGGTTTTGGCGATAGTTTGATGCACTTGTTTATTTGTTTTGATTACTCACTGTTTATGCATATATATTTTGTAACACCCCAGTTTTGGGCTTGGATGTTTTAAGGTTGGTTTGGAGGTCCGATGGACCGACATTAGAGTTTGGGGTAAGTTTCGGGATTTAATTGGTTTAAATATTTTTGAAGGTGATAAAATGGAGGAAAAATATTCTAAAATCATTATTAATTATATTAAGGATAATGGTTCAATCAATTTTGGAAAATAAGATTTGGAGATCAGACATTTTGGCTGGTGACCAAAATGCAAGTTTTAAAAACTATTTTTAAAGGTGACTAAAATGGAAAGGGTCAAATTCTTAGAATCTTTAAGGAGCTATTTTACCAAGTTTTTTTCTTATGATTTCTCCTTTAATTAAAGATATTTTAACATGTGTTTTACAGTTAATTAAAATGGAATTTAGTTATAAAGGAATTTAGTTAATTTCCTTAAAGAAAATTCACGTAACTTTTCTCTCAACTTCTTCTCTCCATTCCCTTCTCAACCAAAGACTCAAGTTTTCATCAAAATCCATAGGTGAGAAGTCTTTTAACTTGTTTTTATGATTGGTAATTGAATAATTAATATTGTTTTTACAAAATCTCATCTAAATCTTGTGTTTTCTTAGCTTTTATCAAACCTATTGAGGGAGAAATCTCACAACAGGGGTAAGGTCCGTGATCTCCTCTATTGTATGATTCTTTACATAAATTCCCAAGTATTAGATCATTGATTTATTGATTGTAATCTAATTTTAATGAGTTATCAATATTTGATTGAGTAATTTGGGTAAAATTGATGTAGCAAGGTAATTTTCGAATTGGATATGATTTCTAGTGTTTAAGATTGATTTAATACATATTTTGGATGTATTATGTTGTTGATAAGTTATTTTTATCAATAGAATCCCGAAACTCTAGGATCTCAAATTTTTTAGGTTGTTAGATTTGAGTTTTTGTGATGATATTCGAGTTTAATCTTTGCTAGAAGTAAAATGATGTTGGGAGAGGGTTTTTGGATGTTAATTGATGTTCATTGATGGGTTGAATCGTTGTTTTATGCCTGGGTTAAGTTTTAAAAACATTTGATGATGATTTCGGTTTATTTCGAATGGTTCCTAAGTGGGCAACCTGAGAGTTACGGGGTTTTGCTTTGAGGCAGTGTTTTGAATGCATAATGATGCATTTATCCTCTGGTTTTATGTGATTAAAATAGGAGATAATCAAGGTGACAAAGCTTGACGTTGTTTTGTTGCTTGACGGGAGCTTGTATCTCGTTGGCAAGGAAGGCAAAGCGTATCGGCGAGTGGAAACTAATTTTAAATGCTTTACAAATGTTTGTAAAGGTTGTTGGGAGTTTACGGTAAGCATGAGACACTTACCTAAGCTCGGAAGTAAGCTTCCCTCATTTTGCTCTTGAATATCAGCTTGTATATGAGCATGTTGTTTGCATGTTTTGGTGATAAACATGGTATGAATTACTTACTGGAAATGTATGATTTTGAGTACATATGCACGGGTTTAAAGGTATATTAAATGCTAGTGAGCATTGGTTTTCATTCCGGTTGGGAATGGTATTGTTGCATTGGCAATGAGATTTGCATATGTGATGTTTTGTATAATGAATGGTAAAACAGTAGGTAAATGGTTTGTAAATGGTATATTGGCTATGTGACATGGTGAGAAAACAATCGAATATAGTTGGCATGCTGTAGGATTAAAAGTGCACTATAAAATATGAACCATTTCGATCGTGGCCATGGGTCCTTGAGGTATGGCAGTTTAACAAGGCCACTCAGACTATTGGAGACTCATTTGGGTATGCGATTTAACTAGGCAACCTAAATTGATGGTGATCTTGCGGTTTAACTAGGCAAGGTCGGTACACTTGCAGTTTAACTAGGCAAGGTTTGGGATATCATGCGGTTTAACTAGGCATGGTATAAGAGATCCGTGTATCCAATATGTATAGGATAGAGGTAGTCTATCCGGGTCACTATAAATGCCAATATATGAGAAAGTTCACGTGTTGAACCTATTTTAAATGCTTTGGGATTTAAGAATGGATTGTGATGTAATGCTTTGGGATTTAACAATGGTTTATGATGTAATGCTTTGGGATTTAAGCATGATTTATGATGTAATGCTTTGGAGATTTAAGCATGGCATGTACATGGTATTGCATAATGGTTATTATGTTTTGATTCGGTTGGAATCATGGAGAAATGCTTTGGTTGTATGCATGCTTTTGGAAAACAAACATTTGGTTTTCAATTGGTTTTGAGTGCATCATTATTGTATGAGCATCCTCACTAAGCAAGTGTGCTTACGCTCTCTTTTTTCCTAATGATGCAGAACATTAAGGTTCGGGGCAGCAAGAGGCAAGGCTAAGTGATCCAAGGACATTTTCAAGTTTGAGTATGAACTAGGTTTATGTTTTCTGTTAATAAGGCAATGTGTTTACTATGGTTTTTAGGAGTTGTAATTCTATTTCCTTATGGATTGTGAGTATGTTTCTATGTTGGATTTTGAGGATGGTTTGATGTTAACCCTTGCTTATAATTGTGGATGATTGGTTGCTTAGGTATGCATCTAGAGCTTCCTTGTTGATTGCCATGTTGTGATGGTTTGAGCAAGTATGTTATGCTGAGTTGGTTGTGTTGAAATGTACTTATGCTGAGAATAACTTAAATTTACATTTTGGCATGTTTGGTAAAGTGGGTTAGGAAGCATGCCTCTAGAGTGGGCCTTTGGGAGCTTGAGTTTGATGTGGTTGTTTAACCTTGGTTTGAATGTGAGTTTATATGTTTATGAATGTCTATATGCATGTATGCAAGTTACTAGGACCCAAGTGCATATAGATTCGGGTGAAAAACCAGCTAAATTGGACATTATAGGCCCAAGCGTACCGATACGTGGCGACTGTATCGGTACCGCTCGGAAATTTTTAGCATGGTGTTTTGGTATAGGTATAGGCGTTTCGATACGCTTTATGGCTACTCGAAATTCATTTTTCTGGAACAAGCCGCATAATGAAACACTGGATGACCGTATCAGTACGGTGTATTAAGAAATTAAATGGGATTTTTGTATTCAAAATGGCGTACTGGTACGGTGCTCGACGTACCGAAAAGTGTTTGCAATACCGTATCGATACGAGCCTTAGCGTATTGATACGAAGTCAGTTAATTCTGTTAATGTCATGGAAAGGCAGATTTGGTTTCTTTAGTTTTAGTCCCTGGTCTTATTTTAGCAATTGAATGAGCATGGATGATCATATTAAGTTGATTTCTGACATGTAAGCATGGAGTATATTTAATTAAAGGATGGTAACATAAAATTGGGTAAAGTCGTTGATTTTTGTTGAAATTGTAGTTTGGTCCTTAAATTTCGATTGGGTCCAATTGGATATTGTTTCGATGCCTTATTGAGACGAGTCCTCACCTGTGAGTAGTGTGTTCATATAGGAAAGTAATAACGCATCTAGACAATATAAAAAATGGTCGCGTTTTAGGTTTTATCTTCACGGTTTACTTCAGTAAACCTAATGTAGCTTGCTCAATTCGGTATTATGATTAGGCTGGGTCGAGAGGGTTATATTTGGTGGTTTTAGAGCCAGGTTAACAAAAAGTTGGGATGTTGTTTTTTGATTAACTAATGTTGTTCGAGTTGCACGGTGATTGTGTATATATTCGGTGATTGTTTAATATCATGTTGGGGTATGAATTGGGGACACATTACCTATTACCGAGGTTTTAAAATGCATTTTAAAGTTGTCTTGGATCCTTGCCTAATGCTAGCTAACTTTAATCTGTTTTAATGCTTTCGATAGCATGGCTCAACGTGAGACTCGATCGATGGTTAATATTGTCGGGGTATGGCAGAATAACGAGATAGAAGGGAATCCCCCTCATGTTTTACCTCATCCTCCTCCAATGGTTCCTCCAGTTGACGTTGGGGTGGGTGATGTACCCCAGGTTCACCAAGTTCCTGTATATGGTGATTTGACTTCGTTAGTTCAGGAAATAACTAGAGATTTCCAGGCAGAGGTGGCTAAAGTGCAGGCTCAAGCATCGACACCAGCTGCGGTGGCAAATCAACGTTACCTTTGGAGCATTTAAGGAGTTTTAAAGGTGTAGAATTTCAAGGTTTGAGCCTTGAGGCAGTTGAGGGTTGGCTGGAAAAGACGATTCACATCATGAATCAGATGGGATGCAATGAGGAGCACAAGTTGGGGTGCACCGTGTCTCTGTTGCTAGGTGATGCATATCATTGGTGGGTGACCACCATTGTTGGCGTCCCGAAGGCGGATGTTGCTTGGGAGTTCTTTTGAAGAGCTTTCAAGAGGAAGTACCTTCGTACCCAATATTTGGATATGAAGAAGCGCGAGTTCATGGCACTAACGTAGGGTGGCATGTCTATTGCTGAATACAAGGTGAAGTTTGCCCGCTTGAGTCAGTATGCTTCGGAGCTGCTTCCTGAGGACCAGTAGAGATCTGATAGGTTCCATTATGGTCTTGTTAAGGACATTAAGATGTACCTCCTGGCAACAGATTACACGAATTTTGATCTGTTGGTCAACCAGGCCAAGGATATCGAGCAGTCCTTGGGTGCACCAGTTCAGGCTGCGGGTGCGAGTTTGGGTAAGAGAGTGGCTCACTCTAGCTATTCTAGGAGGCAAAATAGGAAGTTCAGGGACAAGAGACATAGGCCAGATCACAGATGTGGTGGCGGAGTTAGGCAAGGTTCCCAGGGAGCTCGTGTTGCAGCATAGTGTGAGCGATGTGGTAGGGACCACACGAGTGTGTGCTGGGGTAATGTTGGAGGTTGTTGGATTTGTGGATCGACGAATCACTTGAAACGTGACTGTTCTCAAGCTGTGAGGGATGCACCAGCACAGGTGATGCACCTGCAAGGGGCCAAGGCCTTGGCAGGGGTAATTTTAAGGAGTTTTAAAGGTGTAGAATTTCAAGGTTTGAGCCTTGAGGCAGTTGAGGGTTGGCTGGAAAAGACGATTCACATCATGAATCAGATGGGATGCAATGAGGAGCACAAGTTGGGGTGCACCGTGTCTCTGTTGCTAGGTGATGCATATCATTGGTGGGTGACCACCATTGTTGGCGTCCCGAAGGCGGATGTTGCTTGGGAGTTCTTTTGAAGAGCTTTCAAGAGGAAGTACCTTCGTACCCAATATTTGGATATGAAGAAGCGCGAGTTCATGGCACTAACGTAGGGTGGCATGTCTATTGCTGAATACAAGGTGAAGTTTGCCCGCTTGAGTCAGTATGCTTCGGAGTTGCTTCCTGAGGACCAGTAGAGATCTGATAGGTTCCATTATGGTCTTGTTAAGGACATTAAGATGTACCTCCTGGCAACAGATTACACGAATTTTGATCTGTTGGTCAACCAGGCCAAGGATATCGAGCAGTCCTTGGGTGCACCAGTTCAGGCTGCGGGTGCGAGTTTGGGTAAGAGAGTGGATCACTCTAGCTATTCTGGGAGGCAAAATAGGAAGTTCAGGGACAAGAGACATAGGCCAGATCACAGATGTGGTGGCGGAGTTAGGCAAGGTTCCCAGGGAGCTCGTGTTGCAGCATAGTGTGAGCGATGTGGTAGGGACCACACGAGTGTGTGCTGGGGTAATGTTGGAGGTTGTTGGATTTGTGGATCGACGAATCACTTGAAGCGTGACTGTTCTCAAGCTGTGAGGGATGCACCAGCACAGGTGATGCACCTGCAAGGGGCCAAGGCCTTGGCAGGGGTAATTTTAAGGAGTTTTAAAGGTGTAGAATTTCAAGGTTTGAGCCTTGAGGCAGTTGAGGGTTGGCTGGAAAAGACGATTCACATCATGAATCAGATGGGATGCAATGAGGAGCACAAGTTGGGGTGCACCGTGTCTCTGTTGCTAGGTGATGCATATCATTGGTGGGTGACCACCATTGTTGGCGTCCCAAAGGCGGATGTTGCTTGGGAGTTCTTTTGAAGAGCTTTCAAGAGGAAGTACCTTCGTACCCAATATTTGGATATGAAGAAGCGCGAGTTCATGGCACTAACGTAGGGTGGCATGTCTATTGCTGAATACAAGGTGAAGTTTGCCCGCTTGAGTCAGTATGCTTCGGAGTTGCTTCCTGAGGACCAGTAGAGATCTGACAGGTTCCATTATGGTCTTGTTAAGGACATTAAGATGTACCTCCTGGCAACAGATTACACAAATTTTGATTTGTTGGTCAACCGGGCCAAGGATATCGAGCAGTCCTTGGGTGCACCAGTTCAGGCTGCGGGTGCGAGTTTGGGTAAGAGAGTGGCTCACTCTAGCTATTCTGGGAGGCAAAATAGGAAGTTCAGGGACAAGAGACATAGGCCAGATCACAGATGTGGTGGCGGAGTTAGGCAAGGTTCCCAGGGAGCTCGTGTTGCAGCATAGTGTGAGCGATGTGGTAGGCACCACACGAGTGTGTGCTGGGGTAATGTTGGAGGTTGTTGGATTTTTGGATCGACGAATCACTTGAAGCGTGACTGTTCTCAAGCTGTGAGGGATGCACCAGCACAGGTGATGCACCTGCAAGGGGCCAAGGCCTTGGCAGGGGTAATTTTTAGAGGCACGAGGATGGTCAGAGGGGTTTGGCTCATGCCACAGCAATGAGACCAGAGGGTGGTCGACCGGCTCGGATCTTTGCTTACTGTGAGGGTCGTAATGACACGGATGTGATTGTAGGTACCTTTACATTGCAATCCTTGTCATTGTTATCTTTGATTGATTCGGGGTCTACTCATTCATACATCTTGAGTGAAAATGCATTATTGTTGAATGTTTTTGTTAAGATCCTTGATGTTGGTATGTTAGTAACTAGTTCTTTTGGTGAGACAGTTACTACTAGAAAGCTGTATAGGCAGTGTCCTTTGGTTGTGCAAGGTCATGAGTTTGCCGCAGATTTGATGGAGTTGCCATTCCATGGTTTTGATATCATTTTGGGTATGGATTGGTTGAGTGAGCACAAGGCGATTGTGGATTGTGAATCCAAGAGGATTTCTTTGAGGTTAGCTAACAATTATGAAGTTGTGGTGGTCGGCGAGATTGTAAAGTTCTTGTCCAATGTAGTTTTGGCTACCCAGGGGAAAAAGATGATGCAAGGAGGTTGCCAAGCTTATTTGGCTATTGTGATGAATCCTAAAGCTAAGGGTGTTCAAGTGCAGGACATTCGGCCTGTTTGTGATTTTCTGGAGGTTTTTCCTGAAAAGTTGTTGGGTTTACCACCAGATAGAGAGGTGGAGTTTGGCATTGAATTGTTTGCGGGTACGACACCGGTGTCCATTGCTCCTTATAGGATGGCACTGAAGGAATTGAAGGAGTTGAAGCCACAGGTTTAGGAGTTGTTGGATCATGGGTTCATTCGACCGAGTGTTTCTTCTTAGGGTGCTCTCGTTCTCTTTGTGAAGAAGAAGGATGGTACGACACGTATGTGCATCAATTAACGGCAGCTGAATAAGTTAACGGTGAAGAACAAGTATCCGTTGCAACGAATTGATGAGTTATTCGATTAGTTCCATGGGGCAACAGTGTTTTCTAAGATAGATTTGCGATAGGGGTATTATCAGCTGCAGGTTAAGGATGAAGATGTTCATAAGACCGTGTTTCGTACGAGGTATGGGCATTATGAGTTTCTAGTCATGCCTTTTGGTTTGACAAATGCCTCGGCTGCATTCATGGATATGATGAATAGGGTGTTCCGTGAATATCTTGATTAGTTTGTTGTGGAATTCATAGATGATATTCTCGTGTACTCGCGTAACGAGGAGGAACATGATTGGCATTTGCGGATTGTGTTACAAGTGTTGAAGGATAAACAGTTGTATGCTAAGCTAAGCAAGTGCGAGTTTTGTCTTAAGGAAGTAATGTTCCTTCGGCATGTGGTTTCTGCGGAGGGTTTTCTTGTTGATCCATAGAAAATTGAGGCTTTTCTAAATTGGAAGCAACCTAATTATGTGTCGGAGGTGCATAGTTTTCTTGGATTGGCTGGTTATTATCGCCATTTTGTTGAGGGGTTTTCGAGTATTGCAGCACCGTTGACAAAGCTGTTGCAAAAGAATGATCCTTATGTGTGGACGAAGAGGCAGCAACATAGTTCTGAGAAGTTGAAGGAGGTTTTGACACATGATCATGTGTTGATTCAACTGAAATTGGGGAAGGAGTTTGCAGTTTATAACGATGCATCGTATGTTGGATTGGGTTGTGTGCTAATGCAAGATGGTAAGGTTGTGGCCTATGCGTCAAGACAGTTGAAAGTTCATGAGCGTAACTATCCAACTCATGATCTAGAGATTGCGGCTGTGGTTTTTGCTTTAAAAATCTAGAGACATTATATCTATGGTGAGAAATGTGTTGTTTTCACGGACCATAAGAGTTTGAAGTATTTGATGTCTCAAAAAGATTTGAATCTTAGGCAACGTAGATGGTTGGAGTTGCTTAAGGATTGCGACTTGACAATTGAGTATCATCCTGGTAAAGCCAATGTGGTTGCGGATACATTGAGTCGTAAGGTTGTGGTTGAGCTTAGAGCTATGTTTGCAAGGTTGAGTGTGACACGAGAAGGTGGTTTGTTGGACGAATTGTAAGTTAAGCAAACAATGTCACAGTTGATCAAAGCTAAACAATCGTATGATGATTCTTTGGTTGAGCATGTTAAGGACATATCGGAGGGTAATCCGACAGATTTTCATTTTGATGATGATGGATTGTTGTGCTTCAAGGGTCGTATAGTGGTGACGGATGATTCAGAGTTGAGGCACACTATTTTGATGGAGGCACACTCTAGTCATTTTGCAATGCATCTCGGTAGTGTTAAGATGTATCATGGGTTGATGGAGGCATACTACTAGGTTGGGTTGAAAAAGGATGTGGTCGAGTTTTTTTCCAAGTGTATAGTGTGTCAGCGAGTCAAGGTTGAACATCAGTGTCCATCAGGGTTGTTACAACCGCTGAAAATTTTGGAGTGGAAATGGGAGAGAATCACCATGGATTTTGTGACCGGGCTACCGTTGGCACCAGCTAAAAAGGATTCCATTTGTGCGATTGTTGATCAGTTTACGAAGTGTGCATATTTCATGCCAGTGCACACGACAGATACTTTGGACAAACTAGCAAATCTGTATATTGCTAAGATTGTGCGCTTACATAGGGTACCTAAGTCCATTGTGTCTAATAGAGATCCGAGGTTTACGGCAAGGTTCTGGAAAAGTTTACACCAGGCTTTGGGGTCAAGATTGAGTTTCAACACCGCCTATCACCCCCAGACGGATGGGCATCTGAGCGGGTTATCCGAGTTTTAGAGGATATGCTGAGGTGCTGCATTATCGAGTTTTAAAGAACCTAGAGAAGCATTTACCTTTAGTTGAGTTTGCATATAAAAATAGCTATGAAGCGAGTATAAAGATGACAGCATACAAGGCGTTGTATGGCCGGAGGTGTCGTACGCCTTTATGTTAGGCTGAGGGAGGGGAAAAGCATGTTACCTTACTGAATGTGTTGAAGGACACGGATGAAAAGGTAAAGCTTGTGTGTGATGGCTTGAAAGCAACTGCGGATAGGTAGAAGTCTTACACAGATTTGAAGCGTAGGGAAATTGAATCTGCGGTAGGCGATCGCGTATTCTTGAAATTGTCATCGTGGAAAAAGGTGATGAGTTTTGGACGTAACAGTAAGTTTAATATGAGGTTTCTTGGATCATACGAGGTTATTGAGCGTGTAAGTCTTGTGCCTTATCAGTTGAGGTTGCCTCCCGAGCTGAAGAAAATACATGATGTGTTCCATGTATCTATGCTACGGAGGTATCAGTCGGATCCTTGACATGTTATGCAGTTGGAGCATATAGAGTTGTGGCCGGTTTTGTCCTACGATGAGGAACCGGTGGAGTTCCTTGATTCTAGAAGTAAAGTTCTTCGTGGTAAAACGATTGAGCTAGTGAAGGTCTTGCGGCGACACCGATGTGTTGAGGAAGCCACTTGGGAAAGCAAGACGGATATGATGGAGCAATTTTCACATTTGTTTCCTCTAGGTAATTTTGGGGATGAAATTTCTTAAGTGGGGGAGAATTCTAACACCCCGGTTTTGGGCTTAGTTAAGGTTGGTTCGGAGGTCCGGTGGACCGGTATTAGAGTTTCGGGTCAGTTTTGGGATTTTATTGGTTTAAATATTTTTGAAGGTGATAAAATGGAGGAAAAATATTATAAAATCATTATTAATTATATTAAGGATAATGGTTCAATCAATTTTGGAAAATAAGATTTGGAAATTAGACATTTTGGTTGGTGACCAAAATGCAAGTTTTGAAAATTGATTTTAAAGTTGACTAAAATGAAAAGGGTCAAATTCTTAGAATCTTTAAGGAGCTATTTTACCAAGTTTTTTTTATGATTTCTCCCTTAATTAAAGATATTTTAACATGTGTTTTAAAGTTAATTAAAAAGGAATTTTGGTTAAAAAGTTAGTTAAGTTCTTTAAAGAAAATTCACGTAACTTTTCTCTCAAGTTTTTCTCTCCATTCTCTCCTCAGCCAAACTCTCAAGTTTTCATCAAAATCTAGAGGTGAGAAGTCTTTTAACTTGTTTTTATGATTGGTAATTGATTAATAATATTGTTTTTACAAATCTCATCTAAATCTTGTGTTTTCTTAGCTTTTATCAAACCAATTGAGGGAGAAATCTCACAATAGGGGTAAGGTATGTGATCTCCTCTATTGTATGGTTCTTTACTGAAATTCTCAAGTATTTGATCCTTGATTTATTGACTGTAAACTGATTTTAATGATTTATCAATGTTTGATTGAGTAATTTGGGTAAAATTGATGTAGCAAGGTAATTTTCGAAGTGGATCTGATTTCCAGTATTTAAGATTGATTTAATACATATTTTAGATGTATTAGGCTGTTGATAAGTTGTTTTATCAATAGAATCCCGAAACTCTTGGATCTCTAATTGTTTTTGAAACACCGCCTAACCCGGTTTAGGAATAAACCGAATTAAGAAGTGTTTAGAAACAAACTTTTTGGCAAACATATAGCATTGAAACAAAAATACGATGACTGAGCACTTCACAAATGAGTAAATAAAATGGATTCAGGGTAATTTAAAAGTTTTTACAAGTTGGATAGACATTTAATTATAAGTCATGAGCAGACAAATCATACACATCTTAACAAAGACTCTTCAATCACCAGACCATAACTTGTCTTATAAATTAGTTACATCAAACCATAACATTTATTACTACCATACAAACTACTACGGTAAACTTGTGGACATCACATGCATAACATAGCTTAGTCAACAAATAATTGTTCGAGACAATTTAGACTATATACAAGGAGTTTTAGTCACCTTGTTTACCATTAACCAATTAGATCAATACTTAATTCAATTCTAGACAATTATAGATAACTTTTACATAGCATGAATAAAACATAGGCCATATACATTTAAACATTATCTTATTCCAATCATTAAACTAGCCATTTTTAACTATACTACTTTTACTTAAAGTTTAGCTCAATGCTTTACATAATCAAGTTTGCAACATACATACTCTCAAGATGGTTGAACTCTTAAGAAAATCATATGCAACTAAACAATAGATTATGTTCAACACATAGAATCGTTAAGTTTTAGCATAATCATTCTCATGTTCATCCCTTTAATCTTATTAAATTTATAAGGTGTCCTACCCAATTTATTCATGATCGAAACCCTTTAAGGCATCATAAATCACGTGGCTTCTAAGATGGTTAAACACTCGCTTACGACACTGGTATTACTTAGCTATCAAGCAACTACTAAATCATGCCAACTATTAAATCACATGTAGCATACCATCACCAAGAAATAATAATAATGATAATAAGGGCCCATTACAAACTTGAAAATCATTAGGCTTATATACATGATAAGCCATGAAAGGAATCTAATATATCAATGCATGCTTAACCACTACGTGCCACCAACTAGGAGTACACTAAGAATTTACAAACATATGTCCTGGTTCTTTTGATCTCATCCAAGCTCTTTAGATAAACGAAGGTAAGGTTACCCTGAAATGTTGAAAAGAAAAGGGTAAGCAATTGCTTAGTAAGGTAGCACTAATAACCATAAGTATTTATAGTTAAGTGTTTTAATATTTCAAATCTATTATTTCTCTCAAGATTGTCATTTTAGGCATGCTTCTAGCTTGATCATAAACAAGTCCATCTTAATTTAATGTCGTATAGGTACATAGGATCACATATGACATAACAAGGTTTGGTCTTCACTAATGCCTTTAGTTTTCCAACTTAGTCTCTTAATATCATGGCTTGTTCATTACATATAATGTTCAAACTTCACACTTCAAAGTCATACATTACGTGCCTAGTAAGATATTGAGTAATTTCTTATCAATTCCTGATTAAGAGATACTTGATTATAGACCATTTAATGTTTATCTCATATACATACATACATCTACTTAATTAATCCACCATACTCTTGTATTTCTATAATAATATTCCAATAATTATGTATACATACTTATATATATAGCAAAGCATTCCAAATATACTCAATTCTATCCAAAACAATCCAATGAGCAAGTATACATTACTTATACATTGCAAATCAGCTCTAGCATATTCAATTCTATCCAAAACAGTCCAATTAACATGTATACACTACTTATACATTGCAAAACAGCCCAAGCATATTCAATTTTATTCAAAACAATCCAATTAACATGTATACATTACTTATACATTGCAAGACAGCTCAAACATAACCAGTTCTATTCAAGACAGCCCAATTAACATGTATACTCTACTTATACATTGAAAAACAGCTCAAGCATAATCAATTCTATCCAAAACAGCCCAATTAACATGTATACTTTACTTATACATTGCAAAACAGCCCAAGCATAATCAATTCTATCCAAAACAGCCCAATTAACATGTATACTTATCAATTTTATCCAAAATAGCTCAAGCATAATCAATTCTATCCAAAACAGCCCATGAATTAAATATTTATCTATATACTCAATCATTTATTTAATTTATAAGATTCCATGAATTCCTTAGTCTTAATCAGGAGGATACAACTCATGTCCATAGTTCATAATTCTATTATACACAACTTCGGTTAAACGTCAATTACTTAATATACAAGTTTTCGTGTTGAGTCAATATATCAAATTCTGAATTCATAATTTTAGCAAAATATGATACCACTTATATATGGTTTCCTTTCACATAAATTATTCTAATCCTAGATTACTTTTCTTATAAGGCATCAAAATATATCTTATTTATAACACAACATAGGCATGATTTTTACTTGTCAATAAGTTATCAACTTATCTAGTCATACACTTAATTTATTATTATTAAGCGTTATTGATCTTAACATGTCAATGACTTATAAATTTGTGTCACAACCATTATCAAACATAGTATCTCAAGAGCATGAATGCTTATTGTAGCGATGTCCCTCTTTCTTACGATAAAAAAATGAGGTTTAAAAAAACATATTTTATTTAAAATGGAGTTGCCACCGATCACTAAGGTAGGTCGGACACCGTAAAACTATAGATTTAAAATGGATCAACTCATAATATTTAACCAACTTAGGATCCCTAGTCTGCCATTCTCATCGTAACTGATAGACCACTAAAGATGAATCCCCGAATACTCGAAGTTCTTTGATCTTTCTTTCAATGGCTACATTCAATCCCATAACACAAGCTTCGTATTCAGCTATGTTGTTTGTGCAGAAGAATTCTAGTCTGCTGGTGAAGGGATAGTACATATCTTATGGAGAAATTAGCACGACTCATATCCCGTGACCAAGGGCATTGGAGGCTCCATCAAAGTAAAGCTTCTATGAACCCTCGTCTGAAACACCGTACTCCTTATTTGTAATGTATATCAAGTCCTCATCCAAGAAATTGAAGTTCAATGATTCATAATCATCCGAAGCACGGCTGGCTAAGAAATCTGCTATGGCGCTTCCTTTCACAGCTTTCTAGCTCACATATACAATGTCAAACTCGAATAATAGCATCTGTCAGCGAGCCATCCTTCCCTTCAATGCCGGTGCTTTCATTAGAAACTTCAAAGGATCCAATTTGGATATCAACCAGGTAGTATGTATAACATGTACTGCCTAAGCCTTTTGGTAGCCCAAACCAATGCACAACATAGCTTCTGAATTGGTGGGTACCGCGTTTCACAATAAGTGAACTTCTTACTCAGATAATAGATGGCTCTTTCTTTCTTCCCAGACTCATCATGTTGCCCTAACATGCAACCCATCGAGTTTTCAAAAATCGTCAAGTAAAGGATCAAAGGTTTGTCTGGGACTGGTACGATCAACGTGCCGATGTGCGGTAGAGGGAAATTGTCTTTAGGGCTTGCTCGATTGAGATCCCTATAGTTTACACACATATGGACCTTCCAATCGTTCTTTGGCACCGGTACGATGTTTGCAACCCATTCAGGGTATTTTGCCACTTCAAGAAAACCAGCATCAAGCTGCTTTTTCACCTCTTCTCTGATCTTTAGCAGCATATCTGGCCTAATTCTTCTAAGCTTTTGCTGGATTGGTTTGCATTCTGGCCTCGTTGGTAGCTTGTGCACCACTATGTTTGTACTTAATCTAGGCATATCTTGATAAGTCCAAGCAAAGACGTCCTTGAACTCCTGGAACAGGGCTATCAGTTTGCGCCTGGTTTTTGAGGAAAATGTAGTCCCGATTTTCATTTCTTTTCTCTCTTCATCTATTCCCAAATATTCAATTTCTGTTTCTTCTTGGTGGGGGATGATTTGCCTTTCTTCACTGGCCATCATCCTTACCAACTCTTCAGGGACCTCGCATTCGACCTTGTCGTCCTCCTCTTTAATTTCTGCCAAGATCTCGGGGCATTCGAAATCTACCTCAAGATTGGATTCTAAATCATTCATACAGTTAATTATGGGGAACCTGCATGAAATGATAACGAATGTATTAGGAAGAGAATGATTTTAAATGAAGTGAATGAATACGAATAAAGAATGAATGAATGAAGTAAATGAGATGTTTTCCATTTGAGAAAATAAGGTAGATATTCTTTCATTGAAAACAAAAAGTTAACATAGGCGCCCTATACAAAAGATCCCCATTGCTTATGGGCAAAAACAAAAAGGGTTAATTCAGAGCGTTACTCTGATCTGGCCCTAAAGACTACAGGTAGATCAACGTAGCTCCAATTATCAAGAGTTTCCCTGGGACGGTAAGGGCGGGTGCTGGTCAACACACTACTACCATTGTCATCTTCAGCTATCACGTTGATGGACATCCCTTCAAGAGATTCATTGAACATCTATTTCTCTTTGATTATGTCATTCTCTCTAATTGTTTCTTCGACTATCTGTCCTGTACGTTTGAATCCTCCAGAGACAAAAACATTCTTTACATGAGGGAAAGACATCGGTCTCCACGGAATGTCTTCTCCCTTGAGTCTGGCCCTCCTCTGTTCTTCTTTCCTCTTATACTCTTCCCTCCTATGCTGAATCTTGGTTTGTAGCCAAGCCTGAAACGATCCTTCTTGGTGATGACGGTTCTGGCTCGTAGGCTTCCTTGCAACCTCCTTCCTAGCCCTCTTCCGATCTTGGCTCCTCGGCCTAAAGTTTCGGCAATGGTCATTCTGGTGCAGTTAAATAACCTGGGGCAAGGGATTCTATTACCTTCCACGACAAATGTAGCATTTACCAGTTCCAGCGCTCGGAAAGAGCATTCCGCGACATCTTCGTCGTTCTGGATGTAGGGTGCGTCTGATGTAACCATGCGATGATCTCTTGTTCAGCCTCTATGGTAACCAATTTACCTTCAATCACGAATTTCAATTTCTGATGAAGTGATGAGGGGATGGCTCCAATAGAGTGAATCCATGGTCTTCCCAGCAAGCAACTGTAGGTTGGTTTTATGTCTATCACAACGAAGTTAATCATGTACTTAGTCGGCCCGATCAACAAAGGTACTTCAATCTTTTCCAATGTTCCTCTTTGTGTACCGTCAAAGACGCTCACGAAGTTGTGACAGGGTTTCATGTGGGAACCATATATTGGTAGCTTTTGCAAAGTCACCATATGTAGTACGTTAACCCATTGTCAATCAATACTCCGGTAACACATACCTTTTGCAGTGGGTCGTGATGTTGAGAGCCTTGGTGGACCCCATACCTCCTTTAGGGATCTCGTCATCACTAAACGTGATGTGGTTGTATGCGGTGATATGCCCCACTATTCTGTCTAGCTTTGATACAGAAATATCACCATGTACGAATGTCTGGTTTAGCACTTTTAACAATGCCTCACGATGCTTCTCCGAACTCAGAAGCAATTCTAGCACTGTAATTCTTGCTGGTTGCTTTCGTAGTTGTTCCACCACGTTGTATTCACTGTGTCTCAGGAACTTCAGAAATTCCTTCACTCGAGCTTCTATTACTGGTTTATTTATCCTCGGAGGGGGTTATTCGCCAAATATCTGGGCAGGACTGGTTGATGAATCTTTTCCTTTATCCTCGGAAGCTTTACTAGATTTTAAAGCTTTCGAAGAATAGAACATGCCGCTCCACATGAAGTGGCCCACTTCGCTGACACTTTCATCTTTCTTTGTTTGCTCTTCTTTTGGGGCAAACTCTTCTTCTACCTTTTGTTCATCCTTCTGGTCAGATTTCGACTTTTATGGTATGGTCACATTTGTTGTATAATTCCAAGGGGTCCACCGCATCTCCTTGAACGGGAATAGGGCAAATGCTGAGATAATGATCTTGGGGGCCACTTTTGCGGTTTCTCCTTGGGATAAACTTGCCCCCTCCAGCCTGGAGGAGATGACAAAATGCCTATCTCTCCCATATTTGGGGCTATTAGTTGCACATACCTCTAACCCTTTTCTATATTGTAGTTTCCTCAAAAAACTCTATCTTCTTATTGTCCATCAGTTGTTGAACCAACCTCTTAAACTCTCCACATTATTGGATGCCATGCCCTCTATCCTAGTAGAACTCGCAATAAGTTTCACATCCCTTCCGCACTACTATCATGCCCCTGTCGACTAAGCGGGCCATGCATAATTGTTAGAAAACCCAGCGTAAGGGAGACTTAATTGTTGGCACATCCTCTTTAGTCTTTTTGGCAGCATACTCCTCAATAGCATTCACTCCCTGATTCCCGTGGTTAGGCAATGGGTTTGCGGCTACGTTTGGCTCTTCAAACTTTAATACCCTAGAATTGATTAGACTCTGCACAAGTTCTTGAACGCAAGGCTATTTTCTGTGGGGTGACCAGGGGCACCGCCATGATAATCACAATGTGCGTTTGGTTCATACCAGGACGGAAACAGAGGTTTGAATGGAGTAACATAGTACGGGCAGACCAAATCATCTTTGTGCAATTGAAAGTATAGCTCATAGTACGAGACCGGTAACAGAGTAAAGGTTGGTTTCTCATGTTCCTTTCTCGGAGTTTCACATCTCTTTGGTTTGAATTTTGAGCCTTACCTGTAGATGCCTGTGGCTGAGAGACCGTGAAGTTCTTCAAGGCCGTATAAGTACTTGTGGTGTTTACCTCATTCTTCTTGTTGTACTTCTGAGAACTCTCCCCGCTATCAATCCTGCCGCTATTGATTGACAATTCCAGAGACTCTCTGGTCCTGATCAAATCAGCAAAACTCTGAGTTGTATCATTGATAAGGCGATGAAACAATGTTCCTTTCAGTGTATTGACAAATAAGTTCGTGATTTCATGTTCGGGAATTGGTGGCTGGATCTGAGCGGCCACTTCTCACCACCTCTAGGTGCACTGTCACATACTTTCGTTTGACTTCTGCCCCATGTTTTCTAACATGATCCTACTGGGTGTCATGTCTGTCACGTGTTTATACTGCTCGATTAATGCTTTTGAAAGATCCCTCCATGTCATGATATTTACTCGGCTTAACTGGTATACCAATTGAGTGCCGCCCTAGTCAGAATGTCCTGCAAACAATGGATTAATAGCTTCTCATCCTTGATAAAGGCCTCCATCTTCCGGTAATACATGGTCACGTGTGCCGAAGGACACGAAGTCCCGTCATACTTGTCGACCTCCGGAGTTTTGAATTTTGGTGGTAGAACAAGGTCAGATTCCAGGCTTAGATCACTGGCCTCATTCCCTGATTCATCTATGGTTTGCAATGCTCTAAATTTCTTTTTCATAAGATGAAATATTTCCTCCCATTTCTTCTCTACCTCTGTTTTGATTTCCTCGACCAAATTCAGGTCTAGCACCTTCTCCTCGTAGAGTACCTCTGTATTGATGGGTTGGTTTTCATATGCCCCTGCTTGACGAATGGCAGTTATTCCAACAGGGTAAATGTATACTCTTCTGGCCGGCCTAGGCGTTTTAGGTTGAACCTTGCTGTGAGATGTAGTACCTTCCGGCTCCTGGACGACTTCGTCTTCAACTTTTCCTTTCCCAAGGCTTTTTGCCAGCAAAACAGTGATGTCAGATACTATCGTAGCTTGGGATTGAGCAATATGATCGCTAAGCCTCTTCTGAGCTTGATCAAAACGTGCTTCTAGATCTTTTTGCCCCTTTTCTAGACTGATTATTCTGTCTTCCATAAGTTTGCTTTGGAACCAGGTAAGATATGATCACTGCCACAATATTTACACTATTAATATAATTACAAAAATGGGTAAATGCATGTATAATGATGCAACTGTCATGATTCAATGCAAAGATGTATGCAAATAAAGGTACTGATTCCGATGGTAATCACCCTTTTGAACTACATTCATGGGAACTAAGGGGTCCGGATTACAAAAGAGCCAAATTGCAAAAAGGTTCACATTACAAAAGGGTCTTAATTACAACATAAAGTACTACACATATACCCTAGCTCTATCTCCTCGCTTCTCGATAGCCCTGGGCAGCTTGATAAAACTAGGTGCTTTTTCCATGTCCAAGGTTATTAAAGGTTTAAGAGACGCGGCTTCGGTAGCTAAGTCATTCACATGCCTTGCAACTCGTTGTATGTCCACCATCATGGTCGCGTAATACTGGTCTCTGTCTTGAACCATCTAGGCAGCATCACGAAGTCTTCTTCGCCAATAGTTGTTTCCACCGACTGTAGCTTCTTCGAATACTCTAATTCTCTCTCTGTAATCCAGAACAGTTGTTTCGAGCAACTCAATTCAGGCTCTTAGCATATCAATTTCACGCTCCCTTTCCTGTAGTTCTATGAAGCCATTCCTATGAAGATAAGTCTGAAAAGACTGCTTCAACTCTTCCAACCTCCCTTATAACTCTGTATTCTGATATTGACTCTGATTTAGGCTTTGGACAGTGTCGTTGTACAGGCTTTGCATCTCTAACAGTCTATTCCTGCTTCCCATGGACTTTCTCTTCCAAACAATAGTGTTTTCCTTTTCGTGGATGGTTGCTTGCTTGCCTTTGTCAATCTCTCACCTAGCTCTTTCTCTCTCTTGGTTAATGGAGTTTCTAAAAGACCGTCTTTTGCTTTCAATGGCTAACTTGCAACGTTCTATTTCCTTCTCAATTGCACGCTTGCCTATATCTCGTTCTTCTTCAACTAAACGCATACCGTTCATCGTTTCCTTCGCACGGCTAGGAATTAGCTTCGGCTGGCGTTCTGTACCTTTGCTTGAAGCTGGAGTGTATCCTTCTGATATAGAGCATTCTTCTCACTCTGATCTGTGTTCGGATTCTTCAACTGCCTAATAATCCCGTCTCATTCGTCGACATCTAAGCTTACCTTGTAGAGCTCATCCGCATGCTGAGTCTATAAAGCCTCCATCTTCTTCTTAACCTCCTCGAGTTCACTTCGCCAAATGTCGGCCTCGGACGATAATATCCTCATAAGCTCCTCAAGTGACTTGGTTGGCCCTTGGTCGGGTTCTAGGATCTTGTCGTTAATCCTAAGGCATCTCCAAATATCATAATCCGGGGTGATCATGGACTCAGTATCTCCCTCTACCCTGATCTGATAACAGTGATCCCAAGTCCTCATGATTGTCTCAACCTTTGCCCTAAACTCGCTGATAAGTGTTCAAAAGTACAATTTTTATTACCCTTTTTACGCATATTATTGTTAGTCTTAGGCTCATATTAGTTGCATAATTAGTCATTCATGCATTAATTCATGTCTTTTTTCGACTGTTGAGCTTGATTACATAACTTGGTGATTTTTGTGGAAAACGATACTACTTTGGTGTGTTTTTTTGTGTGTGCAGAATCACTTGCCTAAACAAGGCTAGAACCAGTTGCAGGGCAGTGCATGAAGGAGATGCCGACGCAATTTCCAGGGCACTGCATGAAGGAGATGCCGAGCTAGTTGCCAGGGCAATTTTTGATAAGGGATAAGATGATATGGTAGTCGAAATTGATGATTAGATAAGCCCAAGATGGCGTGGAGCAAAGTTAAATCCCAAAGGAGTTTGATTTCAATGAAAAGGTCCAAATGAAATTAAACCCCAAAAATATAGGAGAAGATCTAGAAGGAATTTAAATATAATAAAGAATTGTATTCTTTTAAAATATTTAATTTCAACTTAACTTCCTCCTCAAGAAGGATTTTGACCTACCCTTCTCCTATTTAAAGCAGACCAAGCCGTCAAACTCAAGGAGAAAAAGAGGAGAGATTTCGAGAAGAGAGTTTAAGAAGGGAGAGTTCGATTGAGAGAGAGTTCAAGGGGTTGATCGATTTCTTCTTCTTCTTTGCTTCCATTAGATTCATGGTTTGGGGATTATTCTTTGTATATTTTTGAACCCAACCATGAACTAACTTGATTGGTTGGGGTTATTGTGTTTTGTGGTTGTGAGAAACAATTGGATTTTGTTTAGGTAATAAGAGTTTGCACTTTTAATTCAAGGTTTACTCATTCTTGGTTTTTATTCTTGTTTGCGAGTGAATTGGGAGATGATCTCATAACTTCATCTATTTATCTAATATCGGGAGAGTTAGATTCAAGAAACGAATGAGTATGGTCTTTATTCAATCTATTGATGGTGAAGATTAATCTGACTTAGGAATAAGTTAAGGATTTCAACGGCTAAGAGGAGCACAAGATTGGTTGTTGTTCAACCGTGATTCACGCAGGGATGTATTATCAAGGCATGCATAAATAGCTAGAGTTTCAACTTAGGGATAAGAAGAAACCATTGAAGAACGCTCCGCCGAACCTTGAAGCTGCTGCCTAGCCGCCCAAATAGTTGCCTAGCCAGTTGCCCAGGCAACCCCGCTGCGCAAGTTGCCACGGCAACTGAGTTGCCCTTGCACTCTTTTACCAAGATGACCCAATCGGCTATCACACCTCAACTCATGATAACCTGGCCTATTCCCTCTTATTTGATTACATCTTTATTTTATTTACTTGCTCTTTTATTTTTTTCGTTAGTTAGAACTCCTACAATTATCAATTGTGTTTTTAATTTTACAGTGCGATAACTATGGCAAAGTGGCCCAAACCAATCCATGTGGAGAGGATACTCGATACTTATCATATCACTTTATTACTTGCGACGTGTATACTTACACAATTGCGTAGCACTTATTACGCGCAATACTCACCTTTGGAAGGAAACTCACTTTGGCTCAAACCAGTGGTAACAGGAACAAACTGTCGTGATCCAAACTGTCAAGACACCAGAAGCGGAGCACAAGCAATCCCACCATGTAGTCCTAACATCATTAGCCAGCCGTAATCGCCCCAGCTATATAGGAAGTAACTAACCCTGCCGAGCCAAGGAACTCTCCACACTATATCTTCATCTTTAACATTCCCAAAGAAACGAGACCATTTCTTCGTTTTTAAGTTTTCTCGCTATTCTTTTGCTAAGTACTCCCGTAAGGGCGAAAAGTCTCGAAATAATAGTCTCGGTAAAACCCTCGTCGGTGTCCTCCACATATGGCTCTAAATCCAAACCTATAACAATTGTGCACATCCTATGAAACGTCACTCTTCGTTCTTCTGACTTGCATTCAAGGAAATGAAGGTTTCAGTTAAGATTGCTGGTACATGATTCGTCTTCCGCTTCATACGCTCAAGCATATCTAGAATGGCTACATCAATGTTTCCAAGGATTCTCGGAATGATGACCAAATCATATATTCCCAAGGCAAAAAGGTCTATCTTCTTCCTCTAATCTGGGTGCGCGGGTACGATGTCTCGGATACTCTCCCATGCAAAGACTAAGTTGTCTCCTCGAAGCCAGATCAGGCCATTAACCCAATCTTCACTCATCCCGGCAAAAGTTTTGAGCTTCAAAGTGTAATTTTGGTTTCTTGATGGATTCACATAGATCCAATCTTTCTAGACATTCTTCTGGTTAAGTAAAGCGGTGTATTCCTCTACCGTAGGCATCATGTCATGCCCGTTGAATGTGAAGCAGTAAAAATCATGATTCCAAAACTGGAAGATTGCTCGGAGCAAAGGTTTGTTGACCCGGACATACATCAACTATACTATGTCACCGTAACTATCACACAATAAGTCTTGTAGTCTTCCATCCCATCCTTCCCAAATACCTTTAAGCTCTCATAAATCATTTTGTTGGAGACTCACATAGGTGTATGCTGCCACTATGTGCTCACTCGGCAAACTGTTACCTTGGGTCCTCTGATTGACTTATGACCAGTGTCTGACGTCTGAGTGGAGTTCTTCTTTCTTAAGATAGCCTTTTTCCATGATGAAAGATTTTTTGATCGGGCAAAACAGTTGATCCAGTACCTTTATGTAATGCAAATGCAATGATGTATGCAAAAAAGAAAAACAAAAATAAAACGAGTCAGTACTGGATAAAATAAATAAATACATAAATAAAAGAGCAATTTAGATAAGGTAAACAAACAAAACAACCCTACTTACATCCCGTCTAAAACACCTAGGTTATCCGCATGGCTCTAACAGGGTGGGTTTCTACATGTTCTCTACATGCAGTGTTGGTGCTAAGAGGTACCCGAACTGTCCTTGTTGTCCCCTACTAAGGGTACCAAGGCCCCCGATCGTCATCTATTATAGGCTCATTTCAGCCGGGTTCAATTCAGGGGAACCTATTCGCTTATGCCTGCACGAAGGAACAATATCCTTACGAAAGCATAAGGTACTCGAGCCCCGAAGGTACTTGCTAGGCCTACACGGAGGAACAATATCCTCACGAAATCATTAGCGTGTTCCACCCACTTAAAAAGGACGTGTTTAAATGCCAAATTTTAAATGCGTTAAAATAAGCGCGCAATTATAACCAAATATTAATTTAATAGTCACTTTAATCCGGAACTTCTAATATTAGTAAAGTAGTCATTATTTTAAAAAGCTTGACTCTCATTTTGTTTTTTAAAAACAAAAATTCATCCCCAGCAGAGTCGCCATCTGTAGCGATGTCCCTCTTTCTTACGCTAAAAAAATGAGGTTTTAAATGTGTTTGGGGTATTTCAGGTATTAAAAATAATTATTCTGCGGGGTTTTAAAAAACGTATTTTATTTTAAATGGAGTCGCCACCAGCCACTAAGGTAGGTCGGACACCGTAAAACCAGAGATTTAAAAAATATTGGGTTCGGGAGTCGGTTACGAATGAGGAAGGATTAGCACCCCCACACCGCCCAAAATTGGTATTTTAATAATTATCGTTTTATTAATATTAAATTTTCTAGATTAAAGTGACGATTAATATTAAAATTTGGTCATAAGTGCGAGTATATTTTAAAAGCCCTGTTATCCGAGAGTAAACGCCCAACCACCATCACTACGCCTGGTAATGGCCCCATTTACGCTCAGATAAAAGGGCACCGCATTGACAATTTATATTCTATTATGCAATCTTAAAAAGAAAAATATAAAACATACAAATTACATCGACATGATATTAAAAACCTAAAATATGAATATTACAAAATAAAGAAAAATAATTAAACACATGGACATAACATATCACAAAACATGCACATAATCATGAAAAAACCATGCTTTCAAAATTAATTAACTAAATATGACATACTTGAACTTAAAAACACATGCAAAACATGCATGGCATAATTAACTAGGAAGATAAACTAATAAATCAAAGCAACATACTAGCGTAAAAAAACTAGCACTTGACACTTTATCATATGACACCAAATATGCGTATATTAAAAACGACATTAATATCAACAAACAATGTCACACTATCATATAAACCTAAAATGCAAAGAGGATTAAAAACTCATGTAAACTTACAAGCATAAAATACAAATTAAACTAATCTTAACATACGAGACAAACACATATACAACACGAACAAATGAAATAAAACATGGAAACATGATATGACACGTGATATTAAAACCAATGAACAAAACCACAACACCGATATGTAATTATGACATAAAACGAACATGACAAACATGACATTAACATGACTATAAAATCATAGATTAACATGTGTATTAAAATACGAAACAAACAAAAAATGCATGCTATCACGGACATGAATGTACAAATTAAATTCCACACAACATGTAAAAAGGAGGACATAAAATTCGAATGAATAAATTAAACATGGAACATGAAACAACATATTTTAACATACATATTATAAGAACATAAATTAATATATTATATAAAACAATATTAAAACATGCTAAAACATGATAAATGGCATAAATATTTACAATTTACTAAGGGACTGAAAATAAATAAAACAAAACAGAGAACCGAAATCGAAAGCAATAAAAATGTAATTTGGGGATAAGATTGCAAACTGAATAAAACTTTAAGGGACACATGTTGTAAAATACCCAAGGGGCAAGCTCAAAATGAAAACTTCCAAAGCGCAGAGGTCCTTAGGGTGTAATTTTGCCACTGTGAAATTGATTTGGCTAAATTTGGGGATTAAATTGAAAGATTTTGAAAGAAGAAAGGGGCTGGAGTTGTAAATATATCGTGCGGCTAAACAATTTTGAAAAGTTGAAGAACACGGGGGTTCTTATGATGGAATTAGAACATTAAAAAATTTAAGTCTCTATATAACACATCCGAAAGCTAGACTCTAAACCTTTCATCACCCTTTTTTTGTTTTGGATAACCTCAAATTCTCTGTATTTTAAACCAAACCCTCAGCCACTCAAACCTTTCTCAGAACACGGTGGTGGCTGGTGATAAGTGTTCAAAAGTACTATTTTTATTACCCTTTTTTACTCATATTATTGTTCGACTTAGGCTTATATTAGTTGCATAATTGGTCAGACATGCATTAATTCATGCTCCTTTCCACCGTTGAGATTGATTACATAACTTGGTGATTTTTGTGGAAAGAGATGCTGCTTTGGTGTGCTTTTGTGTGTGTGCATAATCACTTGCCTAAACAAGGCTAGAACCAGTTGCTAGGGTAGTGCATGAAGGAGATGCCGACGCAGTTGCCAGGGCAATGCATGAAGGAGATGCCGAGCTAGTTGCCAAGGTAATTTTTGATAAGGGATAAGATGATATGGTAGTTAAAATCGATGACTAGATAAGCCCAAGATGACGTGGAGCAAAGTTAAATCCCAAAGGAGTTTGATTTCCATGAAAAGGTCAAAGAGAAATTAAATCCTAAAAAGATAGGAGAATATCTAGAAGGAATTTAAATATAATAAAGAATTATATTTTTTTAAAGTATTTAATTCCGACTGAACTTCTGCCTCAAGAAGGATTTTGACCTACCCATCTCCTATTTAAAGGAGACCAAGCCGTCAACTCCAAAGAGAGGCAAAAAGAGGAGAGATTTCGACAAGTGTGAAGGGCTAGAGGGAGAGATTTTGACAACAAGAGGGGCAAAGGGGGAGAGTTCGATTGGGAGAGGAGAGCAAGGGGCTGATCGATTTCTTCTTTTTCTTCTTTGCTTCTATTAGATTCATGGTTTGGGGAGTATTCTTTGTATATCTTTTAAACCCAACCATGAACTAACTTGATTGGTTGGGGTTATTGTGTTTTGTTGTTGTGAGAAACAATTGGATTTTGTTTAGGTAATAAGAGTTTGCACTTTCAATTCAAGGTTTACTCATTCTTAGTCCTTTTTCTTGTTTGAGAGTGAATTGGGAGAGGATTTCGTAACTTCATCTATATATCTAATATCGGGAGAGTTAGATTCAAGAAACGAATGAGTATGGTCTTTATTCAATATATTGATGGTGAAGATTAATCTGGCTTAGGAATAAGGTAAGGATTTCAACGGCTAAGAGGAGCGCAATATTGGTTGTTGTTCACCCTTGATTCACGCAGGGATGTATTATCAAGGCATACACAAATAGCTAGAGTTTCCACTTAGGGATAAGAAGAAACCATTGAAGAACACTTCACCGAACCATGAAGTTGCTGCCCAGCTGCCCTAACAGTTGCCCAGCTAGTTGCCCAGGCAACCATCGATTAGGAGCCAAGGCAACCTAGCTGCGCAAGTTGGCACGGCAACTGAGTTGCCCTTGCACTCTTTTACCAAGACGATCCAATCGACTATCACTCCTCAACTCACGATAACCTGGCCTATTCCCTCTCTTTTGATTTCATCTATTCTTTTAGTTTATTTCTCTTAGTTTACTAATTAGTTATAATTCCTACAATCACCTAGTTGTGTTTTTCTTTTCCAAGGTAGTAACTTAAGCAAAGTTGCCCAAACCAATCCCTGTGGAGACGATACTCGATACTCAGATAACTTTATTACTTGCGGTGTGTATACTTGCACAATTGCGTAGCACTTATTACACGCAACAAGTTCCTGGCGCTGTTATCGAGGATTGGCAATTGGTGTTAGTTGTTTTTGTTATTGTATTTTTTCTCTTAGTTTTACTAACTTTTCTTTTTGTTTGTTTTATCAAAAAAAAATATGTGCGCTACAAGTTAAGGGACATCAACATGTTGGGAAATAAAAGCCGATCTATTCGAGAGTTGATGTTGGAAGATATGAATCAATACAATCAAGAGTTTCTTGCACCCTTTGATGATTACCTATACCAACCGAGAAAATCCTAAAGAGCCTATACTGTGGAAAAATCTTGTGCTATGTGTGGAGAACATAATGTGTTTTAAAATTGCCCTCACATTTTCGGTGCATATGACTATATGGAGGACCATAGAGGGAACCAACAGCAAAATTCTTCATGGTATGGTCAAAAAGCTCAAAAAAATTTTTACCATAACAATTTTGTCGCAGCAACAGATATGCCATGTCAATGTAGTCCTTTTCAAGAGCATTCCAATTCCTTGGAGGAAACGTTGCTAGCTTCCTTGGCTAGACTTGACAGATCAATTGAAGATATTCTAGAGCTATCAAAGTCGATGGATACGAGGATAGCTTAGTGGGATGCAACCTTGGGGGATTCAGAAGATCAATTGAGGATATCCACATGTCATGGATAACATGCACCAACCTTTCATTCCTAGGGATACTGAATTCCCAAGGCAAGAGGACAAGGAACAATGCAAGGAAAGCTCTCCGATGTGTGAGGAACAACTAAAACCTCAAAGTCGAGAGTATGTTGATGAGAAAGACTGCCCAACACATGATGAGCCTGAGCAACAAATTGCCTCGGTAATGATTGAGGAGCCTGAACAGAGCAATGCCGCGACAACACTCAGTGAAGCTGAGAACAATAATACTACAGCAAATTCTGAGGAACCTAATGCCCAGAAGGTTACAACATTGATGTTGAAGCATGAATCTATAGATTTCTCTCATCTACAGTTGCCACGGCAAATGCACGACCACATGCAAGATCAACGAGATGATAATACTTTGCCAATGGAATATGAGCAGGTAATGGTTGAACCTTTTGAATTCTTTAAAAACTCACCTCGTCCATTCCAGGTATGTCTTGAGGAACCGATGTTGGTAGATTTGAAGCCATCAAAATCCCTACTAATGGAGATGTTTGAGAGGCCAAAAGAAAAAGGTGCTTGGATTCGTAAAGCTCTTCAGAAAATTGGTTCTTCCCTTGACTTACAGTAAATTTTGGCAACTGATTGCCACGGCAATTGGCTAGAGCAGCAATTACCACGACAACGAAAGCTACATCCAACCATGATGGAGGATGATAAGATTGAGGTAAATAAATGGTTGGATGTTGATATAAGTTTTCCTAATAATAAATTCATGCCTTCAAGAACAGTAGAAAGGTGGAAGATGTGCATGGACTACAAGGGGACACAGAAAAAAGACACATCCACCATGGTAACACAAAGGGGAGTAGCTGCGAGCATATCGGCCCAACTCTTTTTGGGCAATATTATCACTCGATGGAGGGTGCGGATGCACTATAAGAAGTATCGGAAATGACCCTCCTCAAGTTTTCTCTGATATGTGGTAACATTAGAAGATGCATGAAAAATACTCTTTCTAAGAATTTTTTATTTTTTGGAACTTTATTTTATTTTCGTTTTTTTCTTTATTTATTTTTGGAATTTTTAGGAGATATTTTATTTTATTTTTCTTCATTATCATTAGTTTCCAGGTTTTCTTTGTTTTCTTTTCTTTTCCACAACAAGACTCACAACCACCATGCTAAGGAAATTCACTACCGACTTTTGCCACGACAACCGCAACAGAGGATGCCCCGGCAACTACCTCAGTAGTTGCCACAGCAACAGAAACTGGCGATGCTCAAGCAACAAAAATGGCTTCGGCAACTACTGATGCCCAGGCAAGTGAACCTGCCTCGGCAAACATGGATCAAATCAAAGCAATGCTATTCACGCGGTGCTAGCCACAAGCATTCAACCACCGATCGAAAAATTAATCAAGAAAACGGCACGAAGGAAACTTATCACTCGAGGTGATGACCTCTTCGACTAACTCATTTCATTTATTTTCTTTTAAATTTTGTTTCACTTTTACATGCATTGAGGACAATGCTTCTCTCAAGTTTGGGGGTGTTGGTTTCTAGTTAGTTTCATGTTTAGTTGCATTCATCTTTAGCAGTCACATATAGGTTGCATATGTTACTTGCCATGCCTTTAATTGGATTTAATTGCTTAAGACTTTTTGAATATCCAATGATGAATTTTTGCCACTGCACTTAATTGAAAGAACCTTTAATTTTAGGATTGCATGAAAAGAACTTGGAATTTTACTATGATGCTGAATTTTTTTACATGATTGTGGCTTGTTGATTGAAAGAAACTTAGTGAACTTAGGTTGCTTAAAATTTGGGTAAATTTAAAATTGAAAATTAAAAGTTAATTTCTTGCTAGAGGTGCCCGAAACCGGCTCTAGTAGTAAATGCACTTTCTTGCTAGAGGTGCCTGAAACTGGCTCTAGTAGTTAATGGACATTGAAGAATCGCTAGAGGTGCTCGAAATTGTCTCTAGTCGACTAAAATAAAATGAGAAATTGCTTACTTTGCTAGAGGTGGCCGAAATTGGCTCAAGTGAAAATAAAAATAAATGCCCCGGTAATTATATTGATAAAAGCCTATTGTTCACATAGAATCTTGAAAATCAACTTGTACACAACTACGCACACACATTGTCACAAGCATTATAGTTTGATTCTGGTAATTTCTGTGCTATTCAAAAAATTAAAAGGTGATCATACTTTGTGCCACGGTTTCGAGGTTTGAATTCAAGTTTGAAGCATGTTAGTTTGCATTGCTTGAGGACAAGCAATAGTTCGAGTTTAGGGGTGTGATAAGTGTTCAAAAGTACTATTTTTATTACCCTTTTTACTCATATTATTGTTAGACTTAGGCTCATATTAGTTGCATAATTAGTCATTCATGCATTAATTCATGTTTCTTTCCACCTTTGAGCTTGCTTACATAACTTGGTGATTTTTGTGGAAAAAGATGGTGCTTTGGTGTACTTTTGTGTGTGTGTGCAGAATCACTTGCCTAAACAAGGCTAGAACCAGTTACCAGGGTAGTGCATGAAGGAGATGCCGACGCAGTTGCTAGGGCAATGCATGAAGGAGATGCCGAGCTAGTTGCCAAGGCAATTTTCGATAAGGGATAAGATGATATGGTAGTCGAAATCGATGACTAGATAAGCCCAAGATGAAGTGGAGCAAAGTTAAATCCCAAAGGAGTTTGATTTCCATGAAAAGGTCAAAGAGAAATTAAATCCCAAAAAAATAGGAGAAAATCTAGAAGGAATTTAAATATAATAAAGAATTATATTCTTTTAAAGTATATAATTCCAACTTAACTTCATCCTCAAGAAGGATTTTGACCTAGCAATCTCCTATTTAAAGGAGACCAAGCCGTCAACTCCAAAGAGAGAGCAAAAAGAGGAGAGATTTGGACAAGTGTGAAGGGCAAGAGGGGAAAGATTTCAACAGGAAGAGGGGCAAAGGGGGAGAGTTCGATTGAGAGAGGAGAGCAAGGGGCTGATCGATTTCTTCTTTTTCTTTTTTGCTTCCATTAGATTCATGGTTTGGGGATTATTCTTTGTATATCTTTTGAACCCAACCATGAACTAACTTGATTGGTTGGGGTTATTGTGTTTTGTTGTTGTGAGAAACAATTGGATTTTGTTTAGGCAATAAGAGTTTGCACTTTCAATTCAAGGTTTACTCATTCTTGGTTCTTATTGTTGTTTGCGGGTGAATTGGAGAGGATCTCGTAACTTCATCTATTTATCTAATATCAGGAGAGTTAGATTCAAGAAACGAATGAGTATGGTCTTTATTCAATCTATTGATGGTGAAGATTAATCTGGCTTAGGAATAAGTTAAGGATTTCAATGGCTAAGAGGAGTGCAAAACTGGTTGTTGTTCACCCTTGATTCACGTAGGTATGTATTACCAAGGCATGCAAAAATAGCTAGAGTTTCGACTTAGGAATAAGAAGAAACCATTGAAGAACACTCCGCCGAACCTTGAAGTTGTTGCCCAGCCGCCCAAACAGTTACCCAGCCAGTTGCCCAGGCAACCGTCGATTAGTTGCCAAGGCAACCCAGCTGCGCAAGTTGCCACGGAAACTGAGTTTCCCTTGCACTCTTTTACCAAGACGATCCAATCAGCTATCACTCCTCAACTCACGATAACCTGGCCTATTACCTCTCTTTTGATTTCATCTATTCTTGTAGTTTATTGCCCTTAGTTTACTCATTAGTTATAATTCCTACAATCACCTACTTGTGTTTTTCTTTTCCAACTCAGTAACTTAAGCAAACTGGCCCAAACCAATCCCTGTGGAGACGATACTCGATACTCAGATCACTTTATTACTTGCGACGTGTATACTTGCACCCAAGCCCGAAAACGAAATGCCTTTCTTTTTTAGAAACCAAATAGTACTCAGGATTTTAGGAAAACGAGCCTACTCTGCCTTAGATCTAGGAAAGAAAGACATCACTTTTGAAAATACTCTCCCTTTCAAGCCTATCTTTTGAACCGGGACCCTGAAAACACCCCTTGTTTTTAGTTCACCATGTTCAGTTTTGGAAACTGATGAGGCTTATCACTAATGATGGGAGGCCGATGGTAAGAAGGTAAAACATTTTAAACCCCTCTCTTAGTACTTTTCTTATTTTGATGCATGCAAGAGAAGAGAGTAGAGAAAAAATTACCACTCAAAACTGGACCCTTTTTTATTTCCGAAATGGGTTGCTAATAACTGATTATTATTCTTACAAATTTCTTGCTTTATACATGCTTTCTAATCTCTGGTTTTGGTAGAAAATAGGACAAAAATACTTATTTTCCCTAAGATTTGGTACTGACAAACTACTTTTTTGATGATTCTGGTGATACTTGAGGCGGTCGTTGGGCTGGTGATATGGTGGAGTGGTGTCGGCGTGGAGATAGTCATGGTAGTGATGTTCTCGGCCAGAGGCGTTCTCGGCCGTTGGATCATATTTGATCCAACGGCTGAGATGACTTGAAGAATAAACGGTTCAGATGAAATCTTGAACGATTGGGACTACACCAGATCGCGGCACGTGGAGCTCAATAGCTGAGGAGTTCTGGCGCGTGGGATGCACGCGTGCGTGGGAGATAAAAGGGTCCACGCGTGGATCATACACCCGCGTGCCAGCCGAACGGTATGGGCGTGTAACACACATAGCCAGCTGGATAGCCCTCCCTTTTTTATCGTGGCCGTTGGATCAAATTTTGATCCAATGGCTCCTGGTTGGCTGCGCAGAAGGAAAACATTAGGGTTACACATTTAGGGCTTTTAGATATGGGATTTGGGTTTGGCTGGTTGGGTCATGTAAACTTAATTTTGGGCTATGTAATTGTAGATCGGTCATTTAATTTAATTGGGTTTTATTTTCAGATTTGTTTATATAATAATAATAATGGTAGTTATACTATAGTAATACGATGACACATACACATGCAAAATACTTAATACAAACATATATGTTTGATCACACATTATTATAAACATACACACATTCAAATATTTACATAACACACACACTCAAATACATAATACAAACACATGTATTTGATCATATATAACTATTATAAATATACACATTGTACACACACAAACAATCAAGGCATATGTAACATGCAAACACATATGATGCACATACCACATGCACATTAGTCACATGTATGTAATAAACACCAAACAATACTACACGTATACATGCAATAATAACATATTAATTATTAAGCTAACTTGGATTAATACAATATCTATGCACCGGATAAAAATGAGTGATTACACTTATCACCCAATTTATTAAGCATAACATATTATAAGTATGAATTTCTTATCAAGTACACTAACAAACATAACATGTCAAGACACGAATAACTCATTTCATAAGTTATCACAATAGATTATTAGTTGGGTTTGTACATTTTATTGATATTAACTTTGACATAGCCTTGTACTCAAGTATATACATAAGTGTAATCAATTAATTCTTTAATTATACTTGGCATACAAGATATCAAGCCTAACACATCAAAATTAAGGATTACTTAGCATATAAGACATCAAACTATTCATATCAAGATCATGTGATATTTGTCTCATAAGTAGTCAAGTAGTTTATTTATTAGAATTACGAATCTTATTATTTCACTTTTAACATAGCCTTGAGAATCGAATTATAGCCTAGGTACACGAATCCCCAATCAACTGTCGCCCATAAAATGGTACTCGCAGTACCGGTCAATCCCTCCTACTGTCGCCAAGTGACCACAACACTTCCCTCCTACTATCGCCAAATATGGACCATAGTCTAGGACCATAGTCCACCCTATACACGAGCTCTATGGACTCTATGGCATGCCAACTATACCTAAGACTAACTCGAGACCAAGTCTTTCATGTTTATCATCTTTTAGTAAAAACAAAGTGAGCATAGCTTCTTATCATGATATCGTATTAATAAGCTCATTACCCCTTTTCAATTTGGGCATATATATTCACCTCATGTGAACTTCTCATTATAGATGAGCATTGCTCCAAATTCTTGCTATCATGCCACCAAGGCTTATTTCATAGCATAACTTAAGTTTGCCCAAAACTTAATGTATCAAGTGAACATAACTCATTATTATTAATTTCGTAAGTAATCATAACTACAAATTCAAGCATTTACAAAAAAGGCTTAATCTTATATCCTATTACATCAAATTAGATGTGAGCTTAATTCCTTATTAAAGTATTCGAAATAGCATGGATTAATTGTTTCAAAGAGAAACACAACATCAAGTTCATACAATATCAAATCTTGATTATATATATATATATATATATATATATATATATCCAACATAGACATGTACTCATGTAGAACTTCTAGCATAATTGATTTAATAACCAGCAGACTCATGTCATATTGTTCTTTTCAAACGAGTACTTACTTCGTTTTCCAGCTTATGTTTGCACTCGAAACTCAAATATTCATAAAATAATGTATTTAACAACAAGAAATTCTCGAGAAGGCTTTATGCCTATCCCGAGACTTTAAACTACACTTACTGTTCGCTCCAAGCTAACTTTGATTCCGTATAACAATTACTTTTTGCTTATCTCCTAAGTGATCTATACTTGGCTTCCCACCTTCATAACCTTGTGTCTAGATATAACAACATGTGCATTCATCTATTAGAATTTGATTGAACATTCATTTAATTTAATTTCCGAATCACAAATACACACATGTGCATTCGGCCAAAACTATCCAATTATGTTTACATATATGTGTAGAGATGTCCGTTTCATTAAAAAAAATCGAGTTTTCGAAGTGTTGGTTGTCTTTCGGATATAAAAATATTTATCCGTGGGGGTTTTGAAAAACGCGTTATATTAGAAATTGGAGTCGCCACCGGCCACTTAGGTAGGCCGGACACCATAAAACCAGAGATTCAAAAACTTAGGATGGGGAAGGATTAGCACCCCCACACCGCCCAAAATTGGTACTTTAATAATTACCACTTTATTAATATTAAACTTTCCGGATTAAAGTGATGATTAATTTAAAATTCGGTTATAATTGTGAGTAAATTTTAAAGGCCCCATTATCCGAGAGTAAACGCCCAACCACTATCACTACGCCTGATACTGGCCCCGTTTACGCTTGGATAAAAGGACACCGCATTGACAATTTATATTCCATTATGCAACCTTAAGGAAATAACTTGGAAGTATACATTCGCATTGACATAGTAAAGGATAAAGTAAATAATAATAAAAAATGGGTGACACAAAAGTAAATAAATATGAAAAACAACACGAACATAACACATCACAATAACAAAGCATGAATAAAACATGTGGGAACAAACACATTATTTCAAGAATACATACGTATTTAAAAATAAAACATATTGTAACACATGTAAAACATAAATATATTATAATTTCAATTTTCACAACTCAGAACAAAGTACTAATAGGGAAACTAATACCTAACACATAGTTTGCAACATAATCTACATACGAAAAATAGAAACATTGTATTATATATGACAAAGAAAACATACTAACGCGTAACCTAAAAGCAAAGAGAACATACAATACATGCTGAAATACAAAACATGTCGTGTACGAGTCAACTAAAATATCAATAGAACATGTATGATACGAATGACTGAACAAACGTATAAAAATACATAATCACCATAAACTGAACACATATATGCATATAAACATGAGAATACGAAGCATGTACGAGAGACATGTGAGAATGCAAAAGGGATACATCAACATATACGATCATAATAAATAAACATGAATATTTAAATATGGAACAAGACTGCAATGAAAAGAAACGAAAATAAGAAACAGAAATTAAAAGGTAATAAAGTGCGATTTAGGGACGAAATTGCAAATCAAACAGAACCTAAAAGGACTAAATCTGTAGTTGGACCAAGGGGTAAGCTCGAAATGCAAAGTTCAAAAATGCAGAGATCCTTGGGGTTCAATTTAACCATTTGAAAATGGATTTCGAATAGATTTCAAGACGGAATCAAAAAACTTGGAAATATAAAGGGGATTAGGTTCGTAATTTCCCCAAGGGGCGAGACCGTTTCGAAAATACCCAAAACGCGGGATGACTTATAATGTAATTAGACCAATTTTAATTAGAGGTTTAATTATAAATTTCCTTAACCGGCCTCCCCTCTCCCCTTTTCTCATTTTTTTAACCTTAATATAACGTTTCCCCCATTCTCTCATTTTTCTCTCAGACAAGCAACATCGATCCCTTGACGAACCCAGAAACCGGCGATTCTCCGCTGTCCTTTCCACCGCCGGCCACCGCTAGATTCCCACAAAAACGACCTTCGATTCAACCCAAACTCAAAACACAACTTAGATTCCCAGAAAAGACTCCCTTTTTTTCTAGATCTAAGAAAATACGAGGATCAAACCATTTTTTATTAAAAAACGAGACCGAAAGGGATCTCTCCCTCTTTTCAGTTCACCTTGTTCAGTTTTTGAGAAACTGATGCGGCTTATTACTGGCGAGGGGAGACCCACAGACAACTAGGGTAAAGATCCTATCCACCCCTCTCCCTTTCTTTATCGCTTCTTTTTTTTACATGCATGCTATGGAGTAAGGAAAAGAAATAGGAGTTACCACTGAAACTTTGTGCTTCCTTTTTTTTATTTTTCTATAACTGATTACAACTCGAATGGCTTACAAATTACTTGTTTCATACATATATCCCTCTTTTTTGGTTTGGTAGCAAGTACTGTAAAATACATCTTTTTAGATCTGAAATGATACTGACATAGCCTCTTTTTTTTGGTGATTTTTGATGTATCTGGCAATCCTGAAAGCGGTGGTTGGAGGCCGGCATGGTGGAAGCACAGTGGCGGTGTGAGGGAGATGTCTTCGGCCAGAGGCGTTCTCGACCGTTGGATCAGATTCGATCCAACGGTTGAGATAGCTTGAAGAATACATGGTCCAGATGAAACCTCGAACTGGTGGAATAACTCCAAATCGTGACACGTGGAGCTCAGTAGCCGAGGAGTTCTGGTGCGTGGGATTCACGCACGCGTGGGAGATCAAAGAGTCCGCGCGTGGATCGAATGAGCGCGTGGCAGCCGAACGGTCCGGGCGTGTAATACACGCGGCCAGCTGTATAGCTTCCCCCTTTGATCGTGGCCGTTGGATCAACATTTTGATCCAACGACTACTGGTTGGCTGCACAAAGGGGAAAACACTAGGGTTAGACAATTTAGGGCCTTCAGATATAGGATTTCGATTTGGCCGGTTGGGCCTATAACTTAATTTTGTACTTGGGTCTTATATTTGTATAAAGACTGGACCTTAATTATTATTATTTATTTTTTTGTGTTTATAATTTATGGGTTTCATTTTAAGTTAGTCCATTAATAATGATAATATTAATAATAATACAAACACACACACGTACATACAATACGTGTACAAGCAAAACACTAACATTTAATGACATACAAGCATGCATACGTATACATACGGACACATACGTATACCAATATATATATACTTACACACCAACTCATGCAGATATATACTTTATATATACACACAACATACATGCAAATTAATCAAATATTCAAACAGTAACATACGAGCATACATATAAATGATTACTAATACGTACATATATATGCACTCACAGATATCACACCTATACATTTTTATCTTACTAACACTCATGCAACAATAATATTAATTATATATTAGCACAATATTTACAAATCAGATAAAAATGAGTGATTACAATATGCACATCAAAGTCAATTTCTAAATGTATCTATATACTTTTAAATTATTTGGACATGCACTTACACTATGAATATAACAAAACTGTCCACTTCCCATATGAAAACATAAACAGCCCCCTAAATTTTCTTGTATATCCTTTTATACCTTTATAAACAGTCCTTAACTTGTTCTATTCATATAAACAGTCCACCATTGTTTTTATACATGTAAATTAGTCCCAAATTTCACATGTACACATATCCTTGACCATAACAGTCCCTTGTTGTTTTCCCCTTCTTTCCCTTTATTTGGAGTCTATATTAAAAGTAAATAGATAGAACATAGAAGCTTATAAAGTTGTTGCCTTCAAATTCTTAAATATAATGTTTGGAACCAATTCCAATTCTACACAAGTTCAAAACTCTGTACGTTTTACAGCTTATGTTTTAAGAACAATTTAGACGGTTGTCTCGGATACAATTATACACCAATTTGATACAAAAACAACACATGCATTTATAACTCTAAAACGCTTTCTTAGCTGCTATTTTTGATCACTCTTAAATACCATTTTAGACTATTTTCAGATGTTCGATAACACAGCGAAACACTCTAACAATACTTGTTTTAGGTGATTAGCTACAGCTACACTTACTCTTAAATCAGTATTTTACAGCTCCAGATTATCTTAAAACTCCCTAAAACAACTGTCAACAGCAAACTTTTTAAATTAAAAGCATTCATGTTCATTATATCAATTGAACATTGATAAGATATTTAACAATGTTTCGTTCTTATGTTCCTATGCTTTCCCACTTGTTCAGAATACACAAAAATTCTCAAATTCTACCGAGCATAAGTCAAAGAATGGCTAAAGTTAAAGTGTCGATATCCAAGTTACTCACCTCATTTGTTGTCAATTAAAATTCATGAACACCAAGCGTTTCCAACCCAACACGCAGCTTTTCCCTATGAATTCATCTTCTTATTCCTATTCATTCTAGTGTTCGGCCAATATGGGAGGAAGAAGAAGAATATTTGACTATCCCTCCGACATGGCCGACCCCCCTCTTTCCTGGCTTCACAAATACATGACATGTGTACATGTCCCTAAATTCCAATCTATATTACATGCAATCCTTCCCTAAATTAAATTTTTTTTATTTGGTCCCTTACACATAGAACATCCTTTCTTTCATTTCTCTCATTTTAGTCCTAGATTCATAATTTAATTACCTTGATTTACAATAGACTAAAATTACTTTGGAACAAAAGTGATAACATTCTTCTAAGACTAATTTTAGGGTATTACAGTTTAGGTTTGTAACACCTGAAAAAAATGAAAAATAAAAAAAATGAAAAAAATGAATGAAAGATGAAAAATATGGATTTTTAAATGGGAGTGTGGGTTGTGGGATTCGAACCCACAACCTATGCTTTGTAAGTTGGTTACCCAACAAATTGAGCTAGACAGCTCTTCTTGTTAAGTTATCCATTTGGGTTATAACTTGTTGGTTTTAAACAAATAGAATATATCAGATCGACCCTTCATTTTTTCCCCATTTGATTCGAATCTTTATTCCAAAATCCCCAAATATTCTCTCCCCCACCACCCAATTCGGCCACCGCTCAATCCGCCTCCACCGCCGCACTGTACAGCTCACCGTCGGTGCCAAAAGTTTCCCCTCAACCGTCCGACCAAAAGCCCTAACGTCACTCGCGCCGTCGCCTCACCGTTCATCGGCAAACTAAGTCTAAAGGTTTGGCGTAATTTAGGGTTTAATCCCTTCGAGCCACAGTCGATTTTGGCCGATTGAAGCGTCCATTGGAGAAAGCAGCGGCACCTCGGTCATCCTCTCGTCGTTATGATTGCAATCTTACCGTTCGATCATCCGACTGACACCGTCTAAGCCTCTACCAGCGTTTGGCTGTATAGGCGATTTTGGTAAGTTCTAGATAATTTTCGAGTTGGTTTGGGTTGTTAATTTGATATAAGGTTGGAAATCCAGCCAAAAATGTTCACTTCGGGTCATTTCTGGCCGTGAAAGGCCAAGCATGGACTCCATGCGCCACCTAGGCGATTTTCGGTAGCCTTGGACGGTGGCCAGGGTAAACTAGGCCTAAACCGGCCTTGAACCGGACCTACTGTGAACCGGTTCTGAACCGAATTGACCTGACTGACCCGACCCAACCCGACTCTATCCGATCCGATCAGACCCGTCTGACCTTACCCGTCGACCTAGTCAACTCAATGAGTCAACTCGCCCGGGTCAAACCTTTAGCTGCTGACGTCAACATTGACTGTTGATGTCAACATTAACCGTTGACCGTTAACTGATGATGTCAGCGTTAACTTTGACTACTGACATCAGCGTTGTCTTTGACCCAAAAAGTTAAATTTCCCAAAATCCCCTATTTTACGTTTTTTGACGTCCTTACACCGTTTTTGAAGCCCTTTTGTGAAATTCAATCTCGAAAAGCCTCCGAAATAACTTTGAACCCGAGTGAGCCTATGTGTAATTACTTAGTTTAAGTGTATTTTATTCTTGTTATGGACTGATTAAGGACTTTGTATAATTGAAGGAAATCGCGGTTCTTCGTATCCGAGCTTAGAGAGGATGTCGAATTCAGTATTCGAGAATGAACAAATGGAGTACCTTGGATCGACTTATGTAATACCGAATCAAGGTAATACACTACTACCTTTGGCATGCTTTGTGAAACATGTTGGAAGTCGATTAAGGTATGCATGATTGTGATTAAGTGCACTTGCAACTCTGCTTGAGTTAATTCTATTACGAAATAAAAGAATAGTAACCTGGATAAGATTGAACTATTCGAAATAGAAGTTAAATAAACTGAAAGGATCTTGAGTTCAATAAATGTTTAATGAAGCAGATAATCTCCCGATCTGATTAATAGAGTTAAAAGATTTGATATTCGAAATATTTCATTAAGAAATAACGATAATACCCTTGAGAGGTAAGAATAACCTAAATACCCCTAACAAAAGAAATGTTCTGGAATTTTATACTCTATCTAATAAAATGATGACTTTATCTAAAATCTTTGTTCTCTGGGAAAAGACTTCGGTATCAAGATGCAAATATGCATGATATCAAAACACTTGGATTACTCAAACTCTAGACAAACACCTGAAGATAAATTACTGGAAGATTCTACGTATTCCTAAACTGATCTAAATGACAATAGATAATGAATTAATTGGAATGATTGAAATGGCCGAAATAACCTCAGGCACTGAAATTTACCAAATTAACTGAAATGAATGAATTGTTTGGGAATACCGAAAGTACCTGAATGACATAAATATTTTTCAAGCACCGAATTTGCTAAATTTTCTAAAATGACAGATTTGCCCATGAGTTTTAGAAATAGATAAAATATTCGAAAAGATTGGAGATATGCTATAATATATGTATTGACCAAAATAGAGTTGTGTGATAAAACTTTCAATGACTAAGACATCCATGACCTCTGGAATAATTAAGTTACCCTTATATTGTGGCATAAGGGTATACCCAAGATAAGTCTTAATTGAGATAATGTGTGATAACTGTATCATTCCTAAAGGATGAGGAACCAAATCTAGGAATGTTGGCCACCTCTATTACTATTGTAAGATTGGCTTATCAAATATAAAGACATGTTCAACTACGGGATGGAAGGTCAGTAATGTATATGATGATGTTTGGTTCGGCTTTTGATGTTGTTAGTATTAAGGAAAGAAGGCTCGTGAGTCGTACTTATCGAAACTCTGGGAACCACATTAAAATGGGTTATGGTTATAGCAAATGATTGTGAAGTTCGGATTAGCCGCTTAAAGTCACATGCTTTGTGAGTTCAATTTTACCCCTCTTGGGTTGATTTACCAAATAACCCTTGGGAGTCAAAATGTCCTTATGAGAAAATTGTCTGGTACTCTCCGAGAGTATTTAAAATCCTGAATAAATCTGTTATACTCAAAATCTCACATAATCATGAAATGACAAAATTTTTGAATGACCATGAGGCATAAAACCCTGAGCACCTTAATGAAGATGATTATTGGACTTTTCGAATAAGTTCCTTAATTCTAAAATTAGTTTAGCATGGACTAAAGTTAAGTATATTCTATTTGTATTTATCAAGGTTCTCTAAGTGATAAATTGAACCATCTGGTGTGTTCCTTGCATATGTATATTCTCTCTATTTGAAACCAAGACTTTCTCTAATCCGAACCTTGAATCCTATCTATTAAAAAATATATAAATACACCACTATGTCTAATATGAAAAATATGCTCTCTGATTTCTGATACTCTAAAATTACATGTATGATTACTGGTTTTCTTTTCCGTATGTTTACCAAACTATCTGATTTGGGGTATTTCTGGGATATGATTGAAGATCTGTAGGCTCAGCGCTGGTAAGTCCTTCTAGACCTAAGGCATCCCCTTAGGTAAGCTGATAGGCTCAATGGGCCTAGGGTAAGTCTTTTTGTAAGCTCCTAGGCCCATTGGGCCTAGGGTAAGTCTTTTTGGATACTATTATGGGGTTCTGCATATCGGTGTACAGTTGGAGGGTAGTGAAGTTGATATTAAACTTTCTTTGTCCCTTTTTGCCCTTGTTAAAACTATTCAATTGTCAGAAACATTCTATTTATCATTCTTGATCGGTAATTGATGGAACACACTAAGCTTCCTAACTCGATTCTGGTAATCTATCTGTTGCCTATGATTATCGAAGATATAGATATCTCGTATGGTATTCGGGAGACTAAATCATAAATGAATTTGTTGCTTGTAAGTGTAACAACATTATGAATTACAGTTTATGCCTGAAATATGTTGATAGTGGCTCATCATGTCAGTTCTGATTAACCTTATACTTGTTTGTTGCGTACAACATCATCTAGTAGTTTTGTATTACTGAGCTTTCCCAAGCTCACGTTGTTTTTACCATCGTAGGATAAAAGAAATCTATCATGGTATAGTGGTCGACATCAGTGGATGGAGTTCTATAGGCGTTGCCTTCAGAGTACGGTACCGGTACAATTAGTGGGCATGTATCTCATCTCTTATTTTATGTTAGAGTTAGTAATATGTTTTATGAAATATTTGTTATATGTTTATATAATTTCTGAATTGGTATTTAAAAAAAGTTTGTTTTACAGTTTTAATATATATGACGAATTTTATTCAGTTTTTACTATGGGTCGCACTTGGGACCCTAATTGACCTCCTAGAATCAGCTGTAACGCATTGGCGGGTCTAGGGGGTTACAAGGTTGTTGGATTTGATTTTTTATGATGATATTCGAGTTTAATCTTTGCTGGAAGTAAGAGGATGTTGGGAAAGGGTTTTTGGATGTAAATTGATGGGTTGAATCATTGTTTTATGGCTGGGATAAGTTTTAGAAACGTTTGATGGTGATTTTGATTTGTTTTGGATGGTTTTTAAGTGGGCAACCTGAGAGTTGCGGGATTTTACTTTTAGGAAGTGGTTTGAATGCATAATGATTCATTTGTCCTTTGGTTTTATGTGTTTAAAACATGGGATAATCAAGGCGACGAAGCTTTACGTTGTTTTATTGCTTTTCGAGAGCTTGTATTGCGTTGGCAAGGAAGGCAAAGTGTATCGGTGAGTGGAAACTGGTTTTAAATGCTTTACAAATGTTTATAAAGGTTGTTGGGAGTTTAGGGTAAGCGTGAGACACTTACCTAAGCTCGGAAGTACGTTTCCTTAATTTTGCTCTTGAATATCGGCTTGGATATGAGCAATTTGTTTCATGTTTTGGTGATCAACATGGTATGAATTACTTACTAGAAATGCATGATTTTGAGTACATATGCAAGGGTTTAAAAGTATATTAAATGCTAGTGAGCATTGGTTTTCATGTAATATCCCAATTATTGGCTAGTGACCAAAATGTAAATTTTGTTACATATGCAAGGGTTTAAAAGATCAGGAAAAATTTAAATCGATTGAAATGACATAGAATGACAATTTTGTGAATAAGTTGATTAGAAAAGGGCATTTTGGTCATTTTCCCAAAAAGGGACATGGAAGGAATTTTGAGATGTTTTTCTATTTATGAATAGTGGCTGATTATAATCCAACTAAGTCTAGTTGGAATGTTACAAAATGACAAATTAGATATATAGATCTAGTTGGAGGGTATTTTTGGAAGTGGAATTTATTGAATTAAAAATTCATTTTTTCATAATACAAGTGTCTTAAATACATGAAATATGAAGGAATTATCAGCCAAATACCCTCCAAAACCGTGTTGAAGAGAAAAAGAAGAGAAATTTTTTACAAGCTCGATTTAAGCCCCCAATCTGAGTTTTCAGGTAACCTGTCGAACTACAAATTTATTCTACTCTTCGAGCTCTGTCTTTCGATGTAAATAATTCATAGAATACTTTCTTGGTTGATGAGATTTGATATGAGAAAGAAATTAGGGTTTATCAACAAATTGGGGCTTTTATGATTTTATGAATCCATAGTTGATATTAAGTTAGAATCATGCTTGTATGATGTTAGAATCATGTTATTGTTCGGTTTGTATAGAGAATATTAAGTTTTATGGATTCAAGTCTAACTTAGGGTTTGTGATGTTGGATTAATAATCTAGTAAGCTTGATTTGTTATTTGGAAGCAAAACCCTAAGTTAAATACATAGGGACCATTTCGGCAAGCTTTAAAATTAAGGGACCAGATCTGATTTTTTATGAATTTGATGTGTATCTATATTATTAATGATGTTAAACACATGAAAATGAAGTTAGAATGCTAAACCGATGATTAATCGCATTAGTGACCATTTTGACAATTTGTCAAACTTGAATGGTCTATTCGACAAACATGATATGTAGAAGGCGCATATGATTTTTAGTTAAAATGATGGAATTAAGGTAGTAATGTTTATTTGAGGACTAATTTGCAAAGTTAAGAAGCTTGAATCCTTATATTGGAAATTTGGTGACCATTTTGACAAATTAAGAGAAATTAGAGGAGTAAATGTTTAAGCTTATATTAATGAAGGATGTAAAGAGAACATATGAATACAAGCTTTAGTCTAGCCATTTGAAGTAAAGTGATGGCACTAAATTGATAAGTAGAGAAATAAGGATAAGTTGGTGTAAATTAGAAGATATTCATGGAAAGTTATGTTGGAATTTGAATTATGGCAGTAAGTTTTAAAATTCGCCATAAATTCTACAAAAATGGTTAGATGATGAATTTTATACCGTTGTAAAGATTTATTAGTCTAGTTTTCGTTCCAGCAAACAGAAACTGATTTCGAGTTCCGAGTTAAAAGATATGAATTTTTAATCGAATGAAGGTCAGAAAAATTACAGAGCAGTTTCTGCCTGGACAGCTCTGTGACGTGAATGTAAGGAATTTTCATAATTTTTTAGATTTTATTAATTTATGTGGCTTATAGAGTTAGAACCGTTATCGAATTTAGTTTCTCCAGTATAAAGGAAATTAAGATCCAGCATGTATTCTGCTCTGTATAAGTAAATCTTTAAAGGTAGCGCATGCTATTAGAAAATGGAATTTGAAACATTTTGTATTTAAATGTTAGTTAGCAAGCTCAGAATAATTATTGGAAGTTCAAATTGGTCACTAAGGACCACAATGAGTTATTGAGCAATACAAGGAAGAAAGGAAATTATTTGGAAAATTTATATTCGAATGATTATATTAGACAACATGTTTAAGGTATTGTTAGATTTGAATGTAACAAATATTTTATTTTGTTCATGTGATTAATGAAGTCAAGTCCGAATCAAAGAACGCTCGAGGTACTATGAAAGAAAGGATCGAACTAGGGCTTAGTGAGGCATTGTGTTAAGTGGCCAAGGTGAGTGCAATTGCATACATATCACGACACATTGATGTTTTATACATCATTGGAATGTCCTGCGATGAGCCTACCCAAATTTTTTTGTCATTATATTTATGTCATGGAGCATATGATTGACATATTTTAAATATGTCAAAAGTTGAAAATAAATGCATGGATCACTAACTATATATGATGTTGTATTATGAATGTTATTTCGGGTATGAATTGTCAAATGTTAAATTATGTTGGTATAAACTACCATGGATGAAATAAGTATGGAATATATGCCCAAGTATGTCATTGAGGGACAAGGTATAGTTGGCATGCCATAGAGTCCAGCAGCATGCTGCATACTCTGTTTAGCCCTATAGTGTATATAAAGGACACTTAGTGCACATGGTGGGCACGACCTTACGTGTATTATGGTGGGAATGACCTTATGTGTATTACCACTTCGGTGCATATTTGACTCGTGCACCCAGGGTCCTCATGGGCTTATATTTGGGCTATGATTTATAGGTTAATAAAAGATAAACATGTGAATTAGCTTATGAGCTTTTGGAATAAATGGCAAGTATATTGGTAAGAAATTTATATTCGGTTTATATTATGTTAATATATGATTAAAATGATGGTAATACATACCTAGTGATCATGATGCATTTATGCATATATGGCATATTATGACAAATGGACAAGCATGAAAGTTTGATGCCAGTGGCATGTAGTAAATCATTACCAATGCAATATAAAGGTTAGTATATTGGCATATGGCATGTTATATATATATATATATATATATGCAGCCTTGATGTTTAATAAGCCATGAAATTTAATAAGCCTATTTAGTTGTTTTTAATCTTGATTATTGCCTCACTAAGTTCGTACTTAGCGTGTATTTGATTTGTGCACACGTAGGTGATTCGAGATATTGGAGTAAGCAAGGAGTTGCATCAAGGTCAGAGAATTTCTTCAAGCTACCACAATAATGACATCCTACTTGAGGTTTTTAATTAATTTTAGTGGCATGTATAAATGTAATAAAATTGTCTATTTTAGTTCAGAGTCTATTATTTATTGAATAGCTATTTTGTTATTTTTAAAAGGTAAAGGAGCTCCAATTTTTTATTTTAAGTCAGTATAACTTTTTTTCAATTTTAAATTTTATAGTATTTATGAAAAAAAAGGTCATTGTCAACATTGTATTTGTTTTGTGACAATTTTGACTTAACTCTGATGATAGGAGTCGAGAAAGGGTGTTACATTTCATTCCGGTTGGGAATGGTATTGTTGCATTGGCAATGAGATTTGCATATGTGATGTTTTGTATAATGCATTGTAAAACAGTAGGTAAATGGTATATTGGTTGTGTGACATGGTGAGAAAACAATCGGATATAGTTGGCATGCCATAGGATAAAAGTGCACTATAAAATATGAACAAAATCGATCGTGGCCATGGGTCCTTGAGGTATGGCGGTTTAACAAGGCCACTCGGACTGTTGGGGACCTCATTTGGGGCATGCAATTTAACTAGGCAACCCAAATTGATGGTGATCTTGCGGTTTAACTAGGCAAGAGTGAAATCTCACGGTTTAACTAGGCAAGGGTGTCAAATCTTGCGGTTTAACTAGGAAAGGTTTGGGATATCATGAGGTTTAACTAGGCATGGTATGAGAGATCCGTGTATCCGATATGTATAGGATAGAGGTAGTCTATCCGGGTCACTATAGATGTCAATATATGAGAAAGTTCATGTGTTGAACCTATTCTAAATGCTTTGGGATTTAAGCATGGTTTATGATGTAATGCTTAGGGATTTAAGCATGGTTTATGATGTAATTCTTTGTAGATTTAAGCATGGCATGTACATGGTGTTGCATAATGGTTATTATGTTTTGATTCGGTTGGAATCATGGAGAAATGCTTTGGTTGTAAGCATGTTTTTGGAAAACAAAAAGTTGGTTTTCAATTGGTTTTAAATGCATCATTGTTGTATGAGCATCCTCTCTAAGCAAGTGTGCTTACGCTCTTTTTTTCCTAATGATGCAGAACATTAAGGTTCGGGGCAGTAAGAGGCAAGGCTAAGTGATCCAAGGACATTTTCAAGTTTGAGTATGAACTCGGTTTATGTTTTCGGTTAATAAGGCAATGTGTTTACCATGGTTTTTGGGAGTTGTAATTATGTTTCCTTATGAATTTTGAGTATGTTTCTATGCTGAATTTTGAGGATGGTCTGATGTTGTTAAGTTTGATGTTAACCCTTGCTTATAATTATGGATGATTGGTTGCTTAGGTACGCATCTAGAGCTTCCTTATTGATTGTCATGTTGTGATGGTTTGAGCAAGTCTGTTATGCTGAGTTGACATGCTGCTTATGCTGAGAATAACTTAAATTTGCATTTTGGCATGTTTGGTAAAGTGGGTTAGGAAGCATGCCTCTAGAGTGGGCCTTTGGGAGCTTGAGTTTGATGTGGTTGTTTAACCTTGGTTTGAATGTGAGTTTATATGTTTATGAATGTCTGTATGTATGTATGTATGCAAGTTGCTGGGACCCAAGTGCACCTAGATTTGGGTAAAAAACCAGCTAAATTTGACATTATAGGCCCAGGCGTACCGATACGCGGGGGACCGTATCGGTACGGCTAGGCAATTTTTGGCATGGTGTTTCGGTACAGGTATAGGCATTTTGATATGCTTTATGGCTACTAAAAATTCATTTTTTTGGAACAAGCCGTGTACTGAAACACTGGATGACCATATCGGTACGGTGTATTAAGAAATTAAATAGGATTTTTGTATTCAAAATGGCGTATCAGTACGGTGCTCGATGTACCGAAATGAGTTTGCAATACCGTATCTATATGGGCCTTAACATATCGATAGGGAGTCCGTTAATTCTGTTAATGTCATTGAAAGACAGCTTTGGTTTCTTTCGTTTTAGTCAATGGGTCTTATTTTACCAATTGAATGAGCATGGATGATCGTATTAAGTTGATTTCTGACATGTAAGCATGGAATATGTTTAGTTAAAGGATGGTAACATAAAATTGGGTAAAGTCCTTGAGTTTTGTTGAAATTGCAGTTTGGTCCCTAAATTGTGATTGAGTCCAATTGGATATCGTTTCGATGCCCGATTGAGATGAGTCCTCACCCGTGAGTAGTGTGTTCATAAAGGAAAGTAATAACGCATCTAGACAAGATAAAAAATGGCCGCGTTTTAGGTTTCATCTTCCCGGTTTACTTTAGTAAATCTAATGTAGCTTGCTCGGTTCGGTCTTGCGACTAGGCCGGGTCTAGGGGGTTACATATTGAGCATGGTTTAATGCTAGAAGCTGGACAGCAATAGGATTGATAGTGCACAATAAAAAGGCGCCCTGGAAGTTGGGGGTTAATACAGTGTACCGGATACTCCATCCAAGTACCATAACATTCGAGGGGTTTATAAGTACCGAAGACTCCCGTTAGTGGATTAAACATTGTATTGATGAGTGGTGTTGAGGAGTTTATGAGTACCAAATACTCCACCATGGGTGTCACAACGGTAGAGGGGTTTATATATACCGAATACTCCTGTGTGTGAACCTTCGGTTACTGGTAGATTGTTTGTTAAGTGTTGAGGGAACACTTGTTGAATCTGTGTATCCAATGTTACATTTTGATAAATGGAACTTGGTAAATGACCATTTGAAAACCAATATAATTGTTTATGTATCATGAGATGGAGTATGCATGAGAAAGCTTAAATTGAGGGTAGCAAATGAGATTTTGCTGTGGGATCTATGATACATGTAACATCCCCTACCCGGTCTAGGAAATACACCAGCTTAGGACGTGTTACCAACAAACTTACAAAGAATCTTGATCAAATTAGCACAACCAATAGAACATGCCTTCAAAGAAAATCAGAGAATTTAAAACTTTTTATATCATTCATAGAACCAACTTCAATCTTGAATCATACATCATCAATTAATCATTTATTAAACAAAACGATTCAGTCACACATTCGTAGCGTGCTAATAATATCTATATACTACAGATCACAAAGATCATTTTATTATTTCTAATATCACATACCAGTACATCTCTTTCTTATACCTTATTAAATCCAGGACAGTAACAACATGTATACCTTTGACTATTTTAAATTACCTAACTACAAGAACGTGATTATGTTAAGTAAATTCGTATTAGAAAGTATTTCTTTAAAACATACAAGAGATAGATGACGTACTTGTAAAATTTACTAGATCGGTCATCAGAAGACTCAAAATCATATGATTAAGCAACTCAGGACACATATCATTACCCAGCATGTATACATGACAGCAAGCCTTTAAAGCTTATACCTAACATAAGTTCTCCTACAAACAAACATTCAGACATGAGTTTAACATTACTTAGACTATCATGAAGCTTAGTAGATTTGTAACACCCCTTACCCCTATCCGTACACCGGATACAAGTCAAAAATGCTATGACTTCTTTATTCAAAGACCAGGGTAATTAAAAAAATTTTAAAAAAATTCTCAGTGGTCACCCATCCTGAAATTTCTCTAGCCCAAGCACGCTTAACTTTATTAAAAATTGACTTAAATTATTTACTCGAGTTTCTAATCCTAAATCAATTATCTTAGTATGAAACTCATCACCTAAGGTTATTCTTAACCTTGAATCTTTCTAGAAACGCCAATCACACTCAATAAGCTTAGTAAGTATACATGCCACTATAATAATCAAACTGTAATTAAAATGTCATTACTGTGATTACCTGTTGAGCTTTCCAATATTGATGCAATGCTTTTCTCCCTTTATCCTTGATTTAGCTACGTGTGTACAATCAAACACATGCTAAGTACGAACTTAGTGAGGAAATAAAGGAAATTAATAACAATAATTTAAACTTTATTCAAGATCATGACTACATTTATATAGCATGATATTTGCCAATGCATTAGCTTTCACATTGCATTAGTAATTATTTACTACATGCCAATGTCATCAGATTTTCATGTTTGCCCGGCCATCATAATATGCCTCATATGTATAAATTCATCATGATCACTAGATAAGTATACCATCATAATAATCATGTATCAACAAAATATAAACCAGATATAAATTTCTTACCGATATACTTGCCATTGGTCCCGAGTGTTCATATAAATATGTCCCGAGAGTTCATATACTCTCTAACCTGTTTACCATTTATTATCCCTTTATTTATAGCTCGATTATCAATGATTTCCCAATTTCCTGACTTTATAGCCCAAGTATAACCTCGAGGACCTTGGGTACGCGAGTCAAATATGCACCGAAGTGCTAAACCACACGTTTATAAGGTCGTGCTTGCCATACACAAAGTGTACTTTTAACACAATAGTGCTATCCCGAATTCCCGATTATGCAGCGTGCTGCTGGACTCTATGGCATGCCAACTATACCTTGTCGCTCAATGACTAATTTGGGCAAAATTCCCAAATTTATTCCATCCATGACAATGTATATCAATATAATTTAATATTGGGCAGTTCATACCCGAAGTAACATTCATAGCGTACCATCATCAATAACGTGTGATCAATGCATTTGTTTTCAACCCTTGACATATTTAAGGTATGTCAAATATATGATCAATGACATAAATATCATGCCAACATATAAATCAGGTAGACTTATCGCAAGTCTTACCAATAATGTATAAAACAACCATGTATCATGTTATGTATGCATTGCACTCACCTAGGCCATTTATTAGCATGTCTCACTAAATTCTACTCGATCCTTTCCTTTATAGAACCTCGAACCTTTTTTGATTCGAACTTGACTTCATTAATCACATGAATAAGATAAAATATTTGTTAGATTCAAATCTAACAATACCTTAACCATATAGTCTAATATAATCATTCGAATATAAAATCTCCAAATATTTTTCCTTTCTTCCTTGTATTGTTCAAAAACTTATTATGGTCCCTAGTGACCAATTTGAACTTCCAATAATTCTTCCGAGCTTGCTAACTAACATTTAAACACAAAATGTATCAAATTTCATTTTTAGACTGCTTGCGCTACCTTCAAAGATTTACTTATAATAGGCAGAATACATATCGGATCTTAATTTCCTTTATACCAGAAAAACTAGATTCGATAAAAGTTCTAAAGGTATAAGCCAAATAAATTAATAAAATATAAAAAAAATATGAAAATTCCTCAAACTCTCGTCACAGACAGAAACTGCTCTGTAAATTTTCTGACCTTCATTCGATTAAAAATTCATATCTTTTGACTCGGAACTCAAAATCAGTTTCCGTTTGTTGGATACGAAACTAGACAAACACATATTTACAACGATATAAAATTCATCATCTAACCATTTTTGTAGAATTTATGGTGAATTTTCAAAGTCACTGCCAAAATTCAATCTTCATCATAGCCTTCCATAATCCACTTCTAATTTATACTAACTTCTTATTTTTCTACTTATCAATTTAGTCCCATCACTTGTTTCAAACCATCAATTTATCATCTTCTTCATCAAATAATTATTCAACTAATTCCCTCTAATTTTCTTTCTTTGCCCAAAATAGTCACTAAAATGCAAAGGTAATGTTTTAAACTTCTTAACTTTGCAATTTAGTCCTCAAATCAACACTACTACCTTAATTCTATTATTTTAACCAAAAATCAGATTTAATCCCCATCCAAGAATTCATTGCCTATTTGGTCACTTGATTTTGACAATATTTTAAAATGGTCCCTAATTCAATTCAACATCGATTTAGCATTCTAACATCAATTTCACATTTCCAACATCATTAATTACATAAATACACTCCAAATTCATAAAATTCAGATTCGGTCCCTTAATTTTGAAGCTTGCTGAATTGGTCCCTATAAGTTTTAACTTAAGGTTTTGCTTCCAAACAACAAATCAAGTTTACTAGATCATTAATCCAACATCACAAACCCTAAGTTAGACTTAAATCCATAAACCCCAATCTTCTCCATACAAACCAAAATATGTAGGGTTTAAATCCTAACTCAATAACATGATTTTAACATCATATAAGCTTGATTCCAACTTAAATTCAACCATGGAATCATAAAATCTCAAAAGCCCCAATTTTGTTCATAAACCCTAATTTCCTTCTCATGTAAAATTCCCATCAATCAATCATGTATTCCATGAATTAAGTACGTCAAAAGATAGAGCTTGAAGAGTAGAACAACTTTTGCAGTCCAGAAGATTACCTGAAAATTGAGTTTCGGGGCTTGAATCGAGCTTGGAAAAATTTTCTTCTTCTTTCCCCTCTTTTCTCCACGTTTCAAGGCTGGAAAATATGAGATTTGTTCATCTTTTAACTATTTGCAACTATTAAATGAATTTTAAATTCATTTAAATAGTGAAATTACCAATTTAGCCTTTAAATCCAATGGCTAATTTAATCTCGTCTAAAATCAAGGGCCAATATTAAATCCACGTATATTTCATCTTCCAAAAATGTCCTCAATATTTCAAAAATATTTCAAAATTTCTATCCTTTCCAAATGACCAATTTGCCCTCCAACTATTCTTTATTTACTAGCTTGTTTCAAAATTGCAATTCCATTAGAATCTAACTAAATTAGTTCCTTCTCAACCGACCAGTATTCCATAAATATCATTTTATGATTTTCCATGGCTTATGGAACAGCCTCTGAAATTTCAATTCAATCTGATTTCTCGATATTCACAAAATCTTCTACTACGATTTTACCTTTATCGAGCTATCAGATCTATTCCAAAAATTCCATATTTCCATAATGCTCCTCATATCATCATCTTTCATCCAATGACATAGATTTAATCTTGAATTATTAGTTTACCAATTTTTCCCTTGTGATTTTCCAAAATTACGATCTTGCACATTTTCATCCAACGACTCATATTTAGCTTGGAAAATCAACTTAAATCTAAGGGTTCAAATTCTTCCAACACAAAGAAAATATCTTAAACATGTAAAATGACATAATCAAGCTTGGCTTATCATCCTTCAAAATATCCTGGATATTTGATTCGATCCAAATATCCGAATATTCTTCCAAACTTTATCACTTTATAGCCAAAAAATACAAGCTCTGTACAAAACATCCGAGTAACACGGAAAGGTCACTTTTGGGGGTGAACTATTCATTTACGGGGTTAAAATACATAACTTTTGAAAATTACAGTTTGGTCCCTAAACTTTTCCAAAGTTTACACTTTAACCACAAAACTTTCAAAATTTTCATTTTGGTCACTAAATTTAAAAATTTAATTCCTATTCCAGTTTTCCTCGAATTTCGACTAAACTTTGCAAGTACCCTAATTAACTTGCCCTCTATCACCTGATGCTTTTAAATCTCAGAGATTCCTTTTTCATAACCCATAATCGAAGAAATCCTAATTTTTGCAGTTTTGTCATCTTAGTCACTAAGATAACTTTTAAGCTATTATCTTAGTACTAAATGATCCTTAATCAACTTAGTAAAAATTTGGGTATTACAAGATTGTTTACAAAAAGTAATAAGTCACTTACGATTACTAGTATCAAATTGTTTCAAGACATAAACCGATTTTAGCCAGACATATATATCTATCGTGTAGCAAAATCAGATACAAGGTTCCATAACACCAAGCCATATGTTTATATACAATATTAAACTAATCATTGAAACTATGCCACTTCATTTAGGATTTACTACCTGATAAAGTTTACGCATCAGCTTTTAACACACGTGATATCAAAATGATCTTTCAATTTAAGGCTCATATAAAGATATTCGATAACCACACAATCTAAAACTACTTAATCATATAAGCAACAACAACCATGAAATAATTAAAGGCCAATTACAAAACTTGGATACTTAACAAGCTTACATACATATAGCCAAATAAAGTCTAAATGCGTTATGCAGCTAAAAACACCTATGTGCCACCATCTAGGAGTTCTAAAGATATTAATTCAACCATACATAGATCCTTGTGATCACGTCCAAGCTCGGAAGAAGCCAACACTCCATCATCTTGAATCGTATAAATAAATAGAATAAGCATAAGCTTAGTGAGGTAGCTTAACAATTTAAAATCATGGAACCATAATTTATCTCATTCAGTAAAATCTATTAATTTTACCAATTTAAAGCTTAGACAAAGAATTAACCATTTGAAACCAATTAGTCAACCAAGCAAAACTTATGTACTAATGCATTTTCTCAAAGTAATCACATCTAAAAATAGCATTCAAAATGATCCTATACGCATCACATATGAAATTTGAACGTGCCAGGCATATTTCCACATGGGAATTTAACTCAATATAAACATTTACACACGTGGAAATTCAATCCAAACATAGATATGTATTCGTATGAATATTGGAATAAAACATATATACAATTATAAAGGGTATTCGACAACTATACACCATTACCCACGTGGTTTGCATAAAGCAAAATCATATAATCATTCGAAGTAACCATTAGTAAATAAATATCCTCATATAACTCAATTATTCTTACTAAAACATTTACTTATTCAAGAATTCTTATTACTAGACATGCAAGTCTTCACTATAATTCCTTGAGTTTATCTTATAAACTTTCTTGGGTTCCTTAACATAACTTATTATTTTTTAAATCACTTATTACAGACTCGCAAACATGACATGAGTGTGAATTTCTCTTATCATGTAAAATATCAAGCTTAGGATCCCATTACGTAAATTACTTAGCATACAAAGTACTAAACATCTCCAAATCCTATTCATAAGTTACTTGGCATGTAAGGCATCCAACATATCAAATTTTAAACAAGGATTACTTTTCATAAACGTTATCAAACATAGCATTTCGTGAACTCTATTACTTGACATATAAGATAACAAATGTATCAATCATATTCATGATATACTTATATAAGTTCAAACAACTTCAATACGTACTTGTTCATATGAAAAACAGTCCCGATTCATGTACATAAGCATGTATATTCATTACAACCCAAAACAAACTTGTGTTTATTTAAAACAATCCATAACTTAGTCATTTCTATTCAAAACAGTCCATTGAACAAACGTTTATTATTAGACAATCAAAACAGTCCATAATTTAGTCATTTCTATTGAAAACAGTCCATTGATCATACATTTATTATTAGACAATCAAAACAGTCCATAACTTAGTCATTTCTATTCAAAACAGTCCATTGATCATACATTTATTATTAGACAATCAAAACAGTCCATAACTTAGTCATTTATATTCAAACAGTCCATTGATCATACTTTTATTATTAGACAATCAAAACAGTCCATAACTTAGTCATTTCTATTCAAAGCAGTCCACTGATCATACATTTAATATTAGACAATCAAAACAGTTCATAACTTAGTCATTTTTATTCAAAACAGTCCATTGATCATAAATTTATTATTAGACAATCAAAACAGTCCATAACTTAGTCATTTTGTAATACCCCAAATTTTATGAAGTGAATTAAGGGTCATTTAGTACTAAGATAATAGCTTAAAAGCTAACTTAGTGACTAAAATGACAAAAATACAAAGGTTAGGATTTCTTTAATTATGGGTTTTAAAAACGAAATTTTTAAGGTTTAAAGGAATCTTGTGATAGATAGTGAGTTGAATATAGTATTCTTAAAGTTTGGTTGTATTCCAAGGAAAATTGGAATGGGAATTGCAGTTTAAAAGTTTAGTGACCAAAATGTAAATTTTAGAAATTTCATTACTAAAGTATAAACTTTGGAAATATTTGGAGACTAAAGTTGTCATTCCCCAAAAGTTAAGGGTTTTTATTTCATAAATAAATAGATCACCTAAAGGTGTGAATCGAATGTGAAGATTCTAGTTTGATCCGACGTTTCTATTATTGAGAAATTACAGTCAATGTTTAAATGGAATTCGGATACCCAGATTGGGTCAAATTATTTTGAGATTTCACCATACGATAGATGAAGGTTATAAAAGTCTATTACAAGTGCTGGAAATATTTTTAGTTCAATTCAAGATGAATCCTACAATTTAATCCTGATTAAAGAGGTTAATTATCGGTATATCGGATTGAATGGAAAAATCGAGAGATTGATCCAAAAGCTATGGAAAAATCATAAAATACTATTTTATGACTATTTTATTATGGTTGGTTGAATTCTAACTAGATTTAGTTAGATTGTAATGGAATGGCAATTTTGGAACAAACTAGTAAATAAAAACTAGTTGGAGGACAAGTTGGTCATTTGGCAAGGATGGCAATTTTGAAATATTTGAAAGTTATAAAGGGAAATTTTAGAAGAAGGGAATTAAAGACTAAATATTGGCCCTTGATTGATGATAAAATCAATCTCAACCGTTGGATAAAAGGGCAATTTGGTAATTACACTATTTGAATGAATTTTAAATTCTTTTTTAATGTACAAGTGGCATAATTAGACATTTTTAAAGTAAAGAATCTAAAGATGAAGAGTTCATCTTCTTCATCCATTTTGAAAACACAAGGGGGAGGAAAAGAAAATTTTCCAGGTTCGATTCAAGCCCCGGAACTCAATTTTCAGGTAATCTTTCTGTAACACCCTAAATCGAGCCTAGGAAAGTTACCACTATCTAAGTGATTAACTAATTGAATTAGGTGTTAGTCAAATTAAAAGAATTTGAAATTAATTGAGGGAAGAACATTAGCTAACATATTTAAAGGACTAAAATGTTATAGCTAACAAGTTAAAGTGCAAAATTAAGAGGACCAAATTGAAACAAGAATAAAACAATGAAATTGCACGGTAATTAGACCATTATTCTATAATGGAATACATGTGGCAAGTTTATTACACATGTGGCAAAGGGAGATGTAATGGTCGGCCATACTTGATCAAATAAAGAGAAAAACCAATTTGAATCATCTTCTTCCTTCACCTCCATAGCCGATCTTGAGAGAAAATAGTGAGAGAGAGTGGTTTTGTTAATCAAACTAGCTTAATTGAAGGAGTTAGTTTGAATAGCTTCTTGTTAGGAAGGTAAAATACTTGATTCTTCACTTGAATTCCATGTTTAGATCTTGAACTTTGATGCTATTGTTGCTTAGTTTGAATAGGATGGAAGATATGCATGTTATAGTGATGTTAGTTCTAAGATTCTTTGAAAGTTTGAATGTTGTGATCAAATTGCTAAGAAAGAAATATATATGTTGCTGGAAACTTGATTGTATATGCTGGAAACTTGATTGTACATGCTGGAAATTTGCTGGAAATTTAGGTACTAAATTGGTATGATTTGAATGTATCATGGCATGAAACTGGTTTGATCACATTGCTAGTGAAGATTGTGTAAACATGATTGATTTTATAAAATGCCCTGTTATGATCACATAGATAAGTGAATTAAACGAACATAGACATGTAAGAACATGAAAATAAGTTGAATTAACATGTTAGAAGTATCATCCAAGTGATTAAAGAAGCTAAAAATAAAGCCTAGTGAAATCTGCCCAGAAAACTCTATTATGGGCAGTAACTTTGAAAAATCACTATAAATTGTACAAAGAGAACTTTAGGCTGGAAATTTTATGGATAGTGCCTTAATATGTCTAAATTCATTAGGAGAAAACAGAACTGAATTCTGGATTGTATAATGAATTGTAGAAATGAAACTCTATGGATAATGCAAATTGTCCAGTGGTGTAACTTGACCTGTCTTTAAGTTAAAAACTGTATTAATTGGCAAAGAAATAAAATTCAAGGTCTATATGGTTAGAAATACAATTAAGTTACATTTCCAACGGTGTAAACTAATTGAAATTTCGACGTACGGAATGAAAGTTATGCATATTTTAGTAAGCAGTGCACAAGCTGCCAGGTAGCAGCAGCAACCTTGATGTTTTGAAATGAATGAATTATGTATTGTTGCCTTGTTTTGAAGAAATGAATGTATCTTGTCTTGACCTGGATTTACTTGTATGAGTTGTTAGACCAAGGAGTAAACCTTGTGGAAGAAGAAAGGAGTGGCCAAGCTAGTGGCAAACACAAAGGAGTTTGGATCCAAGACTAGCTAAAATTGGAGTATTGTGAGTGTAGTTTAATATAGGGTTGGGACTTAGGTCCTAACCAAAGATGCATGTCTACTTATTGTTTTTTCATGCCATGTTAATATACTTGATTTAAGCTTAATTGTGATGAAAAAATGGAAGAATGGTTTAAGCTAAAACTTGGGATTTAATAGTAACATGTATGTTGTTGAATTATCTAGGAAGAAAAGTGAAAACAAATGCTTGAACCTGGATGCTTTGATTGTGATTAATTCGAATGAATACTTAAATGTACCTCTATGTTGTTGAATTAGCTAAGGGTTGTGTATATGAACATGATCTTGCAATGTATCACTTGAATTGATCCTTGAATAAGCTATTGCTTGACATAAAAATGTAATACTTGAATAAGTGATTCATAATTGAACAAAGCCTTGGTTGTTAGTGGTCACAGGTAGAAGGGCATGCCTTAGAGTCTAGAGCTCATTGTGTCAGGGTGTACTATGGTTCAAGGCTAAGGCCCCTAATTGGCGACAGACGGAGGGTACGTTTGTGTGGTCTTTGGCGACAGTAGGAGGGTTAACCAGTACTATGGTACATCTTGCGTACTACGGTACATCTTGTGGCGACAGTTGGTTGGAGACTCGATTACCTAGACAACTAAATACCAAAGGCATAAACTAAAGAAAGAAAATGAGAAATAATTAAATAGTAAAGTTTACTTGAGACTTGAATTACATGATACTTAAGCTTCTTGATACTTAAACTACTTGATACTTGAATTACATGACACTTGAGATTACTTGATTTTTAAACTACTTGATACTTGAATTACATGATACTTGAGATTACTTGATTCTTGAACTACTTGATACTTGAATTACTTTATATGTAAGCTTGAATTACTCGAATTTCTTGACATATAATGCTTGATTCTTGACATGGAACTCTTGAAATGATAATTGCTTATGCTTGAACCTTGTATTGAATAACTTGCTACTTGGATTACTTGATATGTATTCTTGAAAAGACAAACATGTAAACTTGAACTAATATGTACTTGACTTGAATGGAAATGTGTATATTGCTTGAGTATGTTAATTGGATTGAAATAAAGATTGAGCAAAGCTTGAATTGAATTGCTTCCAACTTAGACTAGGTTCAAGCTTAGATAATTGATACATGTTAAAATGGTTAGAACTAGTTGCTACCTCACAAAGTACATATCTTGTACTTATCACTCTCGTTTCCATTCTTCCCAACCACAGGTTAAAGGATTCAATCGTTGCTTGATCCTGAAGCCTAAATTCTTGAGCTGAAAGTAAGACACAAGCATAGCTAAAGTATAGACATACTTGTTTTGTACTCCCCTAGTTGGTGGCACTTAGTTGTGTATAATGTCTAGTGCATGCATTTTGAACACTTGAACTTGTATATATATATGTCTTAAATGGACCTATCATGTTATGAACTTGTTGGTTAATGTAAATTAAGTAATGAACTCTAATTCTATGTAATGGAAATATATCTTGTTGTGCATATAAGTATTGATATGTGTCTAATGAATGTTCAAAGTAATTGACCTGGACTACTGTGCCTATTCGAATGACTTGTATAATGTGATAATTACTTGTGTGTTCATACCTTGTTGTAGTATTTTTATAAGATTGAATGGTAAATGTCGAATGGTAAGGATGACATATGCTTGCTTGGAATCAAGGTATGTACTTTTGGTAACCTATAATGTTTGCTTATTTAGGTTACGAATGATGATGATTGTATGATAATGTTAATTGAAATTTTTGGTAACCTATAATGTATGTAATTAAGATTGCTTACATGTTAAGTAATGTATGTTTGGTTACTTGCTAGTTAAGTAACTCATCTAATAAGGAGGAGTTAGCCTATTCTTGCCTTGTTCTTGCTTGTATTGTTCATTGGTAACGTTCCCGAACCGGTTTCTTGCCAACCTAGGTATGAGGTGTTACACTTTCGAACTACAAAGTTGTTCTTCTCTTCAAGCTCTATCTTTGATGTAAATAATTCATGGAATACATGCTTGATTGATGAGATTTTTCATGAGAAAGAAATTAGGGATTATGAACCAAATTGGGGGTTTTGAGATTTTATGATTTCATGATTGAATTCATGTTGGAATTAAGCTTGTATGATGTTAAGATCATGTTATTAAGTTGAGATTTAAACCCTACATATTTTAGTTTATATGGAGAAGATTAGGGTTTATGGATTCAAGTTTAATTTAGGGTTTGTGATGTTGGATTAATGATCTAGTAAGCTTGATTTGTTGTTTGGAAGCAAAACCCTAAGTTAAATTGTGTAGGGACCATTTTGGCAAATTGAAAAGTTGAAGGACCAAATCTGAATTTTTAGAAATTGGAGTGTAATTATGTTATTAATGATGTTAGAGATAAGAAAATGAAGTTAGAATGCCAAATTGATGTTGAATTGAATTAGTGATCATTTTGGCAATTTGTCAAGATTAAGTGATCAAATCGAAATTGAAGTTTTGTATGGGGCCTAAATCTGATTTTTAGTTATAATGATGGAGTTAAGGTAATAATGTTGAATTGAGGACTAATTTGCAAAGTTGAGAAGTTTGAATCCTTACTTTTGCATTTTAGTGACTATTTCGGAAAGAAGGAAAAATTAGAGGGAATTATTGTGAATAATTATTTGATGAAGAAGGTGATAAGTTGGTGATTTAAAGCAATTAATTGGACTAAATTGAAAAGTAGAGAAGTAAGGAGAAGTTTGTATAAAAGTTGAAGTTATTTATGGAAGCCATGTAGAAAACTGAATTTAGTAGTGAGTTTGAAAATTCACCATAAATTCTACAAAAATGGTTAGATGGTGAATTTTATATCGATGTAAAGATTTATTTTTCTAGTTTTGTTTAAAACAAACGGTGTTGGACTTCAATTCATATATCAAAAGATATGAATTTTTAAGTGATGAGAGGTCAGAAAACAGAGTAGTAGTCTGTTCCGAAATTGAACACTGGAATTCGACTTTAAAAATTTGCCATAAATCGTACAAGTTGAAATTGGAATATTAATTTATATGGTTGAAAAGCTTATAGAATCTAGTTTTGTTTCCAAAAACGGAAACTGATTTCGAGTTAGGAGTTAAAAGATATGAATTTTTAACCAAATGAAGGTAAAAAAAATTACAGAACAGTTTCTGTCAAGACAGCCCTGTGACGGGAGTTTGAGGAATTTTCATAATTTATGTAGATTTTATTAATTTTTTTGGCTTATACCGTTAGAACCTTTATTGAATCTAGTTTCTATGGTATAAAGGGAATTAAAATCCAATATGTATTATGCTCTGTAGAAATAAATCTTTGAATATAGTTTTTAGGCAGTTTTTAGGCAGTTTCACTATTTATAAAAAAACCATATTAAACTGCTAGGTTGCTGCCCGAAACTAGACTCGAATTAAATATGATAATAATACTTTTAAATTTTACGTGATTAACCAGTTTTGAAAAGAAAAACTAAATAAAAAAATATATTGATTTCAAAATGTAAATTGTTTCAAAAATGTCTATTGACATCTCTGACTGAATACGAGAAAAAGGGGTGTTACATTTATTGGTATCAGAGCTATAGGTTTAGCCGATTCTCGGCCTAAATGGAAGTGGTTTTATGTTAAAAAGAGTATACATGCCACTATGATATTAATATTACTGATATGATATTTTTATGATTTGATTAATGTCGCTCCTTACTAATATATATTTGGAAGATTATAAGAAATATTTGAGTCAAGAAAGTGTGATGACTGGTAAATTGGAAGCTTTGGAAGGAATCAAGAATAGTAATAATAAGATTAATGATAACCCTTCGGATAAATTGGAACAAGAAAGGGCACTGATACAATAAGGAGTGTCTGTGCCGGATTAAGGAACTAAAAAGTTCAGGAACACCTAAATTGAAATGAGAGGCAGATAAAGGTCCAGTGATTGTTGATTTATAACTGAATAACATAAGGATTACACTAGAGAGATTCCATTGTTTGGATACCAAGAAATTTGATGGAGTTGTATTGCGACTCCGATGTTAAGTTAAAGTTGGGGAAACATTTGAAATTGCTATGCAACTAGGATTGCACACATTAGTCCGAGTTAATAACATTAGGACTGATAAAGATCTAGATGACCCAAAAATCATAATAGGTACATTTTACCTTTTTGATAAACATGTATTAATTTTAATGGACCTTAACTCTATACACTTGTATATAGTATTAAATAGAATGAGGAAAAAATATACTCTTAGAAACCATTTTATGTAATATAGTGATGACAAATTTGTTGGGCCATAATGTAAGGGCGAGTTGAACATGTGGAATTACTCGATAAAAATATAAGAAATAGAGTTCCCGATAACCTTAATAGATGGAAGGCACAAAAATATAAGAAATAGAGTTTAAGATGATTTTGGGCATGAATTGTTTACCTTTCTATCAGGTCACGATGAATTGTCGCATAAAGTAATTAATATTGAAAAACATGGAAGGCACAAAAATAGTAGTAGTTGATAAAAGGGCAAATCCCTTCTCCAAAGTAATTTCAATTGCTTTATTAAAGAAATTATTGTTATAAGGTTGTTAAGTTTTCTTAGCAAATGTAGTGGATACTCGGGCTGTTGAAGTTAAATTGGACAGTAGCTCGACTGTCCAAAAATATCCGGATGTATTCCCAAATAGGTTACTCGGAATTACATCTAGATTGAGAGGTGAAATTCAAAATAAAGATGTTACCAGGCATTGCGCCTAAATTAATGACCCTGTATAAAATGGCTTCGACCGAACTTCAGGATTTAAAGGTACAATTGCAAGGAATGTTAGGTCGATGTTTTATAAAGCCAAGTGTGTCATTTTGGGGGTGCACCAGTGTTAATTGTGAAAGAGAAAGACTAATTTCATCAGCTTGTAAGGTAATAGTAAAGAATAATATCTTATTCCGAAGACTGATGATCTTTTGATCAGTTAAAAAAGGGGGGATTGCCTCCTCAATGACCAAGCTATTGAGGATTTGGTAGTGGGAATAAGAGTAGACCCCAAGAAAGTACAAATTATAGTTGAATAGAAACCTCTGAAGAATGTTTTAAAGGTTCAGAATTTCTTGATGATTGCCTCCTCATTGACCAAGCTATTGAGGAAAGAAATGCCATTCAATTGAAAAAAAAATGCCAAGAAAACTTTGATACATTACAGAAGATCTTAATAAAAGCTCTGGTACCAGTACAACCAGAATCGGGTAAAGATTATATGGTGTAAAGCGATGCTTCTCATAACGGTTTGGGATGCGTACTTATGCAAGAAGGAAAAGTAATGGTCTATGCTTGAGACAACTTAAGCTATATGAGAGTAATTATTTTACTTAGGATTTTGAGCTGGCAATGGTTGTATTTGCTTTAAAAGATATGGCATCATTATTTATACAATGAACGATGCTATATTTATATAGGTTATAAAAATTTAAAGTATATGCTTAGTAAAGAAGAGTTGCACTTGACGCAAAGAAGTTGGATCGAGCTTCTTAAGAATTATGATATGGTCATTGACTATCATCTAGAAAAAGCTAATGTGGTAGCTGATGCTCTCAATCGAAAGACAATTGTTGCCTTAAGAGCTCTGAATGCAAGATTGGCATTAAAAGAAGATGGTGTTTTGATTGTCAAGTTAAGAATAAAATTTACCATACTGGATTAAATAAGATATCTTTAAAGAAAAGATGAGAAATGTTGTCAAGGTTCAAACAAGTGGAAAAGAGTGAAACTGAAAACTTGGAAGTTGGGTTTGATAGATATTTGTATTATCAAGGAAGAATTTCTATCTCAATGATGGAAACTATATGTTGATCCTGAATGAAAATATATTTAATATGAAGCTAAGGATAAAGTATTCCTTAAGAGTTTCACATTGGAAGAAGGTGTTATGGTTTAGACAAAAAGAAAGTTAAGTTCAAGATTTATTGGGCTATAAGAAATTATGAAAGGAGTTAGTCTGATATTTAAGCTTAATAGCTAGCTTTATCTTTGGAAATGGACAAGATTCATAATGTATCGATGCTCAGGAAATATTCAATAGACCCCTCACATGTTGTTACTCTAAAGAAAATAGAGATTCAGCCGGATTTAATCTACGAAAAACAACTGGTAGAGATCCTAGCACATGGAGTCAAAGAACTAAGAAAACAAGACAATCCCATTTGTTAAAGTTCTTTGACAAAAATCATAAGGTTAAAGAAACGACTTGAGATAAATAAGAAGAAAATATGAGAAAATAGTTTCCTCACCTTTTGAATCAGGCGCGTGTTGAAAACTCGAGGATGAATTTTCTTAAGGGGGAGAGAATTGTAATACCCCAAATTTTACTAAGTGGATTAAGGGTCATTTAGTACTAAGATAATAGCTTAAACGCTAACTTAGTGACTAAAATGACAAAAAATACAAAAGTTAGGATTTCTTTAATTATGGTTTTAAAAAGGAAAATTTTAAGGTTTAAACGAATCATGTGATAGATAGTGAGTTGAATAAGGTATTCTTAAAGTTTGGTTGGATTCCAAAGAAAATTGGAATGGAAATTGAAGTTTAAAAGTTTAGTGACCAAAATGTAAATTTTGGAAATTTCATGACTAAAGTATAAACTTTGGAACAATTTGGGGACTAAAGTTGTAATTCCCCAAAAGTTAAGGGTTTTTATTTCATAAATAAACAGATCACCTAAAGGTGTGAATCGAATATGAAGATTCTAGTTTGATTCGATGTTTCTATTATTGGGAAATTACAATCAAAGTTTAAATAGAATTCGGATACCCGGATTGGGTCAAATTATTTTGAGATTTCACCATACGATAGACGAAGGTTATAAAAGTCTATTACAAGTGCTGAAAATATTTTTAGTTTGATTCAAGGTGAATCCTCAAATTTAATCCTAAGTAAAGAGGTTAATTATCAGTATATCGGATCCAATGGAAAAATCGAGAGACCGATCCAAAAAATATGGAAAAGTCATAAAAGACTATTTTATGAATATTTTATTATGGTTGGTTGAATTCTAACTAGATTTAGTTAGATTGTAATGGGATGACAATTTTGGAACAAACTAGTAAATAAAAACTAGTTGGAGGGCAAATTGGTCATTTGGCAAGGATGGAAATTTTGAAACCTTTGAAAGTTATTAAGGGCAATTTAGTAATTTCACTATTTGAATGAATTTAAAATTCATTTTTAAGGTACAAGTGGCATAATTAGACATTTTTAAAGTAAAGAATCAAAAGATGAAGACTTCATCTTCTTCATCCATTTTCAAAAACACAAGGGGAGGATGAGAAAATTTTCCAAGTTCGATTCAAGCCCCGAAACTCGATTTTCAGGTAATCTTTCGAACTACAAAATTGTTCTTCTCTTCAAGCTCTATCTTTTGATGTAAATAATTCATGGAATACATGCTTGATTTATGAGAATTTTCATGAGAAAGAAATTAGGGTTTATGAACCAAATTGGGGGTTTTGAGATTTCATGATTTCATGATTGAATTCAAGTTGGAATTAAGATTGTATGATGTTAAAATCATGTTATTAAGTTGGGATTTAAACCCTACATATTTTAGTTTATATGGAGAAGATTAGGGTTTATGGATTCAAGTTTAATTTAGGGTTTGTGAAGTTGGAGTAATGATCTAGTAAGCTTGATTTGTTGTTTGGAAACAAAACCCTAAGTTAAATTGTGTAAGGACCATTTCGGCAAATTGAAAAGTTGAAGGACCAAATCTGAATTTTTAGAAATTGAAGTGTAATTATGTTATTAATGATGGTAGAGATAAGAAAATGAAGTTAGAATGCCAAATTGATGTTGAATTGAATTAGTGACCATTTTGACAATTCGTCAAAATTAAGTGATCAAATTGAAATTGAAGTTTTGTAATGGGGCTAAATATGATTTTTAGTTATAACAATGGAGTTAAGGTAATAATGTTGAATTGAGGACTAATTTGCAAAGTTGTGAAGTTTGAATCCTTACCTTTGCATTTTAGTGACTATTTTGGAAAGAAGGAAAAATTAGAGTGAATCATTACGAATAATTATTTTATGAAGAAGGTGATAAATTGGTGGTTTAAAGCCAGTAATTGGACTAATTTGAAAAGTAGAGAGGTAAGGAGAAGTTAGTATAAAAGTGGTTAGATGGTGAATTTTATATCGATGTAAAGATTTATTTGTCTAGTTTCATTTAAAACAAACGATGTTGGATTTCGATTCATATATCAAAAGATATGAATTTTTAAGTGACGAGAGGTCAGAAAATAGAGTAGCAGTCTGTTTCGAAATTCAACACTGAATTCGACTTTAAAAATTTTCCATAAAGCGTACAAGTTGAATTTGGAATATTAATTTATATGGCTGAAAAGCTTATAGAATCTAATTTTGTTTCCAACAAACGAAAACTGATTTCGAGTTCCTAGTTAAAAGATATGAATTTTTAATCGAATGAAGGTCAGAAAAATTATAGAACAATTTCTGTCAGGACAGCCCTGTGACGGGAGTTTGAGGAATTTTCATAATTTCTATAGATTTTATTAACTTTTGTGGCTTATACCGTTAGAACTGTTATTGAATCTAGTTTCTAGGATATAAAGGGAATTAAAATCCAGTATGTATTCTACTCAGTAGAAATAACTCTTTGAATATAGTGCAAGCTGCCAGAGTATGGGAAATTGATACATTTTGTATCTAAGGTTAATTAGTAAGCTTGAAAGAGTTAATGGAGGTTCAGATTGGTCACTAAGGACCATAATGAGTTTTTGAACAATACTAGGAAGAAAGGAAAGCGTTTGGAGATTTTGTATTCGAATGATTATATTGGACAATATGTCTAAGAAATTGTTAGATTGGGATCTAACAAATATTTTACTTATTTGAATTATGAATTTAAGTTTGAATCAAGGGAGGTTCGAGGTACAATGAAGGAAAGGATCAAAGAGAACTTAGTGAGGCATACTAATAAATAGCCAAGGGGAGTGCAATTGCAATTCCATAGCTCCACATTCATATAATCACATAAGCAAAGCTTATGACTTATCATATCAACCTCATACATACTAGTCAACTAACCCAAGCTTATAATTTTTCATTTCATATCAGAATCAAAATCTGAGCATAACTTCATAATCAAGGCATCAATCGAACTTATCTTGTTGTTATTTATTTCAAGTGCATTTATAGTTCTTGTATAATCCTTGTTCATATAGTTATGAACTTATCTTATTCTTATTAAGGATGAGCATTGCTCCGTATTCTTGATAACATGCCATCAAGGCTTACTACATAGTGTCCACAATTTCAACCACATATATCATTGGAACATAGTTAGCTTTTCAAACATATCTTATCATAATCAAGATATATATAGCTCGTATACAAAGTTCTAAATTTCATAATCCTTTCTGTAATCATATGCTAGCATGGCAAGGTTACATATCAAACACATCTAGGCTTAGTTATAACCACACCATTGAACTGGTAATTCATGGCATAACATGCTTAACATTTAGGTACTCACCCGGAGTCCTAATTTGCTTATGCATAGCATAATTTAGAATAAAAGAATATATTTTAAATTAGCAAGAATTGCTCAGGAAGGTTGCCAGCATATCCCGAGACTTTAAACTACTCTCACCGTTTGATCTAAGCTAATCTTACTCTCGAATTATAATTCCTTCCTGCTTTCAACAACTTGGTATATTTTATGCCTCCCTTGCTCCATCCCTTCTTTGTCTAATTATAACAAGGAGTTTAATTATGCATTAAAACTACTATTAACTTCCAATTATTCTCAAAACAATTCACCAACATACATGTGAATTCAAAACAGTCCCAAAATACGTATAATCACTTGCTCGTTCACATAACAATCCAATTACATTCACTATATGCATTTAAACAGCCCCTAATAACATGTATTTACTTATGTAATCACATAACAGTCCAAACACTTGTATACATTTTTATATATATACAAAACAGCCCACGATTTGAATATATTCTTATCTAATCATGGTCAATAATTCATTAACATTTGAATCTATAGCTAAACAGCCCTCTTAACATTCATCTGCACTCAAAATAGTCCCTACTTTTTGTTTTACCCAACAATTTATTAAATCATAGATCACCCCCTAATTGTCTTATAAAATAGCCCCATGCATATTTTTTTTTAAAGGAATACTTCATTTTATATTTTAAAATTAGTCCAACACAATTTCTAATTTCTACATAATATAACAACCCTTATTGTTTTCAAAGATGCAAGGCAGTTCACATTCAAACAATTCCTAATAATTTCCTAATCGTCACAGACAATCCTTGCCTCATGTATACAATTTTATACACTTAAAACAGTCCAATTATGTAAACAAACAGTCCATTCTTAATTCAAATCAGTCTTAAAATTAATGTTTACACGACATAATAATTCTTTACGAACCAATTCCATTAGATCAATTATATATATATATAACAACACAAAATAGCCCTCTTCATGAATTTAACATCAAGTAAGACTCTTAATTCAAGTTCATCAACATGACTAATTCGAATATGTTACAACAATTACATATCATGAAAATTCATTACTTAACCCACTCGAATGATTCTAACAACTCATGAGAAATTCACAATTTAATCTCTAAGTTAGGCTTTAAACAAGAAGAAGAATAAGACTACTTACCCCTCTTCTCCAATTGGATCGAACTACACCCAATTTTCAAGGCCTTATGGATTCAAGCTTAATTCTTTCCCTCTCTATTCATAATCGGTCAAAATTTTGGGAAGATGAAGAATGTATTCTTCATTTCCTACCCCTTTGCCGAGTGGCATCATGCATGCCTTACAAACTTGAAAAGTGCATGTGTCCCTAGAATCTTATAAAAATTACATGCAAGCCTTTGTATAAGAAAGTCTCTCGTATTAGCCCTTAAAAAATGGTAATCATACTTTTAGAACTTCTTAATCGGTCCTTTAATTCTTTCAATTGTTAATGCTATATATATAAATTAAAAAAATATTTTTAACCCAATTGAATTACAGTGCAAGTAGTAACATACTTCTAAACCATATTTTGGGAAGTTACAATACATGTTGCATATGGTTTAATATGCTATTTTGAAATGTTAAGTGCGTGGTTTTGATCAGGCATGAAAATGAGATATTGATTCAAGAGAGCTTTGAAATATATTTTACAAATGTTTTGTAAGATGGTTTTTAAATGCATTGATGATGGTTGTTGTTGAGCATTCCTCACTAAGCCTTGTGTGCTTCGCTCTCTTTTTCCATCAATGTAGAAAACTAAGGTTTGAGGCAGCAAAGAAGTGAGGAAGGGAATCCCAAGACTTGAACTCAAAGTACGGTTTGGTCATTAAAGAGTAGTAATAATGGCAATGTGTCAATTGAGGGTTTGGGAGGGTTATTGGAAGAACTCCCTGTTATTGCAAGTTTTAATTACTGTTTTGGACTTGTAATGAGTGTTAAGTGTTTGAGACATGGATGGTTTGGTGATTTTAATGTGGTCTAGGAACCATGCCTATAGACTTAGTGTTTGAGTATGCTAGTTGAGCTAGGTTGGCTTATATGATTGTTACGTTGATGCTCAAGCATGTTATTGATGTTATCTGATGTTTAGACAAGTGTTAATGTTGTTTGGAGTGAGCCAAAGTGTCATATGTTAGACCCAGAGGTCATTACAGGTCGCCCCGTACTGGTACAAACCCCTCAGGTTTCGGTATGCGGGGAGTCATCTAGGCTCTAAATGTTCAAAATTGCCTAGGCGTGCCGATTTGCCTTGTAACCTTATTGGTACGCATAGAGAGAAAATAGTGCTCGTTTCGATACACGGGTTATCGTATCGATACGGTGTTTAGCTACTAGAATTCTGATTTTTGAATTATACAAGCCCGTACCGATAAGCCTAGGGACCGTATCAGTATGCCTTGTCTCTTATGCCATGTAGAAATGCTAGTGACCCGTACCGGTACACAGGCCGTTACTTCAGTTGTATAAGTATCCGTAGTTTTAAATCCTTGCAATTTGGTCCCTGTTTCATGAATGTGCAATTAAATATATGGATGATTATTTCGGGCTGAGGTTTAACATGAAGGCATGTAACATGACTAATTGAGTATTGGTAACTTTAAAATCATGTGATTCCATATAAAATTGGAAATTATGCTTTAGTCCTTGTATTGGGTTTTCGAGCAATTGCATATCGAAATGATGCCTGATTGAGTTGTAATTTGAACCATGACTCGTATGAACACCTTAGGGCCTAATAATGCATTTAGACAAGATAAAAGAAAAAATAGACCATTTTAGTTGAATCTTTCTTGGGGTTTATTTCGGTGAACCCTAATGTAGCTCGCTCGGTTCGGTCTTTCGGCTAGGCCGGGCTAAGGGGGTTACAGCTGTCCTAGTTACTTGGAAGAGAAGAAATCCTACTTAAATTAGACATTCACTTTATATTAAATTACATTTAATGTAGGATTATTGTTTGTACTTTATTGTAACTCCTTCCCCTAACGAGAGAAAAAAACGTTTACCCTAGAAAACCATTCTTGCTCTCATCTACTCTGTGAGTAGCTAAGCCCTTAGTTCTTTCCAAGTTTGTTTCTAGGTTTTCAATACAATTATTATTGAGACTCTTTGTTCTTATTTGTTCTTCATAATTCAAAGTATTTTTATATCTTCTTGGCTTATTCAATTGTGTGTTGGATTATACATGCACAATCAACCATTCATGGATTATTGATACAAGTGGTAAGAAAACTTGGACTATAGTTTTTGAAGGTATGAAATCATATATTTAACATGTGTGGATTATCGCTTTTTGAATATATGTGTTTGGTCCCTTAATCACTTAATGCTATTTGATAGGTTTAATTGTAAAGTGGACTATCTAAGGAATTTAACCTAGAAAATAAGTGTTAACAACTTATGGACTATTAGGTTGTTAACTAATTAAAATAAGAGAACTCTTAGGTTATTTGTGGACTATCATCTAACTTAAGAACCAAGCTACTTGAAGAATTATGCAGGCTATTCATTGAAGTCTATGATCTAATAACTTGGATTTGAATACTGAGAACAACCCTGGTTGGAGATCATCAAAACATTCGCACAACCCTTACTTATTATTACTTTCTCGATCTCTTTGCAAACAAACAAACCCTATTTTTACTTTCCATTCGCGCTAGTATTAGTTAGTAGAACTTACACCTTTTGACCACTCTTTGAGGGTTCAACCCTGCTTACCACACTACAAATCCATATCGGATATAGTTGGCAAGCCATAGGATTGAGTGCACTATAATAAGTTTCTTTGGATGTTGAGGGGTTTAGATCCGTGTACCGAAGACTCTATCCGATTACCCTAATGGTAGAGGGGTTAAACAATATCGTAGACTCCCGTTAGTGGATTAAGCGTCTAACTGATAATTGGGGTTGGTGTCCCCATGGTTTGAAAGGTGCATCTGGTTGGTAATGTGCCGCGATTATTATTGTAACGCTATTCCGATTGAGATGGCTTGAAGTGTTGGTTGAACAGTTGTTGAATCTGTGTATCCGATGAACTCTTTTGTTAATGGACTTGTTTAATGTTCAATTGGAAGCCAATATAACTGTTAATGTATCATTGAGAGGTTTATGATGTATGATGTAATTTATACATGTTTACTCTTTAAGCATTTCATATGGTAGTTATGCATGGGAAGGCTTAAATTGAGGTTGAGAAATGGGACTTGCTGTTGGTTAGTGATACATGTTGCATTTGGTCAATATGCTGGTTTTAAAATGTTAAGTGCATGATTTTAAAGGCATGATAATGTTTTAAAGGTTGTTGAAATAGGTTTCAATGAAATGTTGAGAGATGGTTTTAAATGCATTGATGGTGTTTTGTTTGTGAGCGCTCTTCACTAAGCCTTGTGTGCTTACGCTCTTACTGTTCATCAATGCAGAGAATTGAGGGCTTTGGAGATAGCAAGGAGCAAGGGATCCTAGCAATACTTGTATGTTTGAATTGGACTATAAGTAATAAGGGCAATGGGGTACTCATTTTGTTTTGGGAGATGTTTTGATAAACTCTCTGTCTGAGCAAGTTTGTATGGTTTCTCTAAAGTTGTAAATGGCCTTTGTGGTGGTTCGGAGTTTCATGCTTTACTTGAATGGTTTTTAGGTTACATGCTTATAGACTTCCCTTTTGATACCAAGGCCATGATATGATGCCGGTATGGTGATGTTTGGATGTGGTTTGATGCTTAGAGTTGATGTGTGATCGTTAGGGGCATGATAGTGTGGTTTGGAGACCCTAAAAGCATGTAAAACCAGCTAAAAATGACATTACATTTATAGGCGTACCAAAACACAAGGGACCGTATCGGTACGACTGGGCATAAATAGGCTTCGCATTTCGATACAGGCATGGGTGTACCGGTACGTCTCATCAACACTGAAATTTAATTTTTGGGGTTAGACCCACGTGCCGAAATAAGGAACGTTGGTTCTGAGCACTGTATCGATACGGTAGGTACCGTATCGATACAAGTGTCCGTTAATTTGGTTAATGCCATGGAAATGGAGTTCTGTGTTCTTGCGTTTTGGTCCCTGAATGTTACGGATGTAATTTAATGAGTTTGGTTGATTGTTTGAAGTTGATTTTTGACATGTAAGCATGAAACCTGTCTAATTAAAGGTTGGTAACCTAAAACTGGGTTAAGTTTGGGAAATTTTTAGAATTTGCAATTTGGTCCCTAATTATAAGCTTTGAATAGTTGGATGTCTTTTTTACGCCTGATCGAGCTGGGCTTTCCCAAAAGCTCTGTATGTATACATAGGTTAATTAATTTGCATTTAGATAAGATAAAAAATGGGTCAATTTTTGGGTTGATCTCTTTACAGTTTACTTCGGTAAACATAATGTAGCTCACTCAGGTCAGTCTGGCGACTAGGTTTGCGATAGTTGGGAGTTGGTTTGATTGTTGTAAAGTGATAGTGAGTTGTTATCTGATATGTAATATGCACGGTGACTGCTTTATGCCATGTTCAGGGGAAATTTGTGAAACCCAATGCCTTATTATTATAGTCTGTAATGTTATGATTTTGAAATGTTATTCTTGGATCCTTGCTTAAAGCTGGCCTAACTGTTTTGTATTTGAATGATTGTCATGTCTTAGATATATTGTTAGTACGATGGGACTGAGGAGAGATTTACGATCTGGTACGATTGTTGGTGCCACTGGACATGATGTTGATGGAGATGTTGTACCTGCTAGAGGGTTGCCACCGCCCCACCTATTCCACCTAAGGGAATGGAGCAAGAACCACCTGTGCCAGCTGGGCCAGGGATGGGTGATATGGCGCCGTTGATTCAGGCCATGGTCGGTGCTTTTCAGGCAGCAGTTCCAGATGTTAATGTGCCGGTACTAGCAGTTTTTAGGTAGGGTTTGCCACTTGAGCGTCTTCATAGTTTGGGCGGATTTGAGTTTCAAGGTTTGTCGTCTGAGGCTTCTAAGGCCTGTTGGCCAGTACTAAGAGGATACTGGGCCAGATGGGGTGTACCGGTGCTTGTAAGCTGGGCTGTGCTATTTCCCTATTGCAGGGTGATGCCTATACATGGTGGAATAACATGATATTTGGTATGGCGAGTGATGATGTGACCTGGGAGTTCTTCTGTAGAGCTTTCCGAAAGAAGTATCTAGGAGTCTAATATCAGGACGATATAAAGTGGGAGTTCATGGCTTTGGTTTAGGGCAGTATGTCTATGGCAAAGTATGAGCTGCAGTTTGTGAGGATGAGTTAGTGCGGTCCTGATTTGGTCCCTAATGAGCGCCAGCGATGTGATCATTTTTGCTACGGGCTCGTGTAGGGGGTTAAGACATACATGCTTGCTGCTGATTACATCAATTTTGATGTGTTGGTTTCGCGGCCAAGGATGTGGAGCAAAATCTTGGTTTGGCTTTTGGGTTGCGAAGCTTTAGCTTGGGTAAGAGAGCTGTTGATTATGGTTCTAGCGGTGGTCAGGCTAAGAGACACCGTGACAAGAGGTTTTGCCTGGAGCCAAGGCATGGCAGAGGTGTTGTGGGATGTGGAGCCCAAGGGCAGGGTGCCCAGGTTAGAGCACCGTTTAACACTTGTTGGGTTTGTGGATCTTGAGATAATCTAAGGCGAGATTGTCTACGTATGGCCAAGGAGGGTCAGGCACATGCGCTTGTTGTGGTCAATGCTTGTTGGAGTTGTGGGTCTGGCGACCATCAAAGGCGTGATTGTCCGTTGTTGGCCCGAGGTGGGCAGGGTGCTATCCAGTTGTTACTCTGTAGCAGGGTCATGCTCATGGCCGTAGGCTGTTTTAGTGTCAAGATGGTGGGTAGCGGACTGTGGCTCATACCGTTGTTATCCAACCTGAGGAAGGTGGACCGGCTAGGGTGTATGCGCACTGCGAGGGTTGCAATGACACCGATGTGATTGCAGGTACTTTCTCTTTACAGTCCTTGCTGTTGTATTCGTTGGTTGATTCCGGTTCTACTCACTCATACATATTGTGTGAGCATGCCCAGTTGGTTGATATACTTGTTGAAATTCTAAATGTGGGTGTTAGAGTAACCAGTTCCCTTGGGGAGACACTTGTGGTTAGGAAGTTGTATCATAGGTGCCCGTTGATGGTTCAGGGCCATGTTTTTGCTGTGGATCTGATGGAGTTACCATTCCATGGCTTTGATGTTATTTTGGGCATGGATTGGCTGACCGAACATCGAGCCGTGGTGGATTTCGAGACCAAACGGATATCCTTGAGGTTGTCGGATGATGTTGAGATGGTGGTTGTTGGCGAGAATGCCAAGTTCTTGTCTAATGATGTTTCAGCTTTGAAAAGGAGTCGAATGTTGGGTTTCGAGTTTCAGGCTTTCTTGGCATATATGATGAATCCTGGTTCGAAGGAGTTGAGTGTGAAGGGTATTCGCATTGTATGCGAGTTTTTGGGTGTTTTTCTAGAGGATTTTCCGGGGTTGCCACCTGACCGTGAGGTAGAGTTTAGCATGAAACCTATGCAAATACGACACCGGTGTCTATTGCTCCGTATCACATGGCCTCGAAGGAGTTGAAGACGCAATTGCAGGAGTTGCTTTATCGTGGGTTCATTAGACCAAGTATTTCACTGTGGGGTTCACCGGTGTTGTTTGTAAAGAAGAATGATGGTACGTTGTGGATGTGTATAGATTATAGGCAGTTGAACAAGTTGACGATTAAGAACAAATATCTGTTGCCGTGGATAGATGATTTGTTTGATCAGTTCAAGGGTGCCTCGGTGTTCTCTAAGATTGATTTGAGGTATGGGTAATACCAGTTGAAGGTGAAGGATGTGGATGTACCCAAGACAGCTTTTCGTACGAGGTACGGGCATTATGAGTTTCTTGTGATGCCGTTTGGTTTGACCAACGCACCGGCTGCTTTCATGGACATGATGAACCGGGTGTTCCATGAGTTTTTGGATCGGTTTGTGGTGGTGTTTATTGATGATATCCTAGTGTACTCTCGTACTGAGGAGGATCATGATGGACAATTACGAAATATGCTTCAGACGTTGCTGGCTAATCAGTTGTATGCCAAGTTAAGCAAGTGTGAGTTTTGGCTTAGGAAGGTTGTTTTCCTTGGGCATGTTGTGTCGGCCGAGGGAATCTTTGTTGATCCGCACAAAGTTGAGTTGGAAGGTGCCTAAGTCAGTGACAGAAGTCTAGAGTTTTCTTGGTTTGGCTGGTTATTACCGTAGGTTTGTGGAAGGGTTCTCTAGTTTGGCGGCTCCTTTAACCAAGTTGTTGCAAAAGAATCTTCGGTTTGAGTGGACGGAGGATAGACAACAAGCTTTCGAAGGGTTGAAGGAAGCTTTAACACGAGCTCCAGTCTTGGTTCAACCTGAATTGGGGAAGGAGTACGTTGATTTTAGTGATGCATCGTATGTTTGGCTTGGTTGCATGTTGATACAAGGAGGTAAGGTAGTTGCGTATGCATCTAGGCAGTTGAAGATGCATGAGCATAATTACCCTACTCATGACCTTGAGCTTGCCGCAGTTTGTTTTCCTTGAAAATCTGGAGGCATTACCTTTATGGCGAGAAGTGTGTGGTTTATACGGATCATAAGAGCTTGAAATATTTGATGTCTCAAAAGGAGTTGAATCTTAGGCAACGGCAGTGGCTTTAGTTGCTTAAGGATTACGAGTTGACCATTGAATATCATCCGAGAAAAGCCAACGTTGTGGAAGATTCTTTGAGTAGGAAAGCAGCAGTGGAGTTAAGAGCTATGTTTGCTCGTTTGAGCCTGACGGGTGACTGTAGTTTGTTGGCTGAGTTGCAAGTGAAACCGTCATTGTCGCAGTTGATCGAGGAGAAGAAACCGCATGATGAGAGTTTGGTGCCACATGTGAAGGATATCTTGGATGGAAACCCTATGGATTTCCATTTCATTGTGGTGCCTGAAGATGATGAGTTGAGGCGTACTATTCTGAGTGAAGTGCATGCTAGTCCTTTTTCTATGCATCCCGGTAGTACTAAGATGTATCGTGGGTTGAAGGAGGAGTACTATTGGGCTGGACTGAAGAAAGATGTGGCTGATTTTGTTTCTCTTTGCTTGGTATGTCAGCGGGTTAAGGCTGAGCATCAGTTTCCTTTTGGGTTGTTGCAACCGTTGAGAATACCGGAATGGAAGTAGGAAAGGATCGCCATGGATTTTGTGTCTAGGTTGCCTTTGACGCCGACCAAGAAGGATTCCATTTGGGTGATTGTTGATCGGCTTATGAAGTGTGCACATTTTGTGCCTGTGTGCGACGTGTATTTTGGATCGGTTGGCTGGGCTGTACTTCTCTAAGATCGTGCGTTTGCATAGGGTGCCTAAGTCCATAGTTGTGGATAGAGATCCGGGCTTCATGGCAAGGTTTTGGTTGTGTTTGCACTGTGCTCTGGGAACAAGATTGAATTTTAGCACTTCGTATCATCCTCAGTCGGAGCGCGTGATTCAGGTTCTCGAGGATATCTTAAGGTGCTTCATTATAGTGTTTTAGGGAACGTGGGAGAAGCAACTTCCATTGGTGGAGTTTGCTTATAATAACAGTTATCAGGCTAGCATACAGATGGCATCATTTGAGGCATAGGGATATAGAGTATGCTGTTGGTGACCGAGTGTTTTTAAAGGAGTCGCCTTGGAAGAAGGTGATGCGTTTTGGGTAGAAAGGGAAGCTTAGCCCGAGGTTTGTTGGACCATACAAGATTGTTGAGTGTATGGGTCATGTCGCTTGCCGTTTGAGGTTACCTCCTGAGTTGGAAAGGATTCATGATGTGTTTCATGTTTCGATGTTACAGAGGTATCGATCGGATCTCTCGCATGTTATGCCAGTGGAAGATATTGAGTTGAGACCCAACCTATCCTATTATGAGGAACCAGTAGAGGTTCTTGATACCAGCAGTAAGGTTTTGCATGGCAAAAGGGTTGAGCTTGTGAAGGTGTTGTGGAGGCACCGCGGTGTTGAGGAGGCCACGTAGGAACGCAAGTCAGAGATTCTGGAGCAGTTTCCGCATCTGTTTCCTCTAGGAAAATTTTGAGGACGAAATTTCTTAAGTGGGGGAGAGTTGTAACGCCCCGGTTTTGGGCCTAGCAGTTTTAAGGTTTATTAGACAGTCTGGTGGATCGGGTTAGAGATTCGAGTCAGATTCGGGACCGTATATTTTTTGGTAATATAAAAATGTGGAAAATAGTTAAAAATCATCTTTTAATATATAATGATTTTTGGTGGAATCAATTTTGGAAAATGTAATTTGGAAATGTGACATTTTGGCTAGTGACCAAAACGTAAATTTTGAAAACTATTTTTAGTGGTGACTAAAATGAAAAGGTCAAATTCTTAGAATCCTTAAGGAGCTATCTTACCAATATTTTTTGATGATTTATCCCTTCAATTAAACCATTTTAACATGTGTTTTAAAAGCTAATTGAAAAGGGTTTTGGATATTAAAGTTAGTTATTTCTTTTAAACCAATTTCACGTAACTTTTCTCTCCACTTCTTTTCAGCCAAACACATTTGCTTTCAACAAATTCCAGAGGTGAGAGATCTATATTCTTGATTTCTTGGTTTGTAATTGTTTCTTTATCATTGTTTTACGAAAATCTTATTGAAATCTTGTGTTTTCTAGCTTTAAACAAGTCAATTTAGGGAGAAATCACACAATAGGGGTAAGGTCTGTGATCTCCTCTATTGCATGGTTCTTTATTGATATTCCAAGCATTTAATCCTTGATTTATGGTTTATGATCTGATTTTATGTTTTTGTATTAATTTAATTGGGTAAAATTGATGAAATTATGAAAGATTCGAATTGAATCTGATTTTCAGCGTTATAAATTGTTTTTGAACATAATTTGGATGTTTAATAATGTTGATAAGTCAATTTTATCAATGGAATCCCCAAACTCTTGAATCTCTAATTGTTTAGGTTGCTAGATTTGTGTTTTTGAGGTATTATGGTGGTTGTGTGGTTGTTGAGGGTGTTAGGTGGATTTGATTATGTTTCTAGATGTTAATTGGTGATAAAAGTGGTGTTAGATTGTTAGGTTGTGGCTGGGTTGTGTTTGGAAAGGATTAGTTGAAGTTTTCGGTTGTTGTGGTTGGGTATTTGTGAGGTGAATGCAAGAATTCGTAAGGATCTGTTGTTGCATTATTGTAAATGCATGGAGATGCATTAATCCTCTATTGTTATGTGGTTTAAATAGGGAGGTTATTTTGGAAGCAAACGGTGTAGCATTGGAGGCTTTGGACGCTTGATTTCACGTCGACAAATCAAGGCTTCGCGTATCAGTGAGTGAGAACGTAGATTCCAGCATTGGAATATTTTAAAGATGGCTTGTGGGAGTTTAAACTTAGATTGATACACTGGTTTAAACTCGAAAGTAAGTAGAATTGGATTTTCTCTCTCAGTCGTGCTAGTGTTAAATGGTTTTATGCACTTGTTTTGATTTACATGTGGCCTATTGTTTAAGCATGATTTAAAGTATTTAATATACTGTTGTTAAGCATGAAATGCTAAAGGATGCATATGGTAAGTGATCCTTGTAAGTATATGGTTTATACTTGTGATTTAAAGCATGGTTGTTACTTTGGAAAAATGGTTTGGTTAATGCTTGTTAAAAACAGTGAGGTAAATGTTAAATGGTTAATTATTTTGGCAAGTGATGTGGTTTTAAAATTGTTATCGGATATAGTTGGCCGACCATAGGATTGAGTGCACTATAATAAGTTGCCTTGGATGTTGAAGGGTTTAGATCCATGTACCGAAGACTCTATCCAAGTACGCTAACAGTAGAGGGGTTAAACAGTACTATAGACTCTCGTTAGTGGATTAAGCGTCCAACCGATGATTGGGGTTTGTGTCCCCATGGATTGAAAGGTGTACCCGGTTGGTAATATACCGTGTCTAACCTCAATATTCACTTGGAAGCCAATATAATTGTTAATGTATCATTCATAGGTTTATGATGTATGATGTGATTTATACGTGTTTACTCTTTAAGCTTTGCATATGGTAGTTATGCATGGGCAGGCTTAAATTGAGGTTGAGCAATGGGACTTGTTGTTGGTTGTGATACATGTTGCATTTGGTCAATATGCTGGTTTTAAAATATTAAGTGCATGATTTTAAAGGGATGATAATGTTTTAAAGGTTGTTTGAAATAGGTTTCAATGAATTGTTGAGAGATGCTTTTAAATGTATTGATGGTGTTTTGCTTGTGAGTGCTCCTCACTAAGCCTTGTGTGCTTACGCTCTTACTGTTCATCAATGCAGAGAATTGAGTGCTTTGGAGGCAACAAGGAGCAAGGGATCCTAGCAAGACTTGTTTACCAAAGTATGTTTGAATTGGACTATAAGTAATAAGGGCAATGGGATACTCATTTTGTTTTGGGAGATGTTTTGATAAACTCCATGTTTGAGGAAGTTTGTATGGTTGCTCTAAAGTTGTAAATGGCCTTTGCGGTTTGGTTTTGGTGGTGGCTTGGAGTTTCATGCTTTACTTGAATGGTTTTTAGGTTGTATGCCTATAGACTTCCCTTTTGATGCTAATGCCATGATATAATGCTGGTATGGCGATGTTTGGATGTGGTTTGATGCTTAGAGTTGATGTGTGATCGTTAGGGGCATGATAATGTGGTTTGGAGACCCTGAAAGCATGTAAAACCAGTTAAAAATGACATTACAGGTACAGCCGTACCGAAATGCAAGGGACCGTATCGGTAAGACTGGGCATAAATAGGCTTGGCGTTTCGGTACAGGCATAGGTGTACCAGTATGGCTTATCAACACTGAAATTTACTTTTTGGGGTTAGACCCACGTACTGAAACACCATTAAACCCGTATCAGTACGGTTGTAAAGAGATTTTTAACCTGGCCATTATTTTCAGTTAAGCGTATCAGTATGGTGCTAGGTGTACCGAAACGAGGAGCGTTGGTTCTAAGCACTGTATCGATACGTAGGTAGCATATCGATACGGGTGTTCGTTAATTTGGTTAATGTCATGGAAATAAAGTTCTGTGTTCTTACGTTTTGGTCCTTGAATGCTACGGATGTAATTGAATGAGTTTGGTTGATTGTTTGGAGCTAATATTTGACATTTAAGCATGAAACCTGTCTAATTAAAGGTTGGTAGCCTAAAACTGGGTTAAGTCTGAGAAATTTTCAGAATTTGCAATTTGGTCCGTAATTCTAAGCTTTGAACAATTGGATGCCTTTTTGACGCCCGATTGAGCTGGGTTTTCCCAAGAGCTCTGTATGTACACATGGGTTAATTAATTTGCATTTAGATAAGATAAAAAAATGGGTTAGTTTTCAGGTTGATCTCTTTACGGTTTACTTCGATAAATCTAATGGAGCTCGCTCGGGTTGGTCTGGCGACTAGGCCGGGTCGAGGGGGTTACAATAAGCCTGGTGTCGTACACCGGCAACCGTATCAGTATGCCTTTCGCTACTGGAATCAAATATTTTTGAAAACATATATACGTACCGATACGCTTGAGGACTATTTTGGTACCCTTTGTAATTCAACCCCGTTGCAATATGGCAAGTGCCCGTACCGTTACACCAGTCGCTATTTCAGTTAAGATGCCTTGTGAAGTTTGCATTCTTTGCAATTTAGTCCCTGTTTCATAATTATGCAACTAAATGAGGTTGGATGGTTATTTTAAGTTGAGATTAAACCTGAATGGATGAAATATGATTAATTAAGGAATGGTAACTTTAATTTCATGAATGCCCTCTTAATTATTAAAAATCACATTTTAGTCCCTAAATTACGAATCTGTCCAATTGGATGTCAAATCGAGCCAGATTGTATTGTAACTTTCACCATAACCAGTATGATCAACCTAAGACTTAAATATGCATTTAGATAAGATAAAAGAAAAAATGGATCGTATTCTATGTAATTCTTCTAGATTTGTCTCGGCAAACCCTAATGTAGCTCGCTCGGTTCAGTCTTGCAACTAGGCCGGGTCAAGGATGTTATATTTGTTGGTATCAAAGACAGGTTATGATTGTTGGGAGGTGGATTATGGTTGTTTGGTTGATTGTTATTACATGAATATGTTGATTGATATGCACGGTGTTCGAAATTGTGGGACTATGTTCGATATATGATAAGTTTGGGGTTTAAACTTGGGGACACATTGCCTTATTACTACTAGTGTTAAATGATTTTGTTTTTAAACAAAAGTGACTTGCATTCTTGCTGCAAGCTGGCCTAATTATTTTGTTTTATTGCATTATCACTTTTAGACTCATATTTTTGTGTATGGGATCGAGATGAGAGACTAGAGCTCATATGGGAGTATGGTAGATGAACAAGTTCTTGAGTTGCCTCATCCTCCACCTATGCCCCCTGCGGTGTTAGAGTTGAAGGTGGTGCACCTCAAATACCATAAGGACCGACCTATTTTCGGTGATATGACATCGTTAATCCAAGCAATAACAAGAGCTTTCCAAGCGGCCATAGCTAGAGTGAAAGTACGTGCACCGACGCCCACAACTGTTTATACCAGATTATCTTTGGAGCGTCTACATAGTTTGGGTGGCACTGAGTTCAGAGGATTGGCTCTTGAAGTAGCTAGGGAGTGGTTTGCTAGCACAGAGAGGATCCTTGGCCAGATGGAGTGTACAGATATTCGCAAGTTGGGTTGTATAGTGTCATGGCTTTAGGGTGATGCTTACAGTTGGTGGACAACTACTATTACGGGCTTGGCACCTATTGATGTGACATGGGAATTCTTTTGTGCTACCTTCTGAAATAAGTATTTGGGGTCTCAATATCAAGATGAGAAAAAGATGAAGTTTATGGCTTTGGAACAAGGGAACATGTTTGTTTCTGAGTATGAGATCTAGTTTGTCCGGTTGAGCCAATATGCTCCTAAATTGGTTCCTGATGAGCGACAATGATGTGACCAATTCCGTTATGGTTTGGTCAAGGAGGTAAAGACATACATGCTGGCTACAAATTATACAGAGTTTGATGTCCTAGTTTCCCGAATTAAGGACATAGAACATAATTTAGGGTTGTCTGCTCATTTTGGGAGTTCTGATGCAGGGAAAAGAAGTGCTGAATCAGATGTTGGTAGAGATCGATATAAGAGGCATAGAGATAGGAGATACTGTCCAGATCAGATACGTGGAAAGAATAGTGACAGACGTGGACACCAAGGTCAAAATACCTATGTTGGAGTACCCGAGTGTAGGCGATATGGTAGGCGGTATTCGAGGGAGTGCTGGGGTGCTCTAGGCACTTGTTGGAGCTGTGGATCGCGGGATCATATCAGGCGATATTGTCCGCAGTTAACCAGGGAAGGTCAGGCTCCTACACCTGTTGTTGTGACACAGAGAGGCCTTGGGCGTGATCATGGACATTTTCAGCATAGAGAGGATGGTCAGACAATGATTGCTCATACCATAGCAGCTCAGCCTGAGGATGGTGCACCGACAAGGGTTTTCAGGCACCGTGTAGGATAGAATGATACCGATGTGATTGTAGGTACATTTACTTTGTAGTCCATATTATTGCTTTCATTGATTGATTCTGATTCTAAACATTCATACATCCTGCGCGAAAATGCTTGTTTGCTTGATATGCATGTAGAGGTGTTAGATGTTGGTATGAGGGTAACAAGTTCCTTTGGTGAGATGATATTTGCTAGGAGGTTGTTTTGGAGATGTCCATTGATGGTTCATGGTCATGTGTTTGAAGTGAATTTGATGGAGTTGCTGTTTCACGATTTTGATGTGATTTTAAGGATAGATTGGTTATCTGAACATAGGGTTGTATTTGATTTTGAGACCAAGCGAGTTTCACTAAAAGTAGCTGAGGATTACGAAGTGGTGGTTGTGGGAGAGAATGTCAAATTTTTTTCCAATGTTGTTTCGTCTTTGGAAGCACGAAAGATGTTAGAATCTAGGGGTCAAGCATACTTAGCTTATGTTATGAACCCTAATATGAAGGAAGTGTGTGCCTAGGATATTTACACAGTTTGCGATTTTTTAGGAGTTTTTCCAGAAGAGTTGCCTAGTTTGCCGTCGGATAGAGAGGTGGAATTTTGTATTGAGACGTACGCATATACAGCTCTGGTGTTGATTGCACCTTATCGCATAGCACTGAAAGAGTTGAAGAAGTTAAAGACGCAGCTACAAGAGTTGTTGGATCATGGTTTTATTCTGCCAAGTATGTCACCGTAGGGAGCACCGGTGTTGTTTGTGAAAATGAAAGATGGCACGATAAGAATGTGCATTGATTATCAGCTACTGAACAAGTTGATGATCAAGAACAAGTATCCTTTGTCAATGATTGATGATTTGTTTGATCATTTTTTGGGTGCTGCAGTGTTTTTTAAGATTGATCTAAGGTCTGGGTTTTATCAGTTGAAGGTGAGGGATAAAGACATGCCGAAGATAGCTTTTCACAAGCGTTATAGGCATTATGAATTCTTGGTGATGCCGTTTGGTTTGAAAAATGCACCGGCAGCATTCATGCGTATGATGAATTGGGTGTTCCATGAATTCTTGGATCAATTTGTGGTAGTGTTCATCGATGACATTCTTGTGTACTCTCGTACCAAGAAAGATCACGATCGACATCTACGTGTTGTGTTGCAAGTTTTGTTGCACAATAAGCTTTATGCTAAGCTGAGTAAATGTTAGTTTTGGATCAAGGAAGTGGTTTTCCTTGGTCATGTTGTTTCAGCTGAGGGTATTCGTGTGGATCCGCAAAAAATTGAAGCCGTGGTGAGTTGGAAGCAACAAAAGTTGGTGTTAGAGGTTTGTAGTTTCCTGGGGTTGGCAGGATATTACCGACGCTTTGTGGGTGGTTTCTCAAGGATTGTTGCTCCTTTGACGAAGTTGTTGCAAAAGGATGTGAGTTTTGAATGGACAGACGATAGCAACAAGCCTTTGATAAGTTGAAGGAAGCTTTAACACAAGCTCCAATCTTGATTCAACCTGAGTCAGGGAAGGAGTTTGTTGTGTATAGCGATGCATCTTACGTGGGTTTGGGATGTGTGTTGATGCAAGGAGGAAGGGTTGTAGCTTATGCATCTAGGAAGTTAAAGGTGCACTAGTGCAACTATCCTACGCATGATTTTGAATTTGCTTCAGTGGTGTTTACGTTGAAGATCTGGCAGCATTATCTTTATGGTGAGATATGTACTGTGTATACGGATCACAAGAGTTTGAAATACTTGATGCCACAAAAGGAGTTAAATTTTAGGCAACGAAGATGGTTGGGATTGTTGAAGCATTATGATTTGACAATCGAGTATCATCCGGGGAAAGCTAATGATGTGGCTGATGCTTTAAGTTGAAAGGTTGCGGTTGAGTTGAAGGCGTTGCTTGCTAGGTTGAATGTAACACGTGATGGTGGTTTGTTGGCTGAGTTGCAAGTAAAATCATCGTTGTTGCAATTAATCAAGGAGAAGCAACCGTATGATGACTCCTTGGTATCGCATGTTAAGGATATAAAGGATGGAAATCAAGCAAATTTTTATTTTAGTGAGGAAGGTGTTTTGTGTTATATAGATCGCGTGGTGGTGCCGAAAGATGAAGAGTTGACGCACACTATCTTAGCTGAAGCACAATTGAGTCCTTTTGCCATACATCCGGGGAGTACGAAGATGTATTAGGACCTAAAGAAAGAGTATTTATGGGTTGGTTTGAAGAAGTATGTTGCGGATTTTGTTGCTTGATGTATGATATGTCAGCGCCTTATGGATATGCAAATACTCCTAAAACCTCGCTATAAAATACGGATCTCTATCCAATACAATAGACTTTCAGCGCGTTGAGAATTCCAGAATGGAAATGAGAGAGAATTACCATGGATTTCGTGTTCAGTTTGCCTTTGATGCCATCATAGAATAATTTAGTATGGGTGGTTGTGGATAGGTTTACGAAGTGTGCACATTTTTTGGCTGTGCATACGACATATACTTTGGACAAGTTGGCAGAGTTGTATATTGCTGAGATTGTGAGGTTGCATGGTGTGCCAAAGTCTATTGTATCGGATAGAGATCCGCAATTTACAGCGAGGTTTTAGTTGTATTTGCATAGGGCATTAGGTACTTCTTATCATCCTCAAATGGATGGTAAGTCTGAACGCGTTATCCAAGTGTTGGAGGATATGTTGCGGTGTTGCATCATTTATTTCCAAGGGTCTTGGGAGAAGTAGTTACAGTAGGTAGAGTTTGCCTATAAGAATAGTTATCAGGCTAGTATCCAGATGGCACTGTTACGAGGCTTTGTATGGTAGGAGGTGTCACACGCCACTTTGTTGGGTGGAGGCAGGAGAAAAGTGTGTTTCTTTACTGGATGTGTTAAAGGGTACTAATGAGAAAGTAAAGCTGATAAGTGATCAATGAATGCGGCTTCAGATCGGTAAAAGTTATATGCTGACTTGAAGCGAAGGGAGATTGAGTATGCGGTTGGTGATCGTGTATTCCTGAAGGTTTCACCTTGGAAGAAGATGATGAGGTTTGGGGAAGGGCAAGTTAAGTCCTAGATTTATGAACCTTATGAGCTATTAGAGCGTGTAGGTCCGGATGCATATAGGTTGCGATTGCCTAAAGAATTGGAGAAGATACATAATGTTTTCCATGTATCGATGCTTCAAAGAATAGATCGGATCCTTCGCATGTGATGCCTATTGAGGAGATTGAGTTGAATTCGAATTTGACCTATGATAAGGAGTCGGTGAGAATTCTGGATTCAAGCATCAAGGTACTTCATGGAAAGACCATAGAGTTGGTGAAGGTGTTGTGGCGACATCGTGGCGTTGAGGAAGCCACCTAAGAGAGCAAGGAGGACTTGTTGAAGCAATTTCCTCACCTTTTTCCGCTAGGTAAATTTTGAGGATGAAATTTCTTAAAAGGGGGAGAGTTGTAACGCCCTAAAATTGGGCCTAGATGTTAATTGGATCGAGTACACGATTTGGGAGAACCAAATTATGCAATTCGAGTTAGTTTCGAGAGTTAAATCTTATAAAATCATTTTTGGTTAAAATAAAATATAGAAAAAATACTAGAAAATACTTAATTAATATTTTAAGTATTTTGGTAAATTCAATTTGAAGTAATTGAATCTGATTTTGGGAGATTTTGGTCTATAGACGAAAATAAAATGTTTTCAAAATTGTTTTTGGTGTCTAAATAGTAAAAGGGTCAAAACTTAGAATCTTTAAGGAGCTATTTGACCAAACTTTTCCATCAAATTTTTCCCTTAATTTAGGCTATTTTTAAAGTGTTTTAATATTAAAATAAAATAGATTTAATAAAAATATTTTAGTTTTACAAAATCACTTTCTTATGTAACTAACTTTGATATCACTTTTCTCTCAACTTTCTTAGCAGCCAAACTATCAAAATCTTTCCAAAATTCTCGGGAATCAATTCGTATTGATTTCCTTTTTGTTTCCTAATTGATTTCTTTAATTCCTATCGCAAAATCTACTTGGATTTCAACCAATCTTTGCCAATTGAGGGAAAAATCAGCAATTGGAGGTGATTTTTGTTTCTCTCCTCTTTAAAGGTTCTTTATTGAAATTCCTAAATTCTTGATCCTTTACAGCTGATTTATGTTATGGAATTATGATTTAAACATGGATTTGGTAATTAAATTGAGTTTTACGTGGAAATTAATAAATGCTAATTTGAATTTGTTTTGTGTTAAATTGGATTGGTTTAGATCTCTATTAAGATGTGTTTTGATGATTGAAAGAAGTGAATAATTAAAGTAAACCTCAAACTATGTGAATTGCTAGTTTTCTAGGTTGTATATAGTTAGATTTTGGTGTGATCTTGGTGTTGTAGTGGTGCTGGAGGTATAAGGACGTAATCAAGATGTTTTTGGATGTAAATTGATATTATTATGAGGGTAGAATCAATAGTTTTTTATTGGGCTTTTTTTAGATGAGGTTTGATTATATTTTTGGTTGTTTTAGAAGGGTGTTTGATTATGCCATGCTAAGTATGACCATCCACCATGTTTGGTTTTGAGGGGTTGGGGAAACATTATGCGTGCTTGGGTAGAAACTATGCCTATAAAGGTTTACTTTGATTATGCCATGCTAAGTATGACCATCCACCATGTTGATATGATTGAGGAATTGATGTTTATGAAGTTGTATGATGTTTAGATACTGTTTGGAGTTGGTTTGATTGAGCCAAAGTGTCATATGTTGGACCAAGAGGTCATTACAAGTCTGTCAGTACCGGTACGGGTCCTCAGGGATCGTTACGCGGGGACCTGTCTCAACTCAATTTAAGCAAAATTGCCTAGGCATACTGATACGCCTGGTAACCATATCAGTACGCGTAGCTGGAAATAAGCCTAGTGTCGGTACAAGGCCAACCGTATCGGTACTCCCATTAACTACTATAATCCAATATTTTTGAAAACAAATACCCGTACCTATACGCTTGAGGACCATATCAGTACGCCTTTGTAATTCAAACCCTTTGTCATTTGGCAAGAGCCTGTATCGGTACACCAGTCGTTATTTCAGTTAAGATGCCTTCTGAAGTTTGTATTCTTTGCAATTTAGTCCCTATTTCATAATTATGCAATTAAATGAGTTTGGATGGTTATTTTAAGTTGAGATTTATCCTGAATGGATGAAATATGATTAATTAAGGATTGGTAACTTTAATTTCATGAATGCCCTCTTAATTGTTAAAAATTACATTTTAGTCCCTAAATTGTGAATCCATCCAATTGGATGTCAAATCGATGCCCTATGGTGTTGTAACTTTCACCATAGCCACTATGATCACCCTAGGACTTAAATTTGCATTTAGATAAGATAAAAGAAAAAATAGACCATACTATATGTAAATCTTCTAGGTTTGTCTCGACAAACCCTAATCTAGCTCGCTCAATTCGATCTTGCGACTAGACTTGGTTAAAGGGGTTACAGTTTTAGGTTTAATAACATTGTTTCATTGGATGAACTTAGAAGAGGAAATGGTACGGTGTTTTTAATGCCCCGAATTTGGGCCTAGATGTTAGCTAGATCGATTAGATGGTTTAAGGGAACCAGATTAGGTGATTCGAGCTAGTTTAGAGAATTAATTAATAATAAATAGTCTTTGTTAAAATAAAATATGAAAAAATACTAGAAAATGTTTAATTAATACTGTAAGGGTTTTGGGAAACTCAATTTGAAGAAATAAAAGCAGATTTTGGGATATTTTGGCCTGGTGACTAAAATGTAAAGTTTCAAAATTATTTTGGTGACTAAATCGTAAAAGGGTCAAAACCTAGAATCCTTAAGTATCTAATTTACCAAATTTTTTAATCAGAATTTTCCTTAATTTACGCTATTTTTAAAAGGTTTTTAAAAGGTTATTATATAATAACAAAATAGATTTGATTAAAAAGATCTTTAATAGCCAATTCATTTTCTTACGTAACTGCTTTTGCTCTCAACTTTTCTCTCATCTTTCTCAACAGCTAAACTATCAATTTTACTCTAAAATGCTCAGGAGTCATTACTTTTTGATTTCCTAATTGATTCCTACACCAAATCCTAGTTGTTTTCTTGAAGATTTCACACAAATCTTGACAATTAAGGGAGAAGTTAGCAATTAGAGGTGATTTTATTTCTCTCCTCTAATTAAAGGTTCTTTACTAAAATTCCCAGGTTCTTGATCCTTTACAACTAATTTTTGTTATGTGTATATGAATAAAACATGATTAAAAGGTTTTAATTGAGTTTTATTAAGAAATTTGGTAGATCCTGATAATAGATATGAGTTGTGTTGATTCTAATTGATTTAGATCACATTTGAGACATGTTTTAATGTTACAAGAAGAGATTAATAAAAGGAATCCCCAAACGAAGTGAATTGCTAATTTTCTAGTTTGTAAATAGTTAGATTTTGAGGTGATCTTGGTGTTGAAAGGTTGCTAGAGATATAAAGTTGATATATTGTTGTTTTTGGATGTTAATTGATGATGTTAAGATGTTAAAATTAGTAGGTTATGGTTGGGCTTTGTTTAGGTGGCGATTGGTGATGTTTTCAGTTGTTTTAAGGAAGCGTTTGATGGTTTTTAGTGTGGCGAAGTTGAGAATAGATGTTACTGGAATTAGAAATGCATTAATCCTCTATTATTGTGGGTAAAATATGGGAGATAGATCCTAGGCTCTAGAGGCTTCGGAAGCTTGATTTTGCATCGGCAAGAGGAATGTTGTGTTGTCGGTGAGTGGAAACATGGTTTACAACTTTTAAGAGGTTTGAAAGTGATTTTGGGAATTTAGATTAAGCTTGAAATGCTTGTCTAAGCTCGAAAGTAAGTATTAGAAGATCTTGATCTCAATTTCGGTTTGGCAAAGTTGATTTTCTCATGCCTATGTTTATGTCTTGATACCTACTATTTTATGCATGATCTGGAAACGGATTATGATGCAAATAATCATATATTGTTGACATTTGAGTATGGCAACTGATTTGTGAAAAGGATTACAATGATATGTAAATGCATGTTTTGTTACATTAGAAATTGGTTTGAATGATGCATATGAAAAATAGTGTGGTATCATGTTTAAACTGGATATATTGGCTAAAAGACAATGAAATAAATGTTATTGGATATAGTTGGCATGCCATAGGGTTTAAAGTACACTATAATAAGTTGTCTCATGTTTGTCGAGCGGTTAATTGTGTCGTTTTTTTCACCATGGGAACCGCAATGGTCGAGGGGTTAATTGTGTCGTATTCTCCTACTGGTGGATTACGTATCACAATGGTCGAGGGGTTAATTGTGCCATTTGCTCCCATTGTAGATGTTATACATTATAACCGTTGAGGTGTTAAATATGTCGTTTGCTCCGATTATGGATGTATGTGAAGTGATCGAAGGAACCACTTGTGAAATCCGTGTATTTGACGTGTTTTGTTAAAGAAAATGTTCTACTTTGGGTCACTTGAATGCCAATATATGAATTATTGTATCATGTTCGATAAATGTGTTTTGTATAATGAGACTTATACATGTTTTGCTCTTTAAGCTTTTCTATTGGTTGAATACGCATGTGAAGGCTTAAATTGAGGTTTTTGCACATGGGATTATGCATGAGATACGTGATACGTGTTTTGCATATGGTTTAATATGCATGCTTTACAAAGGTAAAAAGGCATGAGATGTTTAAGCATGATGTTGAAAATGAAGTTTGACTCAAATGGATTTAAATGCATTAATGAGTGTTTTTAGAGCGACCCTCACTAGGCATTATTTGCTTACGCTCTCCTTTCTCATCAATGCAGGAAAGTAAGCTTTCCGGGCAGCGAGCAAGTGAGGAGGAATCCAATTCAAGTATGGTTTTGATAAGCGAACTTGTAGTAATAAAAGGGCAATGTGACCAAGTTGTAATTGGGAGGGATATGTGCTTGCTCCCTACTTTAGACAAGTTTCTTTTGATGTTTTGGACTTGTATATGCTATTGACTTGCTTTGAGGAGATGGGACATGGTTTGCATGCTTGGGTAGAGATCATGCCTATAGGATCTTTGTTTGACTTTTCTACAATGTGAATGATCCTCTACCATGTCTTGCTTGATTGAGGAAATTTGCTAGAATTATTATAAGATGTTTGTAGGATGTTTGAAGTGTGTTAGATTGAGCCAAAGTGTCATATATTCGACCAAGAGGTCATTATAGACTTGTATATGACATTGATTTGCATGATTGGGTAGAGATCATGCTTATCGGTATGCCTGGTGTAACCCCCAAAACATAGTCTAGCCAAAACTGAGCTAAGAGGACTACATTAGGTTTGCCGAAGCAAACCCGAACAAATAACCTAAACCTGATCTATTTTTTTCTTTTTATCTTGTCTAAATGCATCAATTTAAATCCTAAGGTGAACATGCATCAGTGAAAATGTTACATTGAAAATAGATTGCAAAATAGGGTTCAATTGCTCGAATAGGTACTTTGGGGACCAAAATGTAATTTCCTTAAATTATAGACTTAATTTAAAAATCCAATTTACCAATCCTTCATTAATCTGATTAAATGCTCACAAGTTAAATTCTAGCTCAAAACAATAATCCAAGCCCAATTAATTGTATACATAACATCCAGGGACCAAATTACACAATTCTAAACTTTGACAGGATAAATACAAAGAAACAACAATATGTACTGATACGGGCAAGCCCGTATCGATTCTGCTCAACAGTCTTAATCATCACGTGTACCAATACACTAGACACCGTACTGATACGGTGCGTAAAGCAACTTGTATCGGTACAACGTAGTCCTCGTACCGATCCTCTTTTTTTCCTTCAAAACCACAAATTCTAGTGACCATAATGCGTACTGATACGGTACCTCGCGTATCGGTATGACACTATAAAGTGAAGGGGGTCGTACCGACACTCAAACCTGTGTACCAATTTTTATGTACAATTTTAAAGTGGTGTACCGATAATATGCTAATCGTACCGATACCTGCATTTTTTCCTCAAAACGGATCTATTTTTGACCCAGCATGTCAATCCCTGGGTACTTGTACCAGTACGCGAAGGCCTGTAATGACCTCTAGGTCTAACATATGACACTTTGGCTCACTCTAAACACATCCAATGCTTGCCTAAACATCATATGTAATGCCCTGATTTTGGGTCTAGTTGTTTTGGGGTTCATTTAGGGGTCTGATGGGCCGGTATTAGGGATTCGAGTTAGTTTCAGGATTAAATCAGATTAAATATTTTTGAAGGTGAAAAAATATAGAAAAATGTTCTAAAATCATTATTTTAATATATTAATGATTGTGGTGAAATCAATTTTCTAAAATGAGTTTTGGAAATCGAACATTTTGGACTAGTGACCAAAATGTAAATTTTGAAAACTATATTTAGTAACTGTTTTGAAAAGAGTCAAAACTTTGAATCTTTAATGAGCTAATTGCCCAAAAGTCTAATCTTAGACTTTATCCCTTAGTTGGATATTTTAAAGTGTTTTGGAAATTATAAATAGGTTGGGGAAATTAATTTGATAATTAAATCTTTAAAACAAAAATCACGTAACTAACTTTCTCTCAAAATATTTTCTCTCAAAATCTCTCCAGACAAACACCACTTTCTTCTTCTAAATCGTAAGGTAAATCATGTTTTCTTTAATCCTTTGATTTCAAATGATTTATTGTTGATTGTTTACTAAAACCTTATTGTTTTAATTTTGTTTTCTCATGTAAATCATCCAATTAAGGGAGAAAGCATCCATTAGAGGTAATGTTTGTCCTTTTCCTCTAATTAAAGGTTCTTTACTGAAATACCCAAGTTATTGACTCTTTACAATTATTTTTAATGTGTTTTGGTAGTTTAATTAAGGAATATTGGTTTAATTGTGCTTGTTTGAGGAAATTGTTATATTTTTGAATTCGATCTATTTTGTTGGGTTCATGATCAGATTAGAACATGATTTTTAGTGTTTAATAATGTTGAAGGCTTAGTTTTATCAATATATTCCCGAAACTAGTTGAATCTCTAATGATAGAGGTTGATAGTTAAGGGTTTTGTGAGGTTAATGGAGTTTAATCATTGCTGGAAGTAAAAGGATGTTGTAAAAGGGTTTTTAGATGTTAATTGCTCAGGTTGATGTGTTGAATCGTTGTTTTGTGGCTGGGTTAAGATTGGAAGGTGTTTGGGGTTAATTTCAATAAGTTTCGAATGGTTTTGAGTAGGCAACTTGTGAGTTGCGAGTAATTCATTTGAGGCAGTGGTTTGTATGCATATTTCCTCTGGTTTTGTGTGGCCAAAATAGGGGATAATCAAGGCGAAGTAGCTTGAGGCGGATCGTTGCTTGCCGGGAGCTCCATTTGCATTGGCGAGCAAGGCGAGGTGTAATCGATGAATGGAAATGGGTTAAAAGTTTTTCAAAGGGTTGAAAGTGTTTTTGGGAGTTTAGGTTAATCTTGAAACCATTACCAAAGCTCGGAAGTAAGTTTTCCTCTTTTGCTCTTTAGTATCGGTTCGGATATGAGCATGTGTAATTCATGTTTTGGCTTTAAACATTGTTTGATTTAATTACTGTAAATTTATGGTTTTGAATACATATATAGTGGTTTTAAAGTATATGAAATGCTAGTGAGCATTGGTTTTCATTCTAGTCGAGAATGTGGTTTTGCTTTGGCAATGTGGCTTGCATATGTGGTAATTTTGTTTAATGCATTGTAAAACAATGAGTAAACAATTTCGTAAATGATATATTGGCTTTGTGACATGATGAGAAATCATTCAGATATAGTTGGTATGCCATAGGATGAAGTGCACTATAATATGTTAAAAATCGATCATGGTTAAAGGTCATTGAGGTATAGCGGTCGGCTACTCGAACTATAATGTTGTCACTTGGGCTGAGCGGTCGGTTCCCCTTGTTGATGTTGATCTTGCGGTCAGCAAGGTTGTCATATCATGCGGTCAACATGGTATGGGTTTGTGGCGGTTGGTCATCATGAGAGATTCGTGTATTCGATATGTACGATTAGCGGTCGGCTAGTCAAGGATAGCTGTTGGCTATCCGAGGATAGAGGTCGTCTATCTGAGGTCACTATAAATGCCAATATATGAAAGTTTATGTGTTGAACCTACGATTAATGCCTTGGGATTTAAGCATGTGATTTGTAAATGTTTTTTCATAAGGTTGTTATGCATGTTTTGTTTTAGAATCAATGAAAATGCTTTGGTCGCAAGCATGGTTTGAAATCAAGTGCTTAGTTTCAAAGGGGTATATATGCATCATTGTTTTATGAGCATTCTCACTAAGCATGTGTTCTTACGCTCTCTTTTTCCTAATGATGCAGAGCATTGAAGTGTTGAGCAGCAAAGGCAGGGTTTAAAGTGATCCAAGAACACAAACTACTTTTGAGTATGAACTCGATTTAAGTTTCCAATTAATAAGGCAATGTGTTCGCCATGTTTTTAGGACTTGCAACTCTATTTTCCCCTGATTTTTTTAGCATGATTAGTGCTGTGTTTTGGAGTTAGATTGATGTTGATAAGTATGTTGTTATTTCTTGCTTATGGTTGATGCTAGGTGGTTGCTTAGGTATGCATCTAGATAGCCTTGGTTGAATGCCATGTCTTGATGATTCTAGCATGTTGATTTTGATGCAATGGATTTGTGAGTAAGTGACGCATGCTGGAAAAATGTTCAATTGAGTGTTTTGGTATGTTTGGCAAAGTGGTGTAGGGAGCATGCCTATAGGTTGCTCTTTTGGAAGTATATATGTTGTTGAGGATGCTAAATCTTAGTGCAAGTGTTGGTTATGATTGGATGGTTGATTGTCTGCATGATGTGGATTGCTAGGCTCTAATTGCATCTAGTTTCATTTGAAAAACTAGCTAAAAGTGACATTTCGGGTCCAGGCGTATCGAAATGTGTCCTATCGTACCAGTACGGCTATGCCATTTCAGGCTTAGCATTTCGATACACGAGGGGGGGGGTTGTTTCGATACGGGTAAGAGCAAATTGGCTTAGCGTTTCGATACGCGGGGCCGTATCAGTACGATTTTGAGCTACTAGAATATGAGTTTTGAAAATTGGCCAAGGCATACCGAAACACCTGTATGCGTACTGATACGGGCTGCAGTTAATTCAGTTATTAAGATGTTTCGTAATTTATATTTCTTTCATTTTGGTCCTCGGTTGTTGTGAATGCAATTGCTTCAGTTTAGATAGTCGGATTGAGTCGAGAATTGACCTGTAGGCATGTAATCTGACTAATTAAGGTTTGGTAACCCTAAATTCAATAATGGTCCTTTAATTTACCAATTTTACGTTTTAGTCCCTAAAATATATCGTGTGCGATTGGTTGTCTTTTTGTGGTCCGTTTCCTTGTAACTTCATCTGATGCAAGCATGATCACTTAGGATTAATAATATGCATCTAGATAAGATAAAAGGAAAAATTGAACCTATTTTTGTAATCTTTCTCTAGTTTGCTTTGGTAAACCTAATGTGGCTCTCTCGCTTCGATCGGGCGTCTTGGCCGGGTTGAGAGTTACATTTTTGGTATCATAGCCAAGTTACGAAAGGATAGGATATTTTTGTTTGATTGTTTGCTAGTGTTTGATATGCACATCGATTGTGTATATGTGCAGTGATTGCTTTATAGCATATTGGGGTGAGAATTGAGAGCACATTGCCTATTACCGAGGTTTTAAAATGTTTTATAAGGTTGTCTTAAATCCTTTGCTGAATGCTAGCTTGACTTTGATGTGTTTTGATGCTTTGTTAGCATGGCTCGACATGAGACTCGTTCAATGGTGGGTAATGCCGGAACTGGCAGAATAATGTTGAGGAGGGGATCCTCGTATTATTTTACCTCATCCTCCTCCGTTGATTCCTCTTGTTGATGTTGGGGTAGGTAAAGTACCTCAGGCTCTGTAAGGTCTATTTTTTGTTGATTTGGCTCTGTTGATCCAAACGATGACGGGAGCTTTTTAAGCAGCGATAGCTGGAGTGCAAGTGCAATCACCGACACATGCTATGGTGGTTAATCAAGGTTTACCTTTGGAGCATCTTCATAGTCTGGGAGGTGAGGAATTTAGGGGTCTGAGTCCTAAAGTAGTCGAGGGATGACTGGAAAAGACAATCCGTATCCTGAATTAGATGGGTTGCAACAATGAACGCAAGTTGGGTTACACTATGTCCTTGTTGCAAGGTGATGCTTATCACTGGTGGGTGACCACGATTACGGGTGTCCTAGAGGCGGATGTGACTTGGGCGTTCTTCTTGAGGGCTTTCAAGAGAAAGTATCTTGGTTCTCAGTACCTGGACGCGAAGAAGCACGAGTTTATGTCGCTATCGTAGGGTGACATCTCAGTTGCTGAGTATGAGGTGAAGTTTGTTTGCCTAAGTCAGTATGCCCTAGAATTGGTTCCAGATGAGGAACAAAGATGTGATTGGCTTCACTATGGTCTGGTGAAGGACATCAAGACATATCTGTTGGCTACAAATTACACGGATTTTGATGTGTTGGTCAATCATGCCAAGGATACCAAGCAGTCCCTGGGAGTAACAAGACAAGTTTCGGGCATGGGCTCGAATAAGAGAGTGGCTGATTTTGGACAAGTTGGCGAACTTGTATGTTGCTGAGATTTTGCGGTTGTACAGGGTACCTAAGTCCATTGTTTTAGATAGAGATTCGAGGTTTACAGCAAGGTTTTGGGAATGTTTGCATCAGGCTTTGGGTACTTCGTTAAGTTTCAGCACCGCATATCATCCTCAGTCGGATGGTCAGTCTGAGCGTGTTATCCAAGTTTTGGAGGATATGTTGAGGTGTTGCATCATTGAGTTCCAAGGAACCTGTGAGAAGCATTTACCTTTGGTTGAGTTTGCGTATAACAACAGATATCAAGTGAGCATACAAATGGCACCGTATGAGGTTTTATATGGCCAAAAGTGTCGTATGCCTTTGTGTTGGGCTGAGGTTGGGGAAAAGCTTGTTTCCTTACCCGATGTGTTGAAAGACAAGGAGGAAAAGGTAAAGCTTGTATGTGATCGCTTGAAAGCGGCTGCGGATTGGCAGAGATCTTATGCGAATTTGAAGCGTAGGGAGATGAAATATGCGGTAGGTGATCGTGTATTCTTGAAGGTGTCACTATGGAAAAAAGGGATGCGATTCATACGTAAGGGTAAGCTTAGTCCAAGGATTATTGGACCATATGAGGTTGTAGAGCATATTGGTCCTGTGGCTTACCGGTTGAGGTTGCTTCCCGATCTAGAGAAAATTCATGATGTGTTCCATGTATCTATGTTGCGGAGGTATCGGTTGAAACCCTCGCATGTTATGTTGGCGAAGCATATTGAGTTGAGGCCGGATTTATCATACGATGAGGAACTGGTGGAAATTCTTGATTCCAGCAACAAGGATCTTTGTGGCAAGACGATTGAGCTTGTTAAGGTTTTGTGGTGGCACTGTGGTGACGAGGAAGCCACTTGGGAAAGCAAGGCGGACATGTTGGAGCAATTTCCGCATTTGTTTCCTCCAGGTAAATTTCGGGGCCAAAATTTCTTAAGTGGGGGAGAGTTGTAACGCCCGAGTTTTGGGTATAGCTATTTTGGGGTTCATTTAAGGGTCCGATGGGCAGTATTAGGGATTCGAGTCAGTTTCGAGATTAAATTAGATTAAATATTTTTAAGGTGAAAAAATATAGAAAATGTTCTAAAACCATTATTTAATATATTAAGGGAGAAAGCATCCATTACAGGTAATGTTCGTCCTTCTCCTCTAATGAAAGGTTCTTTACTAAAATTCCCAAGTTATTGACTCTTTACAATTGTTTTCTAATGTTTTTTGGTAGTTTAATTCAGGAAATTGGTTTAATTGTGTTTGTTTGAGAAAATTGTTATATTTTCGAATTTGATCTATTTTGTTGGGTTCATGATCAGATTAGATCATGATTTTAGTGTTTAATAAAGTTGAAGGCTTGGTTTTATCAATATAATCCCGAAACTAGTTGAATCTCGAATGTTAAAGGTTGATAATTAAGGGTTTTGTGATGTTAATGGATTTTAATCATTTCTGGAAGTAAAAGGATGTTGTAAAAGGGTTTTTAGATGTTAATTGCTGAGGTCGATGTGTTAAATCGTTGTTTTGTGGCTGGGTTAAGATTGGAAGGTGTTTGGGGTTAAGTTTCGGATGGTTTTTGAGTGGGCAACTTGCGAGTTGCGGGTAATTGATTTGAGGTAGTGCTTTGGATGCATTTTGATGCATGTTTCCTCTGGTTTTGTGTGGCTAAAACAAGGGATAATCAAGTCGAAGTAGCTTGAGGTGGATCGTTGCTTGTCGGGAGCTCAATTTGCATTGTCGAGCAAGGTGAGGTGTAATCGATGAGTGGAAATGGTTTTAAAAGTCTTTCAAAGGGTTGAAAGTGTTTTTGGGAGTTTAGGTTATGCTTGAAACCCTTACCTAAGCTCGAAAGTAAGTTTCCCTCTTTTGCTCTTTAATATCGATTCGGATATGAGCATGTGTAATTCATGTTTTGGCTTTAAACATGGTTTGATTTATTTACTCTAAATGCATGGTTTTGAATACATGTACAGTGGTTTTAAAGTATATGAAATGCTAGTGAGCATTGGTTTTCATTTTGGTCGAGAATGTGGTATTGCTTTGGCAATGTGGCTTGCATATATGGTAATTTTGTTGAATGCATTGTAAAACAGTGAGCAAACGGTTTTGTAAATGATATATTGGCTTTGTGACATGATGAGAAAACAATCTGATATAGTTGACATGCCATAGGATGAACAACACTATAATATGTTAAAAATCGATCATGGTTAAAGGTCCTTGAGGTATGGCGGTCGGCTACTTAGACTATAATGTTGTCATTTGGGTTGAGTGGTCGATTCCCCTTGTTGATGTTGATCTTGTGGTTGGCAAGGTTGTCATATCATGTGGTCGGCATGGTATGGGCTTGATGGCAGACGGTCATCACGAGAGATCCGTGTATCTGATATGTATGGTTAGCGGTCGGTTAACCAATGATTAGCAGTTGGCTAATCAAGGAGAGCGGTTGGCTATCTGAGGATAGAGGTCATCTATCTAGGGTCACTATAAATGCCAATATATGAAAGTTCACGTGTTGAACCTATGATTAACGCTTTGGGATTTAAGCATGTGATTTGTTAATGTTTTTGCATAATTTTGTTATGCATGTTTTGTTTTGGAATCAATGAAAATGCTTTTGTCGCAAGCATGGTTTGAAATCAAGTGTTTAGTTTTCAAATGCATCATTGTTTTATGAGCATTATCACTAAGCATGTGTGCTTACTCTCTCTTTTTCCTAATGATGCAGAGCATTGAAGTGTGGGGCAGCAAAGGTAAGGTTTAAAGTGATCCAAGAACAAAGACTACTTTTGAGTATTGTTAACCTTGTAAAAAGTAAACATTTCATGCCTTTTTACTTAGGTTATTGTTTGGTTTTAAGCTCATTTCATTGCATATAGATGCATTTAGCTCATATAATTGCATTTGGTGGTGTTTGCTTGGTTGTTTTTACATATTTGTGAAATTGGTGCTGCTCGAGAGAAAAGGTTGTTTTGGTGTGGCTATGTGCAGGTGAGTTAAAGAGTGTAGTTGGGAAAGGAAAATATGCTGCGGCATTTTCGACGGCATTTATGGGCACACAAAAAGATAAAGAAAGAAGATATTTTGCAGCCCACATTTGAACCCCACTAGTCAGCTGTGCCACACAAGTGAAGGGAATATTCCCTAAGGTACACAAGGAATTAAGGGCACAAAACCCTAGGAGCCCCCACTATATAAAGGACAGGACACCCACATTTATAGGGAGAGCTAAAAAAAGTGTTTTGTCAGCTAAGAAAGAGAGAAGCAAAAGGCGGCTGCTTTCCTTCTCCTTCATCTTGGTGTCCTCCATTGTTGAAGCTCCAAAGGATGATCTTGCTGGCCATTGAAAGAAGTAGCAAGCTCAGGGTGGTTCACAGCAGTCCAAGGTAGCTTGGGAGTTTCCTTTATTCTAAGTTGCTTTTTGCTCCTTACATTTCTTTATTTTTCTGAAATGGGTTGTATTAAACAAATGGATTTGGATGACATTTGCCCAGCCATGAACTAACTTAAGTGGCTTGGGTTTATTGTGGATGATTATGTTCTTTGTTGAATGAATTCTTTTGCTTTTCCCGTTTCATATATGCTTTGCTCACTATTTTATTGCCTTGGGCTTGTAAGAGCTTTCAAGAGTTAGCCGTTACCCTTGTTTGATGCTTAATGGTCGAGAGAGTTAAGGTTAGATCTATGTGGATAATGAGGTTTAATGCTGAAAGGCAGAACCCTAACTCACCTTAGAGATAAGGATAAAGTTTCAATGACTAAAAAGAGCGGTACTTCAAGGATAGTAACTTGCTATGGTTCACACTGAGAGGTATTGCTGTAGCATTCTTACTGTTAGTTTCTTGCTAGAGATAGTTTAGAATCACATGCGTAAGCTCTGTCAAGCACCGTATAAGCTGGAAAGTGTTAGTCATTAATGAGAACTAGGCATAGGATTCCTTGATAAACCCGGTCTGTCATCCCATTTGAGAGTTTCCACAAGTGTGAGGACGTTCATAGTCTTACCTTTTCATCCTAGTTTTTAATATAGTTTTTCTATTGCACTTCTTTTAACTGCTCATATCAGCTCTTCCATTTAATATTATGTTTCTGTTTTGAGTGCTTAAACCTCGCTTGAAATACCGCCAATCCATGTGGAGACGATCTTACTCATCACTTTATTACTTGTGCGATGTGTATACTTACACCGATTGCACATCATTATTAGTATATCTCTACACGCACACAAGTTTTTGGCGTCGTTGCCGGGGATTGGCAATTGGTTATTTTAAGTTTAGTTTTTGCACCATTTTATTCTTTCTTTTTGTATAGATTTATTTGTTGTTTGTGTTTACCTTTTTCAGGTGTTGTGCTGTTGCATGACCCGAGGAAGACCTGCACAACCATTCGTACTTATAGTTCCAAAAATCAAACACCTTTTTCGTCAAAGAAGATGTATACAAAGAGCTCAAAGATCCATGTATGGAGTTCAAAACCAAGGAGGTCAACCAGTTGAGAATCTGCAGGAACCTAATGCTGCATCAAATCGTGGAGTTATAGCTCGCCCACGTGCTATTAGAGACCATTGAACTCCTATCTTGGATGATCTTAACCCTGAGATTATAGCTCCCGAGATTCAAGCAGCTCACTTCGAACTTAAACGGTGATGTTCAACATGTTGAACTCCATTGGGCAATTTGGTGGTTCGCCTCATGAAGACGCAAGGCAGCATATACGTGCTTTTCTGGAGGTGTGTGACTCCTTTCGAAAGCAAGGTATGCATGAGCATGTGCTGAAATTAAAGTTATTCCTATACTTATTGAGATATCGAGCAAGGGCATGGCTTACTGGAGTACCTTCGGGATTGATGAAGTCATGAACAAACCTATGTAAGTGCTTTTTGCTGTGGTATAATCCACCCAATATGAACACTTAACTGAGGAATGACATTGCTTCCTTTCGTCAAGCTGACGATGAGTCAATGTATTGATAATTTCTACCATGGTGTAAATGCTCCAACGAGAATGATTCTTGATGCTTTAGCAAATGGTACTTTGCTAACCTAGTCACCCAAAGAAGCATTTGATATCCTTGATAGGATAGCAAACAATGACTACTAATTTCCTACTTCAAGACTTGGAACGGGGAGAAAAAGTCATGGGACACGTGAGCTTGATGCCAATGAATCTGTTTCAACTCAATTGTCAGCCATTACAAATATGTTGAAGAATCTCCAACGTCCTAATGAAGTGAAGGTAGCTAATGCTTGTGTTCGTTGTGATGGAAATCATCATGTAAGCGAGTGCCCTGAAAACCACGAGTCTACTAACTACATGGGGAACTTCAATAGGAACAACCGTAACCCCTATTCGAACACTTATAACCCAGGATGGCATCAGCATCCTAATCTTTCTTAGGGGAATCAAGGCACAAACAATCCCAGCAGCTCGAATAGACAACTAAATCTGACTGAACCACTAGGTTTTCAGCAAAATATGTCGTGGCAAAATACTAACAAGGGGTCACCATCTTTATCGAATAAAAATTCTTTGGAAGCTATTTTCCAAGACTTTATGACGACTACGAAGGCTTTATTTCAAGACCAAGCTGCATCTATCAAAGAACCAAAAAGCATTGCTAGAAAGTCATAGTTTGTCTTTGAGAGCTTTGGAAACCTAAGTAGGCCAAATTTTGCAAGCTTTACATACTCGACCTCAGAGCAGTCTACCTAGTGATACTGAAGTCACTAAAACTCATAGCAATGAGCAATGTAGTGCATTCACCTTAAGGAATGACACCTAAATCAGCAAAGAATCTAAGTTTGGGGGGATACACTCGGAGATCCCAGCCACGAGATTGTTCGTGACGAATCTTAGTTGCAAGAGGACTCACCTTAAATGGAGAGCAAGGGTAACGGTTTGATCAGTGGACCCAATGATGACAGGAAAAATATTTCCACAACAGAAGATAACCCACCACCAGCAGGAGTGGATGACCAAAGGATAATTATCAATTCTCTTAAATATGCTGATGATTATAAGGAGTGTCAATCGCTTCAAGATGTGGAATATATGATGGAAGAGAAAGCTACAGAATTTGGTTGCAGCAGGTTTTTGCATAATAATGGTTACTTGAAGCTTGATGAAGAAGACGACGATGAGCTCAAGGAATATCCAAGGGAGCTACAACAGTCTAGCTTACTCATAGCTAGACCAGGTATGCAATTTGAACCCTTAGATTTTGCTGAATTTAGTCCCCCTAAACCCTCATTTGAGCACCCACCCACTTTAGAACTAAAGCCCTTACCTTCATACCTTAAGCATGCTTATCTGGGTTCCAATGAGACTTTGCCTGTGAATAATGTTGGTAATATTAAGCCTGAGCAAGAAAGTAGTTTAATTCATATTTTAGCTCAACATAAAAAGCTTTAGGTTGGACCATTACTGATTTGAAAGGCATTGAAAACCAAGTAGTTGGTCATCTTTCTAGGCTAGAAATTATGAAAGAACTAAGGAATGAAATAGAGATTAAGGAAGAATTCCCTGATGAGAAATTACTAATTGCTGCGGCAATTCTATGGTATGCTGACATTGTCAATTTTCTCAGTAGAGGTATTTTTCCTCCTTATTTGAATAGCCAGGAAAAGAACAAGTTCATGCACGATGGTCCTTACTGTCATTGGGATGACCCCTACCTCTTCAAAGCATGTATTGACCAAATGATTAGGAGATGCGTCCCTAAAGAAAAGCAAAAAGAGATCTTATTCCATTGCCATTCAAAATAGATGCCAATAGATGGCAAACATATACAAAAGACACAAAATGCCCATGCAAAATATATTGATGGTGGAATTGTTATATGTGTGGGGCATTTTGGTCTATACTGGTGCTCCAATCGAACGTGACAAAATTGCAACATCAATTTAGGATGTTTGAGAGTTTGCATCCTTTCAACCCTCTCTAAATTCTACTATAGCAATTTTTGTTTTGTTTTGTTTGTTTGTTTTCCTTTGCTTTATTTCTTTATTGTTTAGTTTTAACATTAGTTTTTTTTAGCAAAACAGACTCGCAAACATGTGGACAAGGGTAAAGCCCCCATGGATGCAGAACCTACTAAGGAAGAAGACCATTCGTTGCTGGTACGAAAGATGAGATGAATGATAATGTCCCTCCTACCACAATGCCACAACAAATTACAACACCTCAGCACTAAAGAAGAGGTGCGTCAAGCATATGGCGCACAAGATAACCCCACCACCATCAAAGTAGAGTTAGTCAAGGTACCTTACATTGCATTGCATTTAGTTTATTTTTAGTTAATTTTCATGCATTGAGGACAATGCCTTCTTGGGGGAGGTAGTGTTCATAGTTAGTCATTTGCATTTGTAGTTATGAACAGTTTTTGCTATGACATTTTGTTTGGTTTAAAGACAGTTCGTATGCATAAATTGACGATGTTCGATGATGAGAATTTTTTATGGCTATTAATGGATTAAATGTATATGACTGTTGATATTGGTAGAACTGACCTTAGGACTTGATGCTTTGTGATTGAACTCCTACACGATTGTATATTTTCTATGCTTAAGGGTGTTAGAAACTTTTTATGAAAGAACTCTTGCATGCCTTAGTATAAACGATCTGAATGAACTTAATTGTTAAATGAAAGCATTCAAGGCTTTATTAGACTCCGTGTGCTTATTGAATGCGTTTAATTATGAATAAATTCTTCGGCATAACTGTAGATGGACACCCCTTTTTGTGTTGTTTGCCTGGATACTACGTTTAAATAAATGGCAGCAACAGTAAATAAGTGAATGAAAGTTGTCATATGATGACTCTACCTACTAGCTCGGGGGTGGAATATATGCTCTATTTCCATCTAGAGTTAAGGACAGTAGGTGTGATGAGTTGACACCCTTCGTATCAGTGAAAAAAGAAAAAAAGTTATAATTATGGGAGTAAACTTGTGCTTAATTGATTAACAAATACTAAGGTATAATAAAGAACTTGCCTAGAATTTTTCTAACTCTATTAAGCGTAGATTGGATGCAATTACGCACACAAGCAAGAGATCTTGTCCTAAGGAAAAGTTCTTATAATCTCAAAACTGTCTAGCGCGTTGAAGCCCATATTTACTGAGGGCTAAAATTTTGCCGTAGCACTGTCTTGAGCTGATCTTTTCCATAGCATTTTCTTTGTTCATTTATACTCATTGCTTGAGGACAAGCAATAGCTTAAGTTTGGGGGTGTGTTAATCTTGTACAAAGTATATGTTTCATGCCTTTTTACTTAGGTTATTGTTTGGTTTTAAGCTCATTTCATTGCATATAGATGCATTTAGCTCATATAATTGCATTTGGTGGTGTTTGCTTGGTTGTTTTTACATATTTCTAAAATTGGTGCTACTCGAGAGAAAGGGTTGTCTTGGTGTGGTGATATGCAGATGAGTTAAGGAGCATTGCTGGGAAAGGAAAATATGCTGCGGCATTTTGGATGACATTTTTGGGCCCGCAAAAAAGAGAAAGAAAGAAGATATTTTATAGCCCACATTTGAACCCCCACTAGCCAGCTGTGCCACACATGTGAAGGGAATATTCCCTAGGGTACACAAAGAATTATGGGCACAAAACCATAGGAGCCCTTACTATATAAAGAATAGGACACCCACATTTAAAGTGAGAGCTAAAAAAGTGTTTTGTGAGCTAAGAAAGAGAGAAGCAAAATGAGGCTTCTTTCTTTCTCCTTCATCTTGATGTCCTCCGTTGTTGAAGCTCCAAGGGACGATCTTGCTGGCCTTTGAGAGAAGCAGCAAGCTCAGGGTGGTTCGCGACAGTCGAAGGCAGCTTGGGAGTTTCCTTTATTCTTAGTTGCTCTTTGCATTTCTTTATTTTTTCTAAAATGGGCTGTATTAAACGAATGGATTTCAATGATATTTGCCCAGCCATGAACTAACTTAAGTGGCTTGGGTTTATTATGGATGATTATGTTCTTTGTTGAATGAATGCTTTAGCTTTTCCAGTTTTATATGTGCTTTGTTCACTATTTTATTGCCTTGGGTTTGTAAGAGCTTTCGAGAGTTAGCCGTTACCCTTGTTTGATGCTTAATGGTCGAGGGAGTTAAACTTAAATCTACATGGACAATAGGGTTTGATGCTGAGAGGCAGAACCCTAACTCACCTTAGAGATAAGGATAGAGCTTCAACAACTAAAAGGAGTAGTACTTCAAGGATAGTAGCTTGCTAGGGTTCACGCTGAGAGGTATTGCTGTAGCATTCCTAATGTTAGTTTCTTGCTAGAGATAGTTTAGAAACACATGCGTAAGCTCTGTCGAGCATCGTATAAGCTGGAATGTGTTAGTCATTCATGAGAACTAGGCATAGGATTCCTTGATAAACCCGGTCTATCATCCCATTTGAGAGTTTCCACACGTGTGAGGACGTTCGTAGTCTTACCTTTTCATCCCAGTTTTTAATATAGTTTTTGCTACAACATTTCTTTTAACTGCTCATATCAGCTCTTCCATTTAATTTTCTATTTTGGTTTTTGAATGCTTAAACCTCACTTGAAATATCTCTAATCCATGTGGAGACGATCTTACTCATCACTTTATTACTTGTTCGATGTGTATACTAACCCCGATTGTGCATCACTGTTATTATATCTCTACACGTAAACATGTATGAACTCGGTTTAAGTTTTCAGTTAATAAGGCAATGTGTTCACCATGTTTTAGAAACTTGCAATTCTTCTTTCCCCTGGTTTTTGAGCATTTTTAATGCTGTGTTTTGGAGTTAGATAGATGTTGATAAGTATGTTGCTACTTCTTGCTTATGGTTGATGCTAAGTGGTAGCTTAGGTATGCATCTAGGTAACCTTGGTTGAATGCCATGTCTTGATGATTCTAGGATGTTGATTTTGATGCAATGGTTGTGTGAGTAAGTGACGCATGCTGGAAAAATGTTCAATTGAGTATTTTGGTATGTTTGGCAAAGTGGTTTAGGGAGCATGCCTATAGGTTGATCTTTTGGAAGCATATATGTTGTTGAGGATGCTAAATCTTAGTGCAAGTGTTGGTTATGATTGGATGGTTGATTGTCTACATGAATGTGGATTGCTAGGATCTAATTGCATCTAGATTCATTTGAAAAACCAGCTAAAAATGACATTTTGGGTCCAAGCGTATCGGAACACATCCCCTCGTACTGGTACGGCTAGGCTATTTCAGGCTTAGCGTTTTGATACGCAGGAGAAGTGTTTCGATACATGTAAGCCCTTTTAGGTATAGCGTTTCAATACACATGGAGGTGTTTCGATACGGGTAAGAGCAAATTGGCTAGCGTTTCGATACGCGGGGCCGTATCGGTACAGTTTTAAGCTACTGGAATCTGAGTTTTGAAAATTGGCCAAGGCGTACCAAAACACTTGTACGCGTACCGACACAGACTGCAGTTAATTCAGTTATTGAGATGTTTGGTAGTTTCTGTTTCTTTCATTTTGGTCCCTGATTATTATGAATGCAACTGCTTGAGTTTGGATAGTCGTATTGAGTCGAGAATTAACATGTAAGCATGTAATCTGACTAATTCGAGTTCGAAATAAAAAAAACACAAAAAAACACTTTTTTATCCTATTTGAACCAAAAAACGAAAAAAATAAAAGATAGAAGCAAATCGGAAAATAAAAAAATAATAAAATCGAAAGGTTTTTTAGTCGATTTACCTGCACAGAGCGATTATTTCTAAAAAACGACACCAGATTTGGACTCAACGTGTTGAGAAGAGCCGAAAAGGTGCTCCCATTCGAATTTTTGATGACAGAGGTGGCGACTGCCGTCGTCGATGACGGCAGCCCATGGTAAAGCGAGGCGGAGGCACGGCGGAAGTTGAAGCCGACGACGGGCAGAAAAGAGAAGAGAGTTTTTTTATTTGTTTGAATCAGATGAGGTTAATCCCTTTTTTTCAAAAAATTTCAACTTATATACTAGGATAAAAAAGGTTTATTTACATGATTAGTCCTTCCGCCCATCCTTTTTTTAAATAAGATCTGTCGCGTGGTTTAATCACGTATTTAATCCTCCACTATTTTGAGAAACATTTAATTAGGTCCTTTTTTCTTTTAATTAAATTACCAGGTTTCATTTTTGTATCAATTAGGTTCGATTAGCTTAATAAAAATGGAAAATTTGCAGAATAAGGACCTCCGCCCGAATTAATTGCTTCCGCAGTACCTCCCCTTTTATTTTTCTTTAAATTTTGTCCCTCCGTCTTTGAGTTTCTATTTTTTTATTTGGTCATTTTTATTTGTTATTATTATATTTTTATATCATTATTATGTATGTATATTTATTTATGTTAGCATATTAATATATTTATATTATGTATATTATATTATAATTATTATTATATTTAATATGTAACACCCTCAACCCGATTTAAAAGAAAACCGGAATCGAAGATGTTATCGCAAACATTCTATAAAACATGTGACCGAGAATAAAATTTTATCGAATGTAATTCGAGATAGGTTAACCAAAAAATTTCTTAAAATAGATTTTTAACCATATAACTTAATTGTAACCTACCAAACTCGACTTTCTATATACCATCACCAGATCATTTGAATTAGTACCAAACCAATTTTTATGTATCAAACATATGATATTAACCTAAAATAAGATCACCAAACAACCAAGGTTTACGTAATCTATTACAAACAATTCCACCTCTTGAAAGGTTTCTGATGCACTTAAATCTACTATCGTATTTAAATCATTATTAGGCGTATTCGTACATTTTAGAGTAAGGTTAGATCCATTTACCCTTAAGGATTCAAACAACAGGGGTAAGAAGGTGATTCAACCAATTTCATGTAAATCAAATAGAAATTAAAATAAGCTAAGTTTCATTTTTCTTATGAACATGATTACTTATTTTAACTCCTATATATGGATGTGCTACTACATCTAAATTTCATAACATATGAACTTCAAGCACCCATCAAGCAGATAGACAAAACTTTAAGAAAGCATGTGTGAGACCCATGAAACGTTATCAACCACTCAAGGATCATTTATCCAACTACATGACACCCAATATTCTAATATAACAAGTACATAAAACATGCGTGCAACTTAGAATTTAATCCTATAAGTAATTTAACAAATACCTTTAAACTCGAACATTGTATACAAATCAACTTAGGAATATCTAAGAGTCCATTTCGTACTTAACAAAAGATACTTATAAATCTTAAAATAACCAAACATTTTACATTCGTAGTCATATGCTTTACAACCAAAAGAGATTAACTTAATGGGCATTGGTTACTCAAATGTTAACGAACCTACACAGAAATCATATGCCACCTTTCTAGGAGTTTTTTAAGAAAAACATATACAATACACAAAGATCTTGGTAAGTGACTTGCAACCTTCAACCATGATCGAATAACGAGAACTCTCTAAGTCCTGAAAATGCATGAAGATGAATGCATTAGGCTTAAATAGCCAAGCCTAAGTGAGGTAGTAAATTATGAAAACATAATAATCAAAGATACATATAGAGGAAGGTGATAAATTCCAAGTTTATTAGTAACAAAGAATTGTTTGAGTTTTAACTTTAATAAGACTAGGGCTTGTCTTAAGAAGCTTTATCAGGGTTTATAATCTTTCAAAACTTATTCGAAAATCTTTTGGAGTTTTAACTGAATTCTTTCGAATTCATATTCAAACTTATCAAAGTTCATAACTTACGATACCAGATTCTTATCAAGGCTTATCAAAGTTCTTATTATGCTTTCATAGATCATACAGAGCTTATCTGAGTTCATAACATTAATTATCAAAGTTTCCATTCGGAGCTTAGTTTCTGAGTTGATATCTTTTAGGACATTTGCCTTGTATCACATTTGGACACGAGTAGCATTGGTCTGAGTTTGACCATATTGGTATGTGTTACACATAGCTCAAAGCACATAGCAATGGCTAGTGTCGGAACATAACAATCCTAACTTCTCATCTATCCAACCAACTATCGCCAATCTCCTTATCATCTCCCCTGTTACCTCTTACTGTCGCCAATATATCACTTATATAGGGTCATCACCCTTGAGCCATAGCTTATGGACCGTAGTCCTTGAATTTATACCTCCGCATCATGCCAAAGTGTCCAAGGACTTCCATTGTATAGGCAACTTAAACTTTTTATTCTTTACTGATAGGAGAATAAACTTATGTTGCAAATATCTTACTTTTTTCTTTTACTAGTATATTATAGCGTAAGGTGAGCTTTTAGCTCCTTAGAGTGTGAGTTCTTATAATTTTAAAACTTGACGTTGTTTCTTGTATTTTATATTTGCAAAGGATTAAGGTTCGATACAATTCAAAGCAAAATTTATACATAAATACACTCCAATTCAATAGTCATTAAACATCATAAAATGACACGCAATGCATTCATGATGCATATGCAATGCATACCTTACCCATGAAACTTCAATGCAATGTATGTAACCCAATACCAGATGCCCTTTGTGAGCCTTATGCAAAATGATCATATGTGATCCATACTTGAATATTTAAGACAACAATTCTATAAAACTAAAGACCGGCGTAACTCCGTGTCACCCAGAACAAATGCAACTACACTCACCTTATATTCCAACATTATGGAATACCTGATCCACTAAACTCAATTTACTTCCTTCTATAGTCATTCACATGTCAAGTGTGTACCTCAATCATAACTGCAAGTAATTAAAACAAACCAAATTATTCAACTCATAACATAGTCATAGTTATTTTAGCCAACAATTCAACTCATTGCATATATATATATATATATATGCATTCATGTATTAACACAAAGCAGCTCACATATCACATATACACTTAGACATGTCAAAACAGTCCCATTTAATCATGTAATGACACAAAATAGTCCACATAGTTATATCTACACTTAGACATGTCAAAATAGTCTCATTTAATCATATACATTCAATTTGGGGCAAATTGCATTTGTATACAGTTTATGCACTCAATCAGTCCTTAAAACTTTTATATACAAGTAGGAAAGTCCTTTCATAAATCTTAACACAGCCTATTAATGTCCTTATACACTCTTTCATACATTCAAAGATATTTCAAGCCATTAAAACCAATTCATTTAAATCAACTCATAACAGCCCCTATGTAATTTATTCACATTTCTATGTGTCACAACAGTTCCCAACAATTCGGTGTACACATTACAATTCAAAACAGTTTCGTTTTCATACTCAATTACCCAAAAGCACTTTAAAACAGTCTATTTCACTTATAATTATACTCGATTTCATACATACACAATTAAACCTTTAACATACATGTTTCTACATACAAACTCACAAAACAGTTCCCCTTATTCAGCAAAACGGTTCAATAAGATCACCAAAACAGTCCCAACAGTTCTATGTATTTTGTTGTCTAGTTTTAATACAAAACAGTCTTGTTTTTATAACAAAATAGTCCCGAAATTCAGTATATACATACACATAACTCAAAACAGTCCACATGCTTTTCTAACATGCCAAAACAGTCCATAATTCATATACATATAACTCAAAACAGTCCACATGCTTTTCTAACATGCCCAAACAGTCCACATTAATCTCTAAAATCAATCCTGCACTCAACTGCCAGCAAGCAAAGAAACCATTTTAAATTCAAAATTTACAGCATAATAAACACAAACAGAAATAATGGTTTCAACAATATCCTTGTAATTCCTACAGTAGAACACAATTTACAGCAACAATTTATTGCTCCATCCGAACAGCTTAGCACACCACAACATTTTTCCGATGCAAGCATTCGAAAAGGAACAAGATCACCTAACTCTATGTGAAAAATCATAGCTCATATCTATGTGTAGCTTAACCGATTCAGCTATGTAACATAATCACAAAGCATGGTAAACATATCATGCATGTTATTTGAATGCACCAAGGAATCTCCTAGTATGAGTTTAAAATTTCTAAAAATTCTATTAACAACAAGATATATGTAGATATACAATCAGGTACTTCAATTAGATTTAAATAAAGGGGAGGAAAGAGTATTTTCACCTTTTTTCTCGAGATAAACAAGAATGATTCAAGGTGATGAACCAATTTAGGCTTTAAAACTATGAATTCTTCCAAGATTTTCCAATGGAGGTTCACGGTGGGGAGAGATATGGGAGATGGTTTCATGCCAATTTCAATTTCTCTTTCTTATCTCCCCTTCCCAGATCGGTATCCCTCTATTCTAATTTTCTTCCCTTTTTATTCTTTCTTTTTTTTTTTGTCACAAATTCACTTAATATTCATCACAAATTCATGAAGTACTTGACACTTGTAATCCACTAACTTCAAATGGTGAATTGGCCATGCATTCCATATACTTTACCTTTCGTTCAATTAGGTCATTTCTCTAGTTTCAAGTCTTTTACAATTTGATCCTGGAATCTTTACTAAATCTAGGTTTAAATATATATATATATATATATATATATATCCAATCCTGGGCAGATTTAACATGTATACATTAATTCATTCAAAACAGTCCACTCACATACATACATATACAATTTCTGGTTAGATTTAACTTGTACACATAATTCATTCAAAACAGTTCCTATACCATCCTGATTTCACTGTAACATATAAACAATTTCATGCCAATTGACTCAAAGTTTATCTAACACATACCAATTTTCTAATTAGGCATACACCAATTATCAGAATTTCCGTTTTCATTTGCATCATAACAACAATTAGCAAACAATTACTTTGATTCTTATTAACTTTCAGCTCAGAACCGAATCCTCCGATTCAAAAAACTATGCAGAAATTCCACAACCTCATGGCATCCTGCATGAATTTCTTTCAATTATTCTAAAGATAAATTCATAGCATAGATTCCAACTCCTAACAATCCGAATAGCATATAAACACCCAAACGAATTTCAATTTAGTTAACAATTTATTTAAATTTCACGATAGGTCCATATTCATTTAATTATCTACTTCATAGAGTTCTCCAATCAAATTAAAATATACCGAATTAGGGTCATGTTCCTAGACCACATGTTGGGGTATTACAATTCTCTCCCCCTTATAAGAAATTCATCCTCGAATTTCTTTAATGACAACTAATTTGTATCATCAAACTCAGAATACTTTTTTTATTTTGAATGTCAAAGCAGAGTATACATGTCGTGTTAGTTGCAAGTCACCAGAACTAAACAGGAATTTGAACTTCTAGGTGGCACACTAGACTCATGGAGACGCAGTAAGTCCACGGTTAGTCCGAGAATTGACTAAACCATGCTCTGATACCAATTTTGTAACACCCTCAACCCGGTTTAGAAGAAAACCAGAATCGAAGATGTTATCGCAAACATTCTATAAAACATGTGACCGAGAATAAAATTTTATCGGATGTAATTTGAGATAGGTTAACCAAAAATTTTCTTAAAATAGATCTTTAACCATATAACTTAATTGTAACCTACCAAACTCGACTTTCTATATACCATCACTAGATCATTTTGAATTAGTACCAAACCAATTTTTATGTATCAAACATATGATATTAAGTTAAAATAAGATCACCAAACAACCACGGTTTACGTAATCTATTACAAACAATTCCACCTCTTGAAAGGTTTCTGATGCACTAAAATCTACTATCGTATTTAAACCATTATTAGGCTTATTCGTACATTTTAGAGTAAGGTTAGATCCATTTACCCTTAAGGATTCAAACAAGAGGGGTAAGAAGGTGATTCAACCAAATTCATGTAAATCAAATAGAAATTAAATTAGCTAAGTTTTTTTTTTCTTATGAGCATGATTACTTATTTTAACTCATATATATGGATGTGCTACTACATGTAGATTTCATAACATATGAACTTCAAGCACCCATCAAGCAGATAGACAAAACTTTAAGAAAGCATGTGTGAGACCCATGAAATGTTATCAACCACTCAAGGATCATTTATCCAACTACATGACACCCAATGTTCTAATATCATAACAAGTACATAAAACATGCGTGCAACTTAGAATTTAATCCTATAAGTAATTTAACAAATACCTTTAAGCTCGTAAACATTGTATACAAATCAACTTCGGAATATCTAAGAGTCCATTTCGTACTTAACAAAAGATACTTATAAATCTTAAAATAACCAAACATTTTACATTCGTAGTCATATGCTTTACAACCAAAAGAGATTAACTTAATGGGCATTGGTTACTCAAATGTTAACGAACCTACACAGAAATCATATGCCACCTTTCTAGGAGTTTTTTAAGAAAAACATATACAATACACAAAGATCTTGGTAAGTGACTTGCAACCTTCAACCATGATCGAACAACGAGAACTCTCTAAGTCCTGAAAAATGCATGAAGATGAATGTATTAGGCTTAAATAGCCTAAGTGAGGTAGTAAATTATGAAAACATAATAATCAAAGATATCAACATATAGAGGAAGGTGATAAATTCCAAGTTTATTAGTAACAAAGAACTGTTTGAGTTTTAACTTTAATAAGATTAGGGCTTGTCTTAAAGAAGCTTTATCAGGGTTTATAATCTTTCAAAACTTATTCGAAAATCTTTTAGAGTTTTAACTGAATTCTTTCGAATTTCTATCCGAACTTATCGGAGTTCATAACTTACAATACCAGATTCTTATCAAGGCTTATCAAAGTTCTTATTAAGCTTTCATAGATCATACAGAGCTTATCTGAGTTCATAACATTGCTTATCAAAGTTTCCATTCAGAGCTTAGTTTCTGAGTTCATATCTTTTAGGACATTTGCCTTGGATCACATTTGGACATGAGTAGCATTGGTCTGAGTTTGACCATATTGGTCCGTGTTACACATAGCAATGGCTAGTGTTGGAACATAACAATCCAACCAACTGTCGCCAATCTCTTTATCATCTCCCTCGTTACCTCCTACTGTCGCCAATATATCACATATATAGGGTTGTCAACCTTGAGCCGTAGCTCATGGACCGTAATCCCTGAATTTATACCTCTGCATCATGCCAAAGTGTTCAAGGACTTCTATTGTATAGGCAACTTAAACTTTTTATTCTTTACTGATAGAAGAATAATCTTATGTTGCAAATATCTTACTTGTTTCTTTTACTAGTATCTTATAGCGTAAGGTGAGCTTTTAGCTCCTTAGAGTGTGAGTTCTTATAATTTTAAAACTTGATGTTGTTTTATGTATTTTATATTTGCAAAGGATTAAGGTTCGATACAATTCAAAGCAAAGTTTATACATAAATACACTCCAATTCAATAGTCATTAAACATCATAAAATGGCATGCAATGCATTTATGATGCATATGCAATGCATACCTTATCCATGAAACTTCAATGCAATGTATGTAACCCAATCCCAGATGCTCTATGTGAGCCTTATGCAAAATGATCATATGTGATCCATACTTGAATATTTAAGACAACAATTCTATAAAACTAAAGATCGGGGTAACTCCGTGTCACCCAGAACAAATGCAACTACACTCACCCTATATTCCAACATTATGGAATACCTGATCCACTAAACCCAATTTACTTCCTTCCATAGCCATTCACATGTCAAGTGTGTACCTCAATCATAACAGCAAGTAATTAAAACCAAACCAAACTATTCAACTCATAACATAGTCATAGTTATTTTAGCCAACAATTCAACTCATTGCATAAATATATATATATACGTATATATATATATATATATATATGCATTCATGTATTAACACAAAACAACTCACATATCACATATACACTTAGACATGTGAAAACTGTCCCATTTAATCATGTAATGACACAAAATAGTCCACATAGTTATATCTACACTTAGACATGTCAAAGGAGTCTCATTTAATCATATACATTCAATTCGGGGCAAATTGCATTTGTATACAGTTTATGCACTCAATCAATCCTTAAAACTTTTATATACAAGTAGGAAAGTCTTTTCCTAAATCTTAACACAGCCCATTAATGTCCTTATACACTCATTCATACATTCAAAGATATTTCAAGCCATTAAAACCAATTCATTTAAATCAACTCATACCAGCCCCTATATAATTTATTCACATTTCTATGTGTCACAACAGTTCCCAACAATTCGGTGTACACATTACAATTCAAAATAATTTCGTTTTCATACTCAATTACCAAAAGCACTTTAAAACAGTCTATTAGACTTATAATTATATTCGATTTCATACATACACCATTCAACCTTTAACATACATGTTTCTACATACAAACTCACAAAACAGTTCCCCTTATTCAGCAAAACAGTTCAATAAGATCACCAAAACAGTCCCAACAGTTCTATGTATTTTGCTGTCTAGTTTTAATACAAAACAGTCTTGTTTTTATAACAAAATAGACCCGAAATTCAATATATACATACACATAACTCAAAACAGTCCACATGCTTTTCTAACATACCAAAACAGTCCATAATTCATATACATATATACATATAACTCAAAACAGTCCACATGCTTTTCTAACATGCCCAAACAGTCCACAAAAAGAAATAATGGTTTCAACAATATCCTTGTAATTCCTACAGTAGAACACAATTTACAGCAACAATTTATTGCTCCATCCGAACAGCTTAGCACACCACAACATTTTTCCGATACAAGCATTCGGAAAGGAACAAGATCACCTAACTCTATGTGAAAAATCATAGCTCATATCTAAGTGTAGCTTAACCGATTCAGCTATCTAACGTAATCACAAAGCATGGTAAACATATCATGCATGTTATTTGAATGCACCAAGGAATCTCCTAGTATGAGTTTAAAAATTCTAAAAATTCTATTAACAACAAGATTTAGGGAGATATACAATCAAGTACTCGAATTAGATTTAAATAAAGGGGAGGAAAAAGTATTTTCACCTTTCTTTCTCGAGCTAAACAATAATGATTCAAGGTGATGAACCAATTTAGGCTTTAAAACTATGAATTCTTCCAAGATTTTCCAATGGAGGTTCACGGTGGGGAGAGATATGGGAGATGGTTTCATGCCAATTTCAATTTCCCTTTCTTATCTCCCCTTCCCAGATCGGTATCCCCCTATACTAATTTTCTTCCCTTTTTATTCTTTCTATTTTTTTTCACAAATTCACTTAATATTCATCGCAATTTCATGAAGTACTTGACACTTGTAATCCACTAACTTCAAATGGTGAATTGGCCATGCATTCCATAGACTTTACCTTTCGTTCAATTAGGTCCTTTCTCTAATTTCAAGTCTTTTACAATTTGATCCTGGACTCTTTATTAAATCTAGGTTTATACATATATATACAATCCTGAGCAGATTTAACATGTACAAAATAATTCATTTAAAACACTCCTCTCACATACGTATGTATACAAATTCCGGGCAGATTTAACATGTACACATTAATTCATTCAAAACAGTTCCTATACCATCCTGATTTCATTGTAACATATAAACAATTTCTAGCCAATTGACTCAAAGTTTATATAACACATACCAAATTTCTAATTAGGCATACACCAATTATCAGAATTTCCGCTTTCATTTGCATCATAACAACGATTAGCAAACAATTACTTTGATTCTTATTAACTTTCAGCTCATAACCGAATCCTCCAATTCAAACAACTATGCAGAAATTCCACAACCTCATGGCATCCTACAGGAATTTCTTTCAATTATTCTAAAGATAAATTCATAGCTTGGATTCCAAGTCCTAACGATCCGAATAGCATATAAACACCCAAAGGAATTTCAATTTAGTTAACAGACTATTTAAATTTCACTATAGGTCCTTATGCATTTAATTATCTACTTCATAGATTTCTCCAATCAAATTAAAATATACAAATTAAAATAAGCCGAATTAGGGTCATATTCCTAGACCACATGTTGGGGGTATTACATAATATATTGTGGAATATATATATATTAAGTATATGTATATTGTTCTTATTTTCGTTAGGTAATATATGTATAAATTTGCATAATATATATAGTGTATATATATATATAATTTATTATGTATATTATTTATAGTAATTGTCATTATATTTTTATTATTATTGTTATTATTATTTCTATTATTATGCTCGTAATATTTATAATCTAACATATATATATCCGTATATATATTTTGTACATTGTTTTAATCGAATTTTAAATTTAAACCTTTTATTAGGGGTTCTTGTGAAAAACGTACTTCGTATGTAAGTGGTGTTGCTTTCCGTTAATCTCTTTTACAAAATACCATTTTAATTTTAAACTATAATTCTCAAAACAGATTCCCTTTATTCGGGAATCTAACAAAAATCATGCCCCGGGTGTAGGGGTGTAAATTCCTTTCATAAACAAACATTCTTTTAAATATTTCAAAGGGAATCAAAAATTTTAAATTAAATTCGAATTCTTAAATCCCATCCTTAAGACATTAAATAATCGACCAGGTACTAATTTTGGGCATTGTGGGGGTGCTCACCCTTCCCCACACGTAACTGACTCCCGAACCTATTTTTATGGTTTCACGACCAAAACTTGTTATTTTTAATAAAATGACAAAAACATGTTTTACTAAAATAAACAGGTTTTCAGGTGATCCAATCTCACCCAAATTAAAAAGATTGGTGGCGACTCTATCCAAATATTTTTCGTAAGAACGCGTCAAGCACCACCGTGGGCAGGACCGTTGTTATAGGTTGGCGACTCCGCTGAGGACTACCTTTTTTTAGGGTCAAGCCACCGGTCGATTACTTTTTTCTTAATGAATGGAAAATATAAATTCGGTTTAATTTATTTATGATCCCTTTTCCTCTTAATTTTTTTACAAAAAGGTTTTTTTTAAAATTTTACCTGATTTTATTCATATCATGAGCTATGTACCCGAGCTCCCTCCCTTTTAAGTGGGAGTGAAAAGCTATGCCTTCGTGAGGTATTGCCTCCGTGCAAGATAGTGGATCGCTTTCGGGATACATCTGTACCTTTGTCTTCGTGAGATCTTTATCTTCGTGCAGACCTAGGGAAATGTATCCTCCCAAATCGATGTCCTAGTGACAGTTCGGGTACCGTTACTTTAGAACCTAAACCACATGTAGTGAACCATAGCAACATACCTTGTCTAGAACCATACCGAATCTCTGCCCATTTAGAGAGTCACCCGATAGGTGCATGGCAGAGAGAGTTATGGGGTTTTTTTAATTTCTTTCAATTATGCCCTTTAATTTCAGTATTTATTTATTTCGCAATAACTAGATACCATATCTATATTCCATTTATGCGAAACAAGTCTGCGAGTATAAAAGCATGTTTGGGTAGGATCCACTTTTATTTAAAATGTGTGGGTAGAAAGCATGATGCGGTAGGATTGCTTTTATTTGAATGAAGCATGTTAACCCGAAGGTTCTATACCTTTTAATTTTCGCGATACGTTATCATTATTGATTATCCAATTTGTACTAACCTGCTTTTATTTTTTTGCATCGCATTAGCATCTCATTTTGCATGCGTTTGCATTACATCATATTGCATAATCATTTCTTGTTCGAGCTTCTGATTCTGAGAGAATTTCGATAAAAGTGATTTTATGGTTTCCAAGTCGGCTGAGTCAGCTTTGTTTTTTCACTCGAAACAAAGCTAAAATCTAGATAGCCGTTTTGAAAAAGTTAAAAAAACATACAATGATATAAAGAATGACATGGAGAAAAACCTGGAAAAAGCAGAACAAGCAACTCGCCACCTCATCTAACAATCATAGGCGGATCTACTAGCCAAGATAGATGCGGTGTTGGCAGGCAAAGATCCTGAAAAGGGAAAATGATTGGTCATAGACCCTAATGCTCTACAAAAATTAAAGAATCCTTGTGACAAGACACCTCCGCAAGCGTCAACTTTAGTTGAAAAGCAACAAGGTCTTCAGGCTAGATCTTCATCGCACAGAGGAACTAAACAGTGCTTTATCCCAGATCCGAATGAAGTAGGTAAGCCGAAGGTTGAACTACCCAAGCAGTTTGAAGATTGGTGTCAGTGACTTGAGGAAAAGTTTAAAATTATAGAAAGACCGGATGCATTGTATGAGATTGATGCAAGAAAATTGAGTCCGGTCCCTAATCTAGTGTTACCTCCGAAGTTCAAAGGCCAGACTTTGAAAAGTTCAATGGAACAAGCTCTCCGTCCACTCAACTCACCATGTTCTATCGAAAAATGACAGTGCATGTCAATAATGATCAATCTTTAATTCATTGTTTTCAAGATTGTCTAAAAGGGACTGCAGCCATGTGGTACAATCAACTTAGCCAAGACAACATACAGTCCTAGAAGGATCTGGCTAAAGCTTTCATAGAGCTGTACAAACATATAATAGAGGTTGAACCAAACCATTTAACATTGCAAAACATGAAGAAGGGGCCCAATGAGAGCTTTAGGCAGTATGTGCAAAGGTGGAGGGGTGTTGCAGCGTAAGTACAATCGCCTCTACTTGAAAAGGAGATAATGCCTACTTCTTTTAGAACCTTAGAAGATACATTCTTGAAGTATATGCTGGGAAATGCAACCAAGAACTTCGAAGACCTTGTGATATCAGGTGACTCATAGAAGAAGCCATTAGACAATAGAAGATCATAGATTCCAGTAGTGCGATCGTCGGAAGAGAAAGTGGATTAGAGGTTCATATAGTAGGGTCTTATCCATTAATCGACCTTGGTCCTCGCACCAATCAAACTATTCACACTCACGTTGACCTATGGCATTTTAGAAAGTTGTCCATTCAATCCCGATAACATATACAAAGTTGCTTCTGATACTTGTTGAGAAGAACTTGTTAGCCCCGGTTCGGTCTCAACCAAAGTAGCTTCCTTATCCAGAAGGTTATGATGCTAAGGTTGTATGTTATTATCATCTAGAAAGTATGAGCCACATTACCGAGAATTGTGGAGCTCTGAAAAACAAGGTACAAAATCTGATTGAAAATGGCACTTTGAAATTCAACAATGGAGTCCCTGAGATGAACTGACGAGGGGATAATGTTGGATCTGCTCAGAATTTAAAAAAACTTTAAGGACACCTTTATATCTTAAATCTCTTTTTGAGTAATGCATGAAACAAACTTGTTGCCTAAGCCTGAAGGCAGAAAAGGAATCTTTTATAAGGGTGTACATATATTTTTAATAAATGATGCATTTTTAAACAAAAGTTTTCATACATTTATCATGAGTCTTTTGTCGCATGCATACATGTATATATGTTCTTCAGGAGCGGCATCGATTCTAATCCATGGTTGATTCCAAGCAACCATGTGTCTAGAGGAAATTGAAAAGTGTAAAGATGAAGGGACATGTGACCTATCTTCCAATCTGCTTAGGCCAACAGAAGGATAACTAAGTGTGCTAGGGAGCGATAGAAAGGTCCCAAACACAAATTCTGAGTGAACATTTCCTTTCAAGCATTGTTGTCTAAGATTTTTGAATATCGTGATAACTCCAAACATCTATCCAACTAAAGACAACCCTTCTTCGATGATATATGTGTACGATATATTATTTTGAAGAGGAAGCCTAGTCAAACAAATCATATTCAGCGATGATATTGGTGTTTCGCAGCTCAATCAAGTTTTAAAAAAAAATTAGATCAAATCATCGAGGCTAGGAAATTTCCTCGATGAGACCCAAAACACGAAAAATCTCTAGACAATGGATAATTAGAACAACAAGTCCAGTGCACTATCACCTTCACTTAGACTATGTTGGTTTTCAGCTGATGATCTGTAGGAACTTGTTCATTTTTTGTCATATGAGCATCACTTCCATATCTGTAGTCATTCCAATTTACCACACTCATCTCAGTTGGGGCAATTCATGAAGTTTGATGATGCTTAAGACATCTTTGAGTTGTGATGATGGGATTAATTCTAAAACCACTATCGTCTATCCACTTTCCAGATTGAAGAAGTGTCAGCAACTTTTCTACTCTTCTGTTGAAAAAATAAAATAAGAAAAGAAAGGTAAAAGAAAAAAGACTAGAGCAACAACCTGAAAAGGGGCGCTCCAGGTATTCAAAAAAATAAAAAAATGGAGCCTTCATGAGAAAAGTGACTGTATAATTTTAACCCTACCCAAAAGAGATATGAAAGATTGCTCATCTACAAAATCGAAGCAGACGCCAATGTTCGGTCAGAATACAAGTTTGCTTAAGCTGCAAATGTCCAAACTCGAAGGAAGAGGAAATGAACTCTAGGATGAAAACCCGAAAATGGGCAGTCTAAAGCGATCCAGAAAGAAAGTGAAGAGAAAAAAAATAATGCATCTAAACAAGTTCAAATCAAGCACTACAAAAATAGCATTTCGTTCATAATTGCATGCTCTGGAATACATTGTACGTTTCCAAGGACCATCTTAATCAAACCTGGATATCTGAGTTAAAGAAGTTTGTCTTAATATTACATCTTGCCTTATGGAGTTATCCTTTCTTCAAAAATTTGATGCTTCTAATGCTTGACCAAAATCAGAAAATAGGGCAAAATAGAATATGGAAGTTCGTGAGTCAAAGAGAGCCACCCAAATTGGTCAAAAATTAGGCATGCGAGAAATGTCCTTCTCAAAAGCCTAATAGCTTGGAAGGTAGCTTACATCTTCAAGCATCGACACAACATTCGAGGTTTTCTAGACATAAACTACGCTTGGGATGACCCTTGGCAAGTGGGCTCAAAGACACTCATGCAAAAATTATATGGGGCCCCTATTTTTCGAAAATCATATTTTTTAAAGAATAAATACTTTTTGCTCATTCATACAAGCATCTTGCATTGTTACGAAACAAATATTTCTTGCATTACTCTTCATAGAGATTTAAAATACAGGGACCTAAGGTAGGTGTCTGCTTAGAACAAAAGCTTGAAGCCTTTAGAGGTATCCAAAAATATATAAGCCCGAGAATAAACGGGGCATCTGAGGTCTAATCAATGATGAATTCAATCTCCCTTAAGAAAAAGAAACGAGATGACGTTGACAGAGGTCATTCTGCTTAAAAGCTCAAATTCAGAAAAGAATGATGACAATAAAAGTTGGGGGGCAAACTTTTGTTGGGGAAAATTTTGAACAAGAATGAAATTAGAAGATTAAGCTGAACCAAAAGAAGAGGACTTCTGCAAGTATTCCATGCATCTTCATTATCATGAGGGCATACATGAAAGCATATGCATCATTGCATCATCAAACATGTTCATACATCATGGCATCTAGTTTTTTCATTAAGCACTCTAACTTGAAGATTCCGACAAGAATTCCATGCATCTCTACATCATCACAAAATAGGTATGGCATCCTCAAACACAAATGAACATATTATCGTCATCAACAAATTCTAGTATCGTTGACAAGAAGTAAGGTCCTATCTCACCCGTAACATGGTGTAGCGGATCAACTAATCTCTTATAGATCCTATCTCTCCAACAAATGGTGGAACAGATCAAACACAACAACAATTTCCTCTCCCTAAAGTTGTAGTGGAATGGACATCTCAACTGCCCCATCTCTCTAAAGTTGTAGTGGAATGAGCACGACAAAAATTTCATCTCCCTAAAGTTGCAGTGGAATGGACATCTCAATCATCTTATCTCTTTGAAGTTGCAGTGGAATGAGCACGACAACAATTTCATCTCCCTGAAGTTATAGTGGAATGGACATCTCAACCGTCTCATCTCTCTAAATTTGTAGTGTAATGAGCACGATAAAAATTTCATCTCCCTAAATTTGTAGCGGAATAAGCACAACAATTTTATCTCCCTGAATTTGCAGCGGAATGAGTATGACAACAATTTTATCTCCCTGAATTTGTAGCGAAATGAGCGTAACAACAATTTCACCTCCATAAGTTTGCAGCGGAATGAGCACGACATCAATTTCATCTCCCTGATGTTGGGACATCATGCGGGGCGTGCGATTTAACAAGGCAAACCAAATTGATGATAATCTTGTGGTTTAACTAGGCAAGGAAGTAAAACTAACGGTTTAACTAGGCGAGGTTATCAAATCTTGCGGTTTAACAAGGCAAGGATGGTCAACTTGCGGTTTAAGTAGGCAAGGTTAGTAAACTTGCAGTGTAAGTAGGCAAGGGTGTTAAGCTCGCGGTTTAACAAGGCGAAGGTGTCAAATCTTATGGTTTAACTAGGCAAGGTTTGGGATAGCATGCATTTAACTAGGAAGATCTGTGTATCTGATATGTGTGGATAGAGGGTAGTCTATCTGTGGTCACTATAAATGCCAAAATATGTGAAAGTTCATGTGTTGAACCTATTTTAATGCTTTGGGATTTAAGCATTGTTTATGATTTAATGCTTTGGGATTTAAGCATGGTTTATGATTTAATGCTTTAGGATTTAAGCATGGGTTATGATTTAATGCTTTGGGATTTAATCATGGTAAAATGGTTTAATGCTTTGGGATCTAAGCATGGAATATGTATATGATGTTGCTTAAAGGTTGTTGTGCATTGTTTCGGTTGGAAACAAGGAAATGCTTTTGTTGTAAGCATGTTTTTAGAAACAAGTGTTTTGTTTTCAAACGGTTTTAATTGTATCATAGTTTTATGCGCATCCTCACTAAGCATGTGTGCTTATGCTCTCTTTTTCCTAATGATGCAGAGCATTAAGGTTTCAGGGCAGCAAAGGTAAGGTTTAAAGTGATCCAAAGACAAAGACTACCTTGAGTATGAACTCGGTCTATGTTTTTGGTTAATAAGGCAACGTGTTCGCCATGTTTTCTTTGGGATTGTACTCTATTTTTCCATGGTTTAAGCATGTGAAGTGCTGGATTGTAAAGTTGTTTTGATGTTGATAACTTTGATGATGATCTTTATTTATGGTTGAGGCTTGATGGTTGCCTAGGTATGCATTTAGTTAACCTTTGGTGGTTGCCATGTTTTGATGATTCAAGCAAGTTTGTTGTGATGCTTTTTGATATAAAAGAATGTTGTGTATGCCTTAAGTGTGTCAAATGTGAGTTATGGATGTTTGGTAAAGTGTTATTAGGAAGCATGTCTATAGAATATTTTGGAGTGTATGAATACTATATAATGTTGTTGATTCTGTGATGTTTTGGTTGGCATTGAACCTTAGTAATGTTGCATAAGTGTTTGAAGCATGTTCAAGTGGTTTGGTTATCATTAGAGTATGTTTAGACAGTAATTTGGGACATTACAGGTCCAGGCGTATCGAAACAGGTTTCCCCGTACTGGTACGGCTAGGCCATTTCAAGCATAGCATTTCGATACGTGGGAGGGTGTTTCGATATAGACAAGCCTTTTTAGGCATAACATTTCGGTACTCGAGCAAGTGTTTCGATACGACCTTGTGTATTTTGGCTAGGCGTTTTGATATACGGGCAAGTGTTTCAGTACGAGTTTGGGCTACTGCAATCTAGGTTTTAGAAATTGTTGAGGCGTACCGGAACACCTGTAGGTGTACCGGTACGACTGCAGTTATTTCAGTTAAATGGACTATTTAAAGTTTTGTTTTCTTTCATTTTGGTCCCTGAGTTTTGTGAACGCAATTGTATGGGTCTGGATGATCATTTTGACCTAAAATTTGACAATTAAGCATGTAATTGGACTAATTGAAAATTGGTAAACTTAATTTTAGTTTTGGTCCTTAAATTTATCAAATTTACATTTTAGTCCTTAAATGTATGTTATGCAATTAGATACCCTTCTGTGGTCCGATTCTTTTGAAAATTCACCCACTACAAGTATGTACATGTAAGATTAATAATATGTATCTGGACAAGATAAAAAGGACTAGTTTTTGTAATCTTTATCCAGTTTGCTTCCGCAAACCTAATGTAGTTCTCTTGGTTAAGTCAGACGTCTAGGCCGGGTCAAGGGGGTTACATTTGTTGCTATCAGAGCCAGGTTATGAAAGGTTGGGATTTTGTTGTTTGATTAATTGATGTTGGTTGAATTGTACGGTGAATGTGTTTGTGTTGTACGGTGATTGTGTATATGTACGGTGATTATTTAATATCATGTTGAGGTATGAATTGGGAACACATTGCCTATTATCGTGGTTTTATATGGTTGTCTTGGATCCTTTGCCTAATGCTAGCCTAACTTTAATGTGTTTTGATGCTTTTGTTAATGTGGTTCGATGTGAGCTTCGTGCAATGGCTTGTAATGCTGGAGTTGGGTAGAATAATGATGAGGAAGGGAATCCCCCTGATGTTTTACCTCTTCCTCCTTTGTTGGTTTCTCATGTTGATGTTGGGGAGGGTGGTATACCCTAAGCTCCTTCAGCGTTAGTTTTTGGTGATCTGACCCCGTTAATCCAAGCGACGATGATATCCTTTCTGGCAGCGGTGGATGGAGTGCAAGTGCAAGCATCAGCACCTGCTGTGGTAGTCGAACAAGGTTTATCCTTGGCTGCTTCTGTGCAGGTAGCGAGTGTTGGCTCGGGTAAGAGAGCGACTGATTTTGGCTATTCTGGAGAGCAGAATATGAGGTCTTTTGACAAGAGGCATAAGTCAGGTCACAAGCATGGTCCCAGTGTTGGCCAGGGTAACGAGAGAGTTCGTATTATGGCTGAGTGTGAGCGTTGTGGTAGACGTCACACGAGTGTGTGTTGGGGAAATACCTTGAGTTACTGGAAATGTGGATATTCTAATCACCTGAAGCGTGATTGTCCTCGTACTGTGAGAGTTACATTGGTTAAGGTTGTTGTTGTACGATCGGAGAATGGTGGACCGACGCAGATATTTGCTTATCATGAGGGTTGCAATGACACCGATGTGATCTCAGTGATTGTAGAAGTTGGTATGTTAGTTTTCGACAATGAGGTGAGGTTTGTTCGCCTAAGAGTTCTTCCCTGAGAATCTACGTGGGCAGTGGTAGTTGGGTTTTAGACTATTGGCAGATATGGCTATTTGTGGAAGTGTCCAGTGTGCAAGTGGCATTCGAGATGTTGTCATGTTGGAGTGAATATTGGTACCGGTATATTATAAGTAAGTGTGGATGTTGATCATGCACAGTGCAAAAGCACTTATATGTACGTATTTAAATATATCAGTACATGCATACATCCTTGAGCGTGACATTAGAGGTTTTGGATTCATATGCATAGACATCTAGGATGACATATAAAAAATCATGCATACATATGTCCACACTTACGGATAACTTCTTGGAGACCGATGTAGTGATAGTAGCTAGTTCTTCTTGTGAGTTTGTTACGCCTAGAAGGTTGTATAGGTGGTGCAAGGTTATAAGTTTGCCGTAGATCTAATGAAGTTGCCATTCTATGGTTTTAATGTGATTTTGGGTATGAGTTGGTTGAGTGAGCACAAGGTGGTTGTGGATTGTGAATCCAAAAGGGGTTTCTTTGAGGTTAGTCGATAATTATTAAGTTGTAGTAGTTGGCGAGAACATGAAATTCTCGTCCAATGTAGTTTCGGATGCTCGTGCGGAAAGGGTGACGCAAGGAGGTTGCTAAGTTTATTTGGCTATTGTGGTGAGTCCTGAGGTTAAGGGTGTTCCATGAGTATGCTAATCAGTTCATGGTGGTGTTTTTAGATGATGTTCTCGTGTACTCCCGTGCTGAGGGAGAACATGATCGACATTTATGGATCGAGTTGAAAGTGTTAAAGGATAATCAGTTGTACGCCAAGCTTGGCAAGAGTAAGATTTGTCTTAAGGAAGTGATGTTCCTTGGTTGTGTGGTTTCTGAGAAGATATCCGTGTTGATCCATAGAAAATTGAGGCTATTCTCATTTGGAAGCAACCTAAATCGGTTCTTGAGGTTCGCTGATTTCTTGGGCTGACTGGTTATTTTCTATCACTTTGTTGATGGGCTTTCTAGTATTGCAGCACCGATATCGATGTTGATGCAAAAGAATGTTCCTTATCTGTGGACGAAGAAGCAACATCATAGTTTTGAGAAGTTGAAAGAAGCTCTGACATATGCTCTTGTGTTGATCAACCTGAATCTGAGAAGGAGTTTGTACTTTATAGTGATGTGTCGTATATTTGTTTGGGATGTGTGTTGATGCAAGACAGTAAGGTGGTGGCCTATGCATCGTGACAGCTGAAGGATCATGTGCGCAATTGTCCAATTCATGATTTGGAGCTTGCGGCTGTGGTGGTTGTTTTAAAAATCTGGAGACATTACTTTTAGGGAGAGAGGTGTGCTGTTTTCAGGGGCCATAAGAGTTTGAAGTATTTGACGTCTCGTAAGGGTTTGAATCTTAGGCAGCGTAGATGGTTGGGGTTGCTTAAGGATTACGTCCTGACAATTGAGTATCGTCCTGGAAAAGCTAGTGTGGTTGTGGATGCATTGAGTCGTAAGTTTGTGGTTGAGCTTAGAGCTATGTTTGCGAGGTTGAGCGTAACACGAGAAGGTGCGCTATTGGCTGAGTTGCAGGTTAATCCTTCATTGTCACAAATGTCAAAGTTAAGCAATTGTTTTGATGATTCCTTGGTTGAGTAGGTTAAAGACATATCAGATAGTAATTCAACCGATTTTTTTTTATGATGATGGGATTTTATGTTACAAGGGTCGAATAGTGGTTCTGGATGATCTGGAGTTGAGGCGCACTATTTTGGCGGAGGCACATTCTAATCCTTTGCTATGCATTCTGGAAATGTTATGATGTATCATGGGTTGGTTTAAAAAAGGATGTGGCAGAGTTCATTTCTAAGTGCATGGTGTGTCAGCGGGTCAAGGCTGAACATCAGTTTCCATCTAGTTTGTTGCAACCATTGAAAATTTCGGAGTGGAAGTGGGAGAGAATCACCATGGATTTCGTGTCATGGTTGCTTTTGATACCGGTTAAAATGATTCTGGTTGGGTGATTGTTGATTGTTTTACGAAGTGTGCACATTTCTTGCCAGTGCATTCGACGTATGTGCCGGATAAATTGGCGAATATGTGCATTGTTGAGATCGTGCGGTTACACAGGGTACCTAAGTCCATTTTTTCGAGTGGAGATTTGAGGTATTCAGCAAGGTTTTGGATGAGTTTGCATCGGACTTTGGGTACGAGGTTGAACTTTAGTACCGCGTACCGTCCTCAGTCAGATGGACAGTCTGAACGGGTTATCCAGGTTTTGGAGAATATGTTGAGATGTTTCATTATTGAGTTCCAAGGAACCCGAGAGAGACATTTACTATTGGTTGTGTTTGCGTACAAAAATGGTTACCAAGTGAGTATATAAATGGCACCGTATGAGGCATTGTATGGCCGGAGGTTTCGCACACCCTTGCGTTGGGTTGAGGTAGGGTAAAATCATGTTTCCTTGCTGTGTTGACATGGATGAAAAGGCAAAGCTTTTGTGTGATCGCTTGAAAGCAGTTGCGGATCGACAGAAATCTTATACGAATTTGGAGCGTAGGGAAATTGAATATGCGGTGGGCGATCGCGTATTCTTCAAAGTATCACCGTGGAAAAAGGGTGATGCGGTTCAAACATAAGGTAAGTATAGTTCAAGGTTTATTGGACCATACGAGGTTGTTGAGCATGTTGGTCCTGTGGCTTATCTGTTGAGGTTGCCTCCCGAGCTGGAGAAAGTACATGATGTGTTCTATGTACCTGTGTTGCGGAGGTGTTAGTTGGATCCCTCGCATGTTATGCCAGTGGAGCATAGTAAGTTGATGCCGAGTTTATCCTATAATGAGGAACCAGTGGACATTCTTGATTTCAACAGTAAAGTTCTTCGTGGAGAGGCAATAGAGCTTGTTAAGGTTGTGTGGCGACACCGTGGTGTTGAGGAAGCCACTTGGGAAAATAAGGCGGACTTGTTGGAGCAATTTCCCCATTTGTTTTCTCCAGATAAATTTCGAGGATGAAATTTCTTAAGTGGAGGAGAGTTGTAACACCCAAATTTTGGGCTTAGATGTTTTAAAGATTGGTTCGAGGGTCCAGTGGACCAGTATTAGAGATTCGAGTCAGTTTCGGGATTAAATCGAATTAAATATTTTTGAAAGTGATAAAATTGTGGAAAATATTCTAAAACCATTATTAAATATATTAATGATTGTGTGAAATCAATTTTGGAAAATGAATTTTGGAAATCAGACATTTTAGACTAGTGACCAAAATGCAAACTTTGAAAACTATTTTTTAGTGATTGTTTTGTAAAGAGTCATAACTTTGAATCTTTAAGGAGCTAATTGCCCAGAAAGTCTAATATCATACTTTATCCCTTAATTGGCTATTTTTAACGTGTTTTGGAAAATAAAAATAGGTTGGAGAGAATTAATTTGGTTATTAAATCTTTTAAACAAAACCCACGTAACTAACTTTCTCAAAATATTTCTCTCAAAATCTCCCCAGCCAAACATCAAATTCTTCTTCTAAATCTTCAGGTAAACCTTTCTTTTCTTAAATCTTTTGTTGGTAAATGATTTATTGTTGTTAATCTGCAAAAGCCTTATTGTTTTAACTTTGTTTTCTCATGTAAATCATTCAATTAAGGGAGAAAGCATCCATTAGAGGTAAGGTTCGTTCTCCTACTCTAATGAAAGGTTCTTTAATGAAATTCCCAACTTTTTGACTATTTACAATTGTTTTCTAAGGTGTTTTGATAAATTAATTAAGGAAAATTGGTTTAATTGTGTTTTGATTGATGGAATTTATGGATCTTCATACTTGTTCTGTTTTGCTGGGATTTTGATCAGATCAGTTTAGATCATGATTTTAATGTTTAATTGAGTTGATAACTTGGTTTTAATATTTTAATCCTGAAACAAGTTGAATTTATAATGTTTAAGGTTGTTAATCAAGAGTTTTTGGGGTGATAGTTGAGTTTAATCATTGCTGGAAGTAAAAGAATGTTGGGAAAGGGTTTTTAGATGTTAATTGATGATGTTTGATGGATTGAATCGTTATATTATGGCTGAGTTGAGTTTTGGAAGTGTTTGAGGATGTTTTTGATATGTTTCAGATGGTTTTTGAGTGGGCAACTTGAGAGTTGAGGGTAATTGCTTGTAGGCAATTGTTTGAATGCATAATAATGGATTTATCCTTTGCTTTTATGTGATTAAAACAGGGGATAGTCAAGGCAGCGAAGCGCGATGTTGTTTGTAGCTTGCCGGGAGCTCGATTCGTGTTGGCGAGCAAGTCGAGGTGTATCGGCGAGTGGAAACTGGTCCCTAAAATGCAAAGGTAAGGATTCAAACTTTCTAAATTTACAATTTAGTCCTCAAATCAACACTACTACCTTAATTCTATTATTTTAACTAAAAATCAGATTTAATCCCCTCTAAGAATTCATTTCCTATTTGGTCACTTGATTTTGACAATTTGTCAAAATAGTCCCTAATTCGATTCAACACCGGTTTAACATTCTAACATCAACTTCACATCTCCAACATCATTAATTGCATAAATACACTCTAAAATCATAAAATTCATATTTGGTACCTTAACTTTGAAGCTTGCCGAATTGGTCCCTATATATTTAACTTAGGGTTTTGCTTCCAAACAACAAATCAAGCTTACTAGATCATTAATCCAACATCATAAATCCTAAGTTAGACTTAAATCCATAAACCCTAATCTTCTCCATACAAACCAAAATATGTACTCAAAAACATGATTTTAACTTCATAAGCTTGATTCCAACTTAAATTCAACCATGGAATCATAAAATCTCAAAAGCCCCAATTTTGTTCATAAACCCTAATTTCCTTCTTATGTAAAATTCTCTATAACACCCCGGTTTTGGGCTTAGCGGTTTTGAGGTTTATTAGACGGTCTAGTGGACTGGGTTAGAGATTCGAGTCGGATTCGGGGCCGTATATTTTTTGGTAAGACAAAATATGGAAAAATAGTTAAAAATCATCTTGTAATATATATTGATTTTTGTTGGAATCAATTTTTGAAAATGGAAATCGGAAATATGATATTTTGTGTTAGTGACTAAAATGCGATTTTTGAAAATTGTTTTAAGTAACTAAAATCAAAAGGGTCAAATCCTTAGAATCCTTAAAGAGCTAAGCCACCAAGTGTTTGCTGGTGGTTTCTCCCTTTAATTAAATCATTTTAATCACGTGTTTTAAAATGTTTGTAAAATGGATTAAATATCTAAAGTTAGTTATTAGCTTTTAAAAGAATTTCACGTAACTTTTTCTCTCAACTTCTTTTCTTCCAAACACTTAGAGTTTTATCAAAATCCAAAGGTAAAGAACTCATTTCACTCAGATTCCTGATTTTAATTTGTTCCTTTAACTTTGTTTTGCAAAATCTCATTGAAATCTTGTATTTTCTTAGCTTTGAACAAGCCAATTGAGGGAGAAATAACATAACAGGGGTAAGGTCCATGATCTCCTATGTTAAATGGTTCTTTATTGATATTCCCAAGTATTTGATCCTTGATTTATAAGTTGTAATGTGGTTTTAATGTTTTACCCATGTTTGATTGAGGTATTTTGGAAATTTGGATGAATCATGGTGATTTTCAAAGTGGATTTGATTTCCAGTAATTGAGATGGATTTAATATATGTTTTGGATGTATTTTGATGTTGATAAGTTGTTTTTATCAATAGAATCATGAAACTCTTGAATCTCTAATTAGTTAGGTTGCTAGTTTTGAGTTATTGTGGTGATATTCGAGTTTAATCTTTGATGGAGTTTAAAGGATGTTAGGAAAGGGTTTTTGGATGTTGTTAGATGTTGATTGAAGGCTTGAATTGTTGTTTTATGGCTGGGTTAAGTTTTGGAAACGTTTGATGGTGTTTTCGGTATGTTTCAGATGGTTTTTGAGTGGGCAACTTGGGAGTTACGGAATATTGCTGTTAGGTAATGGTTTGAATGCATTTTAATGCATTTATCCTCTGGTTGTATGTGTTTAAAATAGGGAATAATCAAGGCAATGAAGCTTGATATTGTTTGGTTGCTTGTCGGGAGCTTGTTTCGTGTTGGCAAGGAAGGCGAAGCGTATCGGTGAGTGGAAACTGGTTTTAATTGCTTTACAAAGGTTTGTAAAGGTTTTTAGGAGTTTAGGGTAAGCGTGAATATCGAAAGTAAGTTTCCCTTATTTTGCTCTTGAATATCGGTTTAGATATGATCATGTTGTTTACATGTTTTGGTGATAAAAATGGTATGATTTACTTACTGGTAATACATGATTTTGAGTACATATGCAGGGGTTTAAAAGTATATTAAATGCTAGTGAGCATTGGTTTTCATCCCGGATGGGAATGGTGTTATTGCATTGGCAATTAGATGGGCATATGTAGTATTTTATGAAATGCATTGTAAAATAGTAAGAAAATTATTTTGTAAATGATATATTGGCTATGTGACAAGGTGAGAAAACAATCAGATATAGTTGGCATGCCATAGGATTTAAAGTGCACTATAAAATATGAACAAAATCGATCATGGTCATGGGTCCTTGAGGTATGGCGGTTTAACTAGGCCACTCGGACTGTTGGGACATCATTTGGGGCATGCGGTTTAACTAGGCAACCCAAATCGATGGTGATTTTGCGGTTTAACTAGGCAAGGTCGGTACTCTTGCGATTTAACTAGGCAACCCAAATCGATGGTGATCTTGCGTTTTAATTAGGCAAGGTCGGTACTCTTGCGATTTAACTAGGCAAGGGTGAAATCTCGCGGTTTAACTAGGCAAGGGTGAAATCTCGCGGTTTAACTAGGCATGGTATGAGAGATGCGTGTATCCGATATGTGTATGAGATTGAGGTAGTCTATCCGGGTCACTATAAATGCAAATATATGTGAAAGTTCATGTGTTGAACCTTGTTTATAATGCTTTGGGAATATAAGCATGGTTTGGTAAAAATGCTTTGGAATTCAAGCATGGATTGTTTATGAAGTTATAAAGGTTATTGTGTTTTGATTCGGTTGGAATCATGGAAAATGCTTAGGTTGTAAGCATGTTTTGAGAAAAGCAACCATGTGGTTTTTAAATGGTTTTATGCATCATTGTTTATGAGCATCCTCACTAAGCATGTGTGCTTACGCTCTCTTTTCCTAATGATGCAGAGCATTAAAGTTCGGGGTAGCAAAGGAAAGGTTTGCAAGGATCCAAGGGATAAACTACTTTTTAGTCTGCACTCGGTTTATGTTTTCGGTTAATAAGGCAATGTGTTCACCATGGATTTTGGGAAGATGTACATTTGTTTCATTGTGGATTTAAATGTGTTTCTATGATGTTTTTGATGATGGTTATATGTTGCTCATTTTGATGTTGTTCTTGTCTAAAGTTGACGCTAGATGGATGACTAGGGATGCATCTAGAGTTTCCTTGTGGTTTGCCATGTTGTGCTGGTTGGACCAAGTTTAGTATGCTATGTTGAGTGTGTTGGTATGTTGCTTATGTTGAGAATGGTCTAATTGTGCATTTTGGTATGTTTGGCAAAGTGGTTTAGGAAACAAGCCTCTAGAGTGGTCCTTTGGTAGCATGATGTTGTTTTGGTTGCCTAATTTGGTATAAATGTTAGATTGTGTATAATCAAGGGTTGATATGTATGTTCACAAGTTGTTAGGGGCCAATTGCATCTAGAATTGTATGAAAAACGAGCTAAGTTTGACATTACATGCCCAGGCGTATCGATACGCGGGTACAGCTAGGCATAATTGGCCAGGGTGTATCGGTACAGGCAGGGGCGTATGTAACCCCCTTGACCCGGCCTAGACTCCCAACCGAACCAAGAAGGCTACATTAAGTTTGCCGTAGCAAACCTAAGAGATACAACTGAACCCAGTCCATTTTTTTCTTTTTATCTTATTTAGATACCAATTATTAACCCTACATGTTCATACAGATATTAGGTGCAACCCCAACTCAATCGGGTATCAATTTGACATCCAATTATCACATTTGCAATTTAGGGACCAAATTGCAAATATAGAAAATTTCAAGATTAAAGCTCATTTTTAAGTTGCCAACCTTTAATTAGACAAGTTCCAATCTTCCATCTCAAAATTTAGCTCAATCCGATTATTCTACCACATATAATTTCATTTGCCAAATTTAGGGACTAAAATACAACGAAAGCAAAACTGCCCAAAAGTGACATTAACAGAATAAATGGTCATCCGTACTGATACAAATAAGCCCGTATCGATACGGTTTGAAATACCCCGTTTCGATACACCACCAAGCCGTATCAATTTGCCTAACTATAATACCTAACTTTTGAAATATTTTAAACCATGCCGATACGGTTTCTCAGGTGTTTCAATACGCGGGTTCAAGTTGTAAAAGTGAATTCCATAGGCTAAAACTCGTATTGAAATGCCCATCCCCGTATTGGTACGCCAGGCCAAATTTTCCTAGGCGTATCAAAATGCACAAGACCTGTACCGATCCCACAATCCTAAAATTGCCTAGCCGTACCGATACGGTCCCTAGCGTATCGGTACGCCTGGGCCTATGATGTCACATTTGGCTGATTTTTCATCCCAAAAGCATACTCAAACCACTCCAACATGCTTTAAACACAATATTAACATACAAGGCATACCTCAAGCATCCAAGCTACACAAACTTAGCATCATAACATGGCATCTTTGCATCAAAGAAAGTCTATAGGCATGTATTCCTAGTTTCCATCCAAGCAACATATCAAAAAGGTAAACCAGCATCAAAACAATCTTTAAAGGCCATTTACAACCCAAGAGCAACTAAAGAAACATGCTCAAATAGGGAGTTCCACAAAACAACTCCGAAAATACAACAAGTACCCATTGCCATTATTCATTATATTCTAAACCAAAACATACTTTGGAAACAAGTCTTGCCAAGATCCCCTTGCTTCTTGCTGCCTTCCAAGACCACAATTATCTGCATTGATGGACAATGAGAGTGTAAGCACAAAAGGTTTAGTGAGGAATGCTCAAAGACAAACACCATCAATGCATTTAAAACCATTTACTTAACATCATCCTTTAAAATGTCATCATGTCCCTTTTTAAACATGCACTTTACATCACTAAAACCAGCATATTAAACCATATGCTACACGTATCTTTAATCAACAGCAAGTCACATTGCTAACCCTCCACTTAATCCTTCCCATGCATTACTACCAAATGCAAAGCTTAAGGAGAACATGTATAAATCACATTATACAACAAAAACATTTCAATGATACATTAACAATTATATTGGCTTTCAAGTGATCATTAACAAGTTCAATAACGAAAGAGTTCATCCAATACACGGATTCAATAAGTGTTAACCCAACACTTCAAGCCATCCCAACCGGAATAGCGATACAATCACAATCGCGATACATTAACAACCGGGTACAATATCAACCAGGTACACTTTCAACCTACAGGGACACGATTCCCTCTCATCGGTTAGATGCTTAACCCACTAATGGGAGTATTCGGTACTATTTAACCCCTCTAGCGTTAGGGTACTTGGATGGAGTATTCGGTACGCCATATAAACCCCTAGACATCCAAGGTGACTTATTTACAGTGCACTCAATCATATGGCCGGCCAACTATCTCCGATAAAAAATTTAAAACCACATCACTTGCCAACATAATTAACCAAATAACATTTACCTCACTGTTTTTAACAAGCATTAAACCATGCCATTTCCAAAGCAACTACCATGCTTTAAAACACAAGTATAAAACCATACTTACAAGGATCACTTACCATGTGCATCCTTAAGCAAAACATGCTTAAAAACGTTATATCCAATACTTTAAAACATGCTTAAATAGTAGGTACAATGTAAATCAAAACATGTGCATAAAACCACTTAACACTAGCACGACCGAGAGAGTAAAACCACTTTATACTTACTTTCGAGTCTAGGTAAGCATTTCAAGCTCTACCTTATCTCCCAAAACTCTGTTCCCAAAACATCAAATGCTTTAAACCACATTTTCACTCACCGATACGCGAAACCTCGATTCGTCGATGCAAAATCAAGCATCCGAAACCTCCAACGCTTCTCCAATCACTTTCGGATCAACCTCCTCTGTTTTTACCACAAAACAACAGAGGATTAATGCATCATAATGCATTCTAAACACATCAACTACAATCTTTCTCAGATTTCCACAACACCTTCACAAACAACCCTCCACAACAACCGAAAACATAACCAAAACACTTCGATTCACAATCCAGCCAACATCTATCAATCTAACATCACTTTCAACATCAAAACACATCTAAAAACAAATCCAAAACAACGTACCACCTCCAGCAACCTTACAACCAAAGAAACACCACAAAACCTCAAAACTAACAAGCTAAACAAATAGAGATTCTTAAGTTTCAGAATTCCATTGATAAAAATCACTTATCAACATTATTAAACATCCAAAATATAAATCAATGCATCTTTAATTACTGGAAATTAGATCCAATCCGTGAATTAATTAATTTTCCCCAAATAACTCAATTAAACATTGGAAAGTTATCAAAATCAGAATAGAAACACAAAAACAAGGATCAAATGCTTGGGAATTTCAGTAAAGAACCATCAATAGAGGAGATCTCGGATCTTACCCTTATTGTGAAGTTTCTCCCCCAATTGATTTGTGAAAAGCTAAGAAAACACAAGATTATTGTAAGATTTTGTATAAACAATCTTTATAAAACAATTTGAAATAATAAGAACAAGTTAGAAACCACCTCACCTCTGGAAATTTGATGAAATCCTGAGTGTTTGGCTGAGGAGAGAATGGAGAGAAAGAGTTTAGAGAAAATGACGTGATTTTTGTTTTAGAAAAGATAACTAACTTTTTAACAAAATTCTTTTTAATTAATAATTAAACCACATGTTAAAATCAGTTAAATCAAGGGAGAAATCATCAGAAACCAATTGGTAAAATAGCTCCTTAAAGATTCTAAGTGTCTGACCCTTTTCATTTTAGTCACTAGAAAATCACAGTTTTCAAAACTTTCATTTTGGTCACTAACCAAAATGTACATCTTTCAAAACTTATTTTTCAAAATTGATTCCACCATTATTAAATACATAATTAATAATGATTTTTGAGCATTTTTCCATAATTTTTCCAACACCAAAAGTATTCGATCCTGAAATCGACTCGAATCTCTACTCCGGTCCACCGGACCGTCTAATAAACCAGCAAACTACTAAGCCCTAAAACTGAGGCGTTACAACTCTTCTCTACTTAAGAAATTTCGTCCCTGAAATTTACTTGGAGGAAACAGGTGCGTAAACTATTTCAACATGTCCAACTTGCGTTCCCACGTGGCCTCCTCAACCCCGCGGTGCTTTCACAACACCTTAACCAGCTCGACTGTTTTGCCACGGAGCACCTTACTGCTGGTATCAAGAATCTCTACTGGTTCTTCATCATAAGATAGATCTGTTCTCAACTCAATCTCTTCCATCGGCATAACATGCGATGGATCTGACCTATACCTCCGCAACACCGAAACATGGAACACATCATTAATCTTTCCCAACTCCGGAGGTAACCTCAAACAGTACTCAATAGGACCCACACGCTCAACAACCTTGTATGGTCCAATGAACCTCGGGCTAAGCTTCCCTTTCTGCCCAAAATGCAACACCTTTTTTCCAGGGCGATACTTTCAAAAACACTTTATCACCTACATCGTACTCTATATCGCTACGCTTCAAATTCGCATAGGATTTCTGGCGATCTGCAGCCCCTTTTAAGTGCTCACATATCAACTTTACCTTTTCTGTTGTGCGTTTCAAAACATTGGGCATCGACACAAACTTTTCCCCCGCTTCTGCCTAACACACGGGCTTACGACACTTTCTGCCGTACAACACCTCATAAGGTGCCATCTGTATGCTAGCATGATAACTGTTATTCTAAGCAAACTCCACCAACGGCAACTGATTCTCCCACGTTCCCTGGTACTCAATAACGCAACACCTCAACATATCCTCGAGAACCTGAATCACGCGCTCCGACTGGCTATCCTTCTGAGGATGGTACGATGTACTAAAACTCAACCGGGTTCCCAAAGCATGATGCAAACTCACCCAAAACCTTGCAGTGAACCGCGAATCACTATCCGAAACTATAGATTTGGGCACCCCATGCAAACACACTATTTGAGAGATGTACAACTCAACCAACCTGTCCAAGGTATACGTAGTATGCACAGGCACAAAATACGCACACTTCGTAACCAATCCACAATCACCCAAATGGAATTCGTTTTGGTCGGTGTCAAAGGTACCTAGACACAAAATCCATGGTGACAAACCATACACCGAGCAACGAAATCAGCCACATCCCTTTTCAGTCCAACCCAATAGTAACCCTCCTTCAACCCTCGATACATTTTAGTACTACCGGGATGCATAGCAAAAGGACTAGCGTGTGCCTCAGTCAAAATAGTATGCCTCAACTCTTCGTCCTTAGGCACCACTATTCAACCTTTGAAACACAAAGCCCCATCATCGTTGAAATGAAATTTCGTAGGATTTCCATCCCTGATATCTTCCACATGAGGTACCAAACTCCCATCATGAGGTTGCTTCTCGTTAATCATCTGCGACAAGGTCGGCTTCACCTGCAACTCAGCCAACAAAGCCTCATCACCCGTCACACTCAACCGAGCAAACATGGCTCTCAGCTCCACAACCACTTTTCTACTCAAAGCATCCGCTAAAACATTGGCTTTCCCCGGATGATATTCAATGGTCAGATCATAATCCTTAAGCAACTCCAACCATCTACGTTGCCTAAGATTCAACTCCTTCTGTGACATCGAATATTTCAAACTCTTATGATCCGAATAAACCACACATTTCTCACCATAAAGATAATGCCTACAGATCTTTAAGGCAAACACAACCACTGCAAGCTCAAGGTCGTGAGTAGGGTAGTTATGTTCATGCACCTTCAACTGCCTAGATGTGTACTGTTGCCCGTAATAAGTGCTCCGCAATTGTGCAAGTGTACACGTCGCAAGTTATAGTATAAAAGATATCGTCTCCACAGGGATTGGTACCACTTCAAGAATCTAATCTCTTGCACTGTAAAAAGTAAAAGAACAAAAGTAGAAGATTGTAGGAGTTTTAACTAACAACTAAACTAGAAAGCAAATAAGTAAAAGAAGATGTAATCAAATGAGAGAGAATAGGCCAGGTTATTGTGAGTTGAGGTGTGACAGCCGATTGGATCGTCTTGGTAAAAGAGTGCAAGAGCAACTCAGTTGTCGTGGCATCTTGCACAGCAGGGTTGCATTGGCAACTAATCGGTGGTTGCCTGGGTGACTAGCTGGGCAACTACTTGGGCAGCTGGGCAGCAACTTCAAGGCTCGGCAGAGCGTTCTTCAATGGTTTCTTCTTATCCCTAAGTTGAAACTCTAGCTATTTGTGCATGCCTTGATAATACATCCCTGCGTGAATCAAGGGTGAACAACAACCAATCTTGCGCTCCTCTTAGCCATTGAAATCCTTAACTTATTCCTAAGCTGGATTAATCTTCACCATCAGTAGATTGAATAAAGACCGTACTCATTCGTTTTTTGAATCTAACTCTCCCGATATTAGATAAATAGATGAAGTTACGAGATCCTCTCCCAATTCACTTGCAAACAAGAATAAGAACCAAGAATGAGTAAACTTTGAATTGAAAGTGCAAACTTTTATTACCTAAACAAAATCCAATTGTTTCTCACAACCACAAAACACAATAACCTTAGCCAAATAGATTTATTTCATGGCTAGGTTCCAAAGAAACACAAGATAAAGAATTCCTAGCATAAACCTAATTGCACAAGAAAGAAAAAGATGAAGAATGGTTGAAGCCTTGTCGAAATTTCTCCAAAACCTTGTCAAAATCTCCCTTGCTCTTTGTCAAAAATTCTCTCCTCCCTTCCCCTTTGGAGTTGACGGCTTGATCCTTAATTTATAGGGCTAGGTCAAAGTCTTTTTTTAAGGAGGAAGTTAAGTTGGAATTAAATATTTTTAAAGAATATAATTCTTTATTATATTTAAATTCCTTCTAGAACTTCTCCTATCTTCTTGGGATTTAATTTCTCTTTAACCTCTTCATAGAAATCAAACTCCTTTGGGATTTAGCTTTGCTCCATGTCATCTTGGGCTTATCTAGTCATCAATTTCGACTACCATATCATCTTATCCCTTGTTGAAAATTGCCCTGGCAACTAGCTCAACATCTCCCTCATGCATTGCCCTGGCAACTAGCTCGACATCTCCTTCATGCATTGCCCTGGCAACTGGTTCCAACCTTGCTTTGGCAAGTGATTCTGCACACACAAACAAAAACACACCAAAGCAGTATCTTTTTCCACAAAATTGAGCAAAATATGAAATCAAGCCTGTCCACCAAGGAAACGATGTAAACGTGCATGAGTGACTAATAATGCAACTAATATGAGCCTAAGTCTAGCAATAATAAGAATAAAAAGGGTAATAAAAATAATACTTTTGAACACTTAACACACCCCCAAACTCAAATTATTGCTTGTCCTCAAGCACTGCAAACTAATAATTACACGCCAAGACTTCAATTTTCACAAACTTAGCTTTGAACTTGATTTCAATTCTCAGAACCGTGGCACAAAGTATGTTTGGCTTTTCATTTTTTGGAAAACTTAGGAGTTACTCGAAATCAAACTATAATGCTTGTGAGTGTGTGTGGAGTTGTGCGCAAGTTGATTTTTTGGACTCTAAGCAAACAAGAGGTTTTCAAATTACTTCATTGGGTTCTTTTAACATGTTTTAACTAGAGTCGATTTCGGGCACCTCTAGTGTTTTGTTTTTAGTTATCTTAAGTTAATTAATTTATTCGACTAGAGCCGGTTTTGGGCACCTCTAGCGATCAATTTTTAGCACATACTAGAGTCAATTTTGGGCACCTCTAGCGATCAATTTTTTAGCACATACTAGAGCCAATTTCGATCACCTCTAGCATTCATCCAATTTTTATTCTAATCCCTCAATTTTTTAACTATCAACCTAAGTTCACTAGAATTCCTTAAATAAATCAAGGCACACAGTGTTTCATCAAGTTTAGCATTATAGTACGATTTTAAGTGTTTTCATGTTTATCATAGAATAACAAGTTCTGTCAATATTGGCAAAGTGATCATCGGATATTCATCAAACCTAGGCAATTCTTGTTTCAACTAAAGGCATGGCAAGCAATTTATGTATCCTAAATGCAATACTTAAGATGAATGCAACTAAACATGGTAACTAACTAATAACAATCCCCCCAAACTCGAGTGAGGCATTGTCCTCAATGCATGGAACAAAGAAAAATAAAAATAAAGAAAAGTAAAATGCAAACGAGGACTTACTCTGAGAGTTTGTCATCATGGATGATTAGTTTCTTTTTGGTCGGTGTCTTGATTCTTTTGCTTGAACGCGGTGGTTGCTTCCTTGTTGTCGATGGTGGAATCGATCCTCGTACGGGGTTGTCCTCATCATCCTCTTCATCAATGTCATTGGCTTTTCACTTGGGCTTGGAGGATTCGATTGGTGCGGTCATTGTTGGTGCAATGGAGGACTCGTCCGAATCTGAAAAATCATACAATGATTCATTACGAGATGATTCGGGCATAGGTGCTTTACCTTTGGCTTTTGTAGTGGTTGTCGAGGCGTCTTTAGCTTTGGTTGCCGTAACATCTTTAGTGTTGGTTGTCGTGGCAACTGCTTGGGCAGGCGCAGTGTAGGTTGCCATAGCATCATCTGTTGCGGTTGCCGTGGCAACTGCTTCATTGGTTGTCGTGGCAATGATTTCGGCAGGAAAGATTGTGAACGACATGCGGCTGTCCGAGTACTTTTCTAGGATGACTTGGGTGATGGCATTGTTGTGATCCTTCATTTACCGCATGAACATTAGTTGCCGATCTTCAATTTGCCTAAGGCGGTTCACCAACAGTTGTAAGAGTGCTTCAAGTTGTCCCGGGGCTGCTGTCCGAGTTGCCCGGGCATCGGTTGCTTGGACATTAGGAGTTGCTGAGGCGGCAAGAGTTCCCGCAGCAATTGAAGGCGTTGGGGATTTTACCGGTGCCTCTCCCATTAGCTTTCGGATTTGTGCTCGATTCCAACCAGACTTTGGTAGGGCCTTTTCATTAGTGGATTCACTTGGGACATGCATCTCCTTGCAAAGATTGGAAATTAAGCACAGGAAGAAAAAAGAACCCTTGTCTTTTGATCTACATACAAAAATCTCATCACAAATAATTTTCCAATGTTAATGATGCGATTATGCAAGATAGAATGTATGAGCAAAAGACGAGGTGTATCAACGGTGGTATTGTGTGTGGTGGGCATCAAAGAAGTTTTAACAAACTTATTCCATAATTTTGCCTCAGGTTTAAGCCGAAGGCGATTTACCGTGCCCTTGTATTTACCGTCGTTCCATTGAGTTCCCGGTAGAGTGAGTTCTTAATGCACCTTGTCGAGTTGCTTGGGCGTGAGTTGATTAACAAAGGCTTGATGCTCGTCCTTCTTAATGTAAAACCCGTAAAAGATGTTGATGTTTTTGGGGCTTATGAGTATAGCCTTGTCACGAACAAAAACATAAGGATTATCTGGGTTAGGTGAGTGAGCATAGAATTCTCTTACCCATGAGATGTTACCCGGTTCCGATTGATGGCAAAAGATTTGTCACTTTTGATGTGCAATCCTTTAGGAGATGAATGGTTCAAGGCCGAAATCTTGATGAGAGTTAGAGTATTCAAAGCCTTGTTCTTCGTAAATCTTCCGGCTTTCAAACATGGAGTGAAATCTTTTTTAACCACCGGTGTAGCAAACTTCTTGTATCTTGGTTCTTTGGAGGAACTTGGATGAACCAAAAATTCGATTTTGGATGCGATGGATGATCTTGGTTGTGAGTTTGGTAAAAACAAAGAAACGAAAGCAAAAGAAACTAAAGAGTTGTAAGGTGAAAAGTAGGAATATGTTTCTTGGAAGTTAAGGGTGATAGGTTAAATAGAAAAGATAGGTAGTAAATATGGTGGGTGGGAGTAATTTTGAGAGAAAGAAAACAAGGGTTTAGATTGAGGGAAGGTGACGGCTAGGGGGTTTAGGGAAGGGGAAGGTTTTGGCCGGTCATGTAGGGTTTATTTAGGGTAAATTGGAGGCTTAATATAAGCCTTAGATTCAGCCCATTAATTTCCTTGTTGAAGAAGTTTCCTTCTTGATTCAAATTCCTCTTTATCTTGAACTCTTTTCCTACAATTCAAAAACAAATAAAATAAGGATTAAAATTAAAGATAAACTAATAAAAGAAAATAAATAAAGATGTGCAAAGAAATTCTTAAACTTAAAATTTTAAAAACAATTAAATAAATATGAAAGAAAGATGTAGTTTTAATCTTAAAGAAAATAAATCTATCCTAAAAAGAAAAAATACCGAAATTAAATAATAATAATAAAATAGTTCAAAAAAATAAAAAAAGAAAAAAAAGAAAATATCGAAAGGAGAACATGCTCATGCATCTCCTAAGGTGATCACTTCTTTGTAACGTTCCACATGGGCACCGTTGTAGTGCTTCAATCTTTGTCCGTTAACTTTGAATTCATGTTTGTCAATGATGGACTTGATTATCACGGCACCATGGGAGAATGGTTTGACAACTTCGAATGGTCCCGACCATCTTGATTTCAGTTTTCCCGGGAAAAGTTTTAGCCGAGAATTGAATAAGAGAACTAGTTGCCCTGGCATGAATTGTCGCGGCAATAGTTTCTTGTCATGCCATTGCTTTGTTTTCTCCTTGTAGATTCGTGCATTGTTATAGGTGAGTGCACATAATTCTTCTATCTCATTGAGGTCCAACAAACGCTTTTGTCTGGCACTTTCCCAATCCATATTCACGGTCTTGATTGCCCAATATGCCTTGTGTTCGATTTCCACCTGTAGATGGCATGTTTTGCCATAGGCAAGTCAGAAGGTAGACATACCTAAAGGTGTTTTGAATGGAGTGCAATATGCCCAAAGTGCGTCATCTAGTCTTATTGACCAATCCTTCCTAGAGGGATTTACAACTTTCTCAAGTGTACCCTTCAATTCTCGGTTGGAAATTTCTGCTTGCCTATTGGTTTGTGGGTGATATGCCGTGGCAATTTTGTGTGATACGCCAAAGCGTTGCAACATCTTGGCAATAAGTTTGTTGTCGAAGTGCTTGCCTTCATCACTGATAATTGCTCTCAGCATCCCAAACCATGTAAATATTTTTTTTGCAAGAATCGTTGCACGGTCTTGGAATCGTTGGTGGGAACTGCAGCTGCCTCAACCCATTTAGACACGTAGTAAAGGACAAGTAGAATGTAGAGGTTGCCGAATGAAGATGGGAAAGGTCCCATAAAATCAATCCCCCATACATCGAACAATTCCACCTCGATGATGTTTTGGAGTGGCATCTCATGTCGTCTAGAAATATTGCCCGTCTTCTGGCAACGATCACATTGGTTGTAAAACTCTTGGCATCTTCGTACAGTGTTGGCCAATACAAACCGGATTGCAAAACTTTGGCCGCGGTATGTGTTCTGATAAGTGTTCAAAAGTACTTTTTTTCTTACCCTTTTTACTCATATTATTGTTAGACTTAGGCTCATATTAGTTGCATAATTAGCCATTCATGCATTAATCAATGTTTCCTTCCATCGTTGAGCTTGATTACATAACTTGGTAGTTTTTGTGGGAAAAGATGCTGCTTTGGTGTATTTTGTGTGTATGTGCAGAATCATTTGCCAAAGCAAGGCTAGAACTAGTTGCCAGGGCAATTGTTGACAAAGAATAAGGTGATATGGTAGTCGAAATTGATGACTAGACAAGCCCAAGATGACGTGGAGCAAAGCTAAATCCCAAAGAGTTTGATTTCCATGAAGAGGTTAAAGAAGAATTAAATCCCAAGAAGATAGGAGAAGTTCTAGAAAGAATATAAATATAATAAAGAATTATATTCTTTAAAGACAATTTAATTCCAGCTTAACTTCCTCCTCAAAGAAGGACTTTGACCTAGCCCTATAAATAGATCACCAAGTCGTCAACTCCAAGGGGGAGAGAAGAGAGAATTTTTGACAAGCTTCAAGGGGGAGATCTCGACAAGAAGGCTTCATCCATCCTTCATCTTCTTCTTTCTTGTTCAATTAGGTTCATGCTAGGAATTCTTTATCTTGGGTTTCTTTGGAACCTAGCCATGAACTAAATCTATATGGCTAAGGTTATTGTGTTTTGTGGTTGTGAGAAACAATTGGATTTTGTTTAGGTAATAAGAGTTTGCACTTTAAATTCAAGGTTTACTCGTTCTTGGTTCTTATACTTGTTTGTGAGTGAACTGGGGAGGATCTCGTAACTTCATCTATTTATCTAATATCGAGAGTTAGATTCAAGAAATGAATGATTATGGTCTTTATTCAATCTATTGATGGTGAAGATTAATCTGGCTTAGGAATAAGTTAAGGATTTCAACGGCTAAGAGGAGCGCAAGATTGGTTGTTGTTCACCCTTGATTCACGCAGAGATGTATTATCAAGGCATGCACAAATAGCTAGAGTTTTGACTTAGGGATAAGAAGAAACCATTGAAGAACGCTCTGCCGAACCTTGAAGTTGCTGCCAGATGCCCAACTAGTCGCCCAGGCAACCATCGATTAGTTGCCAAGGCAACCCCATTGTGCAAGTTGCCACGGCAACTGAGTTACCCTTGCATTTTTTTACCAAGATGATCCAATCGGCTATCACACCTCAACTCACGATAACCTGGCCTATTCTCTCTCATTTAATTGCATCTTCTTTTACTTTATTGCTTTCTAGTTTAGTTATTAGTTAAATTCCTATAATCTTCTATTTGTGTTTCTACTTTTTACAGTGCAAGAGATTAGATTCTTGAAGTGGCACCAATCCCTGTGGAGACAATATCTTTTATACTATAACTTGAGACGTGTATACTTGCACAATTGCGTAGCACTTATTACACGCAACAAGTTTTTGGCGCCGTTGCCAGGGATTGGCAATAGCGACTTTGTTTTTATTTTCTTGCACTTTTTATTTTTCTTGTTTAAGATTCAAAGTGTTAACAAACTTTGGTTTTGCATTGGTATATGACCAGGGCGTGACCAATTACACCCGAATATCCCTTTGATCCAGAAATCGAACGAACCTTACAAAGACTTAGACGAAGGTTAAGAGTAGCAATGGCTAATCAATACGGCAATATGAATCAAGATGTATCAGGAGGAGGAGTGATTCTTGCACGAAACAGAACTATTCGAGACTATCTTGAAGAAGATCTTGATGGACTTAATCCAGGAGTTGTCGCACCTGAAATTGAAGCCGACCACTTTGAGTTAAAACCAGTGATGTTTAATATGATCAACATAATTCGTCAATTTGGCGGTTCAGCAACTGAAGATGCACGAAAACATCTTAAATATTTCCTCGAGATTTTCAACTCATTCAAAATACACAGAGTTACCCCCGATGTTTTACGATTAAGATTATTCCCCTATTCACTGAGGGATAGGGCGAAAGCATGGTTGAATATCATTCCTGCCGGATAAATGGATATTGGACCGATCTTTGTCGTGATTTCCTTGCTCGGTTTAATCCTACAAATTTGACTGATAAGCTTTGTAACGACATTACTTTTTTTTGACAGGAAGATGATGAATCCAAGTACGAGGCTTGGGAGCGATAAAGAGAACTTCTACACAAATGCCCCCTACACGGATTCCCAGTGTGGACACAAGTAACAATGTTTTACAACGCCGTGAATTCACCAACAATGATGATGCTAGACACCTCGACAAACGGCATACTCCTAGATAAGTTGCCGGAGGAAGCAATGCAAATTCTAAACAGGCTGTCCAATAATGATTATCAATTCCCCTCTACTAGAAGAGGAGGAGTTAGACGCCAAGCCACAATACATGAACTAGGATCATTAGACTCAATTTCGGCACAATTGGCTACCTTAACCAAGATGGTCCAGAACTTGCAGAAACCAAACAACACACATGAGGTCAAGGTAATGGATTCCTTTTGTGAGTTATGTGGTGGTAACCGTGATTCTTCTGAATGTATGAAGAATCCGAAATCCAGCTTCTATGTGGGGAATTATAACCGGAACAACAATGTGATGTCCAATACATACAATCCATCTTGGAAGAAGCACCCGAATTTTTCATGGAGTAATCCCAACAATGCTCTAAACCATAACAATCAGAATGCACAAGCATCAGGATTCCAGCAGAATATGCCACGACAACAGTTGCCGCAGCAACAACCGACAACATCTAGTTCTTTGGAAAATTCTCTTAATGCTTTTATGTTGAAAACTGAATCTTATATGGCTGAGAATAGTAAATTTATAAAAATAACTGATGCTTTTATTAACAGGACCGAGATGAGATTGCAAAACCAAGAGGCGACAATCAAATCATTGGAAAATCAAGTCGGGCAATTTGCTCAAAACCTGAATACTAGACCGCAAGGAGGTTTGTGATCATCTTCCAACAAAATCTTATGCATGCACACTGTCGGGCTAATTCCCTTCAAGTCGGCAATTGTTCACCCTATTGCGTTCTTATGTAGCATCAACATTTTGATCAGCTTATTTTCCTGCTCAGGTTGTAACTTAGAGGAAATAATCATAGGCAATGTATTATCGGTTCCCAAGTAAGCATATTTTAGTTTCTCTGGCAACTGTTTCATCTCAATAATTGGTGGTTGTTCAATAGAGGGCTTTTCGAGTTTACCTTCCTTACCTGAGTAATCCAGTGGTTCAAAGTATGTACCTGGTCGATTGACTAACCAATTTGCCTCTTCTTGTTGTTCCTCATGAATCGGTTCTTCATACTCCTCAGATTCCTCTTGATTAGCAATGTAGTTGCCGATGCAACTAAATTCCTCGTCAAAGTTAAACTCTATCGTGGCATGAAGAAGTTGGCATTCTTCCGGATCATCAGCATGCCTTAGTGTTTGGAACACATTTAGTTTAACTTGCTGGTCATTCACCCTCATTGTGGGTTCTCCCTTTTCAACATCGATCAAGGTTCTCCCTGTTGCTAGGAAGGGTCTCCCGAGAATGATAGGTGCATGTTCATCTGCTTCACAATCCAAAACAATAAAGTCAGCGGGAAAAATCAATTTATCAACTTTTACCAGTATGTCTTCAATTTTACCCTCTGGATGCATATAGGATCTGTCGGCTAGCCATAGCATAACTGTTGTAGGTCTTGCCTTCCCGATTCCTAGTTTCTGGAAAATCGATTTAGGCATCAAGTTTATGCTTGCTCCAAGGTTACATAATGCTTTCCTGACATAGTGGTATCCAATGGAACAAGGTATTGTGAAACTTCCAGGATCCTTCAACTTGGGTGGCATGCGATTGTGCAACATGGCAATGCATCCCTCTGTTGCGGCAACTGTTTCAAACTCTCCTAGCCTTGTTCTCTTGCACACAATGTCTTTAAGAAACTTGGCATAGTTCGGCATTTGTTCAATTGCTTCAACCAATGACAGGTTGATGTAGACTTTCTTTAGGATATCAATAAACTTCTTGAATTCATATTCTTGCTTTTGTCGCTTCAACCTCTGTGGGAATGGTGGTGGAAGTCGGATATCTTCGATCCTTTCATTAGTTTGGAACCTGATTGACGGCATTGCCGGGGCAACTGGAGTTGCCGAGGCATCGTCAACTAGGGTTGTTATGGCGTGCCTATCATTGGTTTCTGAGGCATCCTTATCGTCGGTTGCTGAGGCATGCTTATCGCTGGTTGCCGCGGCAATTCCTGGTTCAGCATCTGAGGCTTTGCCGCTGAGTTCGTCTTGATCTTTTTGTGGAGTTTTGTTTGATGAGTGAGCTTGAGCCTCTTTAAGTTGTTGGCCACTTCTAGTGGTGATCGCCTTACATTGATCATGGCCATTTCCTCTTGCGACTTTAATATCGCTAGGTAAACCTCCTTGCGGTCTAGTATTCAGGTTTTGAGCAAATTGCCCGACTTGATTTTCCAATGATTTGATTGCCGCCTCTAGGTTTTGCAATCTTATCTCGGTCCTGTTAATAAAAGCATTAGTTCTTTTTATGAAGTTACTATTCTCAGCCATATAAGATTCAGTTTTCAACATAAAAGCATTGAGAGAATTTTCCAAAGAACTAGATGTTGTCGATTGTTGCTGCGACAACTGTTGCCATGGCATATTCTGCTAGAATCCCGATGCTTGTGCATTATGATTGTTCTGGTTTAGAGTATTGTTGGGATTACTCAATGAAAAATTTGGGTGCTTTCTCCAAGCTAGATTGTATGTGTTGGACATCACATTGTTTTTCCGGTTGTAATTCCCCATAAAAAAGTTGGATTCTGGATTATGAATACATTCAAAAGAATAATGGTTACCACCACATAACTCACAAAAGGAATCCATTACCTTGACTTCCTGTGTGTTGTTTGGTGTTTGCATGTTCTGGACCATCTTGGTTAGAGTGGCCAATTGTGTCGAAATTGAGTCTGATGATCCCAGTTCATGTATTGTGGCTTGGCGTCTAACTCCTCCTCTTTTAGCAGATGGGAATTGATAATCATTCTTGGCAAGCCTATTTAGAATTTGCATTGCTTCCTCCGGTGACTTATCTAGGAGTATGCCGTTTGTCGAGGCATCTAGCATCATCCTTGTTGGTGTATTCACAGCATTGTAAAACATTGTTACATGTGTCCACACTGGGAATCCGTGTAGGGGGCATTTGTGTAGCAGTTCTCTATATCGCTCCCAAGCCTCGTACATGGATTCATCATCTACATGCCGAAAAGAAGTAATTTCGTTACGAAGCTTATTAGTCAATTTGTAGGAGTAAATCGAGCAAGGAAATTACTACAAAGATCGGTCCAAGATCCTATTGATCCAGGAGGAATACTATCCAACCATGCTTTCGCCCTATCCCTCAGTTAATAGGGGAATAATCTTAATCCTAAAACATCGGGGGTGACTCCTTGTATTTTGAATGAATTGCAAATCTCGAAGAAAGATTTAAGATGTTGTCGTGCATCTTCAGTTGCTGAGCTGCCAAATTGACCAATTGTGTTGATCATATTGAACATCACCGTTTTCAACTCAAAGTGGTCGGCTTCAATTTCAGGTGTGACAACTTCTGGATTAAGTTCTTCAAGATCTTCTTCAAGATAGTCTCGAATAGTTCTGTTTCGTGCAAGAATCACTCCTCCTCCTGCTGGAACATCTTGATTATATTGCCGTCTTGATTAGCCATTGCTACTCTTAACCTTTGTCTGAGTCTTTGCAAGGTTCGTTCGATTTCTGGATCAAAGGGATATTCTGGTGTAATCGGTCTCGCCCTGGTCATATACCAATGCAAAACCAAAGTTTGTTAGCCCTTTGAATCTTAAACAAGAAAAATAAAAAAGTGCAAGAAAATAAAAACAAAGTTGCTATTGCCAATCCCCGGCAACGGCGCCAAAAACTTGTTGCTCGTAATAAGTGCTTCGCAATTGTGCAAGTGTACACGTCGCAAGTTATAGTATAAAAGATATCATCTCCACAGAATTGGTGCCACTTCAAGAATCTAATCTCTTGCACTGTAAAAAGTAAAAGAACACAAGTAGAAGATTGTAGGAGTTTTAACTAACAACTAAACTAGAAAGCAAATAAGTAAAAGAAGATGTAATCAAATGAGAGAAAATAGGCCAGGTTATCGTGAGTTGAGGTATGATAGCCGATTGGATCGTCTTGGTAAAAGAGTGCAAGGGCAACTCAGTTGCCGTGGCATCTTGCACAACGGGGTTGCCTTGGCAACTAATCGATGGTTGCCTGGGCGACTAGCTGAGCAACTACTTGGGCGGCTGGGTAGCAACTTCAAGGTTCGTCGGAGCGTTCTTCAATGGTTTCTTCTTATCCCTAAGTCGAAACTCTAGCTATTTGTGCATGGCTTGATAATACATCCCTGTGTGAATCAAGAGTGAACAACAACCAATCTTGCGCTCCTCTTAGCTGTTGAAATCTTTAACTTATTCCTAAGCCGGATTAATCTTCACCATCAATAGATTGAATAAAGACCATACTCATTCGTTTCTTGAATCTAACTCTCCCGATATTAGATAAATAGATGAATTTACGAGATCCTATCCCAATTCACTCGCAAACAAAAATAGGAACCAAGAATGAGTAAACCTTGAATTGAAAGTGCAAACTCTTATTACCTAAACAAAATCCAATTGTTTCTCACAACCACAAAACACAATAACCTTAGCCAAATAGATTTAGTTCATGGCTAGGTTCCAAAGAAACACAAGATAAAGAATTCCTAGCATAAACCTAACTGCACAAGAAAGAAAAAGATGAAGAATGGTTGAAGCTTTGTCGAAATCTCCCTTGCTCTTTGTCGAAAATTCTCTCCTCCCTCCCCCTTTGGAGTTGACGGCCTGATCCTTAATTTAAAGGGCTAGGTCAAAGTCTTTTTTTAAGGAGGAAGTTAATTTGGAATTAAATATCTTTAAAGAATAATTCTTTATTATATTTAAATTCCTTCTAGAACTTCTCCTATCTTCTTGGGATTTAATTTCTCTTTAACCTCTTCATAGAAATAAATCTCCTTTGGGATTTAGCTTTGCTCCACGTCATCTTGGGCTTATCTAGTCATCAATTTCGACTACCATATCATCTTATCCCTTGTTGAAAATTGCCCTGGCAACTAGCTCGGCATCTCCTTCATGCATTGCCCTGACAACTGGTTCCAGCCTTGCTTTGGCAACTGATTCTGCACACACAAACAAAAACACACCAAAGCAGTATCTTTTTCCACAAAATTGAGCAAAATATGAAATCAAGCTTGTCCACCAAGGAAACGATGCAAACATGCATGAATGACTAATAATGCAACTAATATGAGCCTAAGCCTAGCAATAATAAGAATAAAAAGGGTAATAAAAATATTACTTTTGAACACTTAACACGTACGCCACTACCTTACCCTCTTGCATCAACACACAACCAAGCCCAACATACGACGCATCACTGTAAACAACAAACTTCTTTCCCGATTCTGGTTGAACCAAGACTGGAGCCCGCGTCAAGGCTTCCTTCAACCTTTCAAAAGATCACTGTCTATCCTCCATCCACTCAAACCGAACATTCTTCTCTAACAACTTTGTTAACGGAGCCGCCAAACTAGAGAACCCCTCCACAAATCTTTAGTAGTAACCCGTAAAATTGAGGAAAGTCCTAACCTCCGTCACGGACTTGGGCTCCTTCCAACTCATTATGGCCTCAACCTTATGCGGATCAACATGGATTCCTTTGGTTGACACAATATGCCCGAGAAACACAACTTCCTTGAGCCAGAACTCACATTTGCTTAACTTAGCATAAAGCTGATTAGCCAACAACGTCTGAAGCACAATTCTCAAATGCATATCATGATTCTCCTCGGTACGAGAGTACACAAGGATATCATTGATAAACACAACCACAAACTGATCCAAAAACTCATGAAACACACGGTTCATCATGTCCATAAAATTGGCTGGAGCATTGGTCAAACCAAACGGCATCACAAGGAACTCCTAATACCTGTACCTCATACGGAAGGCTGTTTTGGGCACATCCACCTCCTTCACCTTTAAAAGGTGGTACCCCAACCTCAAATCTATCTTGGAAAACACTGAAGATCCCTTGAACTGGTCAAACAGGTCATCTATTTGCGGTAAGTGACACTTGTTCTTTATTGTCAACTTATTCAGCTGTCGCTAATCTATACACATCTGCAACGTACCATCTTTCATTTTATCAAACAGCACAGGCGCTCTCCACGGTGAAATACGGGGACTAATGAACCCACGATCAAGCAACTCTCGCAACTGCATTTTAAGCTCCTTTAATTCCTTCAGAGCCATGCGATACGGAGTAATCGATACCGGTATTGTACCCACAAAGACCTCGATGCCAAACTCTACCTCATAGTCAGGTGGCAACCCTGGTAATTCCTTCAGAAAAATACCCAGAAACTCACATACGGTGCGAACATCCTGCACCCTCAACTCATTCGATCCAGGATTCATAATATAGGCCAAATAAGCTTGACATCCCAAAACCAACATTCAACTTGCTTCCAAAGCCGAAACAACACTAGACAAAAACTTGGCATTCTCGCCAACAGCCACCACCTCATAATCATCCGACAACCTCAAAGATATCTATTTGGTCTCAAAATCCACCACAGCCCGATGTTCGGTCAACCAATCCATACTTAAAATCACATCAAAACAATGGAATGGAAACTCCATCAAGTCCACGGCAAACACATGTCCCTGGACCATCAGCGGACACCTACGATACAACCTCATAACCACAACTGTCTTCCCAAGAGAACTTGTCACTATAACACCCACATTAAGAATTTCAATAGATATATCAACTAGCTCAGCATGCTCACTCAAAATGTATGAATGAGTAGAACCAGAATCAACCAACGAATACAACGACAGAGACTGTAGGGTAAAAGTACCTGCAATCACACCGGTGTCATTGCAACCCTCGCGGTGCACATACACCCTAGTCGGTCCACCTTTCTCAGGCTGGATAGCAACAATATGAGCCACAGTTCTCTGCCTACCATCTCGATGCTGAAACAGTCCGCGGCCACGACCAAGACCTCGCTGCGAAGCAACAACAGGTACAACACCCTGCCCAACTCGAGCCAATAACAAACAATCACGCCTTTGATGGTCGTTTGACCCACAACTCCAACAAGCATTAGCCACCACAGGCGTAGGTGCCTGACCCTTCCTGGCCAAACACGGGAAATCTCACCTCAAATGATATCGGGATCCGCAAACCCAACAAGTGCTAAATGGGGCTCTAACCTGGGCACCCTGCCCCTAGACTCTACGTCCCACAACACCTCCGCCATGCCTCGGCTCTGGGCAAAACCTCCTATCACGGTGTCTCTTGGCCTGACCACCGCTATAACTCGAATCAACAGCTTTCTTACCCAAGCTAGAACCTCGCGATCCAAAAGCCAAACCCAAATTTTGCTCCATATCCTTAGCTCGCGAAACCAACGCATCAAAGTCGGTGCAATCAGCAGTAAGCATGTATGTCTTAACATCCTGCACAAGCCCATAACAGAAATGATCACATCGAGTACGCTCGTCAGGAACCAACTCAGGTTCATAATGACTCAACCTCACAAGCTGTACCTCATACTCCACAACAGACATATTGCCTGCACCAAAGCCATAAACTCACGCTTCTTCTCGTCCTGATATCATACTCCCAAAAACTTCTTCCGAAATGCTTCATAGAAGAACTCCCAAGTCACGTCATCTGTTGCCATACCGGATACTGTGGTAGTCCACCATGCATAAGTATCACCTTGTAGCAAGGAAACAATACAGCCCAGCTTACGAGCATCGGTGCACCCCATCTGGCCCAGTATCCTCTCAGTACTAGCCAACCAGCCCTCAAAAGACTCATGTGATATCCCTTGAAACTCAACTCCACCCAAACTACGAAGACGCTCAAGTGACAAACCTTGCCCCTCAACCGGTGGTGTTGTCACACGAACACCCGCAACTGCTGCCTAAAAAACACCGGTCATGGACTGTATTAGCAGTGCCATATCACCCATCCCTGGCCTAGCCGACGCAGGTGGTACTTACTCCACTCCCTTAGGTGGATTAGGTGGGGGCGGTGGTAACCGTCCAAGAGGCACAACATCTCCTTCAACACCCTGTCCAATGGCAGCAGCAATCATTCATATATCAATCACTGTGCATATCAACCAGCGTACATACAACAATCACCATGCAAATCAAAGATGTCAACAACACAAAAACCTCCCAAACGAACCAAACATGTCTCTAATACCACCAAATGTAACCCCTTGACCCGACCTAGAAGCCCAATCGAACCAAGAAGGCTACATTAGGTTTACCGTAGCAAACCGAAGAGATACAACCAAACCCAATCCATTTTATTTCTTTTTATCTTATCTATATGCCAATTATTAACCCTATATGTTCATATAGACTTCAGGTGCAACCCCAACTCAATCGGGCATCAATTTGACATCCAATTGATTTATTTGCAATTTAGGGACCAAATTGAAAATATAGAAAATTTCAGGATTAAAGCTCATTTTTAAGCTGCCAACTTTTAATTAGACAGGTTCTAATCTTCCATATCAAAATTCAGCTCAATCCAATCATTCTACCACATATAATTTCATTTGCCAGATTTAGGGACTAAAATGCAAAGAAAGCAAAAACTGCCCAAAAGTGACATTAACAGAATAAAACGGTCATCCGTACCGATACAGATAAGCCCGTATAAATATGGTTTGAAACACCACCAAGCCGTATCGATACACCTAGCTAACATACCAAACTTTTGAAATATTTTAAACCGTACAGATACGGTTTCTTAGGTGTTTCGATATACGGGTTCAAGTTGCAAAAGTGAATTCTAGAGGCTAAAACTCATATCGAAACTCTCATCCCCGTATTGGTACGCCATGCCAAATTTGCTTAGGCGTATCGAAACTCACAAGACCAATACCAATCCCACAAGCCTGAAAGTGCCTAGCCGTACCGATACGGTCCCCCGCGTATCGGTACGCTTGGGCCTGTAATGTCACATTTGGCTGATTTTTTATCCCAAAAGCATACTCAAACCACTCCAACATGCTTTAAACACAATACTAACATACAAGGCATACCTAAAGCATCCAAGCTACATAAACTTAGCATCATAACATGGTATCTTTGCATAAAATAAAATCTATAGGCATGCATTCCTAGTTTCCATCCAAGCAATATATCAAAAGGTAAACCAGCATCAAAACAATCTTTAAAGGCCATTTACAACCCAAGAGCAACTAAAGAAACATGCTCAAATAGGGAGTTCCACAAAACATCTCCCAAAATACAACACGTACCCCATTGCCATTGTTCATTATAGTCTAAACCAAAACATACTTTGGAAACAAGTCTTGCCAAGATCCCCTTTCTTCTTGCTGCCTTCCAATACCTCAATTATCTGCATTGATGGACAATGAGAGCGTAAGCACACAAGGATTAGTGAGGAATCCTCAAAGACAAACGCCGTCAATGCATTTAAAACAATTTACATAACATCATCCTTTAAAACGTCATCATGCCCCTTTTTAAACATGCACTTTACATCACTAAAACCATCATATTAAACCATATACTACATGTATCTTTAATCAACAACAAGTCACATTGCTAACCCTCCATTTAAGCCTTCCCATGCATTACTACCAAATGCAAAGCTTAAGGAGAACATGTATAAATCACATTATACAACAAAAATGTTTCAATAATCATTAACAAGTTCAATAACAAAAGAGTTCATCAGATACACGGATTCAACAAGTGTTAACCCAACACTTCAAGCCATCTCAACCGGAATAGTGATACAATCACAATCACGGTACATTAACAACCGGGTACAATAACAACCGGGTACACTTTCAACCTACAGGGACACCAATCCCTCTCATCGGTTAGATGCTTAACCCACTAATGGGAGTATTCGGTACTGTTTAACCCCTCTACCGTTAAGGTACTTGGATGGAGTATTCGGTATGACGTATAAACCCCTCAACATCCAAGGTGACTTATTTATAGTGCACTCAATCCTATGGCCGGCCAACTCTATCCGATAACAATTTTAAAACCACATCACTTGCCAATATAATTAACCAAATAACATTTACCTCGCTGTTTTTAACAAGCATTAAACCATGCCATTTCCAAAGAAACTACCATGCTTTAAAACACAAGTATAAGCCATACTTACAAGGATCACTTACCATGTGCATCCTTCAGCAAAACATGCTTAAAAACAGTATATCCAATACATTAAAACATGCTTAAAGAGTAGGTACAGTGTAAATCAAAACAAGTGCATAAAACCACTTAACACTAGCATGACCGAGAGAGTAAAACCATTTTATACATACTTTCGAGTCTAGGTAAGAGTTTCAAGCTCTATCTTAACTCCCAAAACTCTATTCCCAAAACATCAAATGCTTTAAACCATGTTTTCACTCACCGATACGTGAAACCTCGATTCGCCGACGCGAAATCAAGTCTCCGAAACCTCTAACGCTTCTCTAATCACTTTCGGATAAACCTCCCATATTTTTACCACAAAACAACAAAGGATTAATGCATCATAATGCATTATAAACACAGCAACTACAATCATTCTCGGATTTCCGTAACACCTTCACAAACAACCCTCCACAACAACCAAAAACATAACCAAAACACTTCGATTCACAGCCCAGCCAACATCTATCAATCTAACATCACTTTAAACATCAAAACACATCTAAAAAAGATCCAAAACAACCTACCACCTCCAGCAACCTTACAACCAAAGAAACACCAAAAAACCTCAAAACTAACAACCTAAACAAATAGAGATTCTTAAGTTTCAGAATTCTATTGATAAAAATCACTTATCAACATTATTAAACATCCAAAATATAAATCAATGCATCCTTAATTACTAGAAATTAGATCCAATCCGTGAATTAATTCATTTTCCCTGAATAACTCAATTAAACATTGGAAAATCATCAAAATCAGATTAGAAACACAAAAACAAGGATCAAATGCTTGGGAATTTCAGTAAGGAACCATACAATAGAGGAGATCTCAGACCTTACCCCTATTATGAAGTTTCTCCCTAATTGATTTGTGAAAAGCTAAGAAAACACAAGATTATTGTAAGATTTTGTATAAACAATCTTTATAAAACAATTTGAAATAATAAAATCAAGTTAGAAACCACCTCACTCTGGAGATTTTATGAAAACTTGAGTGTTTGGCTGAGGAGGGAATGGAGAGAAAGAGTTGAGAGAAAATGACGTGATATTTATTTTAGAAAAGATAAGTAACTTTTTAACAAAATCCTCTTTAATTACTAATTAAACCACATGTTAAAATCAGCTAAATCAAGGGAGAAATCATCAGAAACCAATTGGTAAAATAGCTCCTTAAAGATTCTAATTATTTGACCCTTTTCATTTTAGTCACTAGAAAATCACAGTTTTCAAAACTTTCATTTTGGTCACTAACCTAAATGTCCATCTTCCAAAATTCATTTTTAAAAATTGAATCCACCATTATTAAATACATAATTAATAATCATTTTTGAACATTTTTCATAATTTTTCCAATACCAAAAATATTTGATCCCGAAACTGACTCGAATCTCTACTCCGGTCCACTAGACCATCTAATAAACCACCAAACTACTAAGCCCTGAAACCGGGGCGTTACAGCGTATCGAAACATTATGTGATTACTGGAATATCATTTTTTTTAAATGGAGCCCGTGTACCGAAACACCAATGGAACTGTATCGGTACAGGATGTAACAATGCTGCGTACCGAAACACTAACTAAACCGTATCGGTACGGTATGCAAGAACTTCTAAAAACATATCTTATACTGGAAATGGTGTACCGGTACGGGACCAGTCGTATTGAAACGGCAAGTTCACAAACATATCGATACGGGTCATACCGTATCGATACGGGGGTCGTTAATTCTATTAATGTCATATTGAGGCAATTTCTATTTTCTTCCATTTTAGTCCCTGATTCTTATTTAGCCAATTATTTGGGCATAAATGATTGTTTGAAGCTGATTTTTTGCATGCAAGCATGAAATGAACTTAGTTAAAGGTTGATAACTTAAAAGTTAGAAAAGCCCTTTAAAGTTGCTGAAATTTTGTTTTGGTCCCTATTTCGTGTTCGTGGTCAATTGGATATCGTTACGATGTCGATTGAGATGAGTGATCACCTATGAACCGAATGATCATGTAGGAAAGCTTTAATGCATCTAGACAAGATAAAAGAAAAAAATGGTCGTTTTTAAAGGTTAATCTTTCCAGTTTACCTCAATAAACCTAATGTAGCTTGCTCGGTTTGGTCTTGCGACTAGGCTGAGTCGAGGGGGTTAAATTCTCATCAATCAAGCATGTAGTCCATGAATTAAGTACATCAAAAGATAGAACTTGAAGAGTAGAACAACTTTGTAGTTCAAAAGATTACCTGAAAATCGAGTTTCAGGGCTTGAATCGAGCTTAGAAAATCTTCTCTCTTTTCCCCCCATATATTTGAAAATAAAAGATGAAGAGGGCTTCATATGTTTTTGGCCTTTTAATTTTCCATTCCTCCAATTATGCCACTTGTATTATATAAATGAATTTTAAATTCATTCAAAAAGGGAAATTACAAAAGTGCCCTTTTATCCAACGGTTGAGATTGATTTTATCATCAATCACCAAGATTTAAACTTCGAATTTCTTCTTCCAAAAATATCCCATGTAACTTCAAATATTTCAAAATTGCCATCCCTGCCAATTGACCAATTTGCCCTCCAACTGTCTTTATTTACTAGTTTGTTTCAAAATTGCCATTAATTAAAATCTAACTAAATTAGTTCCTCCTCAACTGGCCACTATTCCATAAATATCATTTTATGATTTTCCGTGGATTATGGAACAGCCTCTGAAATTTTAATTGAATTCGATTTCCCGATATTCACAAAATACTTCTACCACGATTTTACCATTACTGAGCTATCGTATCTATTCAGAAAATTCTATATTTCCATAATGTACCTCATGTCATCATCCTTCATCCAATGACCTAGATTTAATCTTGAGCTAGTAGTTACCAACCTTGCCCTTATAATTTTCCAGAATTACGATCTTGCCATATTTCATCCAACGGTTCATATTTAACATGGGAAATCAACTTAAATCCAAGGGTTCATATTCTTCCAACACAAAGAAAATATGTTAAACATGTTAAATGACAAATTCAACCTTGGCTTATCGTCCTTCAAAATATCATAGATATTCGATTCAATCTGATTATCCGAATATTCTTCCGAACTTTATCACTTTATAGCCAATAATACAAGCTCCGTACGAAAAATTCGGGTAACACGAAAACGTTATTCTTGGGGGTAAACTATTCATTTAAGGAGTTAAAATACACAACTTTTGAAAATTACACTTTGGTCCCTAAACTTTTCCAAAGTTTACACTTTAACCCCTAACTTTCAAATTTTTCATTTTAGTCACTAACCAAAATTTTGTGATATTACACTTTTGATATAAAAGCATGTTGTGTATGCCTTAAGTGTATCAAATGTGAGTTATGGATGTTTGGTAAAGTGTTATTAGGAAGCATGCCTATAGAATATTTTAGAGTGTATGAATGCTATATAAAGATGTTGATTCTGTGATGTTTTGGTTGCCATTGAACCTTAGTAATGTTGTATAAGTGTTTGAAGCATGTTCAAGTGATTTGGTTATCATTAGAGTATGTTTAGACAACAATTTAGGACATTACAGGTCTAGGTGTATCGAAACAGGTGTCTCCGTACCGGTACGGCTAAGCCATTTTCAGGCATAGTGTTTCGATACGCGGGAGGGTATTTCGATACGGGCAAGCCTTTTTAGGCATAGAGTTTCAATACTCGAGCAAGTGTTCTGATACGGCCTTGGGCATTTTGGCTAAGCGTTTCGATACGCGGGCAAGTGTTTCAGTACGAGTTTTGGCTACTGGAATCTGGGTTTTAGAAATTGTTGAGGCGTACCGAAACACCTGTAAGCGTACCGGTACGACAATAGTTATTTCAGTTAAATGGAATATTTAAAGTTATATTTTCTTTCATTTTGGTCCCTGAGTTTTGTGAATGCAATTTTATGGGTTTGGATGGTTGTTTTAACCTGAAATTTGACAGTTAATCATGTAATTCTACCAACTGAAGATTGGTAAACTTAATTTCAGTTTTGGTCCTTAAATTTATCAAATTTACATTTTAGTCCCTAAAATGTATGTTATGCAATTGGATGCCCTTCTGTGGTTCGATTCTTTTGAAAATTCACCCTCTGCAAGTATGTACATGTAAGATTAATAATATGTATCTAGACAACATAAAAAGAAAAAAAGGACCGATTTTTGTAATCTTTATCCAGTTTGCTTCGACAAACCTAATGTAGTTCTCTTGGTTCGGTCGGGCGTCTAGACTTGGTCAAGAGGGTTACAAGTTTTGCAGACCTTGCCTCTTCGTTACAATTGCAGCTAGGTTAAATTTTCTCCAGGCATTGCGTTGTCGTCAGAGTCGTAACAAGACGAGCGCATTTTGTCTATTTTAAAGGATCACCTCTGGTTTTTGTCTTCCCCAACTGATGCTCTATTTTGAAGATTTTGCTTACAAGAGCGGCAAAGAAGATCAAAAGAAGCCCAAGAAAGAAGCGGTTGCCAGAGAAAGGAACCCAAATTTGACCGGACAAAATGGTTACTCTTTTGTCTTTGCTCTATTCCTGTTACACAGCAAAGCAGAAAGAGGGGCAGCTGTAGTAACCCATTTTGTCCGGGCTTAGCCCAATTAAAATACAAATACCCACATCCAATTAAAACCCCAACAGACCCATTTTATACACATTACAATTTAAACCCACTATTACAAAAACCCTAAGCCCAAACCAAACCCCTTACAATCAAATAACCCAGACCCAAATACCCAATACAACCTAATTGACCCAAAACCCAGAACCCATGACCCAATTATAATTAAAAATAACCCAAACACGGTTAAAAAACCCAACAATACCCCTAACCCTAATTACCCTAAAATTATAACATAAACCTTTCTTATCCTCTACCGCCGGACACGACCATTCAACTTCCCCCTTGCGTGTGGCCACCACGCGCGGCTCTTCCCTTGCCACGTGGCTGCCACGCGTCACGCTGACAGGACTCCACCGCCCAAGCTGCACTGTGCCACCACCTGAAAAAGAAACAAAATCATCATTAGATTTGAATGATCTTATGTATATTTCTGGGTTATAAAAACCCAGATCTACGATGTAATCGGGGAGGTTTTTTTTGGTTCGAATAAAAAAAAATCGATTGAAAAATAAAAAAGGGGATTCGAGTTCGAAAGTAAAAAAATAAAAATAAACTTTTTTATCCTGATCGAACTAGAAAATGACAAGAATAAAAGATAGAAGCAAATCGAAGATAAAAAAATAATAAAACTGTTTTTAGTCGATTTACCTGCATAGAGACATTATTTTTGAAAACCGACACCGAATTTGGACTCTACGCGTTGAGAAGAGCCGTAAAGGTGCTTATATTTGAATTTTTGACGACCAGAGGCGGCGGTCGCCGTCGTTGGTGACGGCGACCCATAGTGGAGCAAGGAGGAGGCACGACGGCAATTGCAGCCAGGGACGGGCCGAAGAGAGAAGAGAGAGTTTTTTTATTTGTTTGAAACAAATGAGGTTAATCATTTTTAAAAAAAAAATAACTTATATACTAGGATAAAAAAGGTTTATTTACATGATTAGTCCCCCTGCCCCACCCTTTTTTTAAACAAGGCCTGCAGCATGGTTTAATCACGTGTTTAGTCCCCCGTTGTTTTGAGAAACATTCAATCCGATCCTTTTTTCTTTTAATTAAATTACTAGGTTTCATTTTTTTTCAATTAGGTCCGATTAGCTTAATAAAAATGGAAAAATTGCAGAATAAGTACCTCCGCCCTAATTAATTGCTTCAGCAGTACATCCCCTTGTATTTTTCTTAAAATTTCCTCCCTCCTTCTTTGAGCTTCTGTTTTTTTTTTATTTGGTAACTTTTATTTATTATTATTATGTTTTATATCATTATTATGTATATATATTTCTTTATATTGGCATATTATTATATTAATGTTATGTATATTATATTATAATTATTATTATATTTAATATATTGTGGAATATATATTTATTAAGTATATGTATATTGTTATTATTTTCATTATGTAATATATGTATATATTTGTATAATATATATAGTATATATATATATATAATTTATTATGTATATTACTTATAATCATTGTCATTATATGTTTATTATTATTTTTATTATTATGCTCGTAATATTTATAATTTAACATATATATTTGTACATATATTTTGTACATTATTTTAATCGAATTTTAAAATTAAACCTTTATTAGGGATTCTCGTGAAAAACGTACCTCGAATGTAAGGAGTGATGCTTTCCGTTAATCTCTATTACAAAATACCATTTTAATTTTAAACTATAATTCTCAAAACAAGTTCCCTTTATTCGGGAATCTAACGGAAATTACTTCCCGGGTGTAGGGGTGTAAATTCATTTCATACACAGAAATATTCTTTTAAATATTTTAAAGGGGATCACAAATTTTAAATTAAATTCAAATTCTTAATTCCCATCCTCAAGACATTAAATAATCGACCAGATACCAATTTTGGGCGTTGTGGGGGTGCTCACCCTTCCCCACACGTAATTGACTCCCGAACCTGTTTTTCTAGTTTTACAGACCAAAAGTGGTTGTTTTTAATAAAATGACAAAAACAAGTTTTATTAGAATAACCGGGTTTTCAGGTGATCCAATCCCAACTAAATTAAAAAAGATTGGTGGCGACTCTATCCAAATATTTTTCGTAAGAATGCGTCAAGCACCACCACGGGCAGGACCATTATTACAGTTTTGATAAGTGAACTTGTAGTAATAAAAGGGCAATGTGACCAAGTTGTAATTGGGAGGGTTATATGCTTGCTCCCTGCTTTGGACAAGTTTCTTTTTATGTTTTGGACTTGTATGATGCTATTGACTTGCTTTGAGAGGTTGGGACATGATTCGCATGCTTGGGTAGAGATCATGCCTATAGGAACTTTGTTTGGCTTTGCTACGATGTGAATGATCCTCTTCCATGTCTTCTTTGATTGAGGAAACATTGCTAGACTTGTTATAGAATGTTTGTAGGATGTTTGAAGTGTGTTAGATTGAGCCAAAGTGTCATATGTTTGACCAAGATGTCATTACAGGCCAGTCCATTCCAGTACGAGTCCTCAAGGATCGGTACGTGGGGTCTGTCTCTGCTCAAATCTATGCAAAATTACACAGGCGTATCGGAATGCCTAGTAACCGTATTGGTACGCATAGCAAAAAATTACACTAGGTGTCGATATACGGGTAATCGTACTGGTACGCCCTTTAGCTACTAGAATCCCCTGTTTCGATATTGAACTACTTGTATCGATACGTGTTGTGTGTGATAAGTGCTACGTAAATGTGCAAGTATACATGTCGCAAGTAATAAAGTGATACGAGTATCGAGTATCGTCTCCACAGGGATTGGTTTGGGCCACTTTGCTTAAGTTACTGCACTGTGAAAATAAAAACACAATTGATAATAGAGATTTTAATTAACGAGAAAACTAAGAGCAATAAACTAAAAGAATAGATGAAATTAAAATAGAGTAAATAGGCCAGGTTATCGTGAATTGAGGTGTGATAGCCGATTGGATTGTCTTGGTAAAAGAGTGCAAGGGCTACTCAGTTGTCGTGGCAACTTGCACAACGGGGTTGCCTTGGTAACTAATCGATGGTTGCCTGGGCGACTAGCTGGGCAACTACTTGGGCGTCTGGGCAGCAACTTCAAGGTTCGGCAGAGCGTTCTTCAATGGTTTCTTCTTATCCCTAAGTCGAAACTCTAGCTACTTGTGCATGCCTTGATAATACATCCCTGCGTGAATCAAGGGTGAACAACAACCAATCTTGCGCTCCTCTTAGCCGTTGAAATCCCTAACTTATTCCTAAGCCGGATTAATCTTCACCATCAATAGATTGAATAAAGACCATACTCATTCGTTTCATGAATCTAACTCTCCCGATATTAGATAAATAGATGAAGTCACGAGATCCTCTTCCAATTCACTCGCAAACAAGAATAAGAACAAAGAATGAATAAACCTTGAATACAAAAGTGCATCTCTTATTACCTAAACAAAATCCAATTGTTTCTCACAACAACAAAACACAATAACCCCAACCAATCAAGTTAGTTCATGGTTGGGTTCAAAAGATATACAAAGAATAATCCCCAAACCATGAATCTAATGGAAGCAAAGAAGAAGAAGAAGAAATCGAACTCTCTCCCCCTTGCTCTCTTGTCGAAATTTCTCTCCTCTTTCCCTTTGGAGTTGTCGAAATTTTCCCTCTTCTTGCCCTATGGAGTTGTCGAAATTTTCCCTCTTCTTTCCCTCCCTCAAGTTGACGATATGGCCTCTTATTTATAGGGTTAGGTCAAAGTCCTTCTTTGAGGAGAAAGTTAAGTTGGAATTAAATTATCTTTAAAGAATATAATTCTTTATTATATTCCTACTAGAACTTCTCCTATCTTCTTGGAATTTAATTCTTCTTTAATCTCTTCATGGAAATCAAATTCCTTTGGGATTTGGCTTTGCTCCACATCATCTTGGGCTTGTCTAGTCATCAATTTTGACTACCATATCACCTTATTCTTTGTCGACAATTGCCCTGGCAACTGGCTCGGCATCTCCTTCATGCATTGCCCTGGCAACTAGCTCGACATCTCCTTCATGCATTGCCCTGGCAACTGGTTCTAGCCCTGTTTAGTCAAGTGATTCTGCACACACACAAAAACACACCAAAGCAGCATCTTTTTCCACAAAAATCACCAAGTTATGTAATCAAGCTCAACGGTGGAAAGAAACATGAATTAATGCATGAATGACTAATTATGCAACTAATATGAGCTTAAGTCTAACAATAATATGAGTAAAAAGGGTAATAAAAATAGTACTTTTGAACACTTATCACACCCCCAAACTCGAACTATTGCTTGTCCCCAAGCAATGCAATCTAACAATTACCTGCCAAGACTTGAATCATCAAAGACATGCTTCAAACTTGAATTCAAACCTCGGAACCGTGGCACAAAGTATGATCACCTTTTAATTTTTTGGATAGCACAAAAATTACCCAGAACCAAACTATAATGCTCGTGACAATGTGTGTGCGTAGTTGTGTACAAGTTGATTTTCAAGATTCTATGTGAACAATAGGCTTTTATCAATTTAATTATCGGGGCATTTATTTTTATTTTCACTAGAGGCAATTTCGGGCACCTCTAACAAAGTAAGCAATTTCTCATTTTATTTTAGTCGACTAGAGCCAATTTCGGGCATCTCTAGCAATTCTTTAATGTGCATTAACTACTAGAGCTAGTTTCGGGCACCTCTAGCAAGAAAGTGTAATTACTACTAGAGCCAGTTTTGGGCACCTCTAGCAAGAAATTAACTTTTAATTTTCAATTTTAAATTTACCCAAATTTTAAGCAACATAAGTTCACTAAGTTTCTTTCAATCAACAAGCCACAACCGTGTAAAAAAAATTCAGCATCATAGTAAAATTCTAAGTTCTTTTCATGTAATCCTAAAATTAAAGGTTCTTTCAATTAAGTGCATTGGCAAAAATTCATCATTGGATATTCAACAAGTCTTAAGCAATTAAATCCAATTAAAGGCATGGCAAGTAACATATGCAACCTATATGTGATTGCTAAAGATGAATGCAACTAAACATGAAACTAACTAGAAACCAACACCCCCCTAACTCGAGAGAAGCATTGTCCTCAATGCATGTAAGAGTGAAACAAAATTTAAAAGAAACTAAATGAAATGAGTTAGTCGGAGAGGTCGTCACCTCGAGTGATAAGTTTCCTTCGTGTCGTTTGCTTGATTTATTTTCTGGTCGGTGGTTGAATGCTTGTGGCTGGTACCGCGTGAATAGCATTGCTTTGATTTGATCCATGTTTGGGCATCAGAAGTTGCCGACGCCATTGTTGCTGCCTGGGCAATCTCTGTTGTGGTTGTTGTGGCAAGTAGTCGGCAATGAATTTCCTTAGCATGGTGGTTGTGAGTCTTGTTGTGGAAAAGAAAAGAAAACAAAGAAAACCTGGAAACTAAGATAATGAAGAAAAATAAAATATCTCCTAAACATTCCAAAAATAAATAAAGAGAGAAAAAAACCCGAAAATAATAGAAAAATAGTTCAAAAAATAATAAAAAGAAAAATAAAATATCGAAAGGAGAGCATGCTTATGCATCTCCTAAGGTGTCAACTTCTTTGTTACGTTCTACATGGGCACCGTTGTAGTGCTTCAATCTCTATCCGTTAACTTTGGATTCATGTTCTTCGGTAATGGACTTGATTATCACGGCACCATGGGAGAATGGTTTGACAACTTCGAATGGTCCCGACCATCATGATTTTAGTTTTCTCAGGAAAAGTTTTAGTCGAGAATTGAATAAGAGAACTAGTTGCCCTGGCATGAATTGTCGCAGCAATAGTTTCTTCTCGTGCCATTGCTGTGTTTTGTCCTTGTAGATTTGTGCATTGTTATAGGCGAGTGCACGAAATTCTTTTATCTCGTTGAGGTACAACAAACGCTTTTTTCTGGCACTTTCCTAATCCATATTCACGGTCTTAATTGCCCATTGGTTTGTGGGTGATATTGCCCGTCCTCTGGCAACTATCAGATTGCTTGTAAAACTCTTGGGCATCTTTGTACAGTGTTGGCCAATACAAACCGGATTGCAAAACTTTGGCCGTGATACGAGTTCCTCCAAAATGTCCTCCATAGGGTGAAGAATGGCATTGTCAGAGTATATTCTGTTACTCATCTTCAGGGACACATCGGTGTATAACCTGATCTGCACATTGTTTAAACAAAAGAGGCTCGTCCCAAAAGTAATGCTTAGCATCATGGCGGAACCGCTTCTTCCCTTGGTGAGTAAGGCTATAAGGTAAAATTCCACAAACAAGGAAATTAACTAAATCCGCTTACCAGGGTATTGCCGAGTCATGTGCTGCCGTGGTGACTACTCCCAAGGTTGCCAAGGCATGTGCGTCTAGAGTTGCCGAGGCATACGCATCCATGGTTGCCGAGGTGTGCATATCAGTAGTTTCCGTGGCGTCGAGGGTTACCGAGGCATGCGCATCCATGGTTGCCGAGGCGTCACGGGTTGCAGAGGCGTGCGCGTCTGGAGTTGCCGAGGCGTGCGCGTCAAGAGCTGTTGCGGCGTCGAGGGTTGCCGAGGCATGCGCATCCATGGTTGCCGAGGCGTCAAGGGTTGCCGAGGCAACTAAAAGTTGTTCATCTGGGAATGCATCTCATATCTCTAAATCCGCGTCCTCCTCCCTATTGCGTTCTAAACGTGATAAGTGATCGGCCACTTGATTTTTTGTTCCTTTCCTATGCATTGGCTTAGGACTGCGCCTACTGCAGAATCACTTGCATCACACATGAGCTCAAAAGGTATCGTCCAATCTGGTGGAACGACAATGGGTGCCGAGACAAGCTTTTCCTTTAGGGTTTCGAATGCTTGGGTGCAAGAATCATCAAAATAGAAGACTTTATCTTGGTGAGGGTAATCTCTCGATCACGTCCACCTTGGATTTGTCTACTTCAATTCCCTTGGATGAAATCTTGTGGCCGAGCACTATTCCTTCATCTACCATAAGATGGCACTTCTCCCAATTAAGGACTAAATTAGTTTCTTCACATCTTGTCAACACATTCTCTAAATTGTCAAGGCAACTGTTGAAGTCACTACCAAAAACGGAAAAATCATCCATAAAGATCTCAAGGAAGTCTTCGACCATGTTTGAAAAGAGTGCCATCATGCATCTTCTAATGTCAGTGCATATCTGAGAAAACTTGAGGATGGTCATTTTCGATACTTCTTATAGTCCATCCGCACCCTCCATCGGGTGACAATATTGCCCAAAAAGAGTTTGGCCAATGTGCTTGCCAATACTCCCTTTTGCGTTACCATGGTGGAGGTGTATTTCTTCTTTGTTCGCTTGTAGTCCATGCATACTCTCCACCTTGCTACTATTCCTGAAGGCACAAATATATTAATAGGAAAAATTATATCCATTCTCAACCATTCAATTACCTCATTCTTGTCGACTTCTACCATGGTTGGATGTAGCCTTTGTTGTTGTGGCAATTGCTGCTCAAGCCAATTGCCATGGCAATCAGTTGCCAAAATTTGCTGTAAGTCAAGGGAAGAACCAATTTTCTGAAAAGCTTTACGAATCCAAACACCGTTTTCATTTGGCCTCTCAAACATCTCCATCAGTAGAGATTTCGATGGCTTCAAATCTACCAACCTCGGTTCCTCAAGACATACCTGCAATGGACGAGGTGAGTTTTTAAAGAATTCGAAAGGTTCAACCATTACCTGCTCATATTCCATTGGCAAAGTATTATCATCTCATTGATATTGTATGTGGTAGTGTAATTGCCCTGGCAATTGTAGATGAGAGCAATCTACAAATTCATGCTTCAACATCAACGTTGTAACCTTATGGGCATCAGGTTCCTCAGAATTTGTTGTAGTATTGTTGTTCTCAGCTTCACTGAGTGTTTTCGCGGCATTGCTCTGTTCAGGCTCCTCAATCATTACCGAGGCAATTTGTTGTTCAGGCTCATCATGTGTTGGGCAATCTCTTTCATTGGCATCCTCTTGACTTTGAGGTTCTAGTTGTTCCCCACACATCGGAGAGCTTTCTTTGCATTGCTCCTTATCCTCTTGCCTTGGGACGTCAGTATCCCTAGAAATGAATTGTTGGTGCATGTTATCCATGACATATGTGGATCTCCCCAATTGATCTTCTGAATCCCCTAAGGTTGCATCCCACTAAGCTATCCTCGTATCTATAGATTTTGATATCTCTCGAATCTCTTCAATTGATCCGTCAAGTCTAGCCAAGGAAGCTAGTAACGTTTCCTCCAAGGAATTGGAATGCTCTAGAAAAGAACTACATTGCCATGGCATATCTGTTGCTACGGCAAAATTGTTATGGTAAGAAAAATTTTGAGCTTTTTGACCATACCATGAAGAATTTTGTTGCTGGTTCCCTCTATGGTCCTCCATGTAGTTATATGCACCGAAAATGTAAGGGCAATTTTCAAACACATGATGTTCTCCACACATAGCACAAGATTTTTCCACGGTATAAGTTCTTTGGGCTTTTCTCGTTGGTATAGGTAATCATCAAAGGGTGCAAGAAACTCTTGATTGGATTGATTCATATCTTCCGACATCATCTCTCGAATAGATCGGCTTTTATTTCCCGACATGTTAACGTCCCTTAACTTGTAGCGCACCTAATTTTTTTTTGATAAAACAAACAAAAAGAAAAGTTAGTAAAACTAAGAGAAAAAAATGCAATAACAAAAACAACTAACACGGATTGCCAATCCCCGGCAACGGTGCCAAAAACTTGTTGCGTGTGATAAGTGCTACGTAAATGTGCAAGTATACATGTCGCAAGTAATAAAGTGATACGAGTATCGAGTATCGTCTCCATAGGGATTGGTTTGGGCCACTTTGCTTAAGTTACTGCACTGTGAAAATAAAAACACAATTGATAATAGAGATTTTAATTAACGAGAAAACTAAGAGCAATAAACTAAAAGAATAGATGAAATTAAAATAGAGTATATAGGCCAAGTTATCGTTAATTGAGGTATGGTAGCCGATTGGATCGTCTTGGTAAAAGAGTGCAAGGGCAACTCAATTGTCGTGGCAACTTGCACAACGGGGTTGCCTTGGTAACTAATCGATGGTTGCCTGGGCGACTAGCTGGGCAACTACTTGGGCGTCTGGGCAGCAACTTCAAGGTTCGGCAGAGCGTTCTTCAATGGTTTCTTCTTATCCCTAAGTCGAAACTCTAGCTACTTGTGCATGCCTTGATAATACATCCCTGCGTGAATCAAGGGTGAACAACAACCAATCTTGCGCTCCTCTTAATCGTTGAAATCCTTAACTTATTCCTAAGTTGGATTAATCTTCACCATCAATAGATTGAATAAAGACCATACTCATTCGTTTCTTGAATCTAACTCTCCCGATATTAGATAAATAGATGAAGTCACGAGATCCTCTCCCAATTCACTCGCAAACAAGAATAAGAACCAAGAATGAATAAACCTTGAATAGAAAAGTGCAAACTCTTATTACCTAAACAAAATCCAATTGTCTCTCACAACAACAAAACACAATAACCCTAACCAATCAAGTTAGTTCATGGCTGGGTTCAAAAGATATACAAAGAATAATCCCCAAACCATGAATCTAATGGAAGCAAAGAAGAAGAAGAAGAAATCGAACTCTCTCCCCCTTGCTCTCTTGTCGAAATTTCTCTCCTCTTTCCCTTTGGAGTTGTCGAAATTTTCCCTCTTCTTGCCCTATGGAGTTGTCGAAATTTTCCCTCTTCTTGCCCTCCCTTAAGTTGACGATATGGCCTCTTATTTATAGGGTTAGGTCAAAGTCCTTCTTTGAGGAGAAAGTTAAGTTGGAATTAAATTATCTTTAAAGAATATAATTCTTTATTATATTCCTACTAGAACTTCTCCTATCTTCTTGGAATTTAATTCTTCTTTAATCTCTTCATGGAAATCAAATTCCTTTGGGATTTGGCTTTGCTCCACATCATCTTGGGCTTGTCTAGTCATCAATTTTGACTACCATATCACCTTATTCTTTGTCGACAATTGCCCTGGCAACTGGCTCGGCATCTCTTTCATGCATTGCCCTGGCAACTAGCTCGGCATCTCCTTCATGCATTGCCCTGGCAACTGGTTCTAGCCCTGTTTAGGCAAGTGATTCTGCACACACACAAAAACACACCAAAGCAGCATCTTTTTCCACAAAAATCACCAAGTTATGTAATCAAGCTCAACGGTGGAAAGAAACATGAATTAATGCATGAATGACTAATTATGCAACTAATATGAGCTTAAGTCTAACAAAAATATGAGTAAAAAGGGTAATAAAAATAGTACTTTTGAACACTTATCAATACGCTTTGCAAATTATACTCGAATCGAGATGGGAAGTGTGTGTTCTGATACACAGTTAGTTATTTCAGGTAATATGCTTTGCTGAAGTTTTAATCTTTGCAGTTTAGTCATTGTTTCTTGATCATGCAATTAAATGAGTTTGGATGATTATTTTAAGTTGAAATTTAACTTGAATGCATGTAACCTGATTAATTAAGGTTTGGTAACTTTGGATTTATGTAAGTCCTCATAATTCTCTAAATTACAATTTGGTCCATGGAATGCGTTATTGATCAATTGGATGTCAATTTGACACCCGATTAGATTATAAGTTTCACCGTTGCCAGCATGATGACCTTAGGATTTAATTATGCATTTAGATAAGATAAAAAGAAAAAAGTATCATTTTTATGTAACTCGTTCGGGTTTATCTCGACAAACCCAATGTAGGTCGCTCCGTTTGGTCTGGCATCTAGGTCGGGTCAAAGGGGTTATAGTGTTCAACCTGTGCCGGTATGCCTTGTAAAATGGTATCTGCAACACCTCATTCCCCGTATTCCATTACCGAATATGAATCAGAGATGTCACAGAATAATAACATGATTTTTTAATTCAAAAATTCTATAAACTTAAAAACTTTAAAAATATTTAAAATTAACTTGTACACAAAATCGGAGCTTATTTACGAAAAATAAATTAATTGTTTGATAAATAACAGACTTTCAACCAAAATAGACAAATTTATCTTATTTATACATGCGACTAAAATTAATTAAAAATCTCAAGTAGGATGTCATTACTGAAGTAGCTTGATGAAAATTTTATGAACTTGATGCAACGCCTTACTTACACCCAATGTCTCAAACCACCTACGTGTGCACAGACAAAACATACGCTAAGTACAAACTTAGTGAGGCATTATAAGGTAATCATAAAATAAAATAATAAGCAGTCTTTAAGTAAAACATAGTATAAACAATTGCTTTATAAAACTATTTCACATCAATATTGCTTTAAAGCAAAGACGAAATATTTGTAAAAATCAATCTGTAAAAGTTCTTTTATACCAATAGCCCAAGAAGTACGTGTAGAGAGAAACTAAGTGTACGAGATCGTGTACTCCCAGAGTACTAGCCATTTCCCTTAGGACAAAGGCAAACATTACATTAATACGAGCTCATTGTGCTCCGAGAGCACTAGTCACCGAAGTGACGGTAGTCACAGACTACTAGATCCGAAGATTAATGCATTCCCAGAATGCTAGCCACTATATGCCAAGTGTAGCTACAATGCAGTCCAGACTGCTAGTCTCTTATAGCATGCCACTATACTGTAACTCTCATGGTAATCTTGGGCAATAAAACAATACCATTATCTTTGCAACATATCATTTTATAGATGGCAGAAATCTCATCATCAATAAATCAAAATAATAGAGAAGTTCTTACTCCATTATACCATAATTCATTGTGTAACAATCATCAATATATGATAATAAAATTATTGTAAACAAAACATAATAAGGAAGTTCATACCCTATCATGTACAAAACCATCTCTTTTTTCCTGTGAAAAATATTATATTTCACATAAAAATCAACTTTACCAATTTGATAAAATCATATAGGTCGACTTATCTTAAGTCTTCCTAAATACGTTTTAAAATAGATAAATGCACTCACCTTGACACTTCTTACCCCAAACTAAAATGTGTGTATTAAGAGAACTTCAAGCTTGGTCATTGCTTTATCTACTGAATTTTCTATTTCTCGTGTTTACTTGAATGCTTCACATTCATCCCTTACATGCACAAATTAATGACACCTATAAGGTACTCATTTTATAATTTGTCAGTTTGTGCTACCTTCAAAGAAATATTTATATAAAATAATCTATAACTCAGAATTTGATTCTGGTTGTTCTGACAGAAACTAGATTTGATACGTTGTTCAACCATATAAACAAATAGCCCAAATTCAAATCGTACGATTTATGACGAATTTTCAAAGTCGAATTCCAGTGCTGAATTTTGGAGTAAACTGGTACTCTCTTTTCTGACCTTTCATCACTTAAAAATTCATATCTTTTGATATACAAATTGAAATCAGTCATCGTTGTTTTAAATGAAACTAGACCGAACCAAGAAGGCTACATTAGGTTTGCCGTAGCAAACCGAAGAGATACAACGAAACCCGATCCATTTTTTTCCTTTTATCTTATCTAGATGCCAATTATTAACCCTACATGTTCATGCAGACATCAGGTGTAACCCCAACTCAATCGGGCATCAATTTGTCATCCAATTGATCACGTTTGTAATTAAGGACCAAATTACAATCTGACAAAGTTACAGGTCAAAAACCCACTTTTATGTTACCAACCTTTAATTAGTCAGGTTCCATGCATATATCTCAAATTTCAACTCAAACTAACCATTCAATCACAAGTAATTGCATTAGCAAGATCCAGGGACTAAATTGAAAAGATAACAAAACTACCCAAAGTGGCATTAACAGAAATAACAGCCGTCCGTACCGATACATGTAAGCTCGTATCGATACGGTTTGAAACACCATATTTTGGTACAGCACCATATCGTATCGATACGCCTAACTGAAATACCTTAACTTTTGAAATATTACTAACCGTACCGATACAGCTTTTTAGGTGTTCCGGTACACGGGCTCAAGTTGAAAAAGAGAAATTCCAGAGGCTAAAACTCGTACCGAAACACCCATGCCCGTATCGGTACGCCAGGCCAAATTTAAATCAGCGTATCGAAACACATAAGGCCTGTACCGATCCCACAAACCTAAAAATGCCTAGCTGTACCGATACGGTCCCTGCGTATCGGTACGCATGGACTTGTAATGTCACATATGGCTAGTTTTTCATTTCAAAAGCATACTCAAACCATTCCAACATGCTCAAGACACAACACCAACATGCCAAACATATCACAAGTATTTAAGCTTCACAAATCTAACAACACAACAAGGCTTCATGCATCAAAAGGGAATCTATAGGCCAATTACAACCCAAGAGCAACCAAATAAACAAGTACCATAAACATGCTAAAATAGGGAGTTCAACATAACATCTCCCAAAATCGAAACAAATACCTCATTGCCTTTATTCTTATAGTCTAGTCCAACATACTTTGTTGACCAAGTCTTGCTAGGATCCCCTTGCTTCTTGCTGCCTTCCAAAACCTCAATTATCTACATTGATGGACAATGAGAGCGTAAGCACACAAGGCTTAGTGAGGAGTGCTCAAAAACAAACACCATCAATGCATTTTTAACCATTTACTTAACATCATTATTTTAAACATCATGCCCTTTTTAAAACATGCACTTTACATCATTAAAACCAGTGTATTAAACCATATGCTACATGTATCATTAATCAACAGCAAGTCACATTGTTAACCCTCCACTTAATCCTTCCCATGCAATACTACCAATTGCAAAGCTCAAGGAAAAACATGTGTAAGTCACATTATACAACATCAACCATTCCAATGATACATTAACAATTATATTGGCTTACAAGTGATCATTATAAAGTCCAATAACAAAAGAGTTCATCGGATACACGGATTCAACAAGTGTTAACCAAACACTTCAAGCCATCTCAACTAGAATAGCGATACAATCACAATCGCGGTACATTAACAACTGGTACACTTTCAACCCACGGGGACATCAACCGCAATCATCGGTTAGACGCTTAATCCACTAACGGGAGTTTTTGGTACCATATAACGCCTCAACCGTTAGGGAACTTGGATGAAGTATTCGGTACATCGTATAAAACCCTCGACATCCAAGGTGACTTATTTACAGTGCACTCAATCCTATGGCCGGCCAACTATATCCGATAACAATTTTAAAACCACATCACTTGCCAATATAATTAACCATTTAACATTTACCTCACTGTTTTAAATAAGCATTAACCAAAACACTTTTTCCAAAGAAACAACCATACTTTAAACCACAAGTATAAACCATACTTACAAGGATCACTTACCATGTGCATCCTTCAGCAAAACATGCTTAAAAACAGTATATCGAAAACTTTAAAACATGCTTAAATAGTAGGTAACATGTAATCAAAACAAGTGCATAAAACCATTCCAACCTAGCTCGACCGAGAGAGTAGTACCACTTTATACTTACTTTCGAGTCTAGGTAAGCGTTTCAAGCTCTACCTTAACTCCCAAAACTCTGTTCCAAAACATCAAAACTCTTTAAACCACGTTTTCACTCACGGATACGCGGAACCTCGATTCGCCGATGCAAAATTAAGTATCTGAGGCCTCTCACGCTTCTCCCAAACATCAAAACTCTACCCATATCCATTACCCACACCCCAAAACATCATAACCCAACCATATCAGCAACCAAAACCTTAGTGGAAAAACAAGAAATGAGAAACGAGTTTAAATGAGCTTACCTCCAGCGTTTCCTGGTGATCAGAGTAACAACTCAGCGATCTCGACGATGAAAAGAAGTCTTTCACCGCAGTGACCAACATACTTCAACTTCGCAACGATCCAATGGTGGAGCGCGTAGATCGATGGTGAAACGATTCAAGACACTCAATGGGAATTTTCAGCGACCGAGGTCTCTGATGGAAGATCCCAATGATGGAGACGATTGCTTGGATGAGGAGAGCGACATAGCTCAATACCACTCAGATTTGACGGCTGACGGTGAATATCGGTGACAATGAAGGTTGATGGTCTTGGGGTATTTTCGAGACGTTTGGGCAGGTTTCTAGTAAAACTTGTTGGACCAAAAGGAAGAGGAGGTTGAGGCCTTCTGAGTGGCGATTTCAGCTCACCGGAACTATCACTGGGGCAGTGGCGGCATCGTGAAAGACGCTGCGGTGGTTAGGTTTTTAGGGGAGAGCTTTGTTATTAGAAAGAGGGAGAATGAACCAGGAAAAAAAAGATGGGGATTATCAATTTTAACCCGTACGGGTTGACATAAACCTGAACCTGACCCTCTTTTGTTGACCCAGGTTAAGCTCGTGTGACCCATTTTTTTAGCAGTCCAGCAGTAGATCGGGCCTGAAGAAAGAGCCCGCACGTAAGCCCAAACCGGACTGTGCCATTTGGGATTAAATCCAACATCCTAGATCTTGGGTATACTCTTCTAAATTTATGTGTATCAAGTTTTTCATTCAATGGAGCATGTTTTTATTGTGATTATTATTATTATTATTATTATTATTATTATTATTATTGTTATTATTATTATTATTGTTGTTGTTGTTGTTATGATGTATGTTAGTAACTATGGTATGTATTAGTTTATAATATGCACGTATGTCCTGCTACTATTTTTGATATATTAGTTTTCATCTTTCTTTTTCACTCTTGCATGAGTTTAGGCCTTTAAGTTAATTTAAGGTTTAAAATTTAATTTAATTAATTAGAATTATGTGCTCGGCTTATTGGGGCATGATTTCTAAATTAGTAAAATTAAATTTAGGATTAGATTTTTGAGCCTTAGTTAGATTTAAAGTGTGAATTAATTTAATTAATTTAAATTTATCATTGGCTCATTGGGATAAATGTTAAATTCATTAAATTAATTGGACGTCTCTTAATTACCTTTTAGGAACAAAATCGATATTTGACTTAGATCACCTAATTTAAATCATAATTAATAAATTTGATTTGTTTCAAATAGAAACCTTGGCTTATTGGGATACTAGTTTAAAATTAATTGAATTAATTATTATGGTTCAAGATAATCCATAAAATATTAGGATTTTCTAGTTTTTTAGGAATTAATCAATTTATGGTTAACATTAGACTAATTTAGTTAATAATTAGATCACTAAATGAATTTCCATAATTTGGGCCTTTTTAGGTTAGGACTTTAGTGGGCCCAGGTTTTATTTTGTCTTTTTTATGTCATGCATTTTAATTGTCATTTATATGACTTTAATATTTTAGTGAACATGCATATGGTCCATCAATTTAAATTATAAAAATAGGTATTTATTAATTCTGATATTTGTGTCATAACAGTCCTGGCTCAATAAATGTTGACCAAATATTCGAATTAATTCTTACCATCTAACGGTAATTTAATTTGAGATAAAATTTAGACATGTCATAACATCATTCTTAACTGCTTGCATCATGCATAAAGATGATGAACGAAGTTTGAACCATAAATTAACAAGGCAGACGGACTTATTCGATGTCAGTTTAATCTATGGTCTGAGGTATCGTCACCCTTATTAATTACATGTTTAATTAATGCAACTTCACCAATTTGACCAAGCCCATATAATTAAAGACTATTAAACCACGAACATTTTGATTAAATCCAAGTTCAATTTCGATAATTTCCATCCATTAAAAGCAACATTTATTTTGGTACTAATTTCCGGGCGTGATAGTGGTGCTAATCCTTCCCCAGGCGTAACCAATTCCCGAACCCGTTTTTTTAACCGAATCTCTGGTTTTATGGTGTCCGGCCTACCTTAGTGGTCGGTGGCGACTGCAAGTTTTTTTTCAAAATTGCCGAGATTTTCTAAAACCCCACTTTTCAAAGAATTTGACTTTTTCTAGCGATTAGAAAATTTCGGTCGCTACAAACATTTTATGCAGTAAATAATTTCTTACTAATTAGGTCGACTTATCGCAATTCAGCCTATAAAATGTATGTTATTGGACATACATTCGAATACATGTATGCACTCACCTTTGCCTTGCAAAAATAGTCAGTATGATCACTCGACCTCAACTCCAACCTTTTTTTTTTCCTCTCATACTTTGACAACCTTGGTTCGTATCGGAAGCTATATTTTCAAAGTATATGTTAATACCATATTCAATCTAAATACAGTAATGGAAAGTAAAAAAAATAACTATCCATTATTTACTAGATTAAATTTTATTAAATTTTCTATATTTGATTCAATAAAATATACTCGAATCATATTTTTCTCATAATATTTTTCTTTATTTAATCCAAAACCGAATTGGTCCTTCAATTTTTCGATACAAGCTCCCAACTCTTAAAATTAAGCAATTTAAGCATGCTATTCATCAATTCAATCCAAGTACATATCATTTCCAGTCATAACATATCAGTCCCCAACTTTACTTACATTTCCTTTTGTCACTTAATGCAATTCAACATAATTCTTCAATCCAATCACTAAATCAAGCATGTACAAGCCTTAATCTTTCATAAACATCCTTAATTTCACAAATAAATCCCTAAACCCTAACCCTAGCTTGATGACCGATTTGGAGTTTTGGGATTATAGTAGGATTCAAGCTTAATTCAACCTAAATTACAACTTAACAACATGTAATTCATCAAAATCAAGCTTAATCCTAACTTAATTCTTCAAACCCTATTTTCTCTCTCTTCAAGAACATGAACACTTCTTCATAACCATATGTAAAATTACTATCAAAATGTAGAGAAATGAACATAGATCAATTTTTCCTAAATAACCATACCTTGAATCTTACTTTAAACCTTCCAAAAATGCCTTGAATTTTTTTTCCTTTTCTTCTTTATCTTGGAAGCTCACGGTTTGCACAAGGAAAAGATGAACAAATTTCCTTCAATTTTTGACTTTTAATTTTACTTTATTACTAAACTTGCCACTTGTTCCATAATGGTTTTTTTTCATTTATTTTATTAAATCTAACATTTTAATCCAATGGCCATAATTCATCCTACCAAAATTCAAGGGCTAAGATTTAATCTTGACTTGAGAAATTACTAAAATGCCCATACCACTTCCAAAATATTTCAAAATTGCCATATGAGGCAAAATGACTAACTTGTCCTCAACTATTCACAAATTCATCTAGTTTGCCATTTTGTAAAAATTCAACTAAATCTAGTTGGATTCTAACTAAAATATTAAAATAATATTTTATGAATTTTCCATAACTTTTGTAATTGTGTTTAAAATTCTAGTTCGATCTGATGTACCGATAATTATCGAGAATATTTATCGGATACAAATTCTCTTAGAAATCTTATAACAATAATCCATTACGAATATTATTGAATCATACTGACATGGGACCTTCCTAGTAGGTCACCCATCCCAATTGTTCGATCAAAAATAGATTTTCACATAAACTCCGTACCAAAAATCTGATTCCCACCAAAATTCTTATACTAGGATAAACTATTCATTTATGGAATATAAAATAATATATGGGAAAATTTCTATATTGGCCCCTGAATTTTTCTAAAATTTTCACTTTAGCTACCAAACTTTAAAAGTTTATGTTTTAGTCACTGAACTAAAACCACAAACTTTTAATTCTTTACGTTTTGGTCACTGAACGAATATTGGGGTATTACAATTCTCTCCCCTTAAGAACAATTCGTCCTCGAATTTTGAAAACATACTTGATTAAAAAAGATGTAGATATTGCTTTTTTATTGCTTCCTTTATTTCCCAAGTGGCTTCCTCCACTATATGGTTCCGCTAGAGAACTTTCACCACCAGATTGGTCTTGTTTCTTAATTCTTTAACTCCGTGAGCAAGAATTTTCATTGGTTCCTCCTCATAAGTCAAATCTAACTGAATTTCAATCTCTTCCGGTGATATTACATGAGAAGGATCTAACTGATACCTTCTAAGCATCGAGACATGAAACCTATCATGGATCTTACTCAATTCTGGAGGTAACATTAATTGATAAGCCATTGGGCCAACTTTCTTTAAGATTTCATAAGGGCCGATAAATCTTAGACTCAACTTTCCTTTACGCCCGAAGCGTAACACCTTTTTCCAAGGTGAAACTTTCAAGAATACCTTTTCACCAACCTCAAACTTTATATCTTTCCTCTTTAAGTTTGAATAAGATTTTTACAGATCTGAAGCTTTCTTGAGGTTGTCTTGTATTATCTTAACCTTGTCTTCCACATAACGAACCAAATCAGGTCCAATCACTTTACGATCCTCGAGCTCAAACCAATTCAAAGGTGTTTTGCATCATCTACCATATAAGGCTTCATAAGGAGCCATCTTTATACTTGCTTGGTAACTATTATTATAGGAAAATTCGGCAAGTGGAAAATACTTTTCCCACGAGCCTTCGAACTCGAGTACACAAGCTCTAAGCATATCTTCAAGAATCTAAATTATTCTTTTAGACTGGTCATCTGTTTGAGGATGGTAAGCAATGTTGAAATTTAGTCGAGTTCCCATCGCTTACGTAAAGAACTCCAAAATCTCAAGGTAAAACTCGGATCTCTATCTGACATAATAGAAACAGACACACCATGAAACCGTACAATCTCCTTAATGTACAACTCAAAATATTTACCTATTTTATAATCCATCCGAAATGGAACGAAATGAGCGGACTTTGTCAATCTATCAACTATCACCCAAATAGAATCATTTTTCTCGGAGTTATTGATAAACTTGTTACAAAATCCATCCTGACATTCTCCTATTTCCACTGTGGAATAGAAATCGGTTGTAGCAATCCCGATGGCACATGAAGCTTGGATTTCACTTGTTGACATGTCAAGCATTTAGCTACAGACTCCGTCACTTCCCTTTTCATGCCTGGCCACCAATATCTATTTTTTTAGATCCTAATACATCTTATTACCTCCTAAATGCATTTTCAGCGGGCTCTAATGAGCTTCATATAAAAGTTCAAGTCTCAGCTCCTTGTCATCAGAAATATATACTCTGTCTTGATAATAAAGACATCCATCATTTTTAACTGCATAATCTTTAGTCTCACTACTTTTAATTTGATTCAATATAGCTAAGCATTTTTCATCTTTATTGTAACACCCTTGACCCAGCCTAGACGCCCGACCGAATCGAGTGAGCTACATTAGGTTTACCGAAGAAAATCAGAGAAAGGTTACGAAAAGTCAGTCTTTTTCTTCCTTTTTATCTTGTCTAGATGCAAATTATTAATCTTACATGTACATACTCGCAGTAGGTGAAATTTCGAAGGAAACGAATCACACAAGGGAAATGAATCACACAAGGAAACGAATCAGACACTAGATTCCATGAAATTACCTGTAAAAACTGCCACATGTACCGATACGCCACAGCTGACCGATACGGAGCAACCACACGTATCGGTACACAATGTACCGTATCGGTGCACCACGTCAACTTGCAAAATATTAAAGCTGTACCAGTACGAGCCCTTGGTGTTTCGGTACACAGGTTTTTCCCCAAAAAGCAACTTTCCAATAACGAGTTTTCGTACCAATACACCTTATCCCATACCAGTACTCAAAGCTTAAATTGCTTATCAGTACCGGTACTTGAGTACCCGTACTGATGCTGAAAGCCCTGGTTTGCCTAGCCGTACCAATACGGTCCCTTGCGTATCGGTACGCATAGGCTTGTAATGTCATTTTCTACATATCTTTCATTCAAATCTAGATGTATTTAGATCCTAACAACTTGCATACATGAATATAAACATTCAACAAAACAAATGTCAACACTTGCACCAAGGTTTATCTACAAAACAAGCTTATGCTACCATATGGTTTAATCTATAGGCATACTCCCTAAAACACTTCACCAAACATATCAAAATGCTCAAGTAAACCAATGCTCATTAGCATTTAATATACTTTTAAACCACATGCTTAGATCCCCAAAGCATTTTATACAAAACCATGCTAAGATCCCAAAGCATTAAAAACACAACCATGCGTAAATCCCAAAGCATTAAAATAGATTCAACATTAGAATTTTCATATATTGGCAATTATAGTGACCCCGGATAGTCGACCACTATCCTTGATTAGCCGACCGCTAATCTTTAGTTAACCGACCGTTAACTTTACACATCGGATACACGGATCTCCCTTAATGACTGACCATCATCAAGACTACCCCATGCCGACCGCATGAATTTACAACCTTGTCGACCGAAAGCTTTACATCAACAAGGGGAACCAACTGCTCAACCCAAGTGATAGCAACATAGTCTGAGTAGCTAACCTCTATACCTCAAGGACCCTTAACCATGATCGATTTTTAAACATATTATAGTTCACTTTGTCCTATGGCATGCCAACTATATCTGAATGTTTTCTCACATTGTCACATAGCCAATATATCATTTACAAAACCAATTACTCACTGCTTTACAATGAATTACACAAAATCCCCACATATGCAAATGACATTGCCATAACAATATCACATTCCCGACTGGAATAAAACCAATGCTCATTAGCATTTAATGTACTTTTAAACCACTGCATATGCACTTAGCAATCATGCATTTACAGTAAGTAAAGCCAACCATGTTTACCACTAAAACATGAATCACACATGCTCATATCCGAACCGATATTAAAGAGCAAAGGAGGGAAACTTACTTCCAAGCGTAGGTAAGTGCTTCAAACTTAACCTAAACTTCCAAAACCACTTTCAAACCTTTGAAAGACTTTTAAGACCGTTTCCACTCATCGATTTCACTTCGCCTCGCTTGCTACTGCGAAACAAGCTCCAGGCAAGCCTCAAACCACCTCAAGATGCTACGCCTTGATTATCCCCTATTTTGGCCACACAAAACTAGAGGAAACATGCATTAAAATGCATCTAGCTCTCTGTTTCAAACTAAAATCCCGCAGCTCTCAAGATGACCACTCAAAACTCATCCAAAACTTACCGAAATCAACTTCAAACACTTCTCAATCTTAACCCAGCCATAATATAACGATTCAATACATCAAACTTCATCAAATAACATCTAAAAACCCTTTTACAACATCCTTCTACTTCCAGCAAAGATTAACCTCCAAAAACAACCCAAAAACCATTAACTAACAACCTAAACAATTCGAGATTCAACCAATTTCGGGATTTCATTATTAAAAACAACTTATCCATAATGTAATACATCCAAAATAACATTGAAATCAATCCTCAACACTGGAAAAATAGATCCAATTAAAAAATCACAAGATTCCATCAAATAAACCTAAATTAAGCAAAATTCCATAATTAATTACTTAAAACCTATTAGAAAACCTATGTAAAGAGTCAAGAACTTGGGAATTTCATTAAAGAACCTTTCATTAGAGGAGAAGAATGAAACTTACCTCCAATGAGTGAGTTTCCCATAATTGGATGTTTTCTTCTTGAAAAACAATGAGATTCAATAAGATTTTTGAGAAAACAAGTTAAACAAATCATTTATCAAATCAAAGAATTAAGAAACAAGATCATTACCTTGAATCTCTGATAGGAAAAAGAGTGTATGGCTGAGAGTATTTTGAGAGAAAATATGAGAGAAACAAAGTTACGTCAAATTATGATTTGGAAAAATAACTACCTCTTAACTAAATCCTTTTTTAATTTCTCTTAATTAAAACCCTTTTAAAAATAATCCAATTAAAAGAAAACTCAGATTAGACCAAATGGTAAAATAGCTCCTTAAATATTCAAAAATTTGGCTCTTTACAAAATAGTCACCTTTTAAAAATAGTTTTCAAAAATTGCATTTTGGTCACTAGCCAAAATGTCACTCTTCCAAAGCTCATTTTCCAAAATTGCTCTCACCATATTTTTAATATATTAAAATAGGATTTTTAAACATTTTTCCATATTTTTATCTATCAGAAAATATTTGCTCCCGAATCTGACTTGAATCTCTAACCCGGTCCACCAGACCGTCTAACTAACCTTAAAACTGCTAGGCCCAAAATCGGGGCGTTACAACTCTCCCCCTTAAGAAATTTCATCCTCAAAATTTACTTGGAGGAAAAAGATGCGAAAATTGCTCCAACATATCCGCCTTGCTTTCCCAAGTGGCTTTCTCGACACCTAGATGTCGCCATAATACTTTAACCAGTTCTATCATTTTACCACATAGAACATTGTTGCTGGAATCAAGGATTTCCACCGGCTCCTCATCAAAGGATAAATCCGGTCTCAACTCAATATGCTCAACCAGCATAATGTGCGAAGGATTCGACCGATACCTCCGCAACATAGATACATAGAACACATCATGTATTTTCTCAAGCTCGGGAGGAAACCTCAACCAATATGCCACAGGACCAACACGCTCCACTATCTTATATGGTCCAATAAACCTCAAACTAAGCTTAGCCTTACATCCGAATCACATCACCTTCTTCCACGGTGACACTTTCAAGAACACACGATCGCCCACCACATATTCAATTTCCTTACGCTTCAAATCCGCGTATGATTTTTGTCGATCCGCAGTCGCTTTCAAGCGTTCACACGTAAGCTTAACTTTCTCATCCGTGTCTTTCAACACATGTGGCAAGGAAATATGCTTTTCCCTACCTCAGCCCAACATAAGGGCGTACGACACCTCCGGCCATACAATGCCTCATACGGTGCCATCTGAATACTCGCTTGATAGCTATTATTATAAGCAAATTAAACCAAAGGTAAATGCTTCTCCCAGGTTACTTGGAGCTCAATAATACAACATCTCAATATATCCTCCAAGACCTGGATAACACGCTCAGACTGCCCATCCTTCTAAGGATGATAAGCGGTATTGAAACTCAACCTCGATCCCAAAGCCTGATGTAAACATCTCCAAAACCTTGCTATAAACCTCGGATCTCTATCCGAAATAATAGAGTTTGGTACCCTGTGTAGACGCACAATCTCAGCTACATACAAATCTGCCAGCTTGTCCAAGGAGTATGTCGTATGCACTGGCAGAAAATGTGCACACTTTGTAAACCGATCAACAATCACCCAAATGGAATCCTTTTTAGCCGGTGTCAACGGTAACCCTGTCACAAAGTCCATGGTGATTCTCTCCCATTTCCGTTCTGAAATTCTCAATGGTTGCATCAACCCGGATGGAAACTGACGTTCAACCTTAACCCGCTGACACACCATACACTTGAACACAAACTCCGCCATATCCTTTTTCAAACCAACCCAATAGTACATTTCCTTCAAATCATGATACACCTTGGTACTACCCGGATGCGTAGCAAAAGGACTAGAATGCACCTTCGACAAAATAGTGTGCCTGAGCTCTGGGACTTCTGGCACCACTAATCGGCCCTTAAAGCACAAAACACCATCATCATCAAAATGAAAATCCATTGGATTACCACCCGCTATGTCCTTAACATGGGGAACCAAAGAATCATCAAACGGTTGCTTATCCTTAATCATTTGTGACAAAGTAGGCTTAACTTGTAATTCAGCCAACAACCCACCTTCCCACGTCACACTCAACCTCTCAAACATCGCCCTAAGCTCAACTGCAACCTTACTACTCAACGCATCTGCAACAACATTGGTCTTTCTAAGATGATACTTAATTTTCAAGTCGTAATCCTTAAGCAACTCCAACCACCATTGTTGCCTAAGGTTCAAATCCTTTTGAGACATCAAATATTTTAGACTCTTGTGATCCGTAAAACCACACACTTTTCACCATAAAGGTAGTGTCGCCAAATCTTCAAGGCAAACACCACAGTCGCAAGCTCCAAAGCATGAGTTGGATAGTTGCGCTCATGAACCTTCAACTACCTCAACGCATAGGCCACAACCTTTCCATCCTGCATCAGCACACAACCCAAGCCAACATACGATGCATCACTATAAACCACAAACTCCTTTCCTGACTCAGGTTGAATCAACACAAGAGCATGTGTCAAAACCTACTTCAAGTTCTCAAAACTCTACTGCTGCTTCTCCGTCCACATGAAAGGAACACTCTTCTGCAACAACTTTGTCAACGGAGCTTGTGATACTAGAAAACCCCTCGACAAAACGGTGATAATAAGCAGGGAACCCAAGAAAACTATGCATCTCTGATATGGTTTTAGGTTGTTTCCAATTGAGAATAGTCTCAACTTTTTGTGGATCAACATGAATACCCTCCGTGGATACCACATGTCCAAGAAACATCACCTCCTTGAGCCAAAACTCGCACTTGCTCAACTTAGCATACAACTGGTTATCCTTCAACACTTACAACACGACCCGCAAATACCGGTCATGCTCCTCCTCGATAAGAGAGTACACGAGTATATCATCGATAAAAGCCACCACAAACTGATCAAAGTACTCATGAAACACTCTATTCATCATATCCATAAAAGTCATCGGGCCATTCGTCAAACCAAACGACATTATAAAGAATTCGTAATGCTCGTACCTCGTACAAAATGTTGTCTTATGCACATCCACATCCTTTATGTTCAACTGGTAATACCCCGACCTTAAATCAATCTTTGAAAACACTGTTGTCCCATGAAACTGATCGAACAAGTCATCAATTAGCGACAACGGATATTTATTCTTCACTGTCAACTTATTCAACTGGTGGTCATCAATGCACATATGTATCGATCCATCCTTCTTCTTCACAAAGAGAATCGGAGCACCCCAAGGAGAAACACTTGGTCGAATGAACCCATGATCTAACAACTCCTGAAGCAGTGACTTTAACTCTTTCAACTCTTTTGGTCTCATCCGATAAGGAGCAATACACACCAGAGTTGTACCTTAGTACGTCTCAATACAAAATTACACCTCTATATTTAGATGTAAACCCGACAACTCTTCAGGAAAAACTTTCGGATAATCACACACAACCGGAATGTCCTGCACCCAAACACCCTTGGCTTCTTGATTCATAACAATAGCAAAATAAGCTTGGCAACCATCAAACATCATTCTCTCTGCTTGAGAAGCCGACACAACATTGCACAAGAATTTCACATTCTTACCAACCACCACAACTTCATAATCATCGGTCAACATCAGAGAAATCCTTTTGGACTCACAATCCACCGCCGCCTTATGCTCGCTTAACCAATCCATACCCAAGATAACGTCAAAACCATGAAATGGCAACTCCATCAAATCCACATCAAATTCATGACCTTACACTGACAAAGGACAATGCCTATACAACCTTCTAGTTGTAACTGTCTCCCCAAAAGAACTAGTTACTAACATGCCAACATCCAAAATATTAATAGGAACATTCAGCAATGATGCATGCTTACTAAGAATATATGAATAAGTAGACCCCGAATCAATCAAAGAAAACAACGACAAAGATTGTAAGGTAAAAGTACATGCGATCACATTAGTGTCATTACACCCCTCACGATGAGCATAGATCTGCGCTGGCCCACCATTCTCTGGTTGTACAGCAACAACATGAGCCACAACCCTCTGACCATCCTCGCGCCTCTAAAAATTACCCCTGCCACAACCTCGGCCCTTAGCAGGTACAGCAGCCCGAGCCGGTGCATCACCCACAACACGAGGACAGTCACGCCTCATGTGACCAGGTGATCCACATATCTAGAAAATCATGGTATTTCCACAACACTCACCCGTGTAGCATCTACCACAACGCTCACACTCAGCTATAATATGAACACCTTGGTTACCATGGCCGCCACCGCCACCACGCATGTTATCCAACTTATGCTTATTATCACGAAACCTTCTACCTTGCTTCCTGGAACTACCAAAATCTACCCCACACTTGTTCGAGCACATGCCTGAACCTTGTCTCGTTACCCTCAAGGACTGCTCAATATCCTTAGTGCGGTTCACAAGCACATCAAAATCTGTGTAGTCCGCAGCCAATAGGTATGTTTTGATATCTTTCACCAACCCATAGAGAAACCTGTTACACATCTCAAGATCATCCGGAACCAACTCTGAGGCATACTGGCTTAAACGGACAAATTTCACCTCATATTCAGCCACGGACATGCCGCCCTGTTCCAAGGTCATAAACTCACGTTTCCTTACATCCAGATACTGAGGACCAAGATACTTCTTCTTGAAAGCTCTTCAAAAGAACTCCCAAGTTACATCCGCCTCTAGCACACTAGCAAATGTGGTCACCCATTAGTGATAAGCATCACCTGCAACAACGACACTGTACAACCTAGCTTGCGCTCATCATTACAACCCATCTGATTAAGAATACGAATCGTACTCTCCAGCCATCCCTTGACTACCTCGGGGCTTAAACCCTTGAACTCAACACCTCCGAAACTGCGGAGATGCTCTAAGGGTAACCCTGGATTAACTGCCACAGCTGATGTCGATGCCTGCACATGCACTCTAGCCATCACCGCTTGGAAAGCTCTCGTTAGTGCCTAAACTAACGAGGTTAAGTCACCAAATACTGGCACTTGATGAGCTTGGGGTATAACACCAGCCCCAATATCGATAGGAGGAACCAACGGAAGAGGATTAGGTAAAATGTTAGGGAGATTCTCTTCTTCAACATTATTCTGCCCAATTCTAGCATTACCAGCCATTGAACGTGTTTCACGTGGAGCCATGCTAACAAAGGCATAAAAACACATTAAAGTCAGGCTAACATAAGGAAAAGGATCCAAGACCATCTTATAAAACATTTTAAAACCTCGGTAATAGGCAATGTGTCACCACTTTATACCCCAACATGATATAAATCAAACATCGACACGTACACAAGCACCATGCATAACAACCAATGTTATTCAAGCAAACAACAACATCCCACCTTTCGTAACCTGGCTGTGATACCAACAAATGTAACCCCGTCGACCCGACCTAGATGCTGACTGAATCGAGTGAGCTCCATTAGGTATTCCGAAGCAAATCAGAGAAAGGTTACAAAAAGTCGGTCCATTTTTTCCTTTTTATCTTGTCTAGATGTAAATTATTAATCTTACATATACATACTCGCAATAGGTGAAATTTCGAAGGAAACAAATCACACAAGGGCAACCAATTGCATCATATTCATTTTGAGGACTAAAACGTAAATACTTTAAATTATAGGATCAAAATTGGAATTAAGTTTAACAATCCTCAATTAGACCATTTACATGCCCATATCTCAAATTTTTGGTCAAAATGATCAACCATGTGCATACAATTACATTTGCAATACTTAAGGACTAAAACGCAAGAGACCAGAAACTAGATTCCATGACATTACCTATAAAAACTGCCACCCATACCGATACGACCACAGCTTTACCAATACAGAGCAACCACTCATATCGGTACACAATGTACCATATCGGTATGCCACGTCAGCTTGCAAAATATTAAAGTTGTACCGGTACGAGCCCTTGGTGTTCTAGTACACGGGGTTTTCCCCAAAAAGTAGCTTTTCAGTAACGAGTTCCCGTATTGATACACCTTATCATGTACCAGTACATAAAGCTTAAATTGCTTATTTGTACTGATACTCGAATACACGTACCGATGCTAAAAGCCCTGGTTTACCTAGCCGCACCGATACGGTCCCTTGCATATTGGTACGCATAGGCCTGTAATGTCATTTTCTACAGATTTTTCACTCAAATCTAGATGTATTTAGATTCTAGCAACTTGCATACATGAATATAAACATTCAACAATACATATGACAACACTTGCACTAAGGTTTAGCTACAAAACAAGCTTATGCTACCATATGGTTTAATCTATAGGCATACTCCCTAAAACACTTCACCAAACATACCAAAATGCTCAAGTAAACATTTACCAGCACAAGCATCATACCAACATCACTTTAATAGCATATTCAACATGTTAAGCTCATCAAAGCATGCCATCCAAGCAAAACCATCGAGATGCATACCTTGGCAACCACATAACATCAACCATAAGTAACGATGCACAACATGCTTAACAACATCATTCAAACTCTGAAATCACAGCATTACACATGCTCAAAACTAGGGGAAAACATAATTACATATCCCAAAATCCATGCTGAACACATTGCCTTATTAACCAGAATCATAAACCGAGTTCATACTTAAAATTGCTTTGCCACTTGGATCACTACGACTTTGCCTTTGCTGCCCCAAGCCTTTATGCTCTGCATCATTAGGAAAAAGAGAGCGTAAGCACACTTACTTAGTGAGGATGCTCTTAAAACAATGATGCATTAAAACCCTTGAAAACCAACACTTGTTTTTAAACCATGCTTACGACCTAAGCAAGTTCCAATGATACCAATTCAATACATGTGTAACGACCATATGCAAAACAATATATATATACCACATGCTTAAATCCCCAAAGCATTTTATACAAACCATGCTTAGATCCCAAAGCATTAAAAACACAACCATGCTTAAATCCCAAAGCATTAAAAACACAACCATGCTTAAATCCCAAAGCATTAAAATAGATTCAACGTTAAAATTTTCATATATTGGCAATTATATTGACCTCAGATAGTCGACCACTATCCTTGATTAGCCGACTGCTAATCTTTAGTTAACCAGTCGTTAACTTTACACATCGGATACACGGACCTCTATTAATGATCGACCATCATCAAGACTACCCCATGCCGACCGCATGAATTTACAACCTTGCCAACCGCAAGCTTTACATCAGTAAGGGGAACCGACCGCTCAACCCAAGTGATAACAACATAGTCTGAGTAGCCAACCGCTATACCTCAAGGACCCTTAACCACGATCGATTTTTAAACATATTATAGTGCACTTTATCCTATGACATGTCAACTATATCTGAAGTGTTTTCTCACCTTGTAACATAGCCAATATATCATTTACAAAACCAATTACTCACTGTTTTAAAATGCATTACACATAGGGATGGCAACGGGCCGGATCTAGATCGGATCCAGCTGGACCCAGATCCAGGCCCATTTTTACAACTTGGATCCGTGGGTCTAGAAAATTGTGACCCAAATCCAACGAATCTCACAGATCTGGGTCCAAAATGAGTCTGATAAAAAAAGATCATTTGACTTATTTTTTAACGTAATAAAACTATCATTGACTAATTTCACATCACATCTCCAATGAAGGAAAGATTATTTTCAATACAACTAGTAACAAAATAAAAAAACAAAAAACTAAAGTCTAAAAAAAACTCCAACACAATTACACAAATGTCTTTTGAATAACAAAAACATTAAAAAATTAGATCATGAAACATTCCATTGTCGCAAGCCGAGTACCGCACTTTTACCTCCTTAGAGTTCTAGTCTTCGTCATTACTTAAATCATCAACATCCTAAAACAAACAAGAAACAACCAACCAAAGAAAAAATTTTGTTTAATGAAAATAATATTTGTGAAATTTAAATATTAATATTAAGGTTATGCAATATAATAACTTTCTTATATACCATGCTAATGATATCCACCACTTCCACATCATCATCACAATCTTCATTAATAGTGGAACAAGCATGTGTTCCTTCAAAAGTGTCAAAGGTCACAAATAAATAAAAGTTACATTAGAAAATAATGTAAAATATAAAATTAAAGCAAAGGAAGGGAAATAATATAACTACTAATAAGTACAAAATTACCTTTGACATCTTCAACCATCCAATTTTACAAGCACATTAAAGCCTCCATGGTTTGAGAATAAAGCCTAGAACGGTGAGCACTAACCACTCTTCCACCTATGCTAAATGCATTTTTCGAAGCAACCGAAGAACCAAAATTGCAAGAATGTCCTTGGAAATTTTTTGCAAAGTAGGGTAATTTCGGCCTCTTTTCCACCAACTAAGAACATTAAATTCATTATCCTCGGGCAAAGTAGGACTCTCCAAGTATTGGTCAACCTCACCCTTCACCGGCACCGTTCTAGTTTTTTGTGTCTTTGATCTAGCAAAATCATCCTAGTCACTATATTCATCAAACCCTCTCTTTAATGGTGACTTTTCATTCTCTCAAAGTAATTACAATTCGAAAATACGATGGGTATAAAAATAAACCCTATAAGAACTTACTTTTTGTGGCGTCTCCCTCTATTAAATATTTATATATATTTTTAAACCTACTATGTCATTTTTATATATTTTAAAACCAAAGGTGGGTTTTTCTATAAATGGTAAACGAGTCGAGGTCTGGATCTTAATGTCAGATCCGGACTTGGATCCGTACTTTAATCAGAGGATTCAGATCCGACCTGGATCTGTCGGGTCCAAAATTTTAGGATCCAAACCCTATAAAACGGACCTAGATCTACGAATTCCAGTCGGGTCCAGGATCCATTGCCATCCCTGATTACACAAAATCCCCACATATGCAAATCACATTGTCATAGCAATATCACATTCCCTACCGGAATAAAACCAATGCTCATTAGCATTTAATATACTTTTAAACCACTGCATATGTACTTAGAAATCATGCATTTACAGTAAGTAAAACCATCCATGTTTACGACTAAAACATGAATCACACATGCTTATATCTGAACCGATATAATAGAGCAAAGGAGGGAAACTTACTTCCAAGCTTAGGTAAGTGTTTCAAACTTAACCTAAACTTCCAAAACCACTTTCAAACCTTTGAAATACTTTTAAGACCGTTTCCACTCACTGATTTCACTTCGCCTCGCTTGCTACCGCGAAACAAGTTCCCGGCAAGCCTCAAACCACCTCAAGATGCTACGCCTTGATTATCCCCTATTTTGGCCACACAGAACTGGAGGAAACATGCATTTAAATGCATCCAACTCTCTATTTCAAACCAAAATCCCGCAGCTCTCAAGATGCCCACTCAAAACTCATCTGAAACTTACCGAAATCAACCTCAAACACTTCTCAATCTTAACCCAGCCATAATATAACGATTCAATACATCAAACTTCATCAAATAAACGTCTAAAAACCCTTTTACAACATCCTTCTACATCGAGCAAAGATTAACCTCCAAAAACAACCCAAAAACCATTAACTAACAGCCTAAAAAATTAGAGATTCGTCCAATTTCGGGATTTCATTATTAAAAACAACTTATCCACAAAACAATACATCTGAAATAATATTGAAATCAATCCTCAACACTGGAAAAATAGATCCAATTCAAAAATCACAAGATTCCATCAAATAAACCTCAATTAAGCAAAATTCCATAATTAATTACTTAAAACTTATTAGAAAACCTATGTAAAGAGTCAAGAACTTGGGAATTTCAGTAGAGAACCTTTCATTAGAGGAGAAGAACAAAACTTACCTCCAATGAGTGAGTTTCCCCTTAATTGGATGTTTTCCTCTTGAAAAACAATAAGATTCAATAAGATTTTTGAGAAAATAAGTTAAAGAATCATTTATCAAATCAAAGAATTAAGAAACAATATCATTACCTTGGATCTCTGATAGGAAAAAGAGTGTTTGGCTGAGAGTATTTTGAGAGAAAATATGAGAGAAAGAAAGTTACGTCAAATTATGATTTGGAAAAATAACTGCCTTTTCACTAAATCTTTTTTAATTTCTCTTAATTAAAACCCTTTTAAAAATAATCCAATTAAAAGAAAACTCAAATTCGATCAAATGGAAAAATAGCTCCTTAAAGATTCAAAGTTTTAACTCTTTACAAAATAGCCACCTTTTAAAAATAGTTTTCAACAATTGCATTTTGGTCACTAGCCAAAATGTCAATCTTCCAAAGCTCATTTTCCAAAATTGCTTTCACCAATATTTTTAATATATTAAATAGAATTTTAAACATTTTTTTATATTTTTATCTTTAATACAATTATCTTCTTTCGAATTCGACTCGAATCTCTAAACCGGTTCATTGGACCGTCTAACTAGCCTTAAAACTGCTAGGCCAAAGACTAGGGCGTTACATTTATTTTGGGACTTTTTAATTCAATATATCAAAGTAGGCTTAATCTATAATTCTTCAATCAAGGCACCATCATCCCTCAGCGCCAACTGAACATTTAAAGTCCTCAAAGTAGCAAATGTTTTTCGACTCAAAGCATCAACTGCAATGTTTACTTTTCCATGGTGATAATTAATTACAAGATCATGATTTTTGATTAACTCTAACCATCTTCTTTGCTGCAGATTTAAAATTTTCTAAATCATTAAATACTTTAAACTTTTATGATCCGTAAAAATGTAGCATCGCTCACCATACAAATAATGATACCATGTCTTTAAAGCAAAAACTACCGCGACTAATTCCAGATCATGAGTCAGATAATTTATCTCATGCGTCTTTGAAGAGTTTGATTTGATTTCGAATTCCTTCAACCGAGTTACTTGCCAAGTGGTGGAGAAGACGATTTTTGGGTGTGTGTGGTGGAAGCAAAAATATAAACAATGAACACAAGGATTTATAGTGGTTTAAGCTTCTAACAAGCTCTAAATCCACTACCTTAGCTCCCCAGTAAGGATTTCCCAAATCCACTAAGATTTCTTCCCCTTTTAACAAGGCTTAGGAGGCAACCTTTGCAGCCTAGACTCAATTACCAAGTCTAGCATCCAAAGTTTACAACCCAAGCTTTGGAAATCCTCTCAGACAAAAGAAATAAAGAAAACAAGAAATCCTCTCTGCAAGGTAGATGTTTGCACTCTTTAAGCACTCACCCAAATCCTAAAACACTTGAGAAAATATAACAATTAAAGCTCACAAGTGTTGCCTATACAAAGAATGAGAATTAAAAGCCCTAAGACAATTTTGGCATCATAATGTTGTTGACAATTGAAGCATTAGTTGTTGCTGAAGCTTGAAGGGTCCTTAAATACTCCCAATTGAGTTTCTAGCCGTTGAAGTCCATTGGGATTGATTTGGAGCCGTTGGAGGCTTTATTTCCTCCAAGAAATGTAGTTCTGCAGCTTTTTGTATCGATATACGTGTACCAATATTGATACAGGTACTAGCCATTATGTACAATCTGGCTGCACGTATCAAAACACCTTGGGTCGTATCGGTACGTCATATCAGTATACCTTGGTCTATTTTGGTACGCCCTATAATTCAAATAACCGTTGGGGGTAGTTGAAATCTGGAGTGGAACGCGTACAAGCGTATCGATACGCCAACCCTGTACCGGTACGCTTTTTTAGTTTTGGAAAATCACTATAGCTTGAAACCCTTAGCCGTATCGAAACGGGATATACTGTATCGGTATGCCTGTGTTGAAAACAACATTTTGGCTACTTTAAAAACGTTTAAAACATTTCCAAAATCTCTCAAAAACTTCTCAAACTTATTTTCAAGTTGTTTGGACTTAAAACTACTTTTGAAACCTTTTCAAATTAGTCCAAAACTATTTTCAATTATTATATCAAAACATAGATCCTAACAATCTCCCCCTTTTGATATAATAAAACAACTTGAAAAATTGTTTTTGAGATTTTCCCCCTTAGTAAAAATAAAATTTGAATAAGAGATTAATCGTTAAAAATTTTATAAGCCCCCCCTATTCTTTTGAAAAATCAATTTTTCAAAACATTCTCCCTCTCTTTGTTATATAAAAAATGGTTCAAACTTTAAAGACCAATAACAATGGAGAATTAAAAAAATTATAAAAAAGAATTTTATTTTAAAATTGGCTCCCCCTTACTCAAGCATCATTCAAATGTTAGTCCAACATATATGATAAACTAGTTGAATTAAAATGAATAAATCAAATTAAAATAAACAAAATTCAACTAATTTTACCACACTTGAATTGAAGGGAGGATGTAAAGCTTCCTTCTTCAAGTGTTCATCCTTTGTGTGTATAGAACTCCCCCTCAATTTCATCACTTGTTGATCAAAGCTCCATCACACCTACAAAAGACAATCATTTGATTTTTAGTATCCAAATTGCTTTGGATCCATAGGCATTAGTAGCACATAGTTTAGTCCCCTTAGGAATTCGTTTTTCAATTTCATCCTTTTTATGTGAAGTACTTAGTCCTTTTGGCACCCAAATACTTCTAAAACATTTTCCATTTACAGATCTAGGGGCACTAGATTGTCTCACATAAAAATTTGATTTTCCCAAAGTATTTTTCTTTTGAAGTTCATTAGAAATCAAATCTTTTTCTTTCTTAAGATCATCTACTTCCTTTTGATGATATTTTTCTAAATTTTGTAAATTTAAAACTTTAAGTTCAAAGTCTTTGATTTTTGCTTCAAATTCCAAATTGGTTTTTAAAAGCAAATCATTTTCGATTTTCAATTTTGAAATCATCTTTTTATTTTTCGAAAATGAAGCCTTGAACTCAAAAACCAATTGGTCATGGGCTTCTTATAACTCATCAAATGTATATGAATTTGAACAAGATGATTTAGAAGTTACCTCCCCCTCATTGAGGGCCATTAAGCATAGGTGGGCTACTTCTTCTTCATCGGTGGAGTCTTCATCACTCCATGTAGCCACATATGCTTTCTTTGATGATGATCCCTTTTTGTTGAAGCGAGGGCAATAGAATTTGTTGTGCCTCGTTTCCTTGTACTTGGAGAACTTGGGGGAATCCACCATCTTCTTCTTCGATTCATGTTGGATTCTTCTATGTTGCTTTTCATGAATCAGAAAATTCCTTGAAGAGATAGACCATCTCTTCATCCTCACTTTCCTCCTCACTTGATTCTTCTTGGTGGCTTGTGGAGGATTGAAGAGCAACGATGTTGACATCAACTCCTTGCTCTTTGATTATCTTCTCATTCTCCCTCATCAAGGGTAGAGACATCATCTCATGGGTGAGAAGAGATCCTACGAGCTCTTCAAGCTTGAGCTTCTTCAAGTCTTTAATAATAGCCGTTTTCTTGCTCTCCCATGATTCGAGAAGTGAATAAATCAACTTTCGAACGAGTTTGTCTTCCAGGATCTCCTCTCCAAGTCCCTTTAGATTGTTGAAAATCATGGAGAACCAGTCGAACATGCTATTGATGTCTTCATATAGGTCCATCTTGAAGTTTTTGTATTCGAGGTTGAGTAGACCAATCTTTTTCTTCTTTACCTCATTTGTCCCTTCATGGATTGCTTTAAGTCCCATAACTCCTTGGCACTCTCACAAGAAGATACTTTGGCATACTCATACGGGCCCAATGCACAAAATAGAATGTGTAAATCCTTGCAACTTAGCTTCATCTTCTTGCGATCTTCCGCTCTCCATTATGCCTTGCTTCGATTTGGCATGAACGGTCCATCTTCAACTATATCCCAAAGATGGTAGTCTTTGCTCTTCATGAAAAACATCATTCTATTCTTCCAACAAGCATAGTGATCACCGTTGAAGAATAGCGGTTTGTCAATGGATAACGCCATGGAAGCCGGTTGATTTGTTTGTTGGCCGAACTTGCCGAATCGCCTCAATAGGATTTTAATCCCTCTCGATTAATCCTCGCTCTGATACCAATTGAAGAGTTTGATTTGAGCACAAATTCCTTCAACCGAGTTACTTGCCAAGTGGTAGAGAAGACAATTTTTGGGTGTATATGGTGGAAGAAAAAATATAGACAATGGACACAATGATTTATAATGGTTCAAGCTTCTAACAAGCTCTACATTCACTACCTTAGCTCCCCACTAAGTATTTCCCAAGTCCACTAAGATTTCTTCCCTTTTTAACAAGGCTTAGGAGGCAACCTTTACAACCTAGACTCAATTACCAAGTCTAGCATCCAAAGCTTACAACCCAAGCTTTGGGAATCCTCTCAAACAAAAGAAATAAAGCAAACAAGAAATCCTCTCTACAAGGTAGATGTTTGCACTCTTTAAGAACTCACCCAAATCCTAAAACACTTGAGCAAATATAGCAATTAAAGCTCACAAGTGTTGTCTATACAAAGAATGAGAATTAAAAGCCTAAGACAATTTTGGCATCATAATGTTGTTGACAATTGAAGCATTAGTTGTTGTTGAAGATTGAAGGGTCCTTAAATATTCACAATTGAGTTTCTAGCCATTGAAGACAATTGGTATTAAATTGGAGCCGTTGGAGGCTTTATTTGCCGCAATAAATGCAGTTCTGCAGCTTTTCGTATCGGTATGCGTGTACTCATATCAGTACAAGTACTAGCTATTATGCATAATATGGTTGCCCGTATTGAAACACCTTGGGTCGTATCGATACACCTTGGTCCATTTCGATATACCCTACAATTTAAATAGCCATTGGGAAATAGCCGTTGGGGGTAGTTGAAATTTGGAATGGTACGCGTACAAGCGTATCGGTATGATCCTACCCGTATCAGTACGCTAAGCCTGTACCAGTACAGATTTTCGGTTATGGAAAATCAATGTAGCTTAAAACCCTTAGCCGTATCGAAACGGGATATACTGTATCGGACGCCTGTATTGAAAACAACATTTTGGCTGCTTAAAAACGTTTAAAACATTTCCAAACCCTCTCAAAAACTTCTCAAACTTATTTTCAAGTTGTTTAAACTTAAACTCATTTTTGAAACCTTTTCAAATTAGTCCAAAACTATTTTTCAATTATTATATAAAAACATAAATCCTAATAGTCTTTAATGTTTGGAGGCATATGCTACTACCTTACCTTCTTGTATCAATACACATCCCAATACATTATGGGACGCATCACTGTACAATGTAAAATCCTTTCCCAATTTCGGATGTACACGCACTAGCGCTTTAGTTAAAATCCTTTTTATCTGTTCAAAGCTCTATTGACACTTCAGTCCAAACAAAAGGTACATCCTTTTGTAATAGTTTAGTAATCGAAGTAGCAATCATCAAGAAACCTTTTACAAAATGGAGATAATATCTTGCCAATCCCAAGAAACTACGAACCTCTGTAATATTTTTGGGAGGTTTCCATTCAACAATGGGATGAAACTTTTTAGGATCAATTTGGATTCCTTCTATCAAAACAATATGGCCTAAGAAAGCCACCACTAGTATCCAGAAATCGCATTTAGAAAGTTTAGCATACATTTTCTTTTTTCTTAATACCTGCAATACTACTCGCAGTTGAGCATCATGTTTTCCCTAGTCTTCGAATAAACTAGTATATCGTCAAGTCCATAAATGTTGCAGGAGCATTAGTGAGGCTGAAAGGCATCACCACAAACTCATAGTGTCCATGCCTTGTCTGAAATGCTATTGTCAGAATATTCTTTTTTTAGCCTTTAACTAATAGTATCTAGATCGACCGAAGGTCAATCTAAAAAAAAACACAGCTAATCCTTTCAACTGATCAAACAAGTCATTAATTCTCAGTAACAGATACTTTTTCTTGATTGTCACTTTATTCAACTGACGGTAGTCAATGCATAGTCGCATCATTCCAAAGTTTCTTTTTAACAACTAAAACCAGTGCTCCTCAAGGTGAAACACTTGGTCGTATAAAACCCTAGTCTAATAACTCCTGAAATTGAGCTTTTAGCTCTTCTCAATTCTGTCAAAAACATCCGATAGGGTGCCATTGATACCAGTACAGTACCGGGTAGAACATCTATTCTGAACTGCACTTCTCGATCTAGAGGCAACCCTGGCAATTCCTCTGGATATACATTAGGAAAATCCTGAACTGGGAAAATCTTATTAATGTCTATTTTTGATGATTGAGTATCCACAACATGAGCTAGATAAGACTGACATCCCTGATACAACAATCTCTTTGCTTTCATTGCCGAGATCACATTACTCAAACAGTTTGACCCTTCGCCAATCACCACTATTTCTGCACCTTCCTTACTTTTCAACACTAGTCGCTTTAAGCAACAATCCACTGTGGCATAATAAGCATGCAACCAATCCATGCCCAAAATGATCTCAAACTCATGAAAAGATAATTCCATCAGATTAGTTGGGAATTCAATCCCCTGAATCACTATCGGGCATTACTTGCAAATTTTATTCACTCGGGCACTATGACCAATAAGATTGGTTGCTATACCATCACTAGATATAAGTTCTAAGGTAACCCCTTTATATAGGTCATCTAACGTGAACCTTCACCCTCAGGCATCTATACTCATAATAACATTTCATATTAGTAAGCAGACGCATCAAACGTACAAATGTTATCATTAGTAATATATGACATCCTAGTGGCATACATACACTTACTCATAACAGTCTCGATTTAGCTCTAGAATCGGCTAAACCTGTAGCTCTGGTACTAATAAATGTAATACCCCATTCCCGTATCTTTTCTAAACACGAGTCAGTGATGTTATAAAATAAATTCAAAAACATTTCTATTATAAAACTTTTGAACTAACAGCTTGTATTGTCTTCAAATAAAAATGTATACGAATTTTTTTAGACATCGAAAATTCATTCTGTAAATTTTTTATTAAACTAGATTCACTAAGATTTTAAACCATATAAATTAATAACTCAAATTCATTATACGAAAATTTAAAAAATTTAACAAACTCATAGTACAGTGCAAAATTTGAAGAAATCTACTGCCTAGTCTTCTAACCTATCAATATTTAAATATTCATAACTTTAAGAATACATATCAAAATCAGTTACCGTTTGTTTTTAAAGAAACTATAATCAATTTCCAATTCATACATATAAGATCCACCTTTCAATTTGTGGAATTTATGGCAAAATTTTTAAACTTACTGCCTAATGCAGATTTTCAGGACTACTTTCATCTATTCCAATTATAAGCCCACTAACTACTCATATATCATTCCAAATCACATAGTAAATATACTAAACTATGCTTCATTTATAGATATCATAAACTATAGCAATATTTAAGAGTGATTTATATAAAATGAGCAGGTTTATCATTATACATGACACTAAAACAAAACATCATATAGGATGTCAAAATATTACTGTGATAACCTGTAACGTATCCTCACCCACGAAATGTTGTAAAATGTTGCTGTAAAATGGCAAGCGAGTGACAGAACAGTTTATATCAACTTATCATATCACTAAGTTACAGATAGAATATAGATAATTATGTTTCTAAACATACCAGATCATATCAAGTATCTGAGCTTATTCACCTGCAGATTAGTATTTTTATGATAATAGTCCAAAGTATGAAATATGAGATCAAGGTACTCGAGTCACATGAATAAGACACCAGAGTGTCTAACGTGAACATGTAAATGGGTACGTACTCAAGGACGCTCTTTGCTCCTCATAAAAGCACCTCGTTAGTGCCATTAGCACTATAGGCTTGGATTCCCAGGGTGCACACCAAGGGCTTAGGTCCCCAAGGTGTATGTGACACCATCGTAGTCACAAAAACATGTAATCATATCATAACTTGAGTGATGCAGCTGCTAAGGACTCTATGGCATGCCAACCATACCATGAACTCTCATAAATAAAAACTTGGGCATTTCATTACTTTATCAATCAATCATCATCATAATTATTCATATGTACTTGTCATTACTGTATTATGCATCACATTGATTATTCCAGTATATCATAATCAAAGTCTATAACATGACTAAAATAGGTATCATAGAGGTGACCATGTACTTTACATGACACATGGTCTATCATGTTCATAATAACATACCAACATACTTATTAGGTAATTTTTATCATACGGTGTTAATAATTTTATCATCTCCATTATCTTGCCACTTGCAGACATAAATTATAATTTTTGATCAGTTTATAACTTTTAAACAATGCATTTTCATATTTAGACCAGGGTTGACTTATCGCAAGTCTTCCCTTTTATAATTAACATACATTTAAATGTTGCACTCACCTGAGTAGCATAAAACTGGCTTCACTAAGCTTAATTATGTTCTTTTTAGTGCACTTTAAGTTATCTTAAATAATTTTTCATATAAAATCATGCTTCTAAACCATTTGTTAACATACTGAATATTTTATAATAACTAGATCGGTAAAATCATTTGATCATGTAAATATAACATTTTATGCAGTAAATAACTTTTTAGCAATTAGGTCGACTTATCGCAAGTCTCCCGATAAAATGTATGTTATCAGACATACATTCGAATACATTTATGCACTCACCTTTTCCTTGCAAAAATAGTCAGTCCGATCACTCGACCTCAACTCCAACCTTTTCTTTTCCTTTCCTACTCGGACAACCTTGGTTCGTATCGGAAGCTATATTATTCATATACCATTTCAAAGTATATGTTAATACCATATTCAATCTAAATACAATAATGGAATGTAAATAAAATAACTATCCATTATTTACTAGATTAAATTTTATTAAAGTTTCTATATTCGATTAAATGAAATATACTCGAATCATATTTTTCTCATAATTTTTTTCTTCATTTAAGCCAAAACCGAATTGGTCCATCAATTTTTCCTACTTGGCCGAAATGGTCACTTAAAGATACAAGCTCCCAACTCTTAAATTTAAGCAATTTAAGCATGCTATTCATCAATTCAATCCAAGTACATATCATTTCCTGTCATAACAAATCAACCCCCAACTTTACTTAATTTTTGTTTTGTTCACTTAATGCAATTCAACATAATTCTTCAATCCAATCACTAAATCAAGCATGTACAAGCCTTAATCTTTCATAAACATCCTTAATTTCACAAATGAATCCCTAAACCCTAACCTTAGCTTGATGATCAATTTAGGGTTTTGGGATTAGAGTAGGATTCAAGCTTAATTCAAGCTAAATTACAACTTAACAGCACGTAATTGATCAAAATCAAGCTTAATACTAACTTAATTCTTCAAACCCTAATTTCTCTCTCTTCAATAACATGAACATTGCTTCATAACCATATGTAAAATTACCATCAAAATGTAGAGAATTGAACATAGATCAAATTTTCCTAAATAACCATACCTTGAATCTTACTTTAAACCTTCCAAAAATGCCTTGAAAAATTTTGTTTTCCATTTCTTCTTTCTCTTGGAAGCTCACGGTTTGCACAAGGAAAAGATGAACAAATTTCCTTCAATTTTTGACTCTTAATTTTTCTTTATGACTAAACTTGCCACTTGTTCCATAATGGATTTTTTCCCATTTATTTTATTAAATCTAACATTTTAATCCAATGGCCATAATTCATCCTACCAAAATTCAAGGGCTAAGATTTAATCTTGACTTGAGAAATTACTAAAATGCCCATACCACTTCCAAAATATTTCAAAATTGCCATACGAGGCAAAATGACTAACTTGTCCTCAACTATTCACAATTTCATCTAGTTTGCCATTTTGTAAAAATTCAACTACATCTAGTTGGATTCTAACTAAGCATATTAAAATATTCATAAAATAATATTTTATGAATTTTCCATAACTTTTGGAATTGTCTTTAAAATTCCAGTTCGATCTAATGTACCGATAATTATCGAGAATTTTTATCGGATACACATTCTTTTAGAAATCTTATAACAATAATCCATTAAGAATATTATTGACTCATACTGAATCCTTTTTATCAGTAAAAAATATTAACATTAGACCTTCCCAGTAGGTCACCCATCCCAACTGTTCGATCAAAAACAGATTTTCACATAAACTCCGTACCAAAAATTTATTCCCACCAAAATTCTTTCATTTATGGAATATAAAATAATATACAGGAAAATTTCTATATTGGTTCCCGAACTTTTCTAAAATTTTCACTTTAGCTACCAAACTTTAAAAGTTTACGTTTTAGTCACTGAACTAAAACCACCAACTTTTAATTCTTTACGTTTTGGTTACTAACAGAAAATTAGGGTATTACAAACCTAGTATGGGACATATCATTAAATAACATGGAATCCTTATTAACTTAAGATTGTATTAATACTAGTGCTACCATCTTAACTTCCATAGGATCTACTCAAATCCTTTTTGTTGAGACAATGTGACCTGGAGATGCAACTTGAATTAATCAAATTCACATTTGGGTAACCTTGCATATAACTACCTTTCCCACAAGGCTTATAGCACTATTCGTAAATTTTTATCAACTTCTTCTTTCATACTACACTTTTAAGGAAGTCATCTTTATACTCGATTGATAACTATTATTATAAGAAATTTCATCTAGTAGCACATACTTTTTCCAATAGCCTTCAAACTCAATCAAATAAAAACTATACATATATTTCAAAATCTAAATTAACCTTTCAGATTATTCGTCATTCTAGGGATGCTAAACAGTGTTAAAATTTATGCCGAGTCCCTAATGCCTTATGCAAGGAACTCTAAAATCTAGAGATAACCTTGGATCTTAATCACACACAATGAAAATAGGTACATTACGTAACTTCACAATATTTCAGATTTAGAGCTCAACATATTTATTCATTACAGATTTATTCAATTTGACCACAATTACTTAAATCAAATCATTTTTACTTGGTATCATTGATAACCTAGTTTCAAAATCCATCGTAACTCTTTTCCACTTCCACTAGGGAATGTAAATATGTTACCACATTTCCGATGATACTTGATGTTTGCTTCCAGTTGCTAGCTTGTTCGACTATGTGAGCGCTTGACAAAAGGGTGGGAAAATGTATTGGAAATGTATGAAAACAGTGCCAAGACTATGTCTTTTCCGTGCAAGTATACACGGTCTACAAGTAATACAACAGTAAACTTGTTATCGATCCCACAAGGATTGGCCAAGAGTTTGTTTGCCTTGCTTGTTTACTTGTCAAAGAGAAAGTGTTGTCGATTTGAAGTGGGTTTTGAAAACAATTTAAAAGAAAAGAAATAAAAGGAAAACAGCGTTGGAACAATGAGAGTTTAAATGAGTGATGAGCATTAGCAAGGGATGGCTATTTTTCACGCTTTCCATGCCAACCTTTAATAATTTTCTGCCTTGATATTTTTGTCAAGCAGTTTCAAAGTTGGCATTGCCTCTGTCGATGGAAATGCCCAAAATTAACCATGTAAAAACCCTTATATCTCTATAATGAAGTTTTCATAAATCAATTTGATTAAGTCCCAATCTATACTCTTAAGGAGTAGACTCACTCCCGAAGTAAGTTCGTCTACTTGAACATCCTCCGTCGAAGCATCTCGCCTTAGTATCTAGCAATGGATTGTTGCCCCCTAAGTCTGTTAAGTTATTATGGTGCAATAAGCAAACAATGCTAGCGATCGCTTGACAAAGAATTTAGAACTGAACAACATGCCAAATAGGGGAAACAATGCCAAGGCATTTTTATTATTAAAAACAAAACATAGAAACAGCGTTCAACGCAAACATCCCCCACCAACTATTAAATTAGTTCATGGTGAGGGTATCAAACCAAAAAACTTCATTGTTTTCTAACAACATCATCATTTAAAAATAAAAAAAAAACTAGACAAAGAGAATGGGCTAGAAGGGGGTCAGTCGATGCAGCCCTTCAAGGTCTAGGCTCTCGGTCAAGCTGGTCGAACAACATCTCCTTGGTGCAGCCTCTCCAAGCTGATTGTTGATGATTGGTGAATCACAATTATGTGCTTGTTTGAGTTCTTTAAATAGGCGTGCAAGGATAACCTAGGATAAGCCTTGAAAATTTAATTTTGAATGCTCAAGGGATAAGGAATGTGATCATCTTATCCTACATTTGAATCCTATGGCTGACGTCTTCAAGGTCTAACAGCTACTTGGTCGGGAATCAAACTCCTCTTCGCTGCCAACTGGTGCTTCGACAATTTTTGGTCAATCGCTGCCAACAAAAACTCGACATTCTCTCTGGCATTCCTTCCTTTCTACGCTGCACTGCTCTGCCAAACCTATCTTTCTATGCTGAACCTGCAATAATGCCAACAAAGCAACCCTTCACACTGGCATAACACAATTCCTAACTCCTTATGCAAATGCATGAATTTTAAGGCTAAATGCAACTAAACACACTTAAAGGCAAGCAAAGACAATGTGAAATAAGCATAAGATTTAGTACTTTTGATGACTTAGCACACCCCCAAACCTAGCTCATTGCTTGTCCTCAAGTAATGCAAATAAGCTAAAAACAAAATGGTGAAAATAGTACCTCAGCAAAATTTTGATCGAAATACCAACACGTGCTGGCAAGCAGAATGAAGCTCAAGTTTTGTCCTCAGATATCTTAGTGCAATAATGCCAAGCAGGTATTAAATTCAAGTGCAGCAATATAACTCTAGTCTACGGCATGACAAGTGCACAAAGTGTAGGCAATATACATCAAGTATTCATTTACTGCCGTAGTCAAATTTAGTACCTAAACTCAGAATTTTTCTTTTATTCCTGCCAAGGGGTTCTTCTCTTTATTTTCAATTGACAATTAATTAGGGTTCGCGCCATGGCATTGTTTGGCGTGAGTAATAACAAGGAGCATACCACGAATCCCTACGTTAGTCCAGACTATATTGCTAAGCTAACCCATTACACTCATACCCTTAAAGGATTTGACCTGAGCACTAACGAGGGAGTTCCACCAAGCCCCATGCTACCGATTATCTCTAGGGAAGATGAGTGGTCCATTTTTTTCTTGCCTTGGCAAAACATTGTTGCCTTTTTTTTTCTTACATGGATCACTTACCACGTGCGTTCATCATCATTTCATGATCAAAAACAGTATCTCACATACTTTAAAACATGCTTAAACAGTAGGTACAATGTAAATCAAAACAAATGCATAAAACCATTTAATAATAGCACGACCGAGAGAGAAAACCACGTCATACTTCTGAGTTTAAACCAGCGTTTCAAGCTCAGTTTAAACTCGCATAAACCACCTCTAAATCATTTCAAAGCTAAAATCCACGTTCTCACCAACTGATACGCGAAACCTCAATTTGCCGATGCGAAATCAAGCTTCTGAAGCCTCCAAAGTTTCACCGATCGCTTCTGGATCGACCTCCCTTGTTTTAACCACATTACAACAGAAGATTAAGGCATCCCAATGCATTCAAAGCAATGCAACAACAATTCCTCAAGGACTTCCATAATCCTTTCACAATTACCCAACCACAACAACCGAAATCATCATCTAACTCTTTCCAAACACAACCTAGCCACAGTCTATCAATCTAACACTTCAATCAACATCTAATAACATCTAAAAACAGGATTAATTCATCCATAAACTTCCAGCAACTACACAGCCACAACAATTCCACAAAAACACAAATCTAACAACCTAATAATCAAGGATTCAAGGAGTTCCGAGATTCCAATGTTAAAAACAACTTATCAACATAATAAATCATCCAAAATATGTTTAAAATCAATCCTCAACACTGTAAAACAGATCCAATACAAAATTTCCATAATTTCACCAATTAAACCCAATTAAATCAATTATTCATTATAAAACATAAAATCAGATTATAAATCACAAATCAAGGATAAGATACTTGGGAATATCAATAAAGAACCATCAATAGAGGGGAAGAACGAACCTTACCTCTATTGTGTGATTTCTCCCTCAATTGATTGATTAAAGCTAGAAAATATAGGATTTTAATGAGGTTTTGTAAATCAAAGATAAAGAATCAATTATAATTTAAGAATCCAAGTAAAAGGATCTCTCACCTCAAGATTTTGATGAAAACAAGAGTGTTTGGCAGAAAAGAAGTGGAGAGAAAAGTTACGTCAAATTTCTTTAAAATGATAACTAACTTTAATATCCAAAATCTCTTTTAATTATCTTTTAAAACACATGTTAAAATGACTCAATTGAAGGGAGAAATCACCAGCAAACACTTGGTAAAATAGCTCCTTAAGTATTCTAAGAATTTGACCCTTTTCAATTTAGTCACCTTTAAAAATAGTTTTCAAAAATTACATTTTGGTCACTAACCAAAATGTCACCCTTCCAAATCTCATTTTCCAAAATTGATTTCATCAATATTAATCATATATTTAAATATGCTTTTTAACCATTTTTCCATTTTTTATCTCACCAAAAATTATTTACTCCTGAATCCAACTTGAATCCCTAACCCAGTCCACTAAACTGTCTAATAAACCTCAAAATCGCTAGCCCCAAAACCGTGGCGTTACAACTCTCCCCCACTTAATAAATTTTGTCCACAAAATTTACCTTGAGGAAATAGATGCGAAAATTGTTCTAGCATCTTCGATTTGCGTTCCCATATGGCTTCCTCAACACCGCGGTGCCTCTACAACACCTTAACAAGCTCAACCATCTTACAACGTAGAACCTTACTGTTGGTGTCAAGAATCTCAACCGGTTCCTCAAAATAAGATAGATCTGGCCTTAACTCAATATCCTCCACTGGCATAACATGCGATGGATCCGACCAATACCTCTGCAACATCGAAACATGAAACACAACATGAATCCTCTCCAACTCAAGAGGTAACCTCAACCGATAAACAACAAGACCCACACGCTCAACCACCTCGCATGGTCTAATAAACCTCGAGCTAAGCTTTCCTTTCTGTCCAAAACGCATCACCTTCTTCTAAGGTGACACCTTCAAAAACACCCAGTCACCAACAGCATACTCCACATCCCTACGCTTCAAATCCACATAGGATTTCTGACGATCCGAAGCTCCTCTCAAGTGCTCACATACTAACTTCACCTTTTTATTGGTGCCTTTCTACACATCAGGCATGGAAACATGTTTTCCCCAACTTCAGCCTAACACAACGGTGTACGGCACTTCCTACCCTACAACGTCTCGTAAGGTGCCATCTGAATGCTAGCCTGCTAATTGTTATTATACGCAAAATCCACTAAAGGCAACTACTTTTCCCATGTTCCTTGGAACTCAATGATACAACATCTCAACATATCCTCCAAAACATGTATCACACGTTTCGACTGACCATCCATCTGAGGATGATACAAAGTACTGAAATTCAGTCGAGTTCTAGAGAACAATGCAAGCACACCCAAAACATTATTTTAAAATGCGCATCTCTATCCAAAACTATGGATTTGGGTACCCTGTGCAAACGCACAATCTCAAAGATGTACAGATCAGCCAACCTATCCAAGGTATACGTCGTATGAATTGGCACAAAATGTACACACTTCGTAAACTGATCAACAATCACCCAAATGGAATCCTTTTTGGTCGGTGTCAAAGGCAACCCATACAAAAAATCCATGGTGATTCTTTTCCATTTCCATTATGGTATCCTCAACGGTTGCAACAACCCAGAAGGAAACTGATGCTCAGCTTTCACTCGTTGACAAACCATGCATCGAGCAACAACATCACCCACATCTTTCTTCAAACCAACCCAATAGTACTCGTCCTTCAAACCTTGATATGTAACGCCTCGTTTTTAGGGCTTAGCAGTTTAGTGGGTTATTAGACGGTTTGGTGGACCGAAGTAGAGATTTGAGTAAGTTTCGGGATCGTATATTTTTGGTGTTGGAAAAATTGTGGGAAATGTTTAAAAATCATTATTAATTATATATTTAATAATGGTGCAATCAATTTTGAAAAATTAGTTTTGGAAGGTAGACATTTTGGTTAGTGACCAAAATAAAAGTTTTGAAAATTGTGATTTTCTAGTGACTAAAATGAAAAAGGTCAAATACATAGAATCTTTAAGGAGCTATTTTACCAATTTGTTTCTGAAGGTTTCTCCCTTAATTTAATTAATTTAAACATGTACTTTAATTAATAATTAAAGTGGATTTTGTTTAAAAGGTGGTTATCTTTTCTTAAACAAAAATCACGTCATTTTTCTCTCTATTTTCTCCTCAGTTAAAGACTCAGATTTCATCAAATTTCTGGAGGTGAGGTGTTTTCTAACTTGATTTTATTGTTCCAAATTGTTTTACAAAGATTGTTTATGCAAAATGTCACATTAATCTTGTGATTTCTTAGCTTTTCACAAATCAATTGAGGGAGAAACTTCACAATAGGGGTAAGGTCCAAGATCTCCTCTATTGTATGGTTCTTTATTGAAATTCCCAAGCATTTGATCCTTGCTTTTGCATTTCTAATCTGATTTTGATGAGATCTTTGGGGAAATGTGTTGATTCACGAATTGAATCTGATTTCTAGTATGTAATGGTGATTTGACTCATATTTTGGATGTTTAACAATGTTGATAAGTGATTTTTAATAATGGAATCCTGAAACATAAGAGTGTATATTTGTTTAGGTTGTTAGTTTTGAGGTTTTGTGTTGAAATTATGGTTGTTAGGTTGCTGGAGGGGTAGGTTGTCTTAGATCTATTTTTAGATGTGTTTTAGTGTTGAAAATGATGCTAGGTTGATAGATGTTGGCTGGGTTGTGAATCGAAGTGCTTTGGTCTTGATTTTTATAGAGGGTTAATTGTGAGGGTGTTGTGGAAATCTGAGAAGGGTTGTGTTTGTTGTGTTTAGAATGCATTATGATGCCTTAATCCTCTATTGTTGTGTGGTGAAAATAGGGGAGGTTGATCTGGAGGTGTTTGGAGAAGCGTAAGAGACTTCGAATGCTTGTTTGCCTATCGGTGAATCGAATTTTCGCGTATCAGTGAGTGAAAACGTGGTCTAAAGCGTTTTGATGTTTTGGAATAGAGTTTTGGGAGTTAATCTAGAGCTTGAAACTCTTATCTAGACTCGAAAGTAAGTATAAAGTGGTTTTCTCCCTTGGTCGTGCTAGTTTGAAATGGTTTTATGCACTTGTTCTAATTTACATGTTACCTACTATTTAAGCAAGTTTTAAAGTATTTGATATACTATTTTTAAGCATGAAATGCTGAAGGATGCACATGGTAAGTGATCCTTGTAAGTATGTGGTCTATACTTGTGTTTTAAAGCATGGTTGTTGCTTTGGAAATGGGATGGTTTAATGCTTGTTAAAAACAGTGAGGCAAATGTTATATGGTTAATTATATTGGCAAGTGATGTGGTTTTAAAATTGTTATCGGATATAGTTGGCCGACCATAGGTTGAGTGCACTGTAAAATAAGTCACCTTGGATGTTGAGGGGTTTATATTGTGTACCGAATACTCCATCCAAGTACCCTAACAGTAGAGGGGTTTAACGATACCGAATACTCCTGTTAGTGGGGTTAAGCATCTAACTGATGAGAGGGATGGGTTTCCCTGTGGGTTGAAAGTGTACTTGGTTGTTATTGTACCGCGATTGTGATTGTATCGCTATTTCGATTGAGATGGCGTGAAGTGTTGGGTTAACACTTGTTGAATCCGTGTATCCGATGAACTCTTTTGTTACTGGACTTGTTATTGATCAATTGAAAGCCAATATAATTGTTAATGTATCATTGAAATGTCTTATGTTCTATAATGTGATTTATACATGTTTCTCCTTAAGCTTTGCATTTGGTAGTAATGCATGGGAATGCTTAAGTGGAGGATTAGCAATAGGATTTGTTGTTAATTAATGATACATGTAGCATATGGTTTATTATGCTGGTTTTAATGATATAAAGTGCATGTTTTCAAAAGGGGCATGATGATGATGTTTTTAAAGGATGATGTTAAATAAATGGTTTTAAATGCATTGATGGTGGTTGTTTTGAGCATTCTTCACTAAGCCTTGTGTGCTTACGCTCTTGTTGTCCATCAATGCAGATAATTGAGGTCTTGGAAGGCAGAAAGAAGCAAGGGGATCTTGGAAAGACTTGTTTCCAAAGTATGTCTTGGTTTAGACTATAATGAATAAGGGCAATGGGGTACCTATTGTGTTTTGGGAGATGTTTTGTGGAACTCCCTGTTTGAGCATATTTCTTTAGTTGCTCTTGGGTTGTAAATGGCCTTAAAGTTTGTTTTGATGTTGGTATACCTTTTTGACATGTTGCTTGAATGGACATTAGGAAGCATGCCTATAGATTCCCTTTTGATGCTTGATACTTGTTGTGCTGTAGAAATGAAGTTGCTAGTTGGTTTGTGATACGTATGGCATGTTGATATGGTGTTATAAGCATGTTGGAATGATTTGAGAATGTTTTTGAGATGAAAAACCAACAAATTGTTGCATTACAGGTCCAGGCGTACCGATACGCGGGGGACCGTATCGGTACGGCTAGGCATTTTTTGGCCTGGGGGATCGGTACGCATAAGGGAGTATTGGAATGCCTAGGTGATTTTTGGCCTGACGTACCGATATGGGTAATGGTGTATTGATACACGTTCTAGCCTATGAATTTCACTTTTTCAATCCAAACTCGTGTATCGATACCCATATAAGTGTACCGGTACGTATGTTAAAAAGATTCAAAAGTTAGGTAAGTTTGTTATGGCGTATCGATACTTGGCCTGGTGTATCGGTACGGGCATTTTATGCGTATCAGTATGGTGACACCCGTACCGATACCCGAGGCCAATTTATGTAATGTTGGCTTGGCAGTTTTGCTTTATTTGCATTCTAGTCCCTGAATCTTATCCATGCGATTGTATGAGCTTGAATGATCAATTTGAGATGAAATTTGAGATGAATGATCAGAACCTGACTAATTAAAGATTGGTATATTAAAAGTGGCTTAAATCCTACAAATTTCCTATATTTGCAATTTGGTCCCTAAATTACAAATGTTATCAATTGGATGTCAAAATGATGCCTGATTGAGGTTGGGTTATACCTGAATGATGCATGTACATGTAGGACTAATAATTGGCATCTAGACAAGATAAAAAACATGGACCGGGTTTTATTGAATCTCTTTGGTTTGCCGTGACAAACCTAATGTAGCTTTCTCGATTTGGTCTGGCGGCTAGACCGGGTCAAGGGGGTTACATTTGGTGGTATCAAAGCCAGGTTTGGTTCGTTTGGGAGGTTGCTGTGTCGTTGCCATGTTTGATTTGCATGGTGATTGTTATATGTACGCTGATTGTTATGCACGGTGATTGATATATGAATATTGGTGATCATATGTTATGTTCGAGATGTTTTGGGGTACCCATTGCCTTATTATTATAGTCTGGAAAGTTTTGATTTTTGAAATGAAAGTCTTGGATCCTTGCTTGAGGCTGGCTTGACTGTTTTGTTTTGAAATGATTATCATGCCTTAGATATATTTTAGCACGATAGGACCGATGAGAGAGTTGCGATCTAGTGCGATTGATGCTGCCACTGGACAAGATGATGAAGGAGAAGTTGGACCTCCTATAGGGTTGGCACCGCCCCCACCTAATCCACCTGAGGGAGTGGAGCAAGTACCACCTATGTCGATTGGGCTAGGGATGGGTGATATGGCACCGCTGATACAGGCCATGACCGGTGCGTTTCAGGCAGCAGTTGTAGGTGTTCATGTGCCTGCACCACTGGTTGAGGGGCAAGGTTTGCCGCTTGAGCATCTTCGTAGTTTGGGTAGAGTTGAGTTTCGAGGGTTGTCGCCTGAGGCTTCTGAGGGCTGGTTGGCCAGTACTGAGAGGATACTAGGCCAGATGGGGTGCACCGATACTCATAAGTTGGGTTGTATTGTTTCCCTGTTGTAGGGTGATGCCTATACGTGGTGGACTACCACTATATCCAGTATGGTGACAGATGATGTGACCTGGAAGTTCTTTTGTGAAGATTTCTGAAATAAGTTTTTGGGAGTTCGATATCAGGACGAGAGGAAGCAGGAGTTTATGGCGTTGGTGTAGGGCAGTATGTCTGTGGCGGAGTACGAGGTGCAGTTTGTGAGGTTGAGTCAGTATGCACCTGAGTTGGTTCCTGACGAGCGTACTCGATGTGATCGTTTCCGCTATGGGCTTGTGCAGGATGTTAAGACATACATGCTTGTTGCTGATTATACCGATTTTGATGTGTTGGTTTCGCGAGCCAAGGATGTGCAGCAGAATTTAGGCTTGGCTTCTGGATCACGAGGTTTGAGCTCAGGTAGGAAAGCTGATGATTCGGGTTATAGCGGTGGATAGGCCAAGAGACACCGTGACAGGAGGTTTCGCCCAGAGCCGAGGCATGGTGGAGGTGTTGTGGGACGTGGAGTCCAAGGGCAGGGTACCCAGGTCAGAGCCTCGTATAGCACTTGTTGGGTTTGTGGATCCCGATATCATTTAAGACGAGACTGCCCGCGGTTGGCCAATGAGGGTCAGGCACTTACGCCTGTGGTGGCTAATGCTTGTTAGAGTTGTGGGTGAGGCGACCATTAGAGGCGTGATTGTCCGTTGTTAGCTCGAGGTGGGCAGGGTGCTGCACCTGTTGTTGTTCCGCAGCGGGGTTGTGGTCGTGGCCGTTGATCGTTTCAGCATTGAGATGGGGGACAGAGGACTGTGGCTTATACTGTTGCTATCTAGCCTGAGGGAGGTTGATCGGCTAGGGTGTATGCGCACTGTGAGGGCCGCAATGACACTGATGTGATTGCAGGTACTTTTACCCTTCAGTCTCTGTCGTTGTATTCGTTGGTTGATTCTGGATTTACTCATTCATACATTTTGAGTGAGCATGCTTAGTTGCTTGATATATCTGTTGAAATTCTTAATGTGGGAGTTAGAGTGACTAGTTCTCTTGGAGAGAGAGTCGTGGTTAGGAGGTTATATTGTAGGTGTCTGCTGATGGTTCAGGGACATGTATTTGCTGTAGACTTGATGGAGCTACCATTCTATGGTTTTGATGTGATCTTGGGTATGGATTGGTTGACCGAACATCAGACTGTGGTGGATTTTGAGACCAAGCGGATATCTTTGACGTTGTCAGATGATTATGAGGCAGTGGTTGTTGGCGAGAATGCCAAGTTTTTGTCTAGTGTTGTTTCGGTTTTGAAGGCAAGAAGAATGTTGGATTCGGGATGTCAGGCTTATTTGGCTTATGTTATGAATCCTGGATCAAAAGAGTTGAGAGTGCAGGATGTTCGCACCGTATGTGAGTTTCTGGGTGTTTTTTTCGAAAGAATTACCGGGGGAGCCACCTGACCGTGAGGTAGAGTTTGGCATCGAGGTTTCTGCAGGTACGGTACCAGTATCGATTGCTCCATACCGCATGGCTCTGAAGGAATTGAAGGAGTTGAAGACGCAGTTGCATGAGTTGCTGGATCGGGGCTTTATTAGACCCAGTATTTCACCGTAGGGAGCACCGGTGTTGTTTATTAAGAAGAAAGATGGTACGTTGCAGATGTGTATAGATTACCAGTAGCTGAATAAGTTGATAATAAAGAACAAGTATCCCTTACCGCGGATTGATGATCTGTTTGATCAGTTCAGAAGAGCTTCGGTGTTTTCCAAGATAGATCTGAGGTCAGGGTACTATCAATTAAAGGTGAAGGAGGTGGATGTGCCCAAAATATCCTTTCGTACGAGGTACGGGCATTATGAGTTTCTTGTGATGCCGTTTGGTATGACCAATGCTCCAGCTATTTTTATGGACATGATGAACCGTGTGTTTCATGAGTTTTTAGATCAGTTTGCGGTGGTGTTTATCGATGATATCCTTGTGTACTCTCGTACCGAGGAGGATCATGATAGCCATTTGCGAATTGTGCTTCAGAAACTGATGGAGAATCAGATGTATGCTAAGTTAAGCAAATGTGGTTTCTGGCTTAAGGAAATTGTGTTTCTCGGACATGTGGTGTCGACCGAAGGAATTCATGTCAATTTGATAAGGTTGAGGCTGTAATGGGTTGGAAGGAGCCCAAGTCTGTGACGGAAGTTATGAGTTTCCTCGGTTTGGTGGGTTATTACCGGAGGTTTGTGGAAGGGTTCTCCAGTGTGGCAGCTCCATTAACAAAGTTTCTATAGAATAATGCTAAGTTTGAGTGGACAGAGGATAGGCGGTGAGCTTTTGAAAGGTTGAAGGAAGCCTTGACGCTAGCTCCGGTTTTGGTTCAACCAAAACCAGGAAAGGAGTTTGTTGTTTATAGTGATGCGTCGTATGTTGGGCTTGGTTGAAGGTGCATAAACGTAACTATCCTACTCACGATCTTGAGCTTGCAACGGTACTTTTCGCCTTGAAGATCTAGAGGCATTATCTGTATAGTGAGAAATGTGTGGTTTACACGGATCATGGGAGCTTGAAATATCTGATGTCACAGAAGGAGTTGAATCTTAGGCAGCGTAGATGGTTGGAGTTGCTTAAGGATTACGATCTGACCATTGAGTATCATCCGGGGAAAACCAATTGTGTAGCATATGCTTTGAGTACGAAAGCGGCTGTGGAGAGCCATTTTTTCTAGGTTGAGTGTGACGAATGACAGAGGTTTGTTGGCTGAGTTGCAAGTGAAGCCGTCCTTGTCGCAGATGATTAAAGAGAAGCAATCGTGAGATGGGAGTTTGGTATCTCATGTGGAAGATGTTAGGGATGGAAATCCTATGAATTTTCATTTCAATGATGATGGGGTGTTGTGTTTCAAAGGTCGAATAGTGGTGCCTAAGGACGAAGAGTTGAGGCATACTATTTTTACTGAGGCATACGCTAGTCCTTTTGCTATGCATCTCGATAGTACTAAGATATATCGAGGGTTGAAGGAGGAGTACAATTGGGTTGGACTGAAGAGGAATGTGGCTGATTTCGTTGCGCGGTGTATGGTTTGTCAGCGGGTAAAGGCTGAGCATCAGTTCCCTTCCAGGTTGTTGCAACCGTTGAGGATACCTTAATGGAAGTAGGAAAGAATCACCATGGATTTTGTGTCTGGGCTGCCTTTGACGCCGACCAAAAAGGATTCTATCTGGGTGATCGTAGATCAGTTTACGAAGTCTACGCATTTTGTGCCAGTGCATACTACGTATACCTTGGACTGGTTGGCTGAGTTGTACATCTCTGAGATAATGCGTTTGCATGGGGTGCCCAAATCTATAGTTTCAGGTAGGGATCTGTGGTGCACCGCAAGGTTTTGGGTGAGTTTACATCGTGCTTTGAAAACCCAATTGAGTTTCAGTACCTCGTACCACCCTTAGTCGGATGGCCAGTTAGAATGAGTGATTCAGGTTCTCGAGGATATGTTGAGGAGTTGTGTTATTGAGTACAAGGGAACTTGGGAGAAGCAGTTGCCACTGGTGGAGTTTGCTTATAATAACAGTTATCATGCTAGCATACAGATGGCCGCGTATGAGGCGATGTATGGCAGGAAGTGTCGTATGCTCGTGTGTTGGGCAGAAGCGGGGGAAAAGTTTGTGTCTATGCCTAATGTTTTGAAAGGCACGACCGAAAAGGTAAAGTTGATATGTGAGCGCTTAAAAGCGGCTGCGGATCACCAGAAATACTATGCGGATTTGAAGCGTAGGGATATAGAGTACGTTGTGGGTGATAAAGTGTTTTTGAAAGTGTAGCCCTGGAAACAGTGTTGCGTTTTGGGCGGAAAGGGAAGCTTAGCCCGAGGTTCATTGGACCATACAAGGTCGTTGAGCGTGTGGGTCCTGTTGTGTATCGTTTGAGGTTACCTCCGGAGTTGGGAAAGATTCATGATGTGTTCCACGTTTTGGTGTTGTAGAGGTATAGGTCAGATCCATCGCATGTCATGCCGGTGGAAGAGATTGAGTTAAGACCAGATCTATCTTATGGTGAGAAACCAGTAGAGATTCTTGACACCAGCAGTAAGGTGCTCTGTGGCAAGATAGTCGAGCTGGTTAAGATGTTGTGGAAGCACTGCAGTGTTGAGGAGGCCACGTTGGAGCGTAAGTCGGATATGCTGAACGAGTTTCCGCACCTGTTTCCCCCAGGTAAATTTCGAGGAAGAAATTTCTTAAGTCGGGGAGAGTTGTAACGCCCCAGTTTTAGGTCTTAGCGGTTTAGTGGGTTATTAGACGGTTTGGTGGACTGGAGTAGAGATTTGAGTCAGTTTTGGGATCATATATTTTCGGTGTTGGAAAAATTGTGGAAAAATGTTTAAAAATCACTATTAATTATATATTTAATAATGGTGGAATCAATTTTGAAAAATTAGTTTTGGAAGGTGGACATTTTGGTTAGTGACCAAAATGAAAGTTTTGAAAACTGTGATTTTCTAGTGACTAAAATGAAAAAGGTCAAATACTTAGAATCTTTAAGGAGCTATTTTACCAATTTGTTTCTGAATGTTACTCCCTTAATTTAACTAATTTAAACATGTGCTTTAATTAATATTTAAAGTGGATTTTGTTAAAAAGGTGGTTATCTTTTCTTAAACAAAAATCACGTCATTTTTCTCTCAACTTCTTCTCTCTATTCTCTCCTCAGCCAAACACTCAGATTTCATCAAATTTCCAAAGGTGAGGTGGTTTCTAACTTGATTTTATTGTTCCAAATTGTTTTACAAAGATTGTTTATACAAAATCTCACATTAATCTTGTGATTTCTTAGCATTTTACAAATCAATTGAGGGAGAAACTTCACAATAGGGGTAAGGTCCGAGATCTCCTCTATTGTATGGTTTTTTATTGAAATTCCCAAGCATTTAATCCTTGCTTTTGCATTTCTAATCCGATTTTGATGATTTTCTAGTGATTTAATGAGATCTTTGGGGAAAATGTGTTGATTCACGAATTGAATCTGATTTCAAATATGTAATGGAGATTTGACTCATATTTTGGATGTTTAACAATGTTGATAAGTGATTTTTATCAATGGAATCCCGAAACATAAGAGTCTCTATTTGTTTAGGTTGTTAGTTTTGAGGTTTTGTGTTGAAATTATGGTTGTTAGGTTGCTGGAGGGGTAGGTTGTCTTAGATCTATTTTTAGATGTGTTTTGGTGTTGAAAATGATGCTAGGTTGATAGATGTTGGCTGGGTTGTGAATCGAAGTGCTTTAGTCTTGATTTCGGTTGTTGTGGAGGGATAATTGTGAGGGTGTTGTGGAAATCCGAGAAGGATTGTGTTTGTTGTGTTTAGAATGCATTACGATGCATTAATCCTCTGTTGTTATGTGGTAAAAACATGGGTGGTTGATCCGGAGGTGTTTGGAGAAGCGTATGAGACTTCAGATGCTTGTTTGCGCATCGGGGGATCGAAGTTTCACGTATCAGTGAGTGAAAACGTGGTTTAAAGCGCTTTGCTATTTTGGAATAGAGTTTTGGGAGTTAAGGTAGAGCTTGAAACACTTACCTAGACTCAGAAGAAGTATAAAGTGGTTTTCTCCCTCGGTTTTATGCACTTGTTCTAATTTACATGTTACCTATTGTTTAAGCACGTTTTAAAGTGTTTGATATACTATTTTTATGCATGAAATGCTAAAGGATGCACATGGTAAGTGATCCTTGTAAGTATGTGGTTTATACTTGTGTTTTAAAGCATGGTTGTTGCTTTGGAAATGGCATGGTTTAATGCTTGTTAAAAACAGTGAGTTAAATGTTATATGGTTAATTATATTGGCAAGTGATGTGGTTTTAAAATTATTATCAGATATAGTTGGTCGGCCATAGGATTGAGTGCACTGTAAAATAAATCGCCTTGGATGTTGAGGGGTTTATATTGTGTACCGAATACTCCATCCAAGTACCCTAATGGTAGGGGTTTAACGGTACTGAATACTCTCGTTAGTGGGGTTAAGCATCTAACCGATGAGAGGGATGGATTTCCCTGTGGGTTGAAAGTGTACCCGGTTGTTATTGTACCTGGTTGTTATTGTACCGCGATTGTGATTGTATCGCTATTCATGTTGAGATGGCTTGAAGTGTTGGGTTAACACTTGTGGAATCCGTGTATTCGATGAACTCTTTTGTTAATAGACTTGTTATTGATCACTTGAAAGCCAATATAATTGTTAATGTATCATTGAAATGTCTTATGTTGTATAATGTGATTTATACATGTTTCTCCTTAAGCTTTGCATTTAGTAGTAATGCATGGGAAGGCTTAAGTGGAGGGTTAGCAATGGGATTTGCTGTTGATTAATGATACATGTAGCATATGGTTTATTATGCTGGTTTTTATGATATAAAGTGCATGTTTTCAAAAGGGGCATGATGATGATGTTTTTAAAGGATGATGTTAAATAAATGGTTTTAAATGCATTGATGGTGGTTGTTTTGAGCATTCCTCGCTAAGCCTTGTATGCTTACGCTCTTGTTGTCCATCAATGCAGATAATTGAGGTCTTGGAAGGCAGCAAGAAGCAAGGGGATCTTGGCAAGACTTGTTTCCAAAGTATGTCTTGGTTTAGACTATAATGAATAAGGGCAATGTGGTACCCATTGTGTTTTGGGAGATGTTTTGTGGAACTCCATGTTTGAGCATATTTCTTTAGTTGCTCTTGGGTTGTAAATGGCCTTTAAGGTTTGTTTTGATGATGGTTTACCTTTTTGACATGTTGCTTGAATGGACATTAGGAAGCATGCCTATAGATTCAATTTTGATGCTTGATACTTGTGTTGTAGGAATCATGTTGCTAGTTGGTCTGTGATACGTATGGCATGTTGATATGGTGTTATAAGCATGTTGGAATGGTTTGACAATGTTTTTGAGATGAAAACTAGCAAATTGTGGCATTACAAGTTCAGGTGTACCGATACGCGATGGACCGTATTGGTACGGCTAGGCATTTTCTGGCCTGAGGGATCGGTACGCGTAAGGGAGTACCGGTACGCCTAGGTGATTTTTGGCCTGGCATACCGATACGGGTAATGGTGTATCGGTACATGTTCTAGCCTCTGGAATTTCACTTTTTCAATCCAAACCCATGCACCGATACCTATGTAAGCGTACCAGTACGTATGTTAAAAAGATTCAAAAGTTAGGTAAGTTCGTTATGGCGTATCGATACCTACCGTGATATATCGGTACAAGCATTTTATGCTTAGTTAAACCGCATGATATCCCAAACCTTGCCTAGTTAGACCGCAAGATTTGACACCCTCGCCTAGTTAAACCGCGAGATCTCACCCTTACCTAGTTAAACCGCAAGTATACCGACCTTTCCTAGTTAATCTGCAAGATCACCATCAATTTGGGTTGCCTAGTTAAACCGCAAGTCCCAAATAAGGTTCCCAACAGTCCGAGTGACCTTGTTACACCGCCATACCTCAAGGACCCATGGCCACGATCGATTTTGTTCATATTTTATAGTGCCCTTTTAATCCTATGGCATGACAACTATATCCAATTGTTTTCTCACCTTGTCACATAGCCAATATACCATTTACAAACCATTTACAACCATTTACTTACTGTTTTACAATGCATTTTGTAACATCCCTTTCCCGTATCCGTACACCGGGTAAGAGTCGAAAATGTTACGACTTCTTTAATCCAAAAATCAAGGTAATTTAAAATTTTCAGAAAACTTCTCAATGGTCACCCATCCTAAAATTTCTCTAGCCCAAGCACACTTAAATTTATTTAAAATTGACTTGAATTATTTGTTCTAGTTCTAATCATGAATCAATTATCTTAACATGCTACTCATCACTTAAGGTTATTCTTAACCTTGAATCTTTCCAGAAACGCCATTTATCTTGAAACCATAACGAACTTTAAAGGTCAATCACACTCAAATAGGTTTAGCAAGTATACATGCCAATATAATAATCAAACCTTATTTAGGATGTCATTACTGTGATTACCTGTTGAGCTTTCCAATATTGATGCAATGATTTTCTCCCTCTCTTCTTGATTCACCTACGTGTGTACAAACAAACACACGCTAAGTACGAACTTATGTGAGGCAATAAATGAAGTTAATAACAATAATTTAAATTTTATTCAACTTCATAGCTACGTTTATATAGCATTATATATGCCAATGCATCAACTTTCACATTGCATTAGTAATTATTTACTATATGTCAATATCATAATATTTTCATGCTTGCCCGGTTATCATAATATGTCGTATATGCATAATTGCATCATGATCACTAGATAAGTATACCATCATACTAATCATGTATCAACATAATATAAACCGAATATAAATTTCTTGCCGATATACTTGTCATTTGCCACGAGTGTTCATATAAACCAGATACCCGGTATCATAGCCCGATTTTTATAACCCGAATTTATAGCCCAAATATAGACCTATGAGGACCCTGGATACACGAGTCAAATATGCACCGTAGTGCTTCCCACACATTTATAAGGCTGTGCTAGCCATACACTAAGTGACCTTTCAGTACACTATAGTGCTATCCCGAATTCTCGATTATGCAGCGTGCTGCTGGACTCTATGGCATGCAAACTATATCCTGTCCCTCAATTGACTTATTTGGGCAAAATTTCCGTACTTATTCCATCCATGGCAATGTATATCAATATAATTTATCATTGGTAGTTCATGCTCGAAATAACATTCATAGCATACCATCATCAATAACTAGTGATCAATGCATTTGTTTTCAACCTTTGACATATTTAAAATATGTCAAATATATGATTAATGACATAAATATCATGCCAATATAGAAATCTGGTAGACTTATCGCAAGTCTTACCGTTGATGTATAAAACATACATGTATCATGTTATGTATGCATTGCACTCACCTGGGCCGTTTATTAGCATGCCTCACTAAATTCTACTCAATCCTTTCCTTTATAGAACCTAGAACCTTCTTTGATTCAGACTTGACTTCATTAATCACATGAATAAGATAAAAATATTTGTTAGATTCAAATCTAACAATACCTTAGACATGATGTCTAATATAATAATTCGAATATAAAATTTCCAAATATTTTTCCTTTCTTCCTTGTATTGTTCAAAAACTCATTATGGTCCCTAGTGACCAATTTGAACTTCCAATAATTCTTCCGAGCTTGCTAATTCACATTTAAATACAAAATGTTTCAAATTCCATTTTCCGACAGCTTGCGCTACCTTCAAAGATTTGCTTATACCGGGCAGAATACATACCGGATTTTAATTTCGTTTATACTAGAAAAACTAGATTCGATAACGGTACTAATGGTATAAGCCACATAAATTAATAAAATTTACAAAAATTATGAAAATGCTTCAAACTCCCGTCACAGTACTGTTCTTACAGAATCTACTCTATATATTTTCTAACCCTCATTCGATTAAAAAAATCATATCTTTTAACGCGGAACTCGAAATCAATTTCGGTTTGTTGGAAACGAAACTATACGAACACATCTTTACAACGGTATAAAATTCACCATCTAACCATTTTTGTAGAATTTATGGTGAATTTTCAAAGTCACTGCCAAAATTCAATCTTCTTCATAGCTTTCCATAATAAACTTCTAATTTCTACTAACTTCTTATTTTTCTACATATCTTTTTCTTTTTCCCAAATCACTTTTTTGACTTCGTGTTTTCGCCAAAGAACTTTAACAAGCGAAATCATTTTATTTCTTAATCCTTTGACTCTATGTGTTAATATCTTTATCGATTCTTCCTCACATATCAAATTTAGTTGAATCTTTATTCCTTCCGGGTAATGATTTATAAAGGATGTAGTCAATACTTCTTGAGCATCGATACATGGAATACATTATGAATCTTGTCCATTTCTGGAGATAAGGCTAACTAAAAATCCACCAAAACAAACCTTTTCACAATCTTATTTGACCAAAAGAATCTCGGACTTAGCTTCCCTTTTTAATCCAAACCATTCTAAAGCAATTCTAAATAACTTCAAACCATTCATACTTGATTCTCCCATCCTGAACTTAATCAAATCATATTCAATCCCATCTTAGTTCTCTTTCCATCATCCTCAAAAATATAAATTACTCCTTGATAACATGAACATCCTTTAGACTTAACATCGAAATCTTTAAATTTTACTTTTTACCTTACTGAATTCTTTCCAGGCATATCTTATCTTTTATCTATAAATCTTTGATCCGATTTGTCATAGTAGGCTTGAGCTGAAATTGTGTAATGAATACACTATTTTCTTCCAAAGATAATTGGGCATTTAATGCTTATAAGCCAAAGGATGACTTTTGGCTAAATACATCAATTGTAGTTTTAGCCTTATTACATCACTACACATCTCAACCTATTATGGGACGTATTATTGAATATGGTAGAATCCTTACTAGATTCATACTGCACTAATACTTGTGCTACTATCAAATCTTCCTTTATTGGTAATAATATAATCGTAATTTAACCTTAGAGAAACATTACTGCTTCTTTAACTAACATCACTAAAGCTTCCTCAAGTGATATACTAAATCGTATAAAACCTTCATCTAATGACTCTTGCAACTAGATATTTAGCTTTCTCAATCTAGTAAGAGCCATTCTGTAGAGTGTAATCAATATAAGTTCAATATTGGATTAAATCCAATCCTAAACTTAGCCTCTCGATTAAGTATCAAGCCTGATGGCTCCTCTTAGGCAACCCATTTAAAACTCATAAACAGTAAGAATACTCTCCCAGCTTACCGTTGATGCTCGGTATCCATAGCATAAGTTAAATCATTTTCATATTGATAACAAATTCCAATAAAAACTCTGCATGCTCATGCATGCCCATTATTACCATACTCATATGATTGGTTTTGTGGTTTTCTTGAATCTCCAACATTAATTATAAATGTCAGAGAGTTCCTAATTTTCCTTGTCCCGATCTCTAAGCGGAACTATGTAACAAATTCAGCTTGATATTTTTGCCGGAAATCCTTACCACTTTTTAAAAGTGGTTAATTCGACTCAGTATTCCTATTTACAAGCTATGACCTATATTTAGATATTTTCTCATTCTAAACCCTTTGCAATACATTTGCCATAATTTATTGCTTCATGAAATTATAAATACATAGGGCAGTCAGTACTTCTTTATACATGACCTCTAGCCCTCTATGAATTGTTATAACATGCTCTCCTTCTGTTTGTAGGAAGCAGTTTAGAAACAATTCAACTCAGTTTATTAAACTTGCACTCATGCCCGTAAATGATCCAATTGCCCTAATTAAGATGCAAGAAACTCCGTTGCATCTCTAGAATAAACTTTGTTAGGGAACTCTCAAAGAAGAACTTCTAGTTAATAGACTTCTGAATATGTACCGTAACATTACCTTATCAAATACGAATCTAATCCTTTTCAGATGATATAATACCTTTTTTTAGTCTTCTTTGATCATCAATGCAGAGTTCCTTCAATATAACTTTTATATCATTAAACCATAAATTAACAATCATAGGATCTCCATTAATGTCTCTCTAAAAATCTAGTGTGTTAGAACTCTCATTTCTTTTGTAATCAGTGCTTAAGCAGGCTGATTCATGATCAAATCTAATGTCTGGAAGAAAAATCTTAATCCAGAACATACACATCATGTTACCCTGGTGCCTCTGCACCATGCTAAGCTGAGGGTAGAATATTATCACTAACCTTATCATGCTCGTGAATCTCTTATTGATTCACTCGTCTAAACACCTGACATAATTCTTTTACCCTCACACATTGGAATTCAACATTATTATCATAGTAAGCAATTGCATCCATTCCAATAAGTAAAATCATCAGTAATTCTGATATCCTAGTGGCATGTATACACTTTTGACCTTTACCATACTTTGTTTAATCTCCAGAACCGGCTAAACCTGTAGCTCTGATACAAACAAATGTAACACCCCTTTCTTGTATCCGTACACCGAGTACGAGTCAGAAATGTTACGACTTCTTTAATCCAAAAGTCAGGGTAATTTTAAATTTTCTGAAAACTTCTCAATGGTCACTCATCCTAAAATTTCTCTAGCCCAAGCACGCATAACTTTATTTAAAATTGACTTGAATTATTTGTTCTAGTTCTAATCATGAATCAATTATCTTGACATGCTACTCATCACTTAAGGTTATTCTTAACCTTGAATCTTTCTAGAAACGCCACTTATCTTGAAACTATAACGAACTTTAAAGGTCAATCACACTCAAATAGGTTTAGCAAGTATACATGGCACTATAATAATCAAACCTTATTTAGGATGTCATTACTGTGATTACCTGTTAAGCTTTCCAATATTGATGCAATGCTTTTCTCCCTCTCTTCTTGATTCACCTACGTGTGTACAATCAAACACACGCTAAGTACGAACTTATGTGAGGCAATAAATGAAGTTAATAACAATAATTTAAGTTTTATTCAACTTCATAGCTACGTTTATATAGCATGCTATATGCCAATGCATCAACTTTCACATTGCTTTAGTAATTATTTACTATATACCAATATCATAACATTTTCATGCTTGCCCGGTTATCATAATATGCCGTATATACATAAGTGCATCATTATCACTAGATAAGTATACCATCATACTAATCATGTATCAACATAATATAAACCGAATATAAATTTCTTATCGATATACTTGCCATTTGCTCCGAGTGTTCATATAAACTAGATACCCGATTTCATAGCCTGATTTTTATAACCCAGATTTATAGCCCAAAAATAGACCTATGAGGACCCTGGATACACGAGTCAAATATGCACCGAAGTGCTTTCCACACATTTATAAGGTTGTGCTAACCATACACTAAGTGACCTTTTAGTACACTATAGTGCTATCCCGAATTCCTGATTATGTAGCGTGATGCTAGACTCTATGGCATGCCAACTATATCCCGTCCCTCAATTGACTTATTTGGGCATAGTTTCTGTATTTATTCCATCCATGGCAATCTATATCAATATAATTTATCATTGGCAGTTCATACTCGAAATAACATTCATAGCATACCATCATCAATAACTAGTGATCAATGCATTTGTTTTCAACCTTTGACATATTTAAAATATGTCAAATATATGATCAATGACATAAATATCATGCCAATATAGAAACCCGGTAGACTTATCGCAAGTCTTACCGTTGATGTATAAAACATACATGTATCATGTTATGTATGCATTGCACTCACATGGGCCATTTATTAACATGCCTCACTAAATTCTACTTGATCCTTTCCTTTATAGAACCTCGAACCTTCTTTTATTCGGACTTGACTTCATTAATCACATGAATAAGATAAAAATATTTGTTAGATTCGAATCTAACAATACCTCAAACATGATGTCTAATATAATCATTCGAATATAAAATTTCCAAATATTTTTCCTTTCTTCCTTGTATTGTTCAAAAACTCATTATGGTCCCTAGTGACCAATTTGAACTTCCAATAATTCTTCCGAGCATGCTAACTCACATATAAATACAAAATGTTTCAAATTCCATTTTCTGACAGCTTGCGCTACCTTCAAAGATTTGCTTATGTCGGGCAGAATACATACCGGATTTTAATTTCCTTTATATTGGAAAAACTAGATTCGATAATGGTTCTAATGGTGTAAGCCACATAAATTAGTAAAATCCACAAAAATTCTGAAAATTCTTCAAACTCCTGTCACAGTACTGTCCTTACAGAATCTGCTCTATAAATTATCCGACCTTCATTCGATTAAAAATTCATATCTTTTAACGCGGAACTCGAAATCAATTTCGGTTTGGTGGAAACGAAACAAGACGAACACATCTTTACAACGGTATAAAATTCACCATCTAACCATTTTTGTAGAATTTATGGTGAATTTTCGAAGTCACTGCCAAATTCAATCTTCTTCATAGCTTTCCATAATAAACTTCTAAGTTCTACTAACTTCTTATTTTTCTACTTATCAATTTAGTCCCATCACTTACTTCAAACCACCAATTCATCATCTTCTTCATCAAAAAATTATTCAAAATAATTCCCTCTAATTTTCTTTCTTTGCCCAAAATAGTCACTAAAATGCAAAGGTAAGAATTCAAACTTCTTAACTTTGCAGTTTAGTCCTCAAATCAACACTACTACCTTAATTCGATTATTTTAACTAAAAATCAGATTTGATCCCCATCCAAGAATTCCTTTCCTATTTGGTCACTTGATTTTGACAATTTGTCAAAATGGTCCCTAATTCGATTCAACATCGATTTAGCATTCTAACATCAATTTCACATCTCCAACATCATTAATTACATAAATACACTCCAAATTCATAAAATTCAGATTTGGTCCCTTAACTTTGGAACTTGCCGAATTGGTCCCTATATATTTAACTTAGAATTTTGCTTCCAAACAACAAATCAAGCTTACTAGATCATTAATCCAACATCACAAACCCTAAGTTAGACTTAAATCCATAAACACTAATCTTCTCCATAGAAACCAAAATATGTAGGGTTTAAATCCTAACTCAAAACATGAATTTAACATCATATAAGCTTGATTCCAACTTAAATTCAACCATGGAATCATAAAATCTCAAAAGCCCCAATTTTATTCATAAACCCTAATTTCCTTCTCATGTAAAATACTCATCAATCAAGCATGTATTCCATGAATTAAATACATCAAAAGATAGGGCGTGAAGAATAAAGCAACTTTGTAATTCGAAAGATTACCTGAAAATTGAGTTTCGGAGCTTGAATCGAGCTTGGAAATTTTCTCCCCTTTTCCCCATAATTTTTGAAATGTAAAAGATGAAGAAAGCTTCATCTTTTTTCCTTTTAACTTTGAATTCCTCCAATTATGCCACTTGTGTTTAACAAATGAATTTTAAATTCTTTCAAATAGGGAAATTCCAAAAGTGCCCTTTTATCCAACGATTGAGATTGATTTTATCATCAATCAAGGGCCAAGATTTAAACTTCAAATTTCTTCTTCCAAAAATAGCTCTTGTAACTTCAAATATTTCAAAATAGCCATCCCTGCCAAATGACCATTTTTCCCTCCAACATGTCTTTATTTACTAGTTTGTTTCAAAATTGCCATTCCATTAAAATCTAGCTAAATTAGTTCATCCTCAACCGACCACTATTCTTTAACTATTATTTTATGATTTTCCATGGATTATGGAACAACCTCTAAAATTTCACTCAATCTGATTTCCCGATATTCACAAAATACTTCTACTACGATTTTACCTTTACCGAGCTATCGGATCTATTGTGAAAAATTTTATATTTCTATATTATTCCTCATATCATAATCCTTCATTTAATGACTTAAATTTAATCTTGAATTAGTAGTTTACCAACTTTGCCCTTGTGATATTTCAAAATTACGATCTTGCCATTTTTCATCCAACGACTCATATTTAGCATGGGAAATCAACTTAAATCCAAGGGTTCATATTCTTCCAACACAAAGAAAATATCTTAGACATGTAAAATGAAATAATCAACCGTGGCTTATCATCCTTCAAAATATCCTGGATATTCGATTCGATCCGATTATCCGAATATTCTTCCAAACTTTATCACTTTATAACCCTTAATACAAACTCCGTACGAAAAAATTGGGTAACACAAAAACGTCATTCTTAGGGGTAAACTATTCATTTACAAGGTTAAAATACTCAAGTTTTAAAAATTACACTTTGGTCCTAAACTTTTCCAAAGTTTACACTTTAACCCCTACACTTTTAAAATTTACATTTTGGTCACTAACCAAAATTTTGGGATTTTACAATTCTCCCCTTAAGAAAATTCATCCTCGAATTTTCAACACATACCTGGTTCAAAAATTGAGGAAATTGTTTTCTCATATCTTTTTCTTTTTCCCAAATCACTTTTTCGACTTCGTGATTTCGCCAAAGAACTTTAACAAGCGAAATTATTTTATTTCTTAATCCTTTGAGTCTATGTGTTAATATCTTTATCGATTCTTCCTCACAAATCAAATTTAGTTGAATCTTTATTCCTTCTGGGTAATGATTTATAAAGGATCTGATCAATACTTATTGAGCATCGATACATGGAATACATTATGAATCTTGTCCATTTCTGGAGATAAGGCTAACTAATAAGCCACCAAAACAAACCATTTCACAATCTTATTTGACCAAAAGAATCTCGGACTTAGCTTCCCTTTTTAATCCAAACCATAACACCTTCTTCCAAGGTGAAACTTTTAAGGAATACTTTTAGCCTTAACTTCATACAAATATCTTTTCTTTCAATATCAGCAGATAATATCCACCATTCTAAAGCAATTCTAAATAACTTTGAACCATTCATACTTGATTCTCCCATCCTGAACTGAATCAAATCATATCAATCCCATCTTAGCTCTCTTTTCATCATCCTCGAAAATATAAATTACTCCTTGATAAGATGAACATCCTTTAGACTTGACATCGAAATCTTTAAATTTTCCTTTTTACCTTACTGAATTCTTTCCAGGCATATCTTATCTCTTATCTATAAATCTTTGATATTATTTGTCATAGTAGGCTTGAGCTGAAATTGTGTAATGAATACACTATTTTCTTCCAAAGATAATTGGGCATTTAATGCTTATAAGCCAAAGGATGACTTTTGGCTAAATACATCAATTGTTGTTTTAGCCTTATTACATCACTACACATCTCAACCTAATATGGGACGTTTTATTGAATACGGTAGAATCCTTACTAGATTCATACTGCACTAATACTTGTGCTACTATCAAATCTTCCTTTATTGGTAATAATATAATCGTAATTTAACCTTAGAGAAACATTACTGCTTCTTTAACTAACATCACTAAAGCTTCCTCAAGTGATATACTAAATTGTATAAAACCTTCATCTAATGACTCTTGCAACTAGATGTTTAACTTTCTCAATCTAGTAAGAGCCATTATGTAGAGTGTAATCAATATAAGTTCAATATTGGATTAAATCCAATCCTAAACTTAGCATCTCGATTAAGTATCAAGCCTGATGGCTCCTCTTAGGCAACCCATTTAAAACTCATAAACAGTAAGAATATCTCCCAGCTTACCCTTGATGCTCGGTATCCATAGCATAAGTTAAATGATTTTCATATTGATAACAAATTCCAATAAAAACTCTGTATGCTCATGCATGCCCATTATTACCATACTCATATGATTGGTTTTGTGGTTTTCTTGAATCTCCAACATTAATTATAAATGTCAGAGAGTTCCTAATTTTCCTTGTCCCGATCTCTAAGCGGAACTATGTAACAAATTCAGCTTGATATTTTTGCCGGAAATCCTCACCACTTTTTAAAAGTGGTTAATTCGACTCAGTATTCCTATTTACAAGATATGACCTATATTTAGATATTTTCTCATTCTAAACCCTTTGCATTGCATTTGCCATAATTTATTGCTTCATGAAATTATAAATACATAGGGCAGTCAATACTTCTTTATACCTGACCTCTAGCCCTCTATGAATTGTTATAACATGCTCTCCTTCTGTCTGTAGGAAGCAGTTTAGAAACAATTCAACTCAGTTTATTAAACTTGCACTCATGCCCGCAAATGATCTAATTGCCCTAATTAAGATGCAAGAAACTCCGATGCATCTCTAGAATAAACTTTGTTACGGAACTCTCAAAGAAGAACTTCTAGTTAATAGACTTCTGAACATGTACCGTAACATTACCTTATCAAATACGGATCTAATCCTTTTCAGATGATATAATACCTTTTTTTAGTCTTCTTTGATCATCAATGCAGAGTTCCTTCAATATAACTTTTATGTCATTAAACCATAAATTAACAATCATAGGATCTCCATTAATGTCTCTCTAAAAATCTAGTGTGTCAGAACTCTCATTTCTTTTGCAATCAGTGCTTAAGCAGGCAGATTCATGATCAAATCTAATGTCTGGAAGAAAAATCTTAATCCAGAACATACACATCATGTTACCCTGGTGCCTCTGCACCATGCTAAGCTGAGGGTAGAATATTATCATTAACCTTATCATGCTCGTCTATCTCTTATTGAGTCACTCGTCTAAACACCTGACATAATTCTTTTACCCTCACACATTGGAATTCAACATTATTATCATAGTAAGCAATTGCATCCATTCCAATAAGTAAAATCATCAGTAATTCTGATAACCTAGTGGCATGTATACACTTTTGACCTTTACCATACTTTGTTTAATCTCCAGAACCGGCTAAACCTGTAGCTCTAATACAAATAAATGTAACACCCCTTTCCCGTATCCGTACACCGAGTACGAGTCAGAAATGTTACGACTTCTTTAATCCAAAAATCAGGGTAATTTCAAACTTTCAGAAAACTTCTCAATGGTCACTCATCCTAAAATTTCTCTAGCCCAAGCACGCTTAACATTACTTAAAATTGACTTGAATTATTTGTTCGAGTTCCAGTCATGAATCAATTATCTTAACATGCTACTCATCACTTAAGGTTATTTTTAACCTTAAATCTTTTCAGAAACGCCATTATCTTGAAACTATAACGAACTTTAAAGGTCAATCACACTCAAATAGGTTTAGCAAGTATACATGCCACTATAATAATCAAACCTTATTTAGGATGTCATTACTATGATTACCTGTTGAGCTTTCCAATATTGATGCAATGCTTTTCTCCCTCTCTTCTTGACTCACCTACGTGTGTACAATCAAACACACGCTAAGTACGAACTTATGTGAGGCAATAAATAAAGTTAATAACAATAATTTAAGTTTTATTCAACTTCATAGCTACGTTTATATAGCATGATTTATGCCAATGCATCAACTTTCACATTGCTTTAGTAATTATTTACTATATGCCAATATCATAATATTTTCATGCTTGCTCGGTTATCATAATATGTCGTATATGCATAATTGCATCATTATCACTAGATAAGTATACCATCATACTAATCATGTATCAACATAATATAAACCGAATATAAATTTCTTACCGATATACTTGCCATTTGCCCCGAGTGTTCATATAAACCATATACTCGATTTCATAGCCCAATTTTTATAACCCGAATTTATAGCCCAAATATAGACCTGTGAGGACCCTGGATACACGAGTCAAATATGCACTGAAGTGCTTCCCACACATTTATAAGGTTGTGCTAACCATACACTAAGTGACCTTTCAGTACACTATAGTGCTATCCCGAATTCCCGATTATGCAGCGTGCTGCTAGACTCTATGGCATGCCAACTATATCCCGTCCCTCAATTGACTTATTTGGGCATAATTTCTGTATTTATTCCATCCATGGCAATGTATATCAATATAATTTATCATTGGCAGTTCATACCCGAAATAACATTCATAGCATACCATCATCAATAACTAGTGATCAATGCATTTGATTTCAACCTCTGACATATTTAAAATATGTCAAATATATGATCAATGACATATATATCATGCCAATATAGAAACCCGGTAGACTTATCGCAAGTCTTAACGTTGATGTATAAAACATACATGTATCATGTGATGTATGCATTGCACTCACCTAGGCCATTTATTAGTATGCCTCACTAAATTCTTCTCGATCCTTTCCTTTATAGAACCTCGAACCGTCTTTGTTTCGGACTTGACTTCATTAATCACATGAATAAGATAAAAATATTTGTTAGATTCAAATCTAACAATACCTTAAACATGATGTCTAATATAATCATTCGAATATAAAATTTCCAAATATTTTTCCTTTCTTCCTTGTATTGTTCAAAAACTCATTATGGTCCCTAGTGACCAATTTGAACTTCCAATAATTCTTCCGAGCTTGCTAACCCACATTTAAATACAGAATGTTTCAAATTCCATTTTCTGACAGCTTGCGCTACCTTCAAAGATTTGCTTATACCGGGCAGAATACATACTAGATTTTAATTTCCTTTATACTGGAAAAACTAGATTCAATAACGGTTCTAATGGTATAACCACATAAATTAGTAAAATATACAAAAATTCTAAAAATTCTTCAAACTCCCGTCATAGTATTGTCCTTACAGAATCTGCTCTATAAATTATCCGACCTTCATTCGATTAAAAATTCATATCTTTTAACTCGGAACGCGAAATCAATTTCCGTGTGTTGGAAACGAAACTAGACGAACACATATTTACAACGGTATAAAATTCACCATCTAACCATTTTTGTATAATTTATGGTGAATTTTCGAAGTCAGTTCCAAAATTCAATCTTCTTCATAGCTTTCCATAATAAACTTCTAATTTCTACTAACTTCTTTTTTTTCTACTTATCAATTTAGTCCCATCACTTGCTTCAAACCACCAATTCATCATCTTCTTCATCAATTAATTATTCAAAATAATTCCCTCTAATTTTCTTTCTTTTCCCAAAATAGTCACTAAAATGCAAAGGTAAGAACTCAAACTTCTTAACTTTGCAATTTAGTCCTCAAATCAACACTACTACCTTAATTCGATTATTTGGTCACTTGATTTTGACAATTTGTCAAAATGGTTCCTAATTCGATTCAACATCGGTTTAGCATTCTAACATAAATTTCACATCTCCACCATCATTAATTACATAAATACACTCCAAATTCATAAAATTCAGATTTGATCCCTTAACTTTGGAGCTTGCCAAATTGGTCCCTATATATTTAACTTAATGTTTTGCTTCCAAACAACAAATCAAGCTTACTAGATCATTAATCCAACATCACAAACCCTAAGTTAGACTTAAATCCATAAACACTAATCTTCTCCATAGAAACCAAAACATGTAGGGTTTAAATCCTAACTAAAAAACATGAATTTAACATCATATAAGCTTGATTCCAACTTAAATTCAACCATGGAATCATAAAATCTCAAAAGCCCCAATTTTATTCATAAACCCTAATTTCCTTCTCATGTAAAATTCTCATCAATCAAGAATGTATTCCATGAATTAAATACATCAAAAGATAGAGCTTGAAGAATAGAGCAACTTTGCAGTTCGAAAGATTACCTGAAAATCGAGTTTCGGGGATTGAATCGAGCTTGGAAATTTTCTCCCCTTTTTCCCTTAATTTTTGAAATGTAAAAGATGAAGAAAGCTTCATCTTTTTTCCTTTTAACTTTGAATTCCTCCAATTATGCCACTTGTGTTTAATATATGAATTTTAAATTCTTTCAAATATGGAAATTACAAAAATGCCCTTTTATCCAACGATTGAGATTTATTTTATCATCAATCAAGGGCCAAGATTTAAACTTCAAATTTCTTCTTCCGAAAATAGCCCTTGTAACTTCAAATATTTCAAAATTGACATCCCTTCCAAATGACCATTTTGCCCTCCAACTAGTCTTTATTTACTAGTTTGTTTCAAAATTGCCATTCCATAAAAATATAATTAAATTAGTTCATCCTCAACTGACCACTATTCCATAAATATTATTTTATGATTTTCCATGGATTATGGAACAACCTCTAAAATTTCAATTAAATCTGATTCCCCGATATTCACAAAATACTTCTACTACGATTTTACCTTTACCGAGCTATCAAATCTATTCCGAAAATTCTATATTTCCATAATATTTCTCATATCATCATCCTTCATCCAATGACCTAAATTTAATCTTGAATTGGTATTTACCAACTTTGCCTTTTTGATTTTCCAAAATTACGATCTTGCCATTTTTCATCCAACGGCTCATATTTAGCATGGAAAATCAAGTTAAATCCAAGGGTTCATATTCTTCCAACACAAAGAAAATATATTAGACATGTAAAATGACATAATCAACCATGGCTTATAATCCTTCAAAATATCCTGGATATTCGATTCGATCCGATTATCCGAATATTCTTCCAAACTTTATCACTTTATAGCCCTTAATACAAACTACGTACGAAAAATTTGGGTAACACAAAAATGTCATTCTTAGGGGTAAACTATTCATTTACAAGGTTAAAATACTCAAGTTTTAAAAATTACACTTTGGTCCTAAACTTTTCCAAAGTTTACACTTTAAGCCCTAAACTTTCAAAATTTACATTTTGGTCACTAACCAAAATTCTGGGATATTACACATTTAACAACACATCACATATGCAAATCTCATTGCCAATGCAATAACACCATTCCCAAGTGGAATTAAAACCAATGCTCAAAAGCATTTAATATACTTTCAAACCCCTGCATATTCACTCAAAATCATGCATTACTAGTAAGTAAATCATACCATTTTTATCACCAAAACATGCAAACAACATGCTCATATCTTAGCCGATTCTCAAGAGAAAATAAGGGAAACTTACTTTCGAGCTTAGGTAAGTGTCTCACGCATACTCTAAACTACCAACAACCTTTACAAACCTTTGTAAAGCATTTAAACCAGTTTCCACTCACTGATACGCCTCACCTTCCTTGCCAACGCGAACCAAGCTCCCGGCAAGCATCCAAACAATGTCAAGCTTCGTCGCCTTGATTATCCCCTGTTTTCAACACATAAAACCAGAGGATAAATGCATTCAAACCATTGTCTAATAGCAATCTCCCGTAACTCCCAAGTTGCCCACTCAAAGCCATCTGAAACATACCGAAATCATCATCAAACGCTTCTGAAACTTAACCCAGTCATAAAACAACAATTCAACCCATTAACCAACATCTAATAACATCCAAAAACCCTTTCCCAACATCCTTTTACCTCCAGCAAAGATTAAACTCGATTATCTCCACAAGAACTCAAAACTAGCAACCTAAACAATTAGAGATTCAAGAGTTTCGGGATTCTATTGATAAAAACAACTTATCAACATCAAAACACATCCAAAACATATATTAAATCAATCTCAAATACTGGAAATCAGATCCACTTCGAAAATCACCATGTTTCATCAATATTTCCAAAATAACTCAACTAAACATTGATAAAACATTAAAATAACATTACAACTTATAGATCAAGGATCAAATACTTGGGAATATCAATAAAGAACCATTTAACAGAGGAGATCACAGATCTTACCCCTGTTATGTGATTTCTCCTTCAATTGGCTTGTTTAAAGCTAAGAAAATATACTATTTCAATGAGATTTTGCAAAACAAAGTTAAAGAATCAAATTAAAATCAATAATCTGAGTGAAAAGAGTTTCTCACCTTTGGATTTTGATGAAAGTCTGAGTGTTTGGTAGAAAACAAGTTGAGAGAAAAGGTTTAGGAAAAGTTACGTGAATTTTTTTTAAAAGCTAATAACTAACTTAGATATTTAATCCTTATTAACAACCTTTTAAAACACATGTTTAAAATGGTTTAATTGAAGAGAGAAACCACCATAAAACACTTGGTAGATTAGCTCCTTAAGGATTCTAAGGATTTGACCCTTTTGATTTTAGTCACTTTAAAATAGTTTTCAAAAATTGCATTTTGGTCACTAACCCAAAATGTCATATTTCCAAATTCCCTTTCTAAAATTGATTCCACCAAAAATCAATATATACTAAAAGATGATATTTAACTATCTTTCCATATTTTTATCTTACCAAAAAATATACAGTCGCGAATCCGACTCGAATTCTAACCCGGTCCACCAGACTACCTAATAAACCTCAAAACCGCTAAGCCGAAAACTGGGGTGTTACAACTCTCCCGCACTTAAGAAATTTTGTCCCCGAAATTACCTGGAGGAAACAGTTGCGGAAATTGCTCATTCATATCCGTCTTGTTTTCCCAAGTAGCTTCCTCAACACCTCGGTGTCACCACAAGACCTTCACGAGCTCTATCGTCTTACCACGCATAACCTTCTTGCTAGCGTCAAGGATCTTTACGCGTTCCTCCTCAAAGGATAGATCCGGCCTCAACTCCACATCCTCCATCGGCATAACATGTGATGGATCTGATCGATATCTCATCAACCTCAAAACATGGAACACATTATAAATTTTCTCCAACTCATGAGGTGACCTCAACCGGTATGCCACAGGACCCACACGCTCAATAACCTCGTATGGTCCAATAAACCTCAGACTAAGCTTACCCTTAGATCCAAATCTCATCACCTTTTTCCTCGGTGACATTTTCAAGAATACGCGATCTCCCACCACATATTCAACCTCCTTATGCTTCAAATCTGCGTAAGATTTCTGCCGATCTGCAGCCGCTTTCAACCGGTCGCACAAGCTTAACCATCTCATATGTGTCTTTCAACACATCCGGTAAAGTAACATGTTTTTCCCCTACCTTAGCCCAACATAAGGGCGCACGACACCTTCGGCCATATAACACCTCACAAGGTGCCATCTGTATACTCGCCTGATAACTGTTATTGTAAGTAAACTCAGGTAAAGGCAAGTGCTTCTCCCAGGTTCCTTGAAACTCGATAATACAACACCTCGGCATATCCTCTAAAACCTGGATAACCTGCTCAGACTGCCCATCCGACTGAGGATGGTACGCAGTGCTAAAACTCAACCTCAAAACCAAAGCTTGGTACAAACTCCTCCAAAACTTTGTCGTAAACCTCGGATCCCTATCCGAAACGATGGATTTAGGTACACCATGCAAGTGCACAATCTCCGCTATATACAAATCTATCAATTTGTCCAAGGTGTACGTTGTATACACTGGCAGGAAATGTGCACACTTTGTGAATCGATCAACAATCACCCAAATAGAATCCTTCTTAGCCGGTGTCAACGGTAAACTTGTTACAAAATCCATGGTGATTCTCTCCCATTTCCACTCCAAAATTTTCAGCGGTTGCAACAACTCAGATGGAAATTGATGTTCAGCTTTAACCCGCTGACATACCATGCACCTGGAAACAAACTCAGCCATATCCTTTTTCAACCCAACCCAGTAGTATGCCTCCTTCAAATCACGATACATTTTAACACTACCTGGATGCATAGGAAAAGGACTAGAGTGTGCCTCTGTCAAGATAGTGTGCCTCAACTCCGGATCATGCGGCACCACTATTCGACACTTGAAACACAAAACTCCATCATCATCAAAATGAAATTCCGTCGGATTACCATCTGCTATATCCTTAACATGCACAACCAACGAATCATCATGCGGTTGCTTAGCTTTAATCAATTGTGATAACGTAGACTTAACTTGCAATTCAGCCAGCAAACCGTCCTCCCGCGTCACACTCAACCTTGCAAACATAACTCGAAGCTCAATCGCAACCTTACGACTTAATGCATCTGCTACTTCATTGGCTTTACCAAGATAATACTCAATTGCCAAGTCGTAATCCTTAAGCAACTCCAACCATCTACGTTGCCTAAGATTCAAATCTTTTTGGGACATCAAATACTTCAAGCTCAAATCTTTACCGGGATGAGTGACGATTGGGTTAATGGCTTGATCCGACTTCGAGGAGATAGTACAGTTTTTACATGGGATAACATTCGAGACATCATACCTGCACATCCAGATGAGGGGGAAAAGATAGACATGTTTGCCTTGGGAATATATGGGTTGGTGATCTCTCCAAGAACTCTTGGAAACATTGATGTAGCCATTCTAGACCTGTTTGAGCGTATGAAACGGTGGGCAAATCCAATACTAGCAATCTTGGCCGAGACCTTCATTTCTTTAAATGCCAATCGAAAACACGAAGAATGACGTTTTAGGGGATGTACATAGTTGTTACAGGTATGGGTTCAGAGCCACATGTGGAAGACACCGACAAGGGTCCTACCAGGGATATCCTTCCAAGGCTTTTCGCCCTTACGGGAGTACTTAGCAAAAGAGTGGCGAGAAAACTTGAAAACGAAGAAATGGTCTAGTTTCTTCAAGAACATTCAAGACGAAGACATAGTATGGAGGGTCTCGTGGCTCGGTAGAGTTAATTACTTCTTGTACAGTTGCGGTGATTTCGACTGGCTGATGATGTTAGGACTGCATGGAGGAATTGCTTGTGCTCCGCTTCTGGTGTCCCGACAATTTGGATCACGACAGTTTTTCCCCAATACCACTAGGTTAAGCCGAACTGAATTCCCTTTCAAAGGTGAGTTTAAGGAAAAAGCCCAGACCATCATGAGGGCTTGAGACTATTGTTACCGGATCAGAGTGGAAAGAGACACCGAGCATATGACCACCCCGGACTACGATCTTTAGAGGCGTTTGAGGGTTAATGATGTGATTCCCGAACCCGATCAAGGACCGATTGCGTCACTTGAGGAGCATACAAAGGTGGTACCGTCTGAAACTGATATTTTATGGAATGAACTCGAAGAAATTAAGAGGAAGATGGACACCCAACAGACTCAGCATGCGAGTGAGCTCTATAAAGTGAGCTTATAGGTCGACGAACGGGACAGATCATTAGACAATTGAAGAAATTGAATGCGGATTTGAGCAAGAAGAACGCTCTTTACCAGAAAGATGCCCTCCTACTCCAAGCGAAAGTACAGAAAGCAGGCCGAAGTCAGTTCATAGCCATGGAAAAGGAAAGAATGAATGGTATCCGTTTGGTGGAAGAAGAATGAGAAATCAGTAAGCGAGAAATCGAGAAGGAGATATAAAACTGTAGGTTGGCTATTGAGGAAGAGAGGCAGTCTTTCAAGGAGGCCATCGATCAAGAAAAGGAAAGAACTAGGCAAGAGATCAGCAAAGAAAAACAAGCAGTTAACTACGATAGAGAAAATGTCGTCACTTGGAAAAGAATGTCCATGAGTAGCCGGAATACACTGTTAGAGAAGTAAAGGTTGTACGACGACACTTTCCAAAGTCTGGATCAGAGCCGAAGTCAGAATGTCGAGTTAGAAGAAAAGGTGGCAGAAGTAGAACACTCCTTTCGAACTTACTGTCAGAGGAATGGCTTCACCGAGCTACAAGAAAGGGAGCGTGAAGTAGGCACGTTACGAACCCGGATTGAGTCCCTTGAAGCAATTGTTCAGGATTATAAGGAAAGAATCAGTGTATTCGAAGAGGCTGCAGCCGGAGGGGAAATTTATTGGCAAAGAAGACTACGTGATACTGCCTGGATGGTGCAGGATAGGGACCAATATTACGTGAACGTAATGGTGGACATACAGCGAGTCACCAGGCATGTGAGTGACTTAGTTGCCGAAGCTGAAGCACTCCGACCTTTTGTAGCCCCAGGCATGGAAGAAGCACCCAGGTTCATCAAGCTGCTCAGAGCTATTGGAAAATTAGGAGATAGAGCTAGGGCTTATATGTAGGACTCTATATTGTAATTAGGACTCTTTTGCATTAAGGACCTTCATTTTGTAATATGAACTCTATTGTAATCTAGATCCTTTAATTCCCGTGGAAGTAGTTCAAAAGGGTGATTACCAGCGGAATCGGTACCTTTATCTGCATGCATTACATCATGACATTCGCAACATTATACACGCATTTATTTTCCTTGCAATCATATTAATGTTATAAATATTGTGGCAGTGTGAAAATAGAAGTTAAGCCGCAATCATTCATCATCCATATCTTACCCGACTACAAAGCAAGCTCATGGAAGACAGGATAATCAGTCTAGAGAAGGGACAAAGAGAGCTGGAAGCAAGATTTGACGAGGCCCAAAGAAGCCTCAGTGACCAGATTGCTCAGTTACAAACGTCGATAGTGTCCGATATAACCGCGTTTCTGGCTAAGAGCCTCGAAAAAAGAGTTGAATGAGAAGTCGCTCAAGAACCGAAAAGTACCCCTGTTCACAGTAAGGTTCAACCGGCTACGCCGAATCTGACCAAAAGGGTATATATTGACCCTGCTGGGATGTCTACTAACCCTCAGGTAGCGGCATCTAAGACTCAACCCCTGGACACTAAAGCACTCTATGAGGAGGAGGTGCCAGACCTGAACTTGGTCGAAAGGATCAGGATAGAGGTAGAAAAGAATGGGAAGAGAGGTTTCACCTCATGGAGGAAAGATTTAAAGCCCTGCAAACTATGGAAGAATCAGAAAATGATGCCACTAACTTGAGTCTGTATCCGACCTTATCCTACCACCAAAATTTAAAACACCAGAGTTCGTCAAATACGATAGAACCATGTGTCCTTCCGTGCACGTAACAATGTACTACCAGAAGATGACGGCCTACCTTAAGGATGAGAAACTATTAATTCATTGTTTCCAAGACAGCCTAACTGGGGCGGCGTTACGGTGGTACACCCATTTGAACCGAGTAAACATTAAAACATGGAAAGATCTTTCAAGAGCATTCATCGAGCAATACAAGCACGTAACAGACATGACATCCAGTAGAATTATGTTGGAAAATATGGGGCAAAAGTCCAACGAAAGTCTATGACAGTATACTTAGAGGTGGCGAGAAGTGGCTGCCCAAATTCAGCTACCCCTCTCAGAACATGAAATTACGCCATTATTCGTTAATACTCTAAAAGGGACACTGTTTGATCGCCTCATTAATAACACGATACAGAGTTTTGCTGATTTAATTAGGACCAGGGAGTCCCTTGAATTGGAAATCAAAAGCGGGAGAATTTATAATGGGGAAGGGTCTCAAAAGTACAGCAAGAAGAATGAGGTGAATGCCGCCAGTACTTATATTGCCCCGAAGAATTTTACAGTCTCGCAACCACAAGCGTCTACGGGGAAAGCGCAAAACTCTAATCAAATAGAGGAGAGAACCCCGAGAAAGGAGAAAGAGAGGCAAACTTTTACTCTACTACCCGTTCCGTACTCTGAGCTCTACTCTCAGTTGTATGAAGCGGACCTGGTCGTCCATACTATGTTACTCCGTTCAAACCACCGTTCCCGTCCTGGTATAACCTGAACGCGCATTACGACTATCACGGTGGTGCCCCTGGTCATCCCACCGAGAACTGCCTTGCTTTCGAAAAGCTTGTGCAAAACTTAATCGATTCTGGGATATTGAAGTTTGAAGAACCAAGTGTAGCTACTAACCCATTGCCTAATCATGGGAACATGGGAGTAAATGTTATTGAGGAATGCTTTACTAGGAAGATTAAGGATGATGTGTCAGAAATCAAATCTCCGTTGTGGTGGGTATTTCAGCAATTGTGCATGGCCCATTTGATCGACAGAGGCATGGTAGTAATACAGAAGGGATGTGGAGTGTATTGCGAATTCCATCAGGACGGAGGACACAACAGCCAACAGTGCGACGAGTTTGAGAAATTGGTGCAACAATTGATGAATGACAAGAAAATAGATTTCATCGAAGATCCTACGGGAAGGAAGGGGTCAGACGTACATATGACGGACAGCCCCAACGTTAAATACGGGAGAGATAGACCTCTTATCATCTCCTCCAGGCCGGAGAGTCAGGTGCCTCCCAAGGAGAAACTACTAAGATAACTCCCAAGATCATCATCTCAACACCATCCCCGTTCCCATTCAAGGATATGCGGTGAACTCCCTAGAACTATGCCGTAAATGTGACCATACCAGAAAAGCCAGAATTTGGTGAAGTAAAAGAGCTTACACTGAAAGACAAGCAAGGCAAGAGTGATGTAAATGTTAGTGAGGTGGGCCATTTCACGAGGAGTGGCAGGTGTTACTCCTCTGAGACCTTGAGGGTTGCTGAAGTGGCCAAAGATAAAGAAAAGGATACATCGGTTACCCCCGCGCAAATATTCGGTGAGGAACCACTCCCAAAGATAAATGAACCAGTAACCGAGGCTCAGTCCAAAAAATTTCTAAAATTTCTGAGACATAGTGAGTACAGCGTAGTGGAACAACTACGAAAGCAACCGGCTAGGATCACAGTGCTAGAGTTGCTCTTGAGTTCAGAAAGACATCGTGAGGCACTATTAAAAGTACTAAACCAGACTTTTATACCCCATGACATTTCTGTATCAAAATTGGACAAGATAGTGGGACATATCACTACCTATAACCATATAACATTCAGTGATGATGAGATCCCCGAGGGCGGAATAGGGTCCACCAAAGCTCTTAACATCACAACCCACTGTAAAGGGTATGTGTTATAGGGGTATTGATTGACAATGGGTCAGCACTGAACGTACTGCCTATGGTGACCTTGCAAAAGCTACCAATAGATAATTTTCACCTAAAGCCCTGCCATAACTCTGTGAGAGCCTTAGACGGAACACTGGGAAAAATTGAGGTGCCTCTATTGATCGGGCCGACTGAGTACGTGATTAACTTCGTGGTGATGGACATAAAACCATCCTACAGTTGCTTATTGGGAAGACCATGGATCCACTCTGTAGGAGTTGTCCCCTCATCACTAAATCAGAAATTAAAATTCGTGATCGAAGGCAAGTTGGTCACAGTAGAGGCTGAGCAGGAAATTATTGCTTTGGTGACATCAGAGTCCCCCTACATTCAAAATGATGAGGATGCTGCAGAATGCTCTTTTCGAGTGTTAGAGCTAGTAAATGCCATATTCGTCGCGGAAGGTAGTTGAATCCCCTATCCCAGGTTATCTAATTGTACCAAGATGACCGTTGCTGAAACTTTGGGCCGAGGAGCCAAAGCAAGAAGAGGGCTAGGAAGAAGATTGCAAGGGAGCCTACGAGCCAAAAGTGTGATAACCAAGAAGGACCGTTTTGGGTTGGGTTACAAACCAAGTGTCCAACAAATAAAGGAATAATACAAGAGAAAAGAAGAATAGAGAAGAGCCAGATTTAAGGGAGAAGACATTCCATGGAGACCAATGTCTTTCCCTAGTTTGAAAACCACTTTTGTCTCGGGAGGATTTTGCCAACTAGGACAGGAGGTTGAAGAGGCAATTAAGGAAAATGACATACTCAACGAGAAAGAAATGTTTAATGAATCACTTGAGGGGATGTCCATCAACATGATAGCTGAAAATGACCAAGTCAGTAGTATGTTGACCAACATCCGCCCCTACCATCCCAGGGAAACTCTTAATAGCTGGAGCCACATTGATCTACCTATGGTTTTTAGGACTAGATCAGAGTAATGCTCCGAATCAACATTTTTGTTTTTGCCCATAAACAATGGGGATCTCTTGTATAGGGCACCTATATTAACTTTTTGTTTGAAATTAAAATATCTTCCCCGTTTTCTTAAATGGAAAATGTCTCATTTATTTCATTCATTCATTCTTCATGTTCATTCACTTCATATAAAACTATTCTCTTCCCAATACATTCATTCTCATTTAATGCAGGTCTCCCATGATTGACTGTATGAATGATGCCGAATCCAATCCCGAAGTAGATTTTGAATGCCCCGAGATCTCAGAAGGAATTAGGGAAGAGGATGATGAGATAGAATGTGAGGTCCCTACAGAGTTAATGAGGATGGTGGCCAGCGAAGAAAGTCAAATCATGCCCCACCAAGAAGAAACAGAAGTTGTAAACTTGGGGACTGAAGAAGAGAGAAAATAAGTAAAAATAGGGATGACATTTTCCTCAAAAACCAGGCACGAACTGATAACCCTACTTCAGGAATTCAAGGATGTTTTTGCCTGGACTTATCAAGATATGCCAGGTTTGAATACTGACATAGTGGTACACAAACTGCCGACGGAGCTGGAATGCAAACCAATACAGCAAAAACTTTAAGAATGAGACCAGACATGTTGTTAAAGATCAGAGAAGAGGTAAAACACAGTTTGATGCTAGCTTCTTGGAAGTGGCCAAATACCCTGAATGGGTTGCAAACATTGTACCAGTACCGAAGAAGGACGGGAAGGTCCGTATGTGTGTAGATTTTAGGGATCTCAATCGAGCCAGCCCTAAAGACAACTTCCCTCTGCCATATATCGACACACTGGTTGACAACACCGTGGGACACTCATGGTTCTCATTCATGGACGGATTTTCAGGGTACAACCAGATAAAGATGGACTCGAACGACATGGAGAAAACTACATTCATAACCATGTGGGGCACTTTTTGTTACCGGGTGATGCCTTTCGGGCTCAAGAACGCAGGGGCAACTTACCAAAGAGCAATGGTGACTCTTTTCCATGACATGATGCACAAAGAAATAGAGGTATACGTGGACGACATAATTGCTAAGTCCCGAACAGAAAAGGAGCACCTACAAAACTTAAGAAAACTATTCCAAAGACTACGAAAATACCAGCTGAGGCTTAACCCTGCCAAATGCACCTTTTATGTTACTTCTGGAAAACTCTTGGGGTTCATGGTGAGCAGAAGAGGGATTGAGATCGATCCAGATAAGGTGAAAGCCATCCAGGATCTCTCACCACCCCATACTCAGAAAGAGGTTCGTGGTTTCCTGGGGAGGCTAAATTATATCTCTCGTTTTATTTCCCAATTAACTGATAGGTGTGACCCAGCCTTTAGACTTATTAGAAAGAATAATCCCGACGTGTGGGATGAGGAATGTCAAGAAGCCCTAGAGAAGATCAAAAGGTACCTGACAAAAGCTCCGATTTTAGTCACGCCGGTACCAGACAGGCCTTTAATCCTCTACCTGCCAGTCTTTGAGAATTCAATGGGTTGTGTATTAGGGCAACACGATGAGTCAGGGAAAAAGGAGCGAGCCATCTATTACCTAAGCAGAAAGTTCAATGATTGCGAAGCGCGGTACCCATCAGTTCAGAAGCTATGTTGTGCTTTAGTTTGGGCTACCAAGCGGCTTAGGCAGTACATGCTATACCATACTACGTGGTTGAATCAAAGCTAGACCCCTTGAAGTTTCTAATGGAAACGCCAGCGCTGACAGGAAGGATGGCCCGCTGGTAGATGCTTCTATCTGAATTCGACATTGTGTATGTAAGCCAGAAAGCCGTAAAGGGAAGCGCCATAGAGGATTTCCTAGCTAGTCGTGCTTCGGACGATTATGAGGCATTGAACTTTAATTTTTCGGATGAAGACTTGATGTGCATTACAACTGAAGAAGAGGTTTCAGACGATAATTCATGGAAGCTTTACTTTGATGGAGCCTCCAACGCCCTCAGACACGGGATAGGGGCCGTGCTGATTTCTTCCGAGAATGTCTATTACCCCTTCACTAGCAGACTAGAATTCTTCTGCACCAACAATAAAGCCGAATATGAAGCCTGTGTTATGGGACTGAACTCAGCTATTGAAAGAAAGATTAAGGAACTTTGAGTATTTGGAGATTCATCCTTAGTGATTTACCAGTTGCGTGGAGAATGGGGAACCAGGGATTCAAAGCTGGTCAAATATTATGAACTGATCCAAGAGCTCACCAAAGAGTTTGAAAAGATCAGCCTCAATTACCTTCCCAGAGAAGAAAATCATATGGCAGACGTCTTGGTAACCTTGGCTTCCATGTTCAAAACAAACACAGGGGCAGAAAATGAAGCCCATTGAGATGCAGACTTTTGAAAGATCGGCTCATTTTTGTAATGTGTAGGAAGAGATTGATGGCAACCCGTGGTACTATGACATCTTGCAATATGTTAAGCTTCAAAAGTATCCCGAAGGGGCAAATGACAATGACAGAAAAACACTCAGAAAAATGGCAACAGGATACATCCTGGATGGGGAGGTCCTATATAAAAGAGGCCATGATCAGACATTGTTGAGATGTGTGGATGCCCGGGAGGTGAAGGAGATTTTAGCCGAGGTACACGATGGTCTATGTGGGACGCACGCCAACGGGCTGTCTATAGCCTGAAAAATTATAAGGTATGGCTATTTCTGGTCGACCATGGAGAGAGATTGAATCGATTACGCCAGGAAATGCCACAAATGCCAAATTTATGCTGACAAGATTCACGCTCCTCTGTTACCTTTACACACCATGAATTCTCCATGGCTTTTTGCAGCATGGGGCATGGACGTCATTGGGGATATTCACCCAAAGGCTTCCAACGGACATCGTTTTATTTTGGTCGCCATAGACTATTTCACTAAATGGGTGGAGGCAGCATCTTACGCCAACATCATCAGGATGACGGTATGCAAATTCCTAAAGAAGAAGATTATTTGTCGATACAGTTTGCCACAAAGGGTCATCACCGACAACGCTTCCAATCTGAAGAACAAAATGATGACGGATGTGTGCAACCAATTCAAGATAACACACCATAATTCCACAGCCTATCGTCCCAAAATGAACGGGGCAGTGGAAGCAGCAAACAAGAACATAAAGAGGATCATCGCGAAGACGACGATTACCTACAAGGATTGGCACGAAAAGCTGTCATTTGCCTTTTTCGCCTATAGGACGTCCATTCGCACATCGACAGGGGCAACACCCTATTCTTTAGTGTATGGTACCAAAATAGTACTCGCCATTGAGGTGGAGATTTCGTCGCTCTGGGTCTTAAATGAAGTAAAATTGGAAGAATCCGAATGGGTGCAAGCCAGACTCGACCAGTTAAATCTCATCGAAGAAAAGAGGCTAAAGACCATCTACCATGGTCAAATGTACCAAAAACGAATGATGCGGGCATACAACAAGAAGGTGCGCCCAAGAGAATTCAGAGAGGGGGATCTGGTGCTTAAGAAGATCCTCCCGATTTAGAAAGATTCTCAAGGAAAGTGGATGCCCAACTGGGAAGGGCCATACGTGGTTAGAAAGGCCCTCTTAGGAAGAGCCTTAATCTTAACTGAAATGGATGGAGACGAGCTGAAAAGCCCTGTAAATTTCTATGCTGTTAAGAAATACTACGTTTGAAAAAGAAAGAAAAAAAACAAAAAGAAAAAAAGAAAAAGAAAAAAAAGAAGAAAAAAAATGGAGAGCTTAGGGCGAAAACCCAAAATAGGGCGTCTTGAAGCAAAGGAAGGATCTGTGTCGAAAACCCATAAAGGGCGGCTCAGATAAATTGAGAGGTTAGATCTCTGGAGAGAAAGGTCGTCCCCATGAGCCCCGTGAAGAAGAAGCTTTGGGCAAAGATTCTACGCCGGTTAACGGGATCATGTATCACTCATACTGTGGATACTGAGAGGTTTTGCATTTCATGTTTGGCTTTTCCTTTTCCTCATGTTTTCCATGACCCTCTCAAAATTGTTCCAAAACATCATACAAATAAGTTAATATAGGCTTATGATAAACAAGAGATTTCTAAGCATTGCTGTGATCTAACCTTAAAGATGCAGGTGGTTAGAAAATGATGTTAACCTTTCCCTCCAGCTGCCTACATAATGTATGTTGAAATAGGGTGAGCAGAAGGTTTCGAGCACCAGAGTAAGATGACCAATGGCACATGCCCTGCTCGTTTAAAGAAAGCATTTGAGACAACAAGAGAGATTTCCCAGGTGAAAACCCAGAAAGGCGCCCAAAAAAACAAAAACAAAAACAAAAAAAGAGAGAAAAGAAAAAGAAAAAACAAAAGAAAAAACAAAAAAAACACACAAAAACCAAAATCCCTAAGGTGAAAACCCGAAAGGGCACTTTAGAACCCCAAACCAGAACTTCAAAAAAATAAAGGTTGGAATGGTTGAACTCGACAGTGAAATGGGGTACCGCCGCTAGAAGAAGGAAAAAGGAGAAAGCAAGCAACGTAGGGTTGAGATTGACTGAGGACTAAAGCAGGCCCACCAAGATATTGACACTCATGCATCATGAAAAGTTAGACATCCGTAGGATTAAGAGCATGCTAACTCATTGGTCATAGTATTTTGTCTTATTCTAGACAGGTATCTGCAGATTCAAAGAAGCATCGGTAGCCATTTTGGCGTGAATCCCAAATGTGAAGATAAAGGTTCTATATAGGAAGGGCCTATATTTTCAAATGCCCGCAGCGAGAGGTTCTATATAGGAAGAATCCGCCGCTCTGAGGCTTCAGAAGCTGAAAGTTTTATATAGGAAGGGCTTGCAGCTCCAGGGTGAAGACTAGCAGTTCTATATAGGAAGAACTCTCAGCTGAAGGAATTCACCTATGACACAGAGAGTTTTATATAGGGAAAATTCGCTGTGTTGAAGGTGAATAGTCCTATATAGGAAGGGCTCTGAGCTTTACTATCTTAGAGTGAGAGGTTCTATATAGGAAGAACCCGTAGCTCTGAGATTTCAGAAGCTAAAAGTTCTATATAGGAAGGACTGATGGCTCTAGGGTTTGAAGACTAGCAGTTCTATATAGGAGGAACTCCCAGTCGGAAAAATCCATCCGTGGCGTAGAAGGTTTTATATAGGAAAAACCCACCGCGTTAAAGGCGAAGAGTTCTATATAGGAAGGACTCCAAGCTTTACCGTCTCAGAGTAAAAAGTTCTATATAGGAAAGACTCATAACTCGAGGCTTCAGAGTGAAGGATTCTATATAGGAAGGGCCTGTAGCTCTAAGATCGAAAGGTGAAGAAGCTCTATATAGGAAGAACTTACGAGCTGAAGATTCAGCCGAGGAAAACGGAGAGTTCCAGACGAACATGTGTTTCCAAAGCTACAAATAGGGAAGTCGGATAAAAATGAGTGCATATTAATCTTTGCTTTGTTCCTGTTCCACGAGAACAAGCAAAGAGGGGCAACTGTAGTCACTCATTTTTATCCGTTGTATAAATACTGTATTAATATATGTTAGTTTAATAATTAACGTATTATTATTTCATGCATACATATCATATTATGTGTCTGTTATATATGTGTGATTAATGTGTGACATATACGACTGCATGCATGTTATACGTACTATGGGTGTATATGTTAATATTTATAGTCTATGGATGTCATATGTGTGTTTATATTTTATGTGTGCATTGTGTGTATGTGTGGGTATTCATGTTAATTATACGTATAGCTATATGCATATGTGACGGTATGTCATATTAATTAAGGATGTATTGCGTATTAATGTTTGCATGTTATGTATATGTGTACTCGTATGTCGTGTATATGTGTGTTTACATGTACGTATATCGTATGTATATGCCAGTATTATTATTATTATTAATATTATTAGTAGGGTTGGGCTAAATTAAATACAAATAAATGGATATATTAAAACCCAGACAAATTAAATGTCCAAGTCCACTATTACAAATCAAAACCCAAAATTAAAATTACAGAGTCCATTTTTGGCCCGAATCAGATTAAGCTAACCCTAATCATCATTTTTCCTTGCGCAGCCCAATTTGAACTGTTGGATCGATTTTGATCCGACGGCCCTGATCGAAAAGGGAGAACCTTCCAGAGGGCGCGTACGACTCACTCATGGGGCTGCTGGACTTCCACGCGCACGTGGCTTGCACACGCTGACTTCTCAGATATCAAGATGCCACGTGGCTTCATCTCAGGCATTCCCACCGATTTCCAAATTGCATCAGAAATGTCCCTTTCCCGTACAAATCCAACCGTTGGATCAAATCTGATCCAATGGCCCTGGGAGCTTCTGGCAGAACGGTCACCACCACACCATCCCACCATGTCGGTCGTACCAACCACCGTGCTCAGAGATCACCGAATACAAGGAAAATCAGATTTTTTGTCAGTATCAAATCAACCCAAAATATGTATTTGACAGATTTTCTACCAAACCAAAAAAGGGGGGATATATGTATCAAACAAGTAATCTGTAAAAAAGGGGGTCTTTTTTCAGTTGTAACCAGTTTCCCAGAAATACAAAAAAAGTTTCATCCTCTCGTTCTTTTTTCGAACCTGCAAAGAGCATACAAAGGTATCCATCCACCTTGAGTGTTGCATGCATGTATGTGTTCTAAAAATAACAAAGGAAGAGGAGTGGGGGGTTTTACCTTCGGTGGTCAGTTCCTCTACCGGCAACAAGCCTAAATATGGTCAGCCGGCTAAAAGGGGGAGACGTTCCTTCGGTCTCAATTTTAAAAAAAATATAGTTTTCGCTTCGTATTTTCTTAGATCTAGGATAAAGGGGAGTCCTTTCTTTGAATCCAAGTTTGGATTCGAGTTTGGGTTGAAGTGAGGTTCGTTTTGGTGGTTTTTTTTGGGTTTGCTAGTGCCGATTAGCGGCGGCTGGCGGCGGAGGAGACGGCAGTTGGCCTCCAGTTTTTGGGTTTATCAAAGATTGAAGGTTTGGTTTTGAGAAAAAAAATGAGGGCCGAGGTGTTTTATAAAAGGGGGATAAAAAATGGGAAAATTTTGATTTTGGGCCGGATGAAGGGATTTTATAAGCGTTTTATTTTTTAAAAATTGTGAAATCGCGTCATAAATCCCTCCGCGTTTTCATTATTTTCATTTCCGTCTCGCCGCATGGGATATTCACCACCACGGTCCTCCCTGGTTTGCCAAAGTTTTCAATTCCACCCCTAAATCAAATTGAAATCAGTTTTAAAAAGGAAAAAATACGTGCTTAGTCCCTCCGCGTTTTTGAAGTTTTCAGTATGGGCTTGCCGCATGGGTTAATCGCATTCTTAGTCCTCCCAAATTTCATCCAGTTCTCACTTGCGTCCCTAAGTGTGCATTTTGTTTATTCAATTCCAGCTTTCTGTTTTATTTTTTTCTTCATTTCGGTCCTTGGTAAATTTTTGAATACTTATGTTATTTTGTTTATATTATGTGTTTTTAGCATGTATAATTTGCCCATTATCTATTTATGTTTTTATCATGCTCTCGTTTATTTTTTAGATATGCTATGTCTTGTTTTATTTTCTACTTCATTTATTTGTGCTCGCATGCACATCTTTTATATGTAAGGTTCAGTTTATATCATGTTGTATATTAGCATGTTTGTGTATACTAACGTAAGTTTACATACCCCTTTCCTAGGTTACATGTTAGTGTGTCTTTTGGTCATGTATAATACCATGATTAGATTTATTTATTTGTGTATGCAAATTATGTCATATATTATGTGCTAGGTATTAGTTTCTTTATTAGCATGTTGTTTTGATTTGTGAAATTAAAATTATAATATATTTATGTCATGCATATGTTACATTGTGCTTTATTTTTACTATGTATGTATTCTTGAAATATGTGTTTTTGTTCCCACATGTTTTTATTCATGCCTCGTTATTATTATGATGTGCTATGTTCGTGTTGTTTATCATGTTTGTTTACTTTCGTGTCACTCGTGTTTTTTTCATTATTTATTTTGTCCTTTACTATGTCAATGTGAATGTATGTTTCTAAATTATTTCTCTAAGGTTGCGTAATGGAATATAAATTGTCAATGCGGTGTCCTTTTATCCGAGCGTGAACGGGGCCAGTATCAGGCGTAGTGATAGTGGTTGGGTGTTTACTCTCGGATAACGGGGCCTTTAAAATTTACTCGCACTTATAACCAAATTTTAATTTAATCATCATTTTAATTCGGAAAGTTTAATATTAATAAAGCAGTAATTATTAAAGTACCAATTTTGGGCGGTGTGGGGGTGCTAATCCTTCCCCATCTGTAACCGACTCTCGAACCCAATATTTTTCAAATCTCTGGTTTTATGGTGTCCGGCCTACCTAAGTGGCCGGTGGCGACTCCAATTTTTAAATAAAATACGGTATTTTCAAAACCCCACGGAATAAACATTTTTATCCGAAAAAACCACGAACACTTCGAAAACTCATCTTTTTTTTGCGAGAGGGACATCGCTACAGATGTCATTACTGAAGTAGCTTGAAGAAAATTTTCTGAACTTGATGCAATGCCTTACTTAATGTCTCAAGCCACCTACGTGTGCACAGGAAAAACACATGCTAAGTACAAACTTAGTGAGGCATTATAAGGTAATCGTAAAATTAAATAATAAATAGTCTTTAAGTATAACATAGTATAAACAATTCCTTTATAAAAACTATTTCTAATCAATATTTCTTTAAATAAAAAATGAAATATTTATAAAAATCAATCTGTAAAAGTTCTTTTATACCAATAGCCCAATAAGTACGTATAGAGAGAAACTAAGTATACGAGATCGTGTACTCCCATAGTACTAGCCATTTCCCCTAAGGAGAAAGGCAAACATTACATTAATACGAGCTCGTTGTGCTCCCAGAGCACTAGTCACTGAAGTGACGATAGTCATAGAGTACTAGATCTGAAGATCAATGCATTCCCAGAATACTAGCCACTATGTGGCAAGTGTAGCTACAATGCAGTCCCATACTGCTAGTCTCTTATGGCATACCGCTATACTGTAACTCTCATGGTAATCTTGGGCAATAAAACAATACCATTATCTTTGCAATATATCATTTTATAAATGGTAAAAATCTCATCGTCGATAAATCAAAATAATAGAGAAGTTCTTACTCCATTATACCATAATTCATTCTGTAACAATAATCAATATATGATAATAAAATTATCGTAAACAAAACATAATATGGCAGTTCATACCCTATCATGCACAAAACCATCTCTTTTTGCTTGTAAAAATATTATATTTCACATAAAAATCAACATTACCAATTTGGTAAAATCATATAGGTCGACTTATCTTAAGTCTGCCTACGTTTTAAAACAGATAAATGCACTCACCTTGACACTTCTTATCCCAAATTAAAATGTGTTTATTAAGAAAACTTCAAGCTTGGACATTGCTTTATCTACTAAATTTCCGATTTCTCATGTTTATTTGAATGCTTCACATTCATCCCTTACATGCACAAATTAATAACACCAATAAGGTACTCATTTTATAATTTGTCAGTCTGCGCTACCTTCAAAGAAATATTTATATAAAATAATCTACAACTCAGAATTTGATTCTGTTTGTTCGGAAAGAAACTAGATTCGATAAATTGTTCAACCATATAAACTAATAGCCCAAATTCAACTCGTACGATTTATGACAAATTTTCAAAGTCAAATGCTAGTGCTGAATTTCGGAGCAGACTAGTACTCTGTTTTCTGACCTTTCATCACTTAAAAATTCATACCTTTTGATATACAAATCAAAATCAGTCATCGTTTGTTTTAAACGAAACTAGACTAAACCAGGAATATAATGGTATTTGGCTCACTTTCTAATCAGTTTTATGAAAATTTTGGTGAATTTTCAAACTCACTGCCAAAGACTAAAATTCTGGGCAAATTTCGTAATTCACATCTTTAGCATCCTTTAACCATTCCAGCACCTCAAATTAACCTTTAATTATATTTTTCCAACATTCTCCTTTCATGAAAACTCTAAATTCAACTAGAATCTTTAAACCCCAAATTAAACCCTAATTAATCAAATGATATTCCATCAAGAATACATCAATTTCAACTTCAATCAAGCATGGAAATGATAGAACATCACATGACAATCCTAATTCATTTGAATCCCTAAACCCTAAATTATCTATCCTTAAAATGTAAGAGTTATCTTCAACTATTCCATGAATTTCTTATACCAAATGAAAGAGAATTCAATGAAGAACAAATTTGTATTTCATGAACTAACCTTGAATCCAACTCTAAATGCTTGAAATTTGAAGTTGAAATTTTTTTCTCCCTTCTTTAAACCACACAGCAATGGAAGAAAGATGAACCAAAATCCCACACTTTTCTTTTCTTTATTTTCCTGCCAAATGGCATTGTTTAATCATATTTAATAAAAAACCTCCTTAATAGTCAAATGACTATTTTACCCTTGATATCCAATGCTCCAAAACTTACCAATTGTCAAAATATTCATCCAATGGTCAAAAATAAAACAATAAATTAGTAGTTACTAATTTTGCCCTTGTAATTTTCCAAAATTACAATCTTGCCATTATTCATCTAGTGGCTCATATTTAGCATGGAAAATCAACTTAAATCCAATGGTCCATGTTAAATCCTTCCAAATTAAGGCATGGAAAAGATATTATTAATCTTGCCTTATCATCTAACAAAATATCTCAATTATTCGATTCAATCCGATTATACAAATTTTTCTCGAACTTAACCCTTTTTAGCTTTTAACACAAATTCTGAACAAAAAAATTGAGTAATATAGAAACATCATTCTTGGGGGTAAACTATTCATTTACGGGACTAAAATACATAACTTTTGAAAATTACAATTTAGTCACTGAACTTTTCCTAAGTTTATACTTTAGCCACCAAACTTTCATTTTATTCATATGGGCCACTAGCCAAAATTTTAAGGTATTACAGTATCGGTATAGGTTGACCCATATCGATACGCGTAAGGCAAATAAAATTCCATTGAGCTCATTTTGTATCAGTATGCATAGGTGTACTAGTACCCGATGGGGTACGATATCTGTACGTGTGGGTCAGTATCGATACCAACTGTGCAATCTGCCTGAAAAGTTAAGTTTGAGTTTGAGAGGCTCATAATTCAAGGATTATGGACCAATGGGTTTCTAATGTGATAAAATAAATAGTAAAATTGAGAAACCAAGATTTAAACCTCATATACGAGCATAATGAGTAATACTTGGTAAATGTCATGTGACTTGTTTGTAATAGCAACCATAGGGATCCTTGGTGGATCTTGTGTTTTTACGTGCCAAGTAAGGGCACTTGTGTGTGCATAAGTCACCTTGTTTGATGGGATCCAGATACCCAATGAGCGTGTTACAACATTAAGAGATGAACTTCTGGATGTGTGTTTCATAGGTTGTGTGACACCGGGCCTGTGACCCCCTCGACCAGGCCTAGCCGCCAGACCGACCTGAGCGAGTCACATTAGGTTTACCGAGGTAATCCGTGAGAAAAAAACCCCAAAACGAGTCCATTTTTTTCTTTTATCTTATCTAGATGCTTAATTAATATCCTACATGTTCATGTTGAAGCAGATGAAAACCCAACTCAATCGGGCATCGATTTGACATCTAATTGGTCACATTTGCAATTTAGGGACCAAATTGCAAATATAGAAAATTTCAGGATTAAAACTCACTTTTAAGTTACCAACCTTTAATTAGTCAGGTTCCAAACACCCATCTCAGATTTCAGCTCAATCTGATTATTCCATCATATACAATTGCATTGACAAGATTTAGGGCCTAAATTGTAAAGGTGACAAAACTACCCAAAGTGACATTAACATAATTGACGGTCATCCGTACCAATACATGTAATCCCGTATCGATACGGATTGAAACACCCCGTATCGGTAAACCTCCATGCCATATTGATACGCCTAACTGAAATACCGAACTTTTGAAAATCTTGAAGATCATACCGATACTGCTCTTTATGCGTTTTAGTACACGGGTTTGGGAAGAAAAAGTTGATTCCAGTAACTGAGACCCGTACCGAAACACCTCGTGCCAGTACCGAAACACCACCAACCCGTACCGGTATGCTACAGCTACATTGGCCTAGGCGTATCGAAACACCACCAACCCGTACCGATCCATCAAGTCTAAAAATACCCATTTGTACTGATACGGTCCCCCACATATCGATACGCCTGGCCCTGTAATGTCACATTTGCTAGTTTTTCATCCAAATAACACCTTCAAATCATTCCCACAAGCTATAAACACAATACCAGCATGCCAAGCATACCACAAACAATTAAACATCAATATCCTAACAACACAACCAGGCTCCATGCATCAAAAGGGAATCTATAGGCATGCTTCCTAATTTTGCATCCAAGCAACATACCAAAAGACAAACCAGCACCAAAATCAAACTTTAGAGGCCAATTACAACCCAAGAGCAACCAAATAAACATGCTCATATAGGGAGTTCAACACAACATCTCCCAAAACTGAAACAGGTACCCTATTGCCTTTATTCTTATAGTCTAATCCGAAACATACTTTGTTAACCAAGTCTTGCTTTGATCCCCTTGCTTCTTGCTACCTTCGGAGACTTCAATTCTCTGCATTGATGGACAAAAAGAGCGTGAGCACACTAGGCTTAGTGAGGAGTGCTCAAACACAACACACCATCAATGCATTTAAAACCATTGTCCAACTACATATTAAAAATCCCTTTGTAAATCCTACTTTTCATCATATAAAACATCATGCCTTAAAAATCATGCACTTAACGCTTTCAAAACCATCATATTAAACCATATGCTACATGTATCATTAACCAACAACAAATCCCATTGCTAACCTCAATTCAAGCGTTCCCATGCATAACAACCATATGTAAAGCTTAAAGAGTAAACATGTATAAATCACATTATACAATATAAAACCTTTCAATGATACATTAACAATTATATTGGCTCACAAGTGGTTATTAAACAAGTCCAGCACCAAAAGAGTTCATCAGATACACAGATTCAACAAGTGTTCAATCAACACTTCAAGCCATCTCAACCGGAATAGCGATACAATAACAATCGTGGTACATTACCAACCGGGTACTTACACAACCCTTGGGGACACCAACCCCTTTCATCAGTTAGACGCTTAATCCATTAACGGGAGTTTTCGGTACTGTTTAACCTCTTTACCGCTAGGGTACTCGGATAGAGTTTTCGGTACACGGATCTAAACCCTTCAACATCCAAGGTGACTTATTATAGTGCAATCAATCCTATGGCCAGCCAACTATATTCGATAACAATTTTAAAATCACATCACTTGCCAATATAATTAACCATTTTAACATTTACCTTACTGTTTTTAACAAGCATTAACCAATCCTTTTTCCAAAGCAACAACCATGCTTTAAACCACAAATATAGACCACTTACTTACAAGGATCACTTACCATGCGCATCCTTCAGCGTTTAATGCTCAAATACAGTATTTCAAATACTTTAAAACATGCTTAAATAGTAGGTAACATGTGAATTAAAACAAGTTCATAAACCATTTCAATGTAGCACGACCGAGAGAGAAAATCCACTTTACTTACTTCCAAGTTTAAACCAGCGTATCAAGCTAAGTTTAAACCCCCATAAACCACCTTTGAAACATTCCAAAGCTAGAATCCACGTTCTCACTCGCCGATACGCGAAGCCTCGATTCGCCGACGCAAAATCAAGTGTCTGAAGCCTCCAACGCTTCACCAAACACTTTCAGATCAACTTCCCCTGCTTTGACCACAACACAACAGAGGATTAATGCATCTCAATGCATTCAAGACACTGCATTAACAAATCCTTTACCCATTCACAACAACCGAAATCATCATCAAAACCTTCTCAATCACAACCCAGCCACAACCTAATAATCTAACACCACTTTTATCAACAATCAACACCTAAAAATAGAATCACATCAACCTAATACCCCTTGCATTCACGCAGTCACCAAAACACCCCAAGAATACAAATCTAGCAACCTAAACAATTATAGATTCAAGAGTTTCGGGATTCCATTGACAACAACAACTTAGCAACATTATAAAACATCCACAATATGAATTAAATCATCCTTAGTTACCATAAAACAGATTCAATCTGTGAATCAACTCATTTCCCCCAATTAACTCAATTAATCATTGGAAAATCATTAAAATCGGTTTAGAAACACAAAATCAAGGATCAAATGCTTGGAATTTCAGTAAATAACCATACAATAAAGGAGATCTCGGACCTTACCCCTATTGTGAAGTTTCTCCCTTAATTGATTTGATAAAAGCTAAGAAACACAAGATTAATGTAAAATTTTGTATAAACAATCTTAGTTAAGCAATTTGAAACCATAAAAATCAAGTTAGAAACCATCTCGCCTCTGAAATTTGATGAAAACCTTGAGTGTTTGGCTGAGATAATGGAGAGAAAAGTGGAGAGAAAATAATGTGATTTATTTACAAAACTAGTAACCACCTTTTAACCAAAAATCACTTTTAATTGAATAATAAAACACATGTTAAAATAAGTCTAATTAAGGGAGAAACCATCAGAAACAAATTGGTAAATTAGCTCCTTAAAGATTCTAAGAATTTGACCCTTTTCATTTTAGCCACTAGAAAATTGCAGTTTTCAAAACTTGCATTTTAGTCGCTAGCCAAAATGTCTGACTTCCAAAACTCATTTTCCAAAATTGATTCCACCAAAAATAATTATATATTAAAAGATAATTTTTAACTATTTTCCATATTTTTATCTTACCAAAAAATATATTGTCCCGAATCTGACTCAAATCTCTAACCCGGTCCACCAGACCGTCTAATAACCCCCAAAATTGCTAGGCCCAAAACTAGGGCGTTACAGGGCCTCATCCGATGATACTCGAGGAGAGATTCTGAGTAAGAGTTACGTTCTTAAGTATGTATGACATCGGGCCTCACTTAGAGTGTACGTTCCTGAGGTAATGTGACATCGGGCCTTACTCCAAGTTTGTTTGGTATGATGCATGTGTGCTATATGAGATTAATGCATCCCTATTGTTTGTTATGTGTTTAGGTGGCTAAAGGTAGCGCCAATGTTATTATTGTTTGTCATGATATCATTTTTAGCTACATGCTCATATTTATGACTTGCATTAAGCATGGTTGAGTGGAAGTGTATCCACTGAGCTTCGTTAGCTCAATGTTCAGAATTGTTGTTTCCGTTTGCATGTTAGTAGATTGATGTGCATCGTGGGAGCACCATCTGAGTGGACCTTCAGCATCGACCTGTGTCCGAGTATAGTACTTTGATTTAATTGGGCTATGTATTTGTAGGATCCTATGATTGCATTGTAACGCATATTTTTTATTTTAACTTATGAGTCGAATGCTTTTAACTATGTATTTTAAAAGGAGCTCCTCGTGTAGCATTTTAACTATTTATCTACTTTGAAATATTTGAACTTAATGGATTTTTATGAAATAGAAGTGGTTTGGGCTAAACTAGGTTGAAATTTTATGGTAATGGTTTGGGCTTGAAGCCCATATGTGACATCCGGATTAAGGGTGTTACAATATAAGTTTTAAGGACTAAAACTATCATTATACCAAACATTTTTGGATCTCGTTTGTATTTTAAGAGAGGAGGGGCCCAATTGTAACTAAAACTTTAAATGACTGACCCAATTGTAACTTTTAATAATCGATTGAAATGCATACTTATAAGGGTAAACTACACCAATAGTCACTGAACTATTGCTTCTTTCTTGTTTTGGTCATTGATATATTGTTTTGGTCACCAACCGTTAAAAATCTAACAACGATGCTGATGTGGATTTATTTTTATTTATTTTTAAATTATCTCTCATGCACATATTATTTTCTTTAAATTTATTCGACTAGTCATGTGGTGACACGTGTCACCACCTTATGTGTCAAAAAAAAGAAAAAATATATAACAAAGCTAAAATTACCTAGGTGAGATTAAAACCCTAAAACTCTAACAAAAGAGGCCAAGTGCTTAGCCACTAAGCTAAGCTTGATTCTTATAAAATTTTAAACAAAACTTATAGTTTGGTTATACTAAGTTACCAACACAAAATAAAATAAGATTGATCAAAGAAAGAGATTTGAACTCAAGTCCTCGTAGGAGTGATTAAAACACTTAGCCATTAAGCTAAATTAAAATTCTAATTTAATTTTAACAATACAAATTTGTAACTTAAACTGCAATTAAATTTAAAAATCTAATTAAAATTATTTTCCTACTTTGTTTGAGGATAAAAATTATTTATTTATTTTATAAAATTATTATTGAATTCTAAAAATTAAATTTATAATATTTATTTATGATAGATTATAAATTATTTATTCATTTGTATTTAAAAACTAAATTAATATTTATATTTACAAATAAATATTTTATCATAAATTATAAAAAAATTAATTTTTAAATATAAATAAATAATTTATAATTTATCACAAATAAATTATATACATTTAGTTTTTAAAATTTAATAATAATTTTATAAAATAAATAATTATTTTTATTCTCAAACAAAGTAGGAAAATACATTTAGTTTGGTTTTTAAATTTAATCACAGTTTAAATTATAAAAAAAATTGTTATAATTATATTAAAATTCCAATTTAGCTTAGTGGCCAAGTACTTTGATCACTATCACGACAACAAGGGATGGGTTTGAATCCTTTTTCCTGCATCAATCTCACTTTTTTGTGTTGATAACTTAAATATAAGTTTTGTTGAAAATTTTTAAGAACTCAACTTAGTGGTTAAGCAATTAGTCCCTTATGCAGAGCTCTAGTGATCAAATCTCGCCAAGGCCATTTTATATTAGTTATATTTCTTTGCTAAATAAGGTGTAGCCCCATGCTAGCACAAAAAATATAACTTTTGTGAATCTTTTACAAAAAAAATAGTTCAACGGCCAAAATTAAAAAAAAAACAATAATTTGATTACTACTAGTATAATTTAATCTACTTATAATTAACCACCTCCATTGTTTACCCATATATGAAAATTTATGAAATGCTCAGGCAAGAAGTCGGGGAAGTGCGGACAAACCGAAATTCAAACCGACCAGTGAAAGATGATGTTATTGTCGTCGGCAACGTCAGTAATTCAAATGCCCTCAATTACCGCTGTTAAGGCAGCTTCGTTCTTAAACCCGAACCGACACCCAATTTTTCCTTCGTTAAATAATCAGAATGGGATAAGCATTTGTTTGAGAAAACCAAAAACATGTTCAACCTCTCCAAGACGCCTTTGCTGCAGATCTCAGCTACCAGATTTTGCTCCACTTACTTCCGCTACCTATGGAATCCTTCTATTCTCAGGCGGTCTCTTTGCCTGTACTTATACACACACACACTCTCTATTCGCTTTTCCTTTCATTTATCATCAATTGAGTATTAATTAACAAATGTGTTAACATAATTTTCAATTTCAAACTTGCTTTTAGTTACCAAATCAGGGAGCAAGGGATCGCTCTTTGGAGGCCTCACTAGAGCTGCTCTTATGACATATGTATGTTTATATATCATTTTCTTCACTTCTGCATTATTTTCTTTTCTTTTTTTTTAAATCTTGCCAATGTTATGGACCAGGACGAGTCCATACAGCTGGTACACGAACCAAGGGTGGACGACGATGGCTCCATGCAGCAAAGGGACGTGACCGTGGGAACTGGTTCAGCAGAACCAGACTTGGCAGGAGGCTGTACGAGAAGAAGCAGCAGGGAGAGACGGGTCCCTAGCAAGTTAACAGATTTTGTCCTTAGCTAGGAGAGAGAGAGAGTATAAATAAAGTTGTGGTTGCATGGGTTGGACAGGTAAAACCTTTTGGATATTTTTTCCAATTCTCTCAATCTGAATTTCTCCTTTCTATTCTCTCAATTATTTCTTCAAACACACTATCAACACACAACATTGGTGCTTTCATTGATCTTTCCACCATGGTCAATCACTCGGATTCAATTAAATCACTGCAGGATACTATTAATCTCCATGCTCAATCTCTTTCGGCCTTGCAAACTCGCGCCGATGATCAGAAGCGATGGAATGACAGTACCGAAAAGACTCTGCAGGAGATGACTCGTCAGTTACAAACGATTTCTGCCCAGCTTGGGATCTCGGGTGTATCGGCGGGTAGTAGCGATGTCTGTGAGTATGGTGAATCGAGGGAAGATGAAGGTCAGGCAAGATGTGGATGTTGTTTTTCCATTTACTCCAAAGCCGGTTTAGGTGAAGCTGCCATTGTTCTCGGGCGTAGATCCGGAGGAGTGGATTGCGTCGGCCCAGGATTTTTTTAAGTTTTACGGAATAGAGGATCACCATCGCGTGACTATAGCTTCCTTTCGAATGGAGGGTATTGCTCAAAAATGGTTCCGATGGATGCAACGGCAAAGAAAATTGGTTGGTTGGACCCATTTGGTTGAGGCTATTCGCAAGCGATTCACAGTTATGGAAGTGGAGTCCCCTGAAGGTCAGCTTTCTAAATTGATTCAGACTACTACTGTAGAAGCTTACCAGACTCGGTTTGAAGAATTGGCCTTGCGTACTACGAATTTGTCGGATGATTTCCTTACACAATGTTTCATTTCGGGGCTGCGTATGGACATTAAGAATGATGTTTTGAGTCATCGATCAAATTCGATGGTGGAAGTAGCTGCGTTGGCTCTTTTTCATGAAGCAGGGTTGAATGACAAGCGTTCTATGGGACGTTCGTCTGGTTCGCGCTTGCTACCTCTGTTGCCTACTCCTACTTTGAGTCCTGTCGATACAAAATTGCAGCTGGGTCGTCCCTCTCCTGCAGATCCTCAGGGTGGATTACCTACTTTGCAGCCTCGTCGCATCTCTTTGGTTGAAGCTCAGGCGCGTCCAGCGAAAGGCCTCTGTTACTATTGCGATGCGAAATATGTCCCTGGTCATAAATGCCGTGATCCGCAGTTGTTTTGTCTCGATGATGATTTCACTGATGCTTCACTGCAGCAATCGTTGCCTTTGGATTCGTCAAAGCAGTTGGGTTTTACGAAAGATGATGGTATAGATAAGGAACAATCTTTGGTGTCGTTTAATGCTATGGTGGGTTGTTTCCATCCAAATACGATTCGTGTGGTGGGGGAGATCAAAGGAAAACAGGTTCGCATTTAGATAGATGGGGGAAGCACACATAATTTTGTGCAATCGCGGGTGGCGAATTTCCTTGGTCTTTCAGTTACGGCTGCGCCGAACTTTCGCATGATGGTGGGGAATGGCGATAAATTGGTTAATGAAGGTTGTGTCCGTGATTTGCACATTCGTGTCCAAGGTACCGAGATTCATACTGATTTTTATGTGTTACCTTTGGAGGGAACGGAAATGGTGCTTGGGGTGGCGTGGATGGCCGCTCTCGGTCCAGTTACAATGGATTTCTCGACACTTCGGTTTCAATTTCAGCAGGGGTCCCAAGTTCATTGTTGGTATGGGGAGCCTCCGGCATTCAACCGGTTCAACTTCAATCCTTGAGTCGATTTTATTCGACTAATTCTATGGCTGCATGTTCTTATTTGCATATGCAGGTTACCCCGAAAGGCGCGGATGAGATTGTTTCACCGGAGTTGACAGCCGTATTGGATGAGTTTGCGTCCGTGTTCGAGCCACCTAAAGATTTGCCACCGATTTGCGACAATGATCATGCTATCAATTTGCAACTATTGGCTAAACCGATCAATGTCCGTCCTTATCGGTATCTATATGTTCAAAAGGCGGAAGTGGAACGTCAAGTGCAACATATGTTGGAGCATCATTTGATTCGTTGTAGCACTAGTCCGTTTTAGTCTCCGGTTATTCTCGTTAAGAAGAAGATGGTTCGTGGCGCTTTTGTGTGTATAATCGGGCCTTGAATGTTGTGACGGTAAAGGATGGTTCGTTAAGAGTTGATTGATGAGCTTGGGTCGTCGCAATTTTTTTCCAAGCTAGATTTGCTGGCTGGGTATCATCAGATTCGGGTCAAGGATTCTGATGTGCATAAAACGGCATTTCGCACGCATGAGGGCCACTATGAGTTTTTGGTTATGCCTTTTGGCTTGACAAATGCACCGTCCACGTTTCAAGCTATGATGACTGAGATTTTTCGACCCTACCTCCGGAAGTTTGTGTTGGTTTTTATTGATGATATTTTGGTGTATAGTCGCTCTTGGGTCGATCATTTACGCCATGTTCGTCTTGTGTTGCATTGTTTACGTGATCATGGTTTTGTGGCAAAGCGTTCCAAGTGTTCCTTTGGTTAAATATTTGGGTCACATAGTGTCAAGTGAGGGACTAGCGGTTGATCCCGAGAAAGTGCATGCCATTCGCAATTGGTCTACGCCTACTACGGTGAAGGAGGTCCGAAGTTTTTTGGGATTGGCCAGTTATTATCGCAAGTTCATTAAGGGATTCGCAGCAATTGCTTCACCTATTTCGGATTTACTACGTAAGGGGGTTAGCCTTGAATGGAATACTGCGGCACAATCAGCTATGGACCAACTCAAGGATCGGTTATGTTCAGCGCCAATTTTGGCTCTCCCAAACTTTGAGTTGATGTTTCAAGTAGAAACCGATGCATCGGGGGTTGGCGTAGGGGCTGTTTTGACGCAGGCGGGTCGGCCATTGGCTTTCTTTAGCCAAACATTATGTCCACGCATGCAACAAACGTCCACATATAGCCGCGAGATGTTTGCTATTACACAGGCTGTGGCTAAGTGGCGTCAATATTTGGTTGGCCGCAAATTTATCATTGTTACTGATCAACGCGCGTTACGAGAATTAAACCAACAAACCATACAAACTCCAGAGCAACAACGCTGGCTATCGAAACTGGTTGGTTATGATTTTGACATTCAATATCGGCCGAGCAAATTGAATGATGTCGCGGATGCTTTGTCGCGCGAACCTGGTGCTACTTGTATGGCATTTTCTCAACCATTGCTCGATATTGTAGAAGCTATTCGAGCTGCTAGTGTTACTGATTTGGATCTGCAACATATTTACTCCAGGATCATTGAGGATGGATCGGCTTATCCTGGTTACACTTGTCACGATGGACTACTGCTGTTTCGTGGTCGAGTAGTAGTTCCAAGGGAGAAGGCGTTGCGGACGTTATTATTACGTGAGTTCCACGGATCGGTGTTGGGCGGCCATGCTGGAATTTCTCGTACATTCCATCGATTAGCTGCAATTTTTTATTGGGATGGTCTTCGCAAAGATGTTCGTCAATTTGTGAGCGAATGTCAGGTTTGCCAACGTATGAAGAGCTCGAGTTTAGCTCCAGCCGGACTTCTTCAACCCTTACCTATTCCTAATCAGGTATTTGAGGACATTTCTATGGATTTCGTGGTTGGTTTGCCGAATTCCGAGGGTAAGGAAGTTATTTGCGTGGTTATTGATCGCCTCACGAAGTATGGACATTTCCTTGGGTTACCTCGACATTTTGACAGTTCTATGGTGGCTAACATGTTGCTACACGGCGTGGTAAAACTTCACGGCATCCCTCGTTCTATTGTGAGCGACCGGGATCATTTGTTTACGAGTACGGAGTGGAAAGAGTTAGCTCGCCTACAGGGTACGGAATTATGTTTTGCATCCGCATATCATCCCCAATTCGACGGACAAACGGAGGCCTTGAATCGGACTCTTGAAATGTATTTGCGTTGTATGGCGGGGGATGACCCACGTAAGTGGTTTCGGTATTTGTCGTGGGCGGAATATTGGTTCAATACGGTATTTCAAACTTCAGCGGGTATGACTCCCTTTCGGGCACTTTATGGTCGCGATCCTCCCACCATTCTTTCGTACGTTGAAGACAGTTCGCGCCATGATCAGTTGGCTCAGGCTCTTATTGATCGTGATGCTGTGTTGAAAGAGTTGAAACGTAACGTGGAGGAAGCTCAGAATAGCATGAAGGTTCAGGCCGATCGACACCGTCGGGATTTGACTTTGGCTGAAGGTAGTTAGGTGTTTGTGCGCCTTCAACCTTATCGACAATTGTCGGTTCGACTACGATGACAACATAAGCCGAGTCCGCAATATTTTGGGCCGTACCGTATTTTACAGCGGGTGGGTCCTATTGCATACAAGCTTGATTTACCTGATTCGACTCATATTCATTCGGTGTTTCATATTTCTCAACTCAAACCATGTAAATGGGTGCCGTCACAGCAGATTACATCATTACCTTTGCTCCATGAGGACGTATACCCAGTGGCTACTACGCCAAACCTTGCGGACAAGGTTGAGTCTCCAGGGGAGGGTAATGTTATGGACCAGGACGAGTCCATACAGCTGGTACACGAACCAAGGGTGGACGAGGATGGCTCCATGCAGCAAAAGGACGTGACCATGGGAACCGGTTCAGCAGAACCAGACTTGGTAGGAGGCTGTACGCGAAGAAGCAGCAGGGAGAGACGGGTCCCTAGCAAGTTAACAGATTTTGTCCTTAGCTAGGAGAGAGAGAGTGTAAATAAAGTTGTGGTTGCATGGGTTGGACAGGTAAAACCTTTTGGATATTTTTCCCAATTCTCTCAATCTGAAAGTCTCCTTTCTATTCTCTCAATTATTTCTTCAAACACACAATCAACACACAACACTTTAGTTCACTGGTTGTTGTTTTTTCTTTTGTTTATCTGGTTCCTAATTTAGCCCTTGATGCTTTCCGTTAGTTTGAAATTTGGTATGAACTGAACATGAATTCAACAATCAATTCTACAATCCCATTGTTGTTATTGGTTTACTCAAATTAACTTTTATTCGAATTATCATTAATTGTGATTGTTTGTTTGCATTGCTTGCTTTATAATCTCTCTGACATTGATTTTGGTTTGCATCGGCCTACACCTGTCTTTTGGGTTTATCGGGTTTACTTGGGTCGAGTCAATTCAGGATTTAAAATTTTAGGTCATTTCGGATTTGGGTTCTTTCAGTTTCAGATAAGGAACAGTTGGGTTTAGGTCATTCGTTTTTTTTGTCAGTTTTTTCTATTAGGATAATCTCGGATTTGGTTCATTTCCATTTACTCGTCCGAATCATTTTGGATTCGATTCATGTTTGGTTTTCGCATTTCTTTTTATTCAGGGTATTTCAGGTTTAGATTGGTCTCAGCTTGGGTTTCGGATTCGAATTAGAATTTACAGGTTTACATGAACGCTATCATATTCATCATGTACTTCGTGTCACTGCTCCCATTAATTCTTTTCTTTTTCCACATTTTGTTTCTTCATCTTCCATTTTGAAGTCCTAATTTACTCATTGATTTCTGGTGTACATTGAAAGATGGATCCCACTGTTACTGTCTCATATCATTACTACATTATTAATGTAGATATATTTGGGTTTTGCTCTTCTAAGTGTGACTCAGTGTAAATATGTTCAAACTATTTCAGGCTTAATTGTTCTTTGGTCTTACTATAAGAGATTGGTTATTATTTCCTGCATCAGATTGTTATACTATTCCTGTTAAAGCATTTGCTAGACACCACTCAATTGTTGTCTTACCATTTTTTTCACAGTACAAATCAACTTCATTTTTTTTCAGTTTGTTTCCTTTTTTTCTAGAATGTGTTACTAAGAAGTTGGGTTTCTTTTAACACATGTGAGCGTTGCAGTCTTTAGACCTCTTCATCTACTAGTATTGTTTTGACTGTTTTCTTGGTCTTATTACAAATTGTCAAATTGTTTCATCTTGTATGATTTATATCAAAGTTTTTGTTTGTTTCTTCTCACATTCACCGAATCTCCCTTTTTTCCGACCTTAAAACCTCTGCATTACTTGAGGCGTGTTCTTCTTCTATACACTTTGTTTGCTTTTATCATTTTCATTAATCACGTTTGAGTACATGTGTCTGATTTTGATGGGCTAAATCACCACTAGTTGATCCTCAGTTACTTGTAATCTTTTTTTGGATTTTCTGCAATATCCGGTTAAGTTGTTATTTAGTTTAGTTTGGGTCACATAACTTAATATTAAAATAGGTCAGACTGCTGTTACTTGATGTCCTGGTTCTGCTAAATAGTTCTTTTTTGCAATTGTAGACACAACTCTCTAGTTTACATTAGGTCAATGTTACATGCAATCTCTAAGCGTTACATTGTCTACACAGACATTTAGTCAATCACTTCTGAGTTTGTAAAGTTATAACATTCGAGTAACTAAAATTTCAGTGGTTATATGAATTGAATGCTATTAGTTTATGCATTCCGTCTCTACATGGTCTAATGAGGTAACTTTTGAAAAAGGGAAAATAAAATAGTTGGCATATGGTTCTTCCTCTTTCTGGTAGGGTGTTAGATTGTTCATGTCATCCTTCATATTTCCTTTTTTTTTCTTCTTATTAATCCTTTAATTTTTCACTCCTGATACTATTTAATGTTTCACAAATTTCACCGGCATCTTCACATTGATTTTCTATTCGAACAATTCACTCCACTTAATCAAGATTGAATCAGTAATATTGGTTATACATTTTATTTAATCCGACATACTTCTTTATAAGCTTTAATAAAATAGCCTCTGCAAGTTTAACCATTTTAGAAGTCACCAACGCTAACATTCTTCTTCACTTTTTTTTTGTTAACCATATCAAAACCACTGTCATCGTCTAAATCTATTACAATTGTCATTGTCTGATACGTCCTTGGCTCAAATGAATTATTCAATTTTGTGCTCCAAAAGGATTTCCCAAGTAAAACCTTTACATGTGGAACTAATTTAATTAGACTAGTGCTGTCACATTTCTTAGCTGTCTCTCTTCTATTTTCTTACATATAATTTGCTTGATTCTTGTTGGGTGCTCATGGTTATATTGATACCGACCATCTAAGATTTAGTTTGGAAACCTTGTTTCCTCTTAAAACAAAAGGTATTTCACTATATTTTTTTATTGCAAAGCAAAAATTATTATTATTAATATAACGAACCACAAAAGTGGTGAAAAAATACATAGGAAAAGATGTAGTTCTGAACCAATACCACGAACAGCAAAAGCCCTCTCTTAAACAACACCATAACAAAATTTGAACCATAAAGACTTCCAGAGAAATGCATTGAAGGCCACAAGACTAACACTGCCAAAATTACAGAAGACTCGGAGCAGAGCATAGCCAAATGTTAACGTAACACTAATATAGCAGCACAATCACAAAAGAACACAGAACTCTCCAGTCTTAGTGACCAAAGATACCCACCAGGCAGATACTATCTTCGAGACTAATACAAGTTACAAGATACCATCTCCACCAAATGCAGCAGCTAAAAAAACTCCATTGAAAACACATACAGTCAAACTTGCCAAGCAAAACCAAATACTTATGTGTAATGTTTGTTTGTACTGTTCAGACATATTTTCTTATGCAATCATCAGAGACAAAAGCAATTGCTGATGCCCTTGGTTTTGGGTCCGCCTTCCTTTTCTCCGATGTATTTGGTAGGTTTGTTTTTTTTTTTATATATATTTTTTCCTTTTTATCTTATTTGGTGACCATGCTGCATGTGCACAATGCATTTCTTGTATGTTTAATGAACACCGATATATTGAATTTGAGGTCTTATCCATATGTCTCTCTATCTGGTTACTATTATAGGGATACGATTGGCAGCCACTCGGAAACCGATTCCTGCAGGTCCTTTGTTAGCTCTTTCTATCTGTGCATTGGCTGTGTTTACCTCAGCTTATTTGCAAGATCGTCTTTGATCCTTGTCTTTTATAGCTGGCACAATACTCTTTGAAAGTGACTGTACCTTGTTGATCGAGTAAATTAACTTTAATATGATTTATATTCCTGTTTGAATTAACAGTTGAAATTCAGTATGTAATATTTGTGGCAGGTCATAAAGATATAGTGAAATGTTGGCCTGCAATCCCCATGCTTCCCATCGAAATTAGTCTTCCACTCAAATATGTTTTTAATATTTTTTCAAAAAAATGTTTTTCCTGTGCTAAATTGGTGTAGATAAAGTGTTATTATGAGAATATGCACATGGTTGAGAAATTTGTCATTTATCCAACAGGAAAAGGAAATCTATTGTATTTTGTTCTATAAGCTTAAGCTGATCAGATAAGTTAAACTGAAGAAAAATCTTGAAGAGCTTGGTTGGGAAGGCTGACATCTACCTAGGTTTAGCATAGTCCCCAAGAAGATGTTTTACTGACTAGGTTCTGATTGGTTTTACGAGGTTTAAGTTGTTTGATTGCATGTAGCTCATGTCATGAACTTTATAAAACTATAAATACCTAAAAAAAGTAAGGGCTACTTGTTATGTCCTCAAGTGACATGATGCTTTGCCGTCACCTCATTTCATTTAATAATATTCTTGTACTAAATATGTTGATGACTTGATTGGATGAATTTATTTTATTTAATAATTTTTTACTCAATTAGATAATGATATATGTTATTTGATTGAGTAAAATATAAATTTATTTTATTTTTAACTTAGTATATTTAACAATTTTTTACTTAATTAGATAATGAGACGTGTTATATGATTGAGTAAAATATTAATTAATTGTTATTTGATTGAGAAAAATATTAACTAATTCTGGAGGGTGGGAATTGAACTTGAAACTTGTTGGTTGAATTTAATAACTCTACCACTGGGCCAAGATATTCAATTTGCTTCAATTTACTAATTTTTTTATTTCAATCTTGTTTATCTGTTTTTTAACTCCGTGAAATCAAGGGAATGAAGGAATTGTTTCAAAAGAAAATGCTGACAGTAGAATTAGATAAAAGATCTGGTTCTGGAAAAATAAAAAATAAAGATTCCCTTGCAACCCACTCAAACTAACTTACCAGTTAAAGAATCCATCTGAGTCCCGAGAAAACGATGAAGGGGAAGATTTATACAGATCTACTCCGGATGTTGCAGGTTTGATTCCCAACCTCCCCATTTAATTAAATTTTCATTCAACTAAGTGGCAAGTGTCATCATCTGATTGAGTGAAAAATTATTAAATAAATAAATTAAAAAATAGAGTAAATTCATCTAATCGAGTCATGACACGTGTTGTTATCATATTAGTTGATTAATTTTATTTAATTAAATTAAATCATGACTAAGTTGATATAGTAAGTAAATAACGGAAACCAAATGTGTAATTATATAAATTTTCTTTAGTTGCCACATCACCTCCCGTTAGCTTTTAACGGCTGGTGGTCAAAATAGGAGCACTTTAATAGTTCGGTGGTATGATTGAAGAGTTTGTTAGTTGGGTGGTCAAAATAGGAACGACCCCGTAATTGAGTCGTCACTAATGTAGTTTACCTTATTTTTAATGATACCGAGACATTGATGAGCTTTATATATGGATTTACAGCTGAAAATGCGGGAAGGTCTGCGGTGCGATATTTAAAATGCAGCTAATATACGTCGTTATCTCTTGTCCCATTTACAGGTTACCAATCAATTCCAAACAGGGTTTAGGTAACATTTTAGGTCACTGAATGAAATGTTTTACCCCTAAATTGATTTTCAGTAACATTTTAGGTGCCAAATAAAAAGTTCCATTTTCAACTTAAATAGTCAAATATGTTAGTAATAATTTAGGTTCCCGAACCACAAATTGATTTTCGGTAACATTTTAGGTGTCGAAATGAAAAGTTTCATTTTCAACTTAAAAGGTTAAATATCTTGATAATAATTTAGGTTCCATAAACCCAAACTGAATTTCGGCAATATTTTAAGTGTCAAACCTCAAACTAAATTTCGGTAACATTTTAGGTGCCGAATGAAATATTTTCATTTGAACTTAAAAAGTTAAATATTTTGGTAATAATTTAGGTTCCCGAAGTCCAAACTAAATTTCGGAAACATTTTAGGTGTCGGACCCTAAATTGAATTTCGGTAACATTTTATGTACCGAATGAAATATTTTCATTTGAACTTAAAAAGTTAAATTTCTTGGTAATAATTTAGGTTCCGAAGCCCAATATGAATTTCGTTAACATTTTAGGTGTCGAATAAAATATTTTATTTAAACTTAAAAAGTTAAATATTTGGCAATAATTTAGGTTCCCAAAGCCCGAATTGAATTTCGGTAACATTTTAGGTGTCTAACCCCAAACTAAATTTTCATAACATTTTAGGTGCCAAACGAAATATTTTCATTTGAACTTAAAAAGTTAAATATCTTGGTAAATTTTAGGTTCCCAAACCCAAATTGGATTTCTGTAACATTTTAGGTGCCGAACCAAATCGTCTATAAATATTTCTACACTTCTACCATATTTTGCAACATTTTTCAGGGTTTCAGTTTATTCGTAATTATAAAATTATGGTAAGATTTTCTGCAACAGCTTTCTTTATAGGAACTTACATCTACACCTCATTCAACAACAGTATCAAGACAGATGATTTCTTTGAGTGGATTTCTACAGAAGTTAGTAAATCAACGGGGGAAAATTGCCTTCATTGGAAGCCAAAATATCCGTTGATGAGCCCTGTAATATCCCAATTTTTGGCTAGTGACCAAAATGTAAAATTTGAAAGTTTTGTGGCTAAAGTATAAACTTAGGAAAAGTTCAGGGACTGAAGTGTAATTTTCAAAAGTTATGTATTTTAGTCCTATAAATGAATAGTTTACCCCCAAGAATGATATAAAGCGATAAAGTTCAAAAAAATATTCAGATAATCAGATCGAATCGAATATCCAGGATATTTTGAAGGATGATAAGGCAAGATTAATTATGTTATTTTACATGTCTAAGATATTTTCTTTGTGCTGGAAGAATATGAACCCTTGGATTTAAGTTGATTTTCTATGTTAAATATGAGTCGTTGGATGAAAAATGGCAAGATCGTAATTTTAGAAAATTATAAGGGCAAGGTTGGTAACTACTAGCTCAAGATTAAATCTAGGCCATTGGATGAAGGATGATAAAATGAGGTACATTATGGAAATATAGAATTTTCAGAATAGATCCGATAGCTCGGTAAAGGTAAAATCGTAGTAGAAGTATTTAATGAATATCGAGAAATCAGATTGAATTAAAATTTTAGAGATTGTTCCATAAGCCATGGAAAATCATAAAATGATATTTATGGAATAGTGTTCAGTTGAGAAGGAACTAATTTAGTTAGATTATAATGGAATGGCAATTTTGAAACAAACTAGTAAATAAAGACTAGTTGGAGGGCAAATTGGTCATTTGGCAAGGATGGCAATTTTGAAATATTTTTGAAATGCTGAGGACGCTTTTGCAATATGAAATATATATGTATTTCATCTTGGCCCTTGATTTTGGATGAGATTAAATTAGCCATTGGATTTAAAGGCTAAATTGGTAATTTCACTATTTAAATGAATTTAAAATTCATTTAATAGTTACAAGTGTAATTTAATAGTAAAAAGATGAAAAAACAATGTTCATCTTTCCATCCATAAACCATGGAGAAAGAGGAGAAATAAGAGGGAAATTTTCAAGCTCGATTTAAGCCCTGAATCTCAGTTTTTAGGTAATCTTTCGAACTACAAAGGTGTTATACTCTTCGAGCTCTATCTTTTGATATAAATAATTTATAGAATACTTGCTTGGTTGATGAGATTTTATATGTGGAAGAAATTAGGGTTTATGAACAAATTGAGGCTTTTATGATTTTATGAATTCATGGTTGATTTTAAGTTAGAATCATGCTTGTATGATGTTGGAATCATGTTATTGAGTTGGGATTTAAGCCCTACATATTTCGGTTTGTATAGAGAAGATTAAGGTTTATGGATTCAAGTCTAACTTAGGGTTTGTGATGTTGGATTAATGATCTAGTAAGTTTGATTTGTTGTTTGGAAGCAAAACTCTAAGTTAAATACATAGGGACCATTTCGGCAAGCTTCAAAGTTAAGGGACTAGATCTGATTTTTTTTTTATGAATTTGATGTGTACTTATATTATTAATGATGTTAGAGACATGAAAATGAAGTTAGAATGCTAAATCGATGATTAATCATATTAGTGACCATTTTGACAAATTGTCAAACTTGAATGGTCTATTCGGCAAAGAGGATATGTAGAAGGAGTAAAACGGATTTTTAGTTAAAATGATGGAATTAAGGTAGTAATGTTGATTGGAGGACTAATTTGTAAAGTTAAGAAGCTTAAATCCTTATATTTGAAATTTGGTGACCATCTCGACAAATCAAGAGAAATTAGAGAAGTAAAGGTTTGAGCCTATTTTGATGAAGGATGTAAAAAGAACATATGAATACAAGCTTTATTCTAGTCATTTGAAGTAAAGTGATCGGACTAAATTGACAAGTAGAGAAATAATAAGAAGTTGGTGTAAATTAGAAGTTATTTATGGAAAGTTATGCTGGAATTGAATTATGGCAGTAAGTTTAAAAATTTGCCATAAATTCTACCAAAATGGTTAGATGATGAATTTTATACCGTTGTAAAGATTTGTTAGTCTAGTTTCGTTTCCAACAAACGGAGACTGATTTCGAGTTCTGAGTTAAAAGATATGATTTTTTATTCGAATGAAGGTCAGAAAAATTATAGAGCAGTTTTCTGCCTGGACAGTCTGTGACGTGAATTCAGTGATTTTTCATAATTTTTTTAGATTTTATTAATTTATGTGGCTTATACCATTAGAACCGTTATCGAATCTAGTTTCTCCAGTATAAATGAAAGTAAGATCTAGTAGGTATTCTTCCAAGTATAAGTAAATCTTTGAAAGTAGAACATGCTGTCAGAAAATGAAATTTGAAACATTTTGTTTTCAAATGTTAGTTAGCAAGCTCTGAAGAATTATTGGAAGTTCAAATTGGTCACTAAAGACCATAATGAGTTTTTTAAACAGTACAAGGAAGAAAGGATAAATATTTGGAAATTATATTCGAATGATTATATTAGACAACATGTTTTAGGTATTGTTAGATTTGAATCTAACAAATTATTCATGTGATTAATAAAGTCAAGTCCGAATCAAAGAAGGTTTGAGGTTCTATAAAAGAAAGGATCGAACCAGGACTTAGTGAGGCATTGTGTTAAGTGGCCAAGATGAGTGCAATGCATACATAACATAATACATGGATGTTTTATACATCATTAGGAAGACTTGCGATGAGTCTACCTTATTTATATATTGGCATGATATTTATGTCATTGATCATATATTGACATTTTTTAAATATATCAAAGGTTGAACATAAATGCATAGATCACTAGTTATATATGATGTTATATCATGAATGTTATTTCGGGTATGAACTGCCAATGTTAAATTATGTTGATATACATTGCCATGGATGAAATAAATATGGAAAATATGCCCAAGTAAGTCATTGAGGGACAGGGTATAGTTGGCATGCCATCGAGTCCAGCAGCACGCTGCATACTCAGTTTAGCACTATAGTGTATATAAAGGACACTTAGTGTATATGGTTAGCACGTCCTTACGTGCGGATGGTTAGCACAACCTTATGTGCGGTTTTGACTCGCATACTTAGGGTTCTCGTAGGCTTATATTTGGGCTATGGTTTATGGTTAATAAATGATAAACAAGTGAATAAGCTTATGATCTTTTGGAATAAATGGCAAGTATATTGGTAAGAAATTTATATCCGGTTTATATTATGTTATTATATTATTAACATGATGGATTTAAATGTCTAGTGGTCATGATGCATTTATGCATATATGGCATATTATGACAAATGGACAAGCATGAAAGTCTTATGACATTAGCATGTAGTAAATCATTACTAATGCAATATGAAAGTTGATGCTTTGGCATATATATATCATGTTATATAAACATAGCCATGAAGTAGAATAAAGTTTAAATTATTGTTATTAATTTCCTTTATTGCCTCACTAAGTTCATACTTAGTGTGTCTTTGATTGTGCACACGTAGGTAAATCAAGATAAGAGTGGGAAGAGAATTGCATCAATATTGGAAAGCTCAAAAGGTAATCACAGTAATGACATCTTAATTGAGTTTTGATTATTATAGTGGCATGTATACTTGCCAAAACTATTTGAGTTGTGATTGGCTCTTAAAGTTCGGTAGGGTTTCATGATAATTGGTTTTTCTAGAAACATACAAAGTTAAGAGTAAACTTAGGTGATGAGTTGTATGCTAAGATAATTTATTTATGATTGGAACTCGAATAAGTAATTTATTTCAATTTTAAATAAAGTTAAGTGTGCTTGAGCTAGAGAAATTTTAAGATGGGTGACCGTTGAGAAGTTTTCCTAAAAAAATTTAAATTACCCCGATTTTTTATTAAAGAAGTCATAATATTTTTGACTCGTACCTGGTGTATGGATAAGAGAAGGGGATGCTACATTTATTGGTATCAGAGCTATAGGTTTAGGCGGTTCTGGAGCTAAACGAAGTACGATAAAGGTCAAAAGTGTATACATGCCACTAGGATGTCAGAATTACTGATGATTTTACTTGTTTGAATGGATGCAATTGCTTACTTCATTATGATAATAATGTTAAATTCCAATGTGTGAGGATAAAAGAATTGTTTCGGATGTTTAGGCGAGTGGATCAACAAGAGATTCACGAGAGTGATAAGGTTAATGATAATATTCTACCCTCTGCTTAGCATGGTGCAGAGGCACCAGAGTAACATGATATGCATGTTCTGGATTAAGAGTTTTTCTTTCAGACATTAGATTCGATTATGAATCAGACTGCTGAGGCACCTATTGCAAAAGAATTGAGAGTTCTGGCACACTAGATTTTCAGAGAGATATTAATAGAGATCCTATAATTGTTAATCTATGGTTTAATGATATAAAAGTTATGTTGAAGGAACTCTGTATTGATGATCAGAGGAGACTCAAAGAAAAAATATTATCTCATCTGAAAGGATTAGATCCGTATTTTGATAAAGTAATGTTACGGTACATACTCAAAAGTATATTAACTAGAAGTTATTTCTTTGAGTGTTCCGTAACAAAGTTTACCCTAGAGATGCAACGGAGTTTCTTGCATCTTAATTAGGGCAATTGGATTATTTACGGGTATGAGTGCAAGTTTAATAAACTGAGCTGATTTGCTTCTAACTGCTTCCTATAGACAGAAAAATAGCATGTTATGACAGCTCATAGAGGGCTGGAGGTCAGGTACAAAGAAGTACTGACTGCTTTATGTATTTCAAAATTCCATGAAGTAGTAAATTATGCCAAATACAATGCAAAGGGTTCAGAATGCGAAAAAATCTAAACAAAGGTCACAGCTCGTAAAGAGGAATAGTGAATCATTATGTATTTCACCACTTATAAAAAGTGGTGAGGATTCCCGGCAAAGATATCAAGCTGAATTTATTACATAGTTCTGCTAAGAGATCAGGACAAGGAAAATTAAGAATTCGCTGACATTTATAATTAATGTTGGAGATTCAAAATAACCACAAAACCAATCATGTGAGTGTTGTGATAATTGGCATGCATGAGCATGCGGAGTTTTTATTAGAATTTGTTACCAATGTGAAAATTATTTAACTTCTGCTATGGATATTGAGCATCAAGGGTAAGATGAGAAAGTATTCCTATTGTTTGTGAGATTTAAATGGGTTGCCCAAGGTGAGCTGTCAGGCTTGACGCTTAATCGAGAGGCTAAGTTTAGGATTGGATTTTAATCCAATATTGAACCTATATCGATTGCACCCTACATAATGGATCTTACTAGATTGAGAAAGCTAAAGGCCTAGTTGTAAGAATCATTGGATTGTGGTTTTATACGACCCAGTATATCACCTTAGGAAGCTCAAGTGATGTTAGTCAAAAGAAGCAGTAATATTCCTCTAAGATTAAATTACGATTATATTATTACCAGTAGAAGAAGATTTGATAGTAGCACTAGTATTAGTGCAGTATGAATCTAGTAAGGATTCTACCTTATTCAATAATACGTCCTATAATAGGTTGGGATGTGTATTGATGTAATAAGGCTAATGTAGTAGTTGATGAATTTAGCCAAAAATCATTCTTTGGCTTATAAGCATTAAATGCCCAATTATCTTTGGAGGAAAATAGTGTATTAATTACACAACTTCAGCTCAAGCCTACTTTGACAAATCGGATCAAAGATTTACAGATGAAAGATAAGATATGCCTGGAAAGAATTCAGTAAGGTGAAAAGGGAAAAATTAAAGGTATCGATGTTTAGTCTAAAGAATGTTCATATTATCAAAGAGTAATTTATATCCCCAACGATAATGAGTTAAAAAGAGAACTAAGAGTTGATTGAATCTGTTTGATTCAATTCAGGATGTGGAGAATAAAGTAAGAATAGTTCGGAGCAATCTAGAATTGCTTTAGAATGGTGGATATTATCTGCTGATCTTGAAAGAAAAGATATTTAATATGAAGTTAAGGATAAAGTATTCCGTAAAAGTTTCACCTTGGAAGGAGGTGTTATGGTTTGGAAAAAAAGGGAAGCTGAGTCTGAGAGTTATTGGACCATATAAGATTGTGAAAAAAGTTGGTCCGGTGGCTTATTAGCTAGCCTTACCTTCGAAAATGGACAAGATTCACAATATATTTCATGCATCGATATTCAAGAAGTATCGATCAGATCCTTTACATATCATTACCCGAAAAGAATAGAGATTCAACTGGATTTGATTTACGAGGAAGAATTGGTAAAGATTCTGGCACATGGAGTAAAAGAACTAAAGAATAAGATGATCTCGCTTGTTAAAATTCTTTGGCAAAATCATGAAGCCGAAAAAGCGATCTGGGAAAGAGAAAATAGTTTTCTCAATGTTTTTGAATCATTTATGTGTTGAAAATTCGAGGATGAATTTTCTTAAGGGGGAGAATTGTAATATCCCAATTTTGGCTAGTGACCAAAATGTAAATTTTGAAAGTTTTGCGGCTAAAGTATAAACTTAGCAAAAGTTTAGGGACTAAAGTGTTATTTTCAAAAGTTATGTATTTTAGTCCCATAATGAATAGTTTACCCCCAAGAATTATGTTTTCATATTACTAGGATTTTTCATACGGAGTTTGTGTTAATGGCTATAAAGCGATAAAGTTCAAAAAAAATATTCGGATAATCGGATCGAATCGAATATCCAGGATATTTTGAAGGATGCAAGGTTAATTATGTCATTTTACATGTCTAAGATATTTTCTTTGTGTTGTAAGAATATGAACCATTGATTTTCCATGTTAAATATGAGCCGTTGGATGAAAATGGCAAGATCGTAATTTTGGAAAATTATAAGGGCAAGGTTGGTAACTACTAGCTCAAGATTAAATCTAGGCCATTGGATTAAGGATGATGACATGAGGTACATTATGGAAATATAGAATTTTCAGAATAGATCCGATAGCTCGGTAAAGGTAAAATCGTAGTAAAAGTATTTAGTGAATATCGGGAAATCAGATTGAATTAAAATTTCAGAGACTATTCCATAAGCCATGGAAAATCATAAAATGATATTTATGGAATAGTGGTCAGTTGAGAAGGAACTAATTTAGTTAGATTATAATGGAATGGCAATTTTGAAACAAACTAGTAAACAAAGACTAGTTGGATGACAAATTGGTCATTTGGCAAGGATGACAATTTTGAAATATTTTTGAAATATTGAGGACGTTTTTGGAAGATGAATTATATATGGATTTCATCTTGGACCTTGATTTTGGATGAGATTAAATTAGCCATTGAATTTAAAGGATAAATTGGTAATTTCACTATTTAAATGAATTTAAAATTCATTTAATAGTTAAAGTGTAATTTAATAGTAAAAAGATGAAAATAATGTTCATATTTTCCAGCCATAAACCATGGAGAAAGAGGAGAAAGAAGAGGGAAATTTCCAAGCTCAATTTAAGCCCCGAATCTCAGTTTTTAGGTAATCTTTCGAACTACAAAGTTGTTCTACTATTCGAGCTCTATCTTTCGATATAAATAATTTATAGAATACTTGCTTAGTTGATGAGATTTGATATGTGGAAGAAATTAGGGTTTATGAACAAATTGGGGCTTTTATGATTTTATGAATCCATGGTTGATTTTAAGTTAGAATCATGCTTGTATGATGTTTGAATCATGTTATTGAGCTGGGATTTAAACCCTACATATTTCGGTTTGTATAGAGAAGATTAGGGTTTATGGATTCAAGTCTAACTTAGGGTTTGTGATGTTAGATTAATGATCAAGTAAGTTTGATTTGTTGTTTGGAAGCAAAAGCCTAAGTTAAATACATAGGGACCATTTCGGCAAGCTTCAAAGTTAAGGGACCAGATCTGATTTTTTATGAATTTGATGTGTATATATATTATTAATGATGTTAGAGACATGAAAATGAAGTTAGAATGCTAAATCGATGATTAATCACATTAGTGACCATTTTAACAAATTGTCAAACTTGAATGGTCTATTCAGCAAAGAGGATATCTAGAAGGAGTAAATCTGATGTTTAGTTAAAATGATGGAATTAAGGTAGTAATGTTGATTGGAGGACTTATTTGCAAAGTTAAGAAGCTTGAATCCTTATATTTGAAATTTGGTGACCATCTCGACAAATAAAGAGAAATTAGAGAAGTAAAGGTTTGAGCCTATTTTGATGAAGGATGTAAAGATAACATATAAATACAAGCTTTATTCTAGTCATTTGAAGTAAAGTGATGGACTAAATTGACAAGTAGAGAAATAATAAGAAGTTGGTGTAAATTAGAAGTTATTTATGGAAAGTTATGTTGGAATTGAATTATGGCAGTAAGTCTAAAAATTTCCCATAAATTCTACAAAAATGGTTAGATGATGAATTTTATACCGTTGTAAAGATTTGTTAGTCTAGTTTCGTTTCCAACAAACGGAGACTGATTTCGAGTTCTGACTTAAAAGATATGAATTTTTATTCGAATGAAGGTCAGAAAAATTATAGAGCAGTTTTCTGCCTAGACAGTCTGTGACGTGAATTTAATGATTTTTCATAATTTTGTAGATTTTATTAATTTACGTGGCTTATACCGTTAGAACCGTTATCGAATCTAGTTTCTCTAGTATGAAGGAAATTAAGATCCAATATGTATTATGCCCTGTATAAGTAAATCTTTGAAAGTAGTGCAAGCTGTTAGAAAATGGAATTTGAAACATTTTGTTTTCAAATGTTAGTTAGCAAGCTCGGAAGAATTATTGGAAGTTCAAATTGGTCACTAAGGACCATAATGAGTTTTTTTAAACAGTACAAGGAAGAAAGGAAAAATATTTGGAAATTTTATATTCGAATGATTATATTAGACATCATGTTTAAGGTATTGTTAGATTTGAATCTAACAATATTTTATTTTTTTCATGTGATTAATAAAGTCAAGTCCGAATCAAAGAAGGTTCGAGGTTCTATGAAAGAAAGGATCAAACCAAGACTTAGTGAGGCATTGTGTTAAGTGGCCAAGGTGAGTGCAATGCATACATAACATGATACATGGATGTTTTATACATCATTAGGAAGACTTGCGATGAGTCTACCTTATTTATATATTGGCATGATATTTATGTCATTGATCATATATTGACATGTTTTAAATATGTCAAAGGTTGAGCATAAATGCATAGATCACTAGTTATATATGATGTTATATCATGAATGTTATTTCGGATATGAACTACCCAATGTTAAATTATGTTGATATACATTGTCATGGATGAAATAAATATGGAAAATATGCCCAAGTCATTGAGGGATAGGGTATAGTTGGCATGTCATAGAGTCCAATAGCACGCTACATACTCGGTTTAGCACTATAGTGTATATAAAGGACACTTAGTGTATATGGTTAGCACGACCTTACGTGCGGATGGTTAGCACAACCTTATGTGCTGTTTTGACTCACGTACTCAGGGTCCTCACAGGCTTATATTTGGGCTATGGCTTATGGTTAATAAATGATAAACAAGTGAATAACCTTACGTGTGGTGTTTTTAACAATAATATCATATTCTAAAAATTAGTATTAATAAGAAAAAATTATTAGATGAGTCTGGCTCACTACGTCATTTATGGTTTCATTTAATAACAATTTTTTATCTCATTTTTGTTCAAGGGAATCTTCATCTCTTTTTTACATGTCATTAAAGAGTGATAGTTATTTAAAAGTTACGCTAAAAATAGATGAATCTCATTAGATAGACCATGAATAACGTGGTGAACGATTTTTTATTAAAGATGTCGTAATATTTTCAACTCGTACCCTGTGTACGGATACGGGAAGGGGATGTTACAAGCCTGGCCCTGAAGCGCATTATATGCTAACGATATGTACTGCAAGCGATCTTCTCAAGATGTTTAGAAGATACAACCCTGTAGGGGGTACCAACATCAAATTGTATGTAAATTTTGATAAAGGAGGTAGTTCATCAAGAATCACAGGAGGTGTTCCACCTTTCACAGACGAAGACACTTTTCTATATGTATGTCTAGGAGACGACATGAGAAAGAACTAATAATTGAGGAATTGAACTTGACATCTAATATATGTACAGACTAAGACAACATGGAAATATACTATTCTTCTATTTATTTTAACTAAACTTAGTATCAATGAACTATGTATCAAGTTTTAGATCTTACTTGTTAATTTAATTTTTGTTTGTGTAATACTTAAGTGGGGGAATTGTCTACCTTCGCTATAGATAATGCTGATGTTGGTTGTTAACTCCTCAAAAGTACTGATTTTTATGCTTACTTCACAATGTTTTGCTTGCCTTTAAGTGGATATGTTTGCATTTAGTTGTTAAAATTCATGCATTTGCATAAGGAGTTAGGAGCTATTTTATTGCTAGTGTGAAGGGTTGTTTTGCTGGTTTTGATGCAGGACACAGGCAGGCGGGCATGGCAGAGAGACTCTGGCAGTGAACATAGTAAAGGAAGCAAGAGAATTGCCGAGTATCAATTGGCATAGTTTGGACCAAGCAATGCCAAGCTCGGCTGGCAAAGGATTGATGTCTGATGACAGGTCAAAGTAGCCATTGGACCCTGTACACGTCAGCCCCAGGATTCAAAATAGGATAAGAAGATACCGCATCTTATCCCTTCGCGCATTCAAATTTTAAACTCAAAAAGCTTATCCTAGGGTTTCCACGCAAGCCTATTTAAAGGAGCTCAAGCCACCACTTGAGGGGATCGAATCGGAAGAGAGGCTGCACCGTGGTGAACCTGGAGGTGTCGTGGTCTGATCAGCTAAGATTGAGAGCTCTAGAACAATCGAAGGGCTACATCGACAGATCTTCTTGACCATTCTCTTAATTTTAATTTTATTTGAATGGTGATGTTAAGATACATTCATATTTTGTGGAAGGACCCCAAACCATGAACTAAGCTTTTACAGTTGGTTTGGGGATGTTTGCGATGAACACTAAATTTATGTTTGGGTTTTAATAATTAAAAATGCCTTGGCATTATTTTCTATCTGCAAGTACTTAATTTTCTCAAATCCTTTGCCATACGACAGTTGGCATAGCGTGCTTATTGCACCTTAATATCTTAACATACTTAAGGGGCAACGATCAGTTGCCAGATACTAAGGCGAGAAGCTTCGACAGAAGATGTTCAAGTAGATGAACTTACTTCAAAAGTCAGTCTACCCCTTAGGAGTAAAGGTTGATTCTTAATTGAGTTAATTAATCAAAAGCTTCACTATAGACATATATGGGTTTATTCATGGTTAACTTAGGGTATTGTCATCAACAGAGGCAATACTACTTTTAATCTGCTCGGTAATAAAACCAAGGCATGACATTATTAAAGGTTGGCATAAGTAGCGTGAAATCCAGGCATCTCTTGCCAACGCTCATCATTCAATTGAACACTTTCGTTGCCAGACTGTTTTTATTTCTCACTACTTTGTTTTTGCTATCTTTCGATAAAAAATCCAAATCATTCCAACACTTTCATTTTTCTTGCAAACAAGTAAACATTAATCAAATAAGTTCTTGGTCAATCTCTGTGGATTCGATACTCAGCTTACTGCTGTATTACTTGCTGACCGTGTATACTTACATGCATAAGACTCACCTTGGCATTGTTTTCTTGCACTTTTACACTAAATATTCAATCGTTTGCCAAGTGTTAGCAAAAGTTGACAAGTTTTTGGCGCCGTTGTCGGGGATTGCGATGAAATTTATTATTTTGATTTTTACTTGTTTCATTTCTTTTATTATTTCATTTTTTTACTTATTTTAGCTGGTGTATGACCAAAAACCACCCTTTGGTGGAAGATTGGTTATACGACCCAGAATTGGAAGAACCTTATGGAGGTTAAAAAGAAAATCTTGAGAGATTGCACATCGAGGCAATGGAGGAGCTGATGGTAACCCAAACAATTAGGGAAATCCACCAAACCACAATGGGATATCAGCTGCACCTGCTGCCCCAGCCGTTAATATGGAGGAGGAGAGACCTATTCGAGAACACTCGGCACCGAACGTAGACAATTTGATGCGAGGACTGATTGGTCCAGAGGTAAATACACCGAATTTTGAACTTAAACTGGTAATGATACAAATACTTTTGAATGTAGGACAATTTGATAGAGCACCTACTGGAGACCCGAGGCAACACTTGAAGCAATTCATAGAAGTTTGCCAGCTATTTCAATAGCCTGAAATGTTGAAGGATACAGTGAAGTTGAAATTATTCACATTTTCCCTGAGAGATAGAGCAAAAACGTGGGTTAGTTCCATGCCACCTGGTTCTGTCACCTCATGGGGAGATCTATGCCAAAAATTTTTGATATGATTCTAGCCACCTAAACTCACATCCAAGCTAAGAAGCGAGATCATTACGTTTAGGCAGGCTGATGATGAGACCCTATATGATGCTTGAGAGAGATTCAAGGACCTGTTGGGAAGGTGTCCCACGCATGGATTCCCAAATTGGACCCAGATGGAGACCTTCTACAATGGAGTTAATACTCATGCTAGAATTATTATTGATGCTTCGGCAAATGGTTCGCTGCTGGACAAGAACTATACAGAGGCAGTTGGTATCCTTGAAAGGATCTCAACTAATGATTTTGAGTATCCTACTGCCAAACTAGGGACCTAAACTAAAACTAGAGGAAAATTAGCTCTAGATGAATTAACATCAATCCACGCTGAGATTTCCAATCTTACTAGCATGTTGAGAACATTGCAAAAGAGTAAAGAATTGCAAGAGATTAAGGTGTTAGACCCATTCTGCACAATATGTGGGGAGGACCATTGCATGGAAGATTACCCTGCCAACCCTGAGTCGGTAAACTTTGTTGGCATTTCAATCATAATTATAATTCAAATTCCAATACCTACAATGCAGGATGGAGGCAACATCCAAAGTTAGCTTGGGTAATCAAGGGGTAATCAACATAATGCCCAGCGTCAGAATAGCAATGTCCAGCAAGGATTCTATCAGAAGGCCATGCCATAGAGGGCGCAAAGCAACTTTTATGCAGGACAAAGAAACAACCAGGGGGCTTTGACAGAATACATGGAAAGAAATGATGCTTCAAAGTTTGGCAGCATCTATAGTGAACATGGAGATTCAGATTGGACAGATTGCCAATGCACTTAGCAATCAACCCTAGGGAGAATTGCTAAGTGATACGGAAGATGCTCGGCAGAAAGGCAATGAACAATGCAAAGTTGCAACTGTTCGGAGTAGCAAACAATGCAAGGCTGAGATACCTATCAAGCAGTCAACCAATTACCAAGAGAAAGGACCAGTAGATGAACCAAAAGAAGAAGAGAAGAAAGAAGCAAACATAAGCTATGCCAAACCACTGTCCAATGCCAGACCTCAATCGAATGCCAACAAACCCTTGGCAAGGCCGGCAAAGTTAGCATTTGCTTACCCACCTCTACCGTTTCTATAAAGACTATAGAAGCACAAGAAGGATCAACAATTTAAGCGCTTCTTTGAAGTTCTTAAGCAGTTGCAGATCAATATACAGTTAGTAGAAGCACTTGAGAAAATTCCCAATTATGTTAAATTCATGAAGGACATTTTGTCAGAAAAGAGGAAATTGGGTGATTTCAAGACTGCAGCTCTCACTAAGGGATGCAGTGCAATGATACTCAATTGATTGCCACCTAAGCTAAAAGATCTGGGAAGTTTTACTATTCCTTGTACCATTGGCAACAGATTCATGGGTAAGGCACTGTGTGACCTGGGAGCCAGCATCAATTTGATGCCAATGTCTATCTTTAAAAAGCTCAGCATCGAAGCAAGGCCTACCGCCGTAACACTTCAGTTGGCGGACCGATCTTTTGCACATCCTAAGGGTAAGTTAGAGGATATGCTAGTAAAGGTAGATAAATTTATATTTCCAGCAGATTTTATCATTTTAGATTATGAGCCAGATATGAATATCCTAATCATATTGGGCAAACCTTTCCTTGCCACAGATGTTCATAAATGTGAACTTACTATGCACATGAATGGCCAGCATGTTATGTTTAATGTATTTTAAGCTCTTAAATGTGCAGATGAACCAGAGGAGTGCCAAGTTGATGAGATGATGGAATCTATTTTCGCTATGGACGTGGCACAGCAGTACCAAGACACAAAAGATAATGCTAGAGAACGGGATGATAAAATTAAGACGAATGAAGACACTGAAAGACCAACGTTGGAGAATAAAGTTGTTAATTACTTTGTCCAACTAGAGCCATTGAAGCTGGTGGGCAGAGAAATCAAGGCACCAAAACCATCCGTCGAGAAGCCACCAGAATTGGAACTGAAACCGTTGCCAGACCACCTTAGTTACACCTACTTAGGTAAACACTCTACTCTGCCAGTGATCATTGCTACTGATCTATCTAATGATCAGGAGGAAAGATTGCTGGAAATTTTAAGCAAATATAAGCAAGCTCTGTGATGTACCTTGGCCGATATCCGAGGAATAAGCCCCACTATTTGCATGCACAAAATAATCTTAGAGGAATATCATGGTAAAACAATTAAGGGCTAGAGATGACTGAACCAGAGTATGAAAGAGGTAGTTAAGAAAGAAATTATCAAGTGGCTAGATGCAGAGATAATCTACCTCATTTCTGACAGCTCGTGGGTTAGCCTGGTGCAATGTATGCCAAAGAAAGGTGGCATGACCGTAGTTTAAAACAACAATGATGAGTTGATTCCTTCCAGAACTATTACCAGGTAGAGAGTGTGCATGGATTATAGGAAGCTAAATAATTCCACCAAGAAAGATCACTTCCCCCTCCCTTCATCGATCAAAATTGTATAGATTGGTAGGTAAGGCGTACTATTGCTTCCTAGATGGCTATTTAGGTTATAACCAGATTGCCATCGCTCTAGAGGATCAGGAGAAAACCACGTTCACTTGTCCATTTGGGACATTCGCCTTTAGGAGAATGCCTTTTGGACTGTGTAATGCTTCAGCTTCATTCCAACGATGTATGATGTTTATTTTCTCTGACATGATTGGGAACAACCTAGAATTTTTTATGGATGATTTCTCAGTGTTTGGAAAAACATTCGAGGAATGCCTTCAGAGTCTAGAGCTTGTTTTGAGGAGATGTATTGAGACTAAGCTGGTCTTGAACTGGGAAAATGCCATTTTATGATGAAGGAAGGCATAGTTCTTGGTCACAGAGTAACCAAGAAAGGCCTGAAAGTAGACAAGACAAAGGTGGAGCTAATCAAATAGTTGCCACCTCCTACAAGTGTAAAAGGTATCAAAAGTTTTTTAGGACTTGTAGGTTTTTATCGTTGGTTCATTAAAGATTTCTCAAATTTTTTTAAAGCTTTATGCTTGCTTTTAGAACAAAATGCTACTTTTGCATTTGATGATTCTTGTTTAAAAGCGTTTCAAAAACTTAAGGACATATTGATTAATGCCCCCATAGTCATGGCATCGGATTGGAATGAGCATTTTGAGCTCATGTGTGATGCTAGCGATTATGTCGTTGGAGCTATGTTGAACAAAGGCGTGGCAAGATTTTCCATACCATTTACTATGTTAGCCGGGCATTGAATAAATCCCAACTCAACTACACCACTACCAAGAAGGAATTTCTCACAGTTGTATTTGCATTTGACAAGTTCAGATCTTACTTAGAAGGTAAAAACGTTGTGTGTATACAGATCACTCGACATTAAAATACCTCTTGGCAAAAAAGGATGCCAAGCCTAGACTGATTCGATGGACGCTTTTGCTATAAGAGTTTGATCTCAAGATTAGAGACAAGAAGAGGAGTGAGAACTTGGTAGCTGACCATTTATCATGATTAGAGCATCACCTTAAGGAAGGGAGAGTTACTACCATTAGAGATAAATTCCTTAATGAATAGTTACTTGCAGTCGATTCTTTTCCATGGTACGTTGACATAGTCAATTACCTGGTAAGCCATATTTTGCCACTGAATCTGGCGAGTAATGCCAGGAAACATTTTTTTATGAGATTTTCGGTAATAATATTGGGATGAGCCAATTTTGTTCAAACAATGTGCTGACCAAGTGATCTGACGATGTGTGCCAGAGGAGGAGCATCACAATATTTTGTAGTTATGCCATCAGCACCGTATGGAGGACACTTTCCGCTGCCAAGATGTTGTAGTCCAGATTTTTTTGGCCTATGTTGTTTAAAGACTATCATGATTTGCCAATGCCTGTGATCGATGCCAGCGGACGGGTAACATCTCTAGCAGACATCAATTGTTGCTTTATAATATTATGCCTGTAGAGCTATTTGACGTATGGGGCATAGACTTCATGGGCCCCTTTCCTCCATCATTCGGGAACCTATATATCCTGGTGGCTAGTGACTATGTTTCAAAATAGGTAGAAGCGGTGGCTTTGCCAACAAATAATGCCAAGGATGTTTCCAAGTTCCTTCATAAGCATGTCTTTAGTATATTCGGTGCCCCTAGAGCCATCATTCATGATGAAGGTACACATTTTAAGTGTAATTTAATCTCTAGAGCTCTGTGCAGGTACAGAATCTAGAAACATATTGCCACAACTTACCATCCCCAAACAAATGGCCAAACGGAGATCTCAAACAAAGAAATCAAGAATATTCTAGAAAAAAAATTGTGAATCCAATGAGGAAGGACTAGTCTTTGAGACTAGATGATTCCTTGTGGGCTTATAGAACAGCCTTTAAAACTCTGTTGGGAACTTCTCCTTATAGGGTCATGTTTGGAAATGCATGCCACTTGCAAGTGGAATTAGAGTATAGTGCTTATCGGGCAATAAAAATGGTCAACATGTAGTGGGAAGCTGCTGGTGCAAAACGTTTTTTGACATAAATGAATTACACTAATTCAGAATGCAAGTTTATTAGAATGCCAGACTCTATAAAGAAAGAACAAAACGATGGCATGACAACAAGATATTGCCAAGGCAATTTGAGGTAGGCCAACATGTCTGTTAGTTAACTCGAGGCTAAATTTGTTTCCAGGAAAGCTCAGGTCTTGATGGTTAGGACCCTTTTGAAATTGTGAAACCATATGCTCATAGAGCAGTAGATATCAAGGATTTGAAAACGGGAACACTTTTCAAAGTAAACGGCCAAATATTGAAACACTATTTGGAAGGCACTCAAAATGATGCCAAGGAGGTTACCCTCTTGGAAGAGATTTCATGAACGTCATCACCATGGTTTGGTTTTTGTATATATAAGGATATTTTTATTTTAGTTGTTTTTCATTTATTTTCTTTCCTTTTAGTTTTTATCTTCCTTTTGCTGCGTTGAAAGGTTTTTGTTGAATGGATACAAGAATTTGTTGCCATGCAGAATGCCAAGGAAAAGGACTGGCATAGGGCGATAAGAAAAATTTAGAGAGGAGATTACCTTAGCCGCCCAAGGCTTGATAGAGATCGGCCCAAGAAAGAATGAAAATTTTTGCTAAGTGTTGAATTTTACCCTAGCTACCCAAGGTGAAAAGTTGAAATCCAAATTTTAACCTAATCACCTTATCACTTCATCTCTTTCCACGTCGTCTTATCACTTTACCTCTTATCACATCATTGTTTATATTCCCCAAACACTCATTACCCCTACTCAACTGGCCAAATTAAGAGCACCATTTAAAACACTCAACCGTTTTACCCCTTCATCTACTTAAACCCTAATCAATTCTTAGCTAAAAACTTTTTCACTCTTCCTTCCATTGTCTTTATCAAGAAAGAAAAGCAAGATTTAATTCCCTGTCTTCAAAAAAACCACTCGAGTTTTTAAGAGATTTTTATGGGATCTTCTTCAACACCCTTCAAGATCTTTTTCAATAAAGAGATCCACAAAAAGTATGAGGAGAATTTTGCATCAAGAACCTTCTGCTATGAGAAGGGTTTCGAGTTCAAGAAAGAACCCAACTTGAGCTATTCCCCAGAGTTTGTCAAGGTAATAAAGATGCATAAGTGGGAGAAATTCTATCAACCACCAAGGAAAGTCCATGCCAACGTCGTTCGAGAATTCTATGCTCATCTTAAAACCAAAGATTCACCCTTCTTGATGGTGCGAGGTAAGTGTGTTCATTTTGATGAAGGCTATATAAATGATATGTTTTCTTTGGATGGAACTAAGGACGAACATACCAAGTCTGAGGAATCATTGGACGAGGCTAAGAGGAAGACGATATTGAAGGAACTGTATGAGGCTGACACCCAATAGAACATGTCATCAAAAGGATATCGAACTGTAAAACGGTTGGCATTAAAGTCTTAGCCACAGGGCTAGAATCACTTCTTGAAGTTAAACTTGATGCCGACTATACACAATGAGAAATTTTTGGAGGAAAGATTGGCACTACTGCACTCTATCATGACTGGCCGTAAGATTAATGTTGGACGGCTTATCATTGAAGAGACTTTTAAGTCTATTGGTAAGAGCAATGGAAGTTTAATTTTTCCCTCTCTAATATCTACCATTTGCATGCAGCACGACGTGCCACAACTCTATTCAAACATCATTCAAAAGAGTAAGGAGACCACCATAACTCCTGCCCTATAAAGACAGTTGACTACCACAGAGGCAAAGGAGAAGGGCAAGCAAAAGACGGCTAAGTTTGTGCCAAAGGCAGAACCTGTGACTCTGATGCCAGCTGAATCAGTGGCAATGCTTTCCCAAATCTACCAACTCCAGGAGACCATCCTCTAAAGTTTGAGAAAGCTGAGGAGTAGAACTCCTTGTTCTGGCAATATGTGTATGTCAGGGACTGTGCCATAAAGAAAATCCTTGAAGGCATGTCCACTCAAACACTACCAACATTCCTTGAGTTCCCTGCCAACCTCCTTGCCAAGGATGACATGCCAGTCAGTCCTCACTCTATCCACACTCTAACACAATCTGATGCCACTGTCCCAGTGTCTCGAGTACAAATTGAATCTGCCAGAACTGATACACCACTTAAATCTGAAGGTGAAGGAATTCAAAGCCATGCCAAGACTACTGCCATGCTTGCAACACCTGCCTTATCTACTGCCACTGATGTCCTGGCTGCCTCTGAGTCAGTGAAGATCATTGAGGAAGTTTTCCATAACCTTCGAGCTTCCACATCTGCATCAAAACCTAGCCTTAAGCGCAAAAAGCATATGGTTCCCAGTCGGGGGAGCTTTATCAAAAGGAAAACACACGTTTCACAGCCAGAACCCTCAAAGGGGAGTCCTCATCCTCTTAAACTCCTTGCATTTCATTTCATTCTCATTCACATGTTCATGTATTTTAAATTTTATTTGTGTATATGTGTGTTGTTTTCACGCATTGAGGATAATACACACCTTAGGATTGGGGGTGTGGGTTGCCTTGCATCTATTGCCATGACACTCATGTTTATATTTCAGTTTACATTCTGTTTGCCATGTAGGATTTAACACATGCATTCCAAACCGCTAAAAAAATTTACCTTGGTCAATTTTATACTTGTTACCAACACTGCTAGTTTAGGAGAAGTTGTGCTAGATTATCTATCCGATGAAGAAACTAGAATTTAGAACTTCTATGCCAGCAGGTTAGCATTGCCAAGTAGCTTGGCAATTGAACTCTAGTTTATGGAACTTTAGTTTCACTCTACACGCGGTATGTATCTAGTCTGCGAAACAAACTTAGGATCACTTGAAACTAAATTTAGAAAAAAAAAAGAGAAAAAATGCTAGGGTAGAAAGAAAGAATAAGGCAACAATGTTTTGCCAAACGCTAAAACTTTTTCTGAAAACACTTCTCTGCCTTAGGGAAAATAATTAACTTGGGTCTTGGTTTGCTCCCTCTTAGTTCTCAAGCTAACATAACTTTAGGGTATGACTGTAATGGGTTATCTTCGTGATGTAATCTGGATTAACATGGGTATTCGTGGTTTGCTCCCTCTTATGTCTCAGGCCAAATAGTAGATGACGCGACCCTAATTAATTGCCAGGGTAAAAACACCCTTGGCAAATAAATAAAAAAATATTATATATATATAAAAAATTTGAGTTTGGGTAGTAAAGTTGACTAAGGGAGTTGAGTAAACTTGATGCATACTACCCACACATCATGCACACTTGATGACCTTAGACTAGAACTATATTCCTGCACTTGAATTTGCTTACCTGTTTGGCATTGATACACTAAATATCCGAGGATAGACCTAGGATAATATTTTGCTAGCTGGTAGGTGTTGGGAACTATGTAATTTTTGCCGAGGTACTTTTCCTATTTTTTGTTTCTCTAGAATTTTATTTGCATTGCTTGAGAAGAAGTAATGAGCTAGGTTTAGGGGTATGTTAACTCCTCAAAAGTATTGATTTTTATGCTTATTTCACAATGCTTTCGCTTGCCTTTAAGTAGATATGATTTTATTTAGTTGTTAAAACTCATGCATTTGTATAAGGAGTTAGGAGCTATTTTGTTACCAGTGTGAAGGGTTGTTTTGCTGGTTTTGATGCAGGCCACAGGCAGGAAAACATGGCAGAGAGGCGATGACAGTGAACGCAGGAAAGGAAGCAAGAGAATTGCCAAGTAGCAGTTGGCATAGTTGGACCAAGCAATGCCAAGCTCGGCTAGCAAAGGATTGATGTTCGATAACTGGTCGAAGTAGCCGTTAGACCATGTACACGTCAACCCTAGGATTCAAATTAGGATAAGAGGATATCGTATCTTATCCCTTTGCACATTCAAATTTTAAACTCAAAAAGCTTATTCTAGGGTTTCTAGGCAAGCCTATTTAAAAGAGCTCAAGCCACCACTTGAGAGGATCGAATAGGAAAAGAGGCTGCACTGTGGTGAACCGGGAGGCGACGTGGTTCGACCAGCTAAGACCGAGAGCTCTAGAGCAATCAAAGGGTTGTATCAATGAATCTCTTTCTTGCCCATTCTTTTAGTTTTAATTTTACTTGAATAGTGATGTTAATATAGGATCATATTTTGTGGATGGACCCCCTATCCATGAACTAAGCTCTTACAGTTGGTTGGGGGATGTTTGTGATGAACGCTAAATTTATGTTTGGTTTTTAATAATTAAAAATGCCTCGGCATTATTTTCTATCTGCAAGTACTTAATTTTCTCAAATCCTTTGCCATACGATAGTTGGCATAGTGTGCTTACTACACCTTAATATCTTAATAGACATAAGGGGAAATGATAAGTTGATAGATGCTAAGGCGAGAAGCTTCGACAGAAGATGTTTAAGTAGATGAACTTACTTCGGAAGTGAGTCTACCCCTTAGGATTAAAGGTTGATACTTAATCGAGTTAATTAATCAAAAGATTCACTATAGATATATAGGGTTTTATTCATGGTTAACTTAAGGTATTATCATCGATAGAGGCAATACTACTTTTAATCTGCTCGACAATAAAACTAAAGCAGGACATTATTAAAGGCTGGCATAAGTAGCGTGAAATCCATGCATCCCTTGCCAAAGCTCTTCATTCAATTGAACACTTCTGTTGCCAGACTGTTTTCTTTTTTCACTACTTTGTTTTTGCTATGTTTTGATCAAAAACCCAAATCATTCCAACACTTTCATTTTTCTTGCAAACAAGTAAAAATTAAGCAAATAAGTTCTTAGTCAATCCCTATGGATTTGATACTCAGCTTACTACTGTATTACTTGCTGACCGTGTATACTTACACGCATAAGACTCACCTTGGCATTGTTTTCTTGCACTTTTACACTATATATTCAATTGTTTGCCAAGTGTTAGAAAAAGTTGAAATTGGTCATCATATTTCTCACACATCTGTTCCTCCAATAAATGTACCAATATAATAGATTTGGACAAACTGAACAGAGCTTAGTACATCATTAAACACGTTCAGAAATATCCTTTTGATCATATGCTTCCAGTGCAACCAATCTGTCTCCCATATATGAAAACACCATTGCTCTTACCAATGAGCATAGATGGAGTTAGTAGCATTTGGAAATGGAGTTGGAGGCATTGGAAACCTTAAATCAGAAGTATATTGTGAAACATTGATAAACGGGTTGAAGCTCTGTCTAAGTTGTAAAAGAGCCATAATATTGAGTTTTCCTTTCCCTTTAACGGGATGCCTCAACATCACATATCTGCTGGTATTTATAGGAACATGAACATGTTTAACTAGTAGTATTGATACTTTACATCACATTTCGATATACACGAAATATGAACCTAAAATATTACAGGATTTGATAACATTTAAGGTGTCATTTCTCAGGCTAAGTATCGAGTCTCGTTCCTAAGTTTTGATACTTGCAGTATCATATGATATATGCCAGTATTCATGAACATGTTTAACGATTAGTATCAAAATTGTACGTAGAGTTTCAATATGTAGGACATTAAACCTAAAATGTTAGAAGATTTGGTTACATATAATGTTTCTATGTTTTACTTTAAGTATCGAAACTCTTATTTATGTTATAGATGTGATTCCTGATATAAGAAGACGTGTCAGCCACGTACAATAGAATTCCTCAAGCAACTAATTCAAGCCTCGATCCTGGGTTCTTTCTATCCCCTTTTGACTATGTTGTACATCCGTAACCATCTGGACTGACCACAGACTCATTATAACCCAGTTCCACTTCTATCATGTTGAGTTTTAGATTCATGCTCCCCCACTTTTACTCTGATTGTGGCTCGGGGAAAAGACAAGTAACAAACCATCGATCCACTCGAACAAGTGCCTTGTAGTTTCTCTGTGCTCCATGATCTGCCCATTAACCTACACAAATACAAAAGTAACATACCTGATCATGAGTAGACGTGTTATGACTCGTCACTCAATGGCTTGCTCCTCGACGTTAAGCATCTTCGTCAACTTTGCCTCATCTCGTACCGAGACCTCCAAATTATTGAATACGTCACCATACATTTGTCATCAACATTAACCCAAGTTTTGCCAGCACATACTCGCGTTGCACCTGGTTTCTCAATAATGCATAGATTATCTCTAGTTGCCAACACCGTATCGCATTGTACTTGCCTTTTGTTCTCCGCAATACATCCTATTTTTATAAGATATACAAGCAATTTTATCAATGAAAACATATCCACACAAGTCTCATATGATTACCTGGTTGGCACACATTGCCTTATGCTACCACCAATCATGGTATGCCTTTGTATGTATACCTCAGGTGTTTTGACTATTTGAGAATGCAGTCTCTACGACAAGCTAATATCATCCACTCGTGAGGTTTTCTTCTTACTCAATTATACCTGCACCATTTACCAAATGAATGCCCACCAATATTCTATCGAACAACCTTGCCCTTGTTCCAGTAGCCAAAATAGATGGTCATATGTCCTCGCTAGAACTTCTTAATGGTCTCCTATAGCCCTTGTAATAGCCAATCAAGTTGCCCCTTTATTTTGTTTCTCCTTCACTCCCTTTGTAACAGACAGAACTGTTGATAAGCACAAAAGTACGCATTTGATCTCTTGACACACATGGCCTATACTTCATGGGTAAGTTAGTTCCCCACATGTCTTCCCCATTATCCACTTACTAGAAAAGTTCATCTTGTTATCACGCCCACAAAGGAACCTGTATTCGTTAAATCCCTTAGCTTCTTTTGAGCATTATATTCTACATTTTTGGGAAAGAAATGAGCCCATTAACAATCCCTTTAGCTCATCACATATTTTGATAGGACAAACACCATTAATAAACTTGGACCGCCACCACCACTTGGCGTCCCCTATTAGATACACCAAGGCCACCGCGACCTTGTCTTTATCTGTTTTAGTATGCGTATATCGAAAATAATACTTAACGTCGAACAAGAAATTTTCAAGCTCCCTAGCATCTCTGTTCCCTTCATACCGCTGAGGTTTTGAAACCCTAGTCCTCAGACCCTATCTACTGTCATCGAATTGCTCATAGCTATTTGTATCAGGTTAACCTGAGTCTTGATCTCATCTAGTCCGAACTTCATATGACTTAGTGCTTCTTTTGCCTCCATTACCAAAATCTTTGATAGTCTGGGTCAACTCTTGCTGCATTTCCTTTATTGCTCAAAGCCGATCATTTGATGCCATAGCTCTCATGGCAGCCACTACGGCCTCAAGTTCCTTAAACCGACTAGGGTCTACCGACCCACCACCTTGTGTTGACGCCCCAGCACCTGGGTGTGTTCTCTCTCTGGGCAATACTCGTTCCACGTTTTCGCGTTTGTCACCATTCTTGTCGACACACCCAGAATCATTGTGCCTGCACAGACATCAACTTTTACAAATAGGTGTGATATTTGTATTGTGTCCTTCTTTGTTACATGAAGCTAACATTTATCCCTGTTGCATACGACCAGGGCTTTTTAACACCTGCCAAACCTTCAAACCGTCTTGGTTCTCTAATCGATTGCCCCCACATCCCTCAAGGAATTGATAGGAACACCTATCTTCAGAAGACACACAAAGAGAAAACTGACCACGAAATTGGTTAGTCCAATTACATAACAATAAAATGAAATGTACCTTACAAGTTCAATGGGACTTTCCAGTACGACTCCTACTGCAATTCACGCTCTGTATTGCCAAACTCTGGGAAGTGCGTTATAACTTCTTTGACCACCACATTTCTATTTTTGGGTAACACTGACATATCCGTGGTAACCAGGTTTTGCTTTTGGTCTCTTGGTCCATACATCAACTTTGACCTAAGCCTTGGCTTTACTAGCTCGCCCCACCAACTAGCTTGTCGATAGCAGCCCATATCTCCACTGCCCAAATTGGGGATTTTGTAATACTTGGGTGAGATCTGAATTGTACTTGAATCATCACCACATACCCATCGAGCTTGTCTGTCCCACGCTTACTCTTTGGCTCTGCTTGTGAAGGAACTCCTAAGGAGAGCTTTCCTCAGATGCACCCACATTACCAAGTTGTACCACCCTTAGACGATCAGACTATACCAAAGTACTCCCACAACAAACGAGTTTTATCATACCCCTTTGATTTTATCAATGGGCGAATCCACCACCATGAAGAACACGACTCCGCCGCCTTGAGTCCCCGAACCCAAAGCAATTGTGGAACGGTTTCAAGTTGTCTCCAACTCTTTCTTTTAGGGTTAGTCTACGAACCCATGACTATTCGTTGTATCACTCTACAACCATCTATACCCACTTCTCTTTTCACCTGGAAAAAGATAGTTAGGCAACAATCATGCACCACAGTGCCAGGATAAACAATATTGCCATTAACTTCCATCAATCAAGAATTTATCCCATTACCCTGGAAATGACAAGCACCAATATGTTAGATTAACAAAACTAAGCACATTTTATGCTTCGGGCTGCACACGCCCTTGTACTAACAGGACAAAACAAACATCAATAAGCAAGGGTTACCGACACAAGGCAATGTATCAAAATAAGCATCACTATTACCGATAGCCACCATAGGGAATGGCTCTCCTCTCGCGTGATGCATAAGCATCCCCATATTGCTAGAATTCATGCCCCTATGCTATGAGGAATACACACTTCATCATGTCCCATAGACAGCCTTCAACGAGCCTTTAAAGCAACCCAAAAAAAATATTGCCGGTGTCCCAAATCATGGACATGCACTACTATGCCAAGATCAATCTCATCCACAAAAGTTCTTGCGCTTCTTTGCGCCTCAACTCGATCGCCGTCTCGATCAGCCAACAACAATGTTACTCCTGTAACGAACAAATGAGCACCACTGTACCCTAATTCATACGCGCCACCGCGCTAATGTAACACATCGGCACTACCTTGCCAAACCCACCATTAGACACTTTTGCGCCTTGACTAGGTCTTGATCAATCAGCATAAGGAGTCACCCTGCTTACCCCACTCGCGGAAGCGCTTGGCGTAGGTTCTAGCCACCCTGCCTACCCTCACAGGGCACTCGGTGTGAAACTAGACCACCCTGCCTACTCCACTAATGGATGTGCTTGGCGTGACATTACACCATCCTGCCTACTCCTTGAAGAGAAGCGCTTGGCGTGGGATTAGACCACCCTACCTACTCCCCACATGGGAACGCTTGGCGTAGTCTCCCACCCTGCCTACTCCAGTCCAAAGAGCGCTTGGTTTACTATCATTTGACCCTGCCTACTCCATTTACCGGAGCGTTTGGCGTAGAATCCACAATCCAGCGCCTCTGCTCACAGAAAAAAAATAGTCTCTCTTTTTTTCCTGTCATGATGATCCACCCTGCCTACTCCACCTGTGGGAGCGCTTGGCGTGAGACCAACTAATCCATAAATAGTCCAACTCTCTTTTTTGCTACACATCCGTCTGGCGTCACCACGCACCACAGCCACTAAATAAAGCATCATAGTGTTCCAGTTGGTACATGAGCAATATGGCGTTTGGTTAACAAATACGCACCACTGTATCAAAAGCCATAGCCAAACGCCACCGTCTCATGAGTACATTATCCATCGTATTCTCGCTCTGATACCACGTGTCACGGACAGGCCCCTTTTGCTCGGTTGGCAAGCCGTACGGCACTTGAAATGGGTGTTACCCAGACAAGTCAGCCTTCCTCATGCCTCATTGTCCAAGGAGTTATCTCGGTCTAGCCTTCTCAGGGTCACAAGGCCCTAAGGCTTTAGAGTTTCGAATCCTGCAGGGCCTAGCGATAGCTGCACTCCAACCTCGTACTTCAGCCAGAGCGCGATATGGGGCCCTATGGCCCCAAACCGTCCCTAGGTATTTCTCCCGGGGAGACAGTACGCCAACCACTAGGCCCCACTGACCGCACACCTAGGCTCCACATGGGCCTAGGAGTAGGTCGCTTACACCAAGGAAGCTCGGTCGCTAGCCCAGGCGAGGGGGATGGTGGAGACCCGACACCAGACCACTTCCCCCTAAAGAGCTAAATAAACTTACCAGGAATGTCGTGAGTAGACGTTGCTTCGTCCCAAATGAGGACACTTTCTGGATAGGGCCTTCATCGTCTTCCTAAAGCTTCTCAACTTGCATCCTTGACTTGGTAGCTCCTTAGGGACTGCTCATATCATCACTCAGTCCACCATTGCTCGGTCATGAACGGGCTTGTCAAGGCAGGGTCGTAATATAATAAGGGATGGCCTTGACACGGTGCAAACCGTGGAAGCACGAATGCGCTGGTATAAGGCCTATCGAAGAGCCAGTTCACAGTGGTCAGAGACGCGACCTTTTCAGGGAGTGATGGACACGCATACGGTGATCGAGATCGACATATGAGGTGCAATGACGGCGACAGTGAAATATGGTTCAACGTACAGGGAATCAACTAATATTAGGGTTTTTGGAGGTTATTCTTGTGCTGAGCCTGAAGGAAAAAGGAGGGAATTTATAAAGTAGTGAGATGGACAATTTGAGAGTAAGCCCGTGAACTTTCTCTAAGTTTCAACTATTAGCCTAAAAGTTTAGAAAAATATAAAATAGTCCTCATTCCTTTAGAAAAAAAATAGCGTTTTGACACCCACAATTCAGATTTCCCATAAATTCCCAATTTCTAGGGTTTTGAATTTAGAGATTTCAAAATTAGGGTTTTTAATTTAGGGCAAAAATTTGGGGTGTTACAACTCTCCCACCCTAAAAATAAATTTCGTCCTCGAAATTTTCATACTTAACGGCAGATTCATAGAAATACAAATGTTCATATAGAAACTTAAAAGAGCATTTCAAATCATGTCACAAATGACGACATAGACATAGTTTTAAAGAGAGGCTTTGATTTTAAATTCATAGGAATGTGTATGGTCACGATCATTTGTTCGATTAACTGAAGTTCGGGTCCTTGATCAGAATTCCAATTATGATCTATAATGGTTACTCAAAAGAACATAGCTTAAGGATTCACGTGATTCGGAATTATCCTTATCGATATCGCAAGGGGAAATAACTTACGGGAAATTCTAGGTCTTGGGTGATAGTCATTACTAACGAGTACTCATTCTTTCTAATTCTGAATCTATATGAAACATACTCAAGTCTAAAACTCCTACTAGGTGGCATAGTAAAATCTATTTATAAGGACAAGCATTACTAAAACTGAATTTGGTACTAGAGTCTCGAATTTAAAACACGTTGAAAGTAATTCAGTAAGAATCAAGCAAAACCGTAGTAAGTTTTCAGAAAATTCCCATTTATCCCAAAATATTTGAGATGCATGCAGAAAATGAAAATATTTTAAAAACAATTACTGCGAGCCTCACAGTCTGAGGGTTGTACTTAGCTCTGATACCACTAAATGTAACCCCTTAAACCCGACCCAGAAGAAATGGGTCGAATCTAGGAAATCACATTTGAAAAACTTTTCCCCTCAAGAAAACAAATTTTAAAGATTATACTTTAATTAAAAATAATACGTATAATGATAATTTAATAAATAATTTGGCAAATGTCATAATAAATATCTGAATATATAATATAAATATCTGAAAAAAAACATAGTAAATGAATGCTAAAAATAATCCCAAGACATAATTAGTCTCAAAGTATGAAATTACATCAATATCGCAAATAATAAATGATAATCTGAATAACTAAAAATAGTTTCGTACTGAATATTAAAATAACCGGATAAAATGTGAGATCCTCCAAGTACCACGTCGCCTAAAGTCCAAAGATATTTGTAAGAGAAAACTATGGAGGAGTAAGCTAAAGAGCTTGGTGTGTATCTAAAGTGCAAGAAAACCATAGTCGTAAAACAAAGTAATATTTTCTCAAGTTTCTTTAAAACATAAAACAATGGTATGGTACAATATCACAAGCGTAATGCAATGCACCCCAACTACGTCCGCCAAAGATGAGGAAGGTTCCATAACCTCCTCGCTACATCATCACTATCCGAAGTGGAATCTCGACCCGAAGGTGGAGCCACTGATCCGAAGCGAAATTCAGCCCGAAGGGTGAAACCATTGAATTTCCTTCGTATAAATCCCAACCCATGCTCATACATGTATGATGTTTAAAACTCAAAATTCATTAATATTGTTCAATAAATCTGATATTCCATAAAACATACTTCATAAATCATAGTCCGTAAATCCATAAATCATGGTTCCGTACATTCTGATGTTTTCATAAATCAAATATTTCGCAAGTCATAATTAAACCACATTCTAAAATCGTATGCATATGATGTCAACCATACAAGCCATAATGCAGATCATAATCAAGCAAGGTATAAAACCATATAAAAAAATTATTAATTTATAGCACCGGAAGAAAACACACCTTATCCGAAGCAAACTCAATTATTAAATGACGCATCTCTCACGATTAAAAGTACGAGGTCCAATTGTATCGTACCTATGAGAATAATATTATATATGATATAATGGTGATGTTTGGTAAGCAAGGCATTAGAATTCCGAGCAGCGGCAAAGTGAAGGGATTTAAAATACTACTAATAATAATGAAACCATTGTCTTAGAACATTGAACATCTCACCTAGCACAAGCGTGAACAACATGGGTCCAATTGTGGAGGGTCCCATTTGACCTTATTTTGACTAGCAGTGGCGCACCAATTGGTTGGCGTAGGGGAAAGTTGCGACATAAGCGGATAACACAATGGAGAGGGTGCGGTGTGAACTGTGGAAGCACGAAGGCGCTGGTCTAAGGCCTATCGAATAGCCAGTTCACAATGGTCAGAGACGTGGCCTTTTCGGGGAGTGATGGATACACATACGGTGATTGAGATCGACATATGAGGTGCAATGACGGCGACAGTGAAAGTATGGTTCAAGGTACAAGGAATCAACTAAAATTAGGGTTTTTGGAGGTTATTCTTGTGCTGATCCTAAAGGGGAAAAGAGGGAATTTATAAAGTAGGGAGATGGACAATTTGAGAGTAAGCCCATGAACTTTCTCTAAGTTTCAACTATTAGCCTAAAAGTATAGAAAATTATAAAATAGTCCTCATTCCTTTAGAAAAATAAAAAATAGCGTTTTAACACCCACAATTCAGATTTCTTATAAATTCCCAATTTTTATGGTTTTGAATTTAGGGATTTCAAAATTAGGGTTTTTAATTTAGGGCAAAAATTTGGGGTGTTACACTCACCACAAAAGAAACATGCTCCAGATTGTCTACGACACTACCCTGTTGGATGCGTCCCTTGATAGAAATTATAGATAGGATATTGAGATTCTCGGCCTGAACCTTCGATGCTCTCGATGGACGTTGTTCTTACAACAGATTGAGACATGGTTTGTGGCTTGAAAAAGTTGCCTGTTCAGGAGGACTGCTGGTAGTATGGTTGCTTAAAACCTTGTTGCTTGCCCTTGTTATACGGCAAAAGAGGAGAAGAATTATCTCGGGGCCTCTTCTCAAATCGAGTTAGCCTACTAGTCCTTTGCGAACTCTAAGCAGCTTTAGTGGAGATAGCTCAATTAACGATCTCTTGGAAGTCTATGATTCCCAAGGTAGTGAACAAGGGTCGAAGTTCATCATTTAATCATGCTACAAACATTCTACATTTATCCTCTTCCTTCTTGATGTACTCAGCTCCGTACTTGCAATACTTGCAGAAGTCGTGGATGTATTGTTCCACCGATCTCCCGCCTTGCTTAAGATGCATGAAGATATCTCGCCTTTCAGCAAAATAATACTCGCTGATATATTTCTTTCTGAAATCACGCAGAAAGAATTCACAGGTCACAGCTTCCTCCGGAGTAGTAAGTATAGTGGTTTCTCACCAATGCCGAGCCTCGTCTGCTAACAAGGCTAGGGCACACTCGAGCATGTGCACATCCAAGTATTGTAACTGCTTGGTCAATATTCTTATCGTGTTGTCCAAAAAATATTCAGCCATTTCAGGGTCTTCACCAGTCTTACCTGTAAAGGTAGTAGCTCGATGTTGTGCGAATTTATCAATAGGGGCTCGGCTTGTAGAAGTAGCATCTACAGAGGATTGTGCAGACTGCTCGTACTTAAGAGTAGCCATAAACTATTTGAACATCTTAGTCATGTTCTTGTAACATTCGAATTGAGCAGTCTGCAGTACGGGCTTAGGATTCATAAGTTATTGTGAAGGAATTTGTAGATTTGGAGGTTCTCCCCCATTTTCTCCTCGTCGTGCTCAACTTTTTCGTGAGCTTTATCAGAGCCAGACATCATATACTATAAAAGGAAAAGGGATCGAATTAATCGCAAGTCACATTATGCATAAAAATAACTCCTAGGTGGCATATGCAATGCAATAACAATACAATAGACTTCAATTTAGTCCTAGAATCAAATAAACTCTAGCTGTGATACCACAAATGTAATACCCTTTTCCCGGTCCGATAGGAATTTAGGTTGGAAAGCGTTACTGGTGAACAATATGGTGATCAGATCGATGATTACGATAATTTATGAAATAAATTGTGTCCCAATAATTTATAATGCAATATAATATCTATTTACAGACAATAAAGTTTACCCAATTTATAATTTGAGACCAATTGGTACCTTTTTCAAGTTTAGGGACTAAATTGCAGAATTAGAAAAATGCAGGGTCTTGTTTAAAATTAAGGTTACCCATATGAAATTCAATGCTTGAATATCTTACATACAAATTTATATCATAATTGGAGTTTATTTATGTCCTCAATTAAGTCATATAAGATTTGGTGACCAAATTATAACATTCTGAAACCTTTTTAAACATCTTTTAACCAACTTACCTACCTCGGTACCGATACTAGAAGAGGCCATATCGGTACGCCTTCGTTATGGTCTTTAAAATGATTACAGAAATAATGGGTTGTACTGATACAGATATATCTGTATCGGTACGCTATGATGGTCCTAGTTGAACTTAGATTCCAAAATTGATCAGCTGTACCGAAACGCCTAGGACCGTATCAGTATGCCTACTTTCACCGTTAAAATGGTTACTTTTTTACGCTCGTACCGATACTAAGTATCGAAACTCGTGGTCAAAGAAAAATAGTCAACCTTAGGGTTCGGTATGGTGATACAATATCATTCCAGTGAGTAAGACTCGTATCGATACGCCTAGATGCGTATCGATGCCCAGCTATACAGAAATTCCAGAGAGTAAACCCCGTACCGATACGCTAATATCTGTATCGGTACGCCCTGTTACCTACATTCCCAAAATGCATACCCATACCGATATGCCATCACCCTTACCGATACGGATAGACTTGTAATGACAAATTTTATCTGGTTTTTAATCAATTTAGGGACCTTAGCCTTGTCCAATTATTACCAAATTTTACAAACAAGTTTTTAGCCACTTAATCCATGCACATGTCAAGTTTCATGCCATTTCAAATCCATTTACCATGATTTCACATGTTAGTGCATTATAGGCCATTTTAATGCTTTTATCGACATTCAACATGCCATATTTCATACTTTAACTTTTTCCCATGTCCATTCGTATCCAAGGATTCAATACTTAGGCCAATAGCAATAACGGTAACAATGGCAATAGCAATATATCAATAACGATATACAATGATCAATATGGCTTTTTTCAATATTTCAATGATATCAATGTCAATGTAATGATTCAATAATCCTAATATCAATGCAATAAGCTTACCCAAGCTTACCAATGGTACCTCATACGAGGTTTTGATGTAACCATATCTTAAAATCATTGATGGAAATGCAATAATCAATATTAATAAAATCGGGAGGGCACCTAGCCAATTCTGAGACTCTGACTACACTCACCAATACTCCCGAAGCTTTTAGGGCTCCTGGATGACAACCCTCTTGTTCTTTGACTTATAGAGATTCAATGGATTTGGTGATTCTTACCTAGATTCTCTTGAGCTGCAAAAGAAATAGAATCACAAGGATTTCATCATCAATAATAGATTCATAGCAACTTATTAGCTATGAAAAACAATAAGGATTAAACTTGATATCCATAGGAAATTCTAGGGTTTCTTGATTCTTGAATATGGAATTAAACAAGGTTTAGCTATGGAATCGATGATTCGTTTAAGGGGTTTTGCTTACCCGATCAATAGCTATAATTTGGAAATGGTAATTGAAGGAAAACAAAGCTCAACTAAGCCTCTAATGGAGGTGCTTGCATGGTTAAAGCTAAAGGAAGAAGATGAAGATGGTGTGGTGCTTGCTTAGAGATTAACTGGGTAAGTCTCATTCTTCTTTCATCTATCTTATTTTAATTATTTAGCTTTTCCTTTGGGTGAAGAAAATTCACCCCAATTACCCACATATATGGTGATAAATCTTGAGGAGGGGCTAATCGCAAGGTTAGTCCCTCAACTCTTTACTTTCTATACTTTTGCCCCCAAACTTTCAATTTTCTCAATTTGATCACTAAAACAAGTTTCAAAGTTCACAATAAGGCTCATGATCAATAACAATACTTAATTAGGGATTTATAGTCTAATAATTGACTACTTGGTCAATGGTCAACACTATACTTTGTCTTTCTGATGTCAAATTTTCAGTTGCCGGAATTAAATTCTTACAGTCTAATTTTTGGGATGTTACAATATAACCCTTCAACCGTTAGGGTACTTGGATGGAGTTTTCGGTACACATAAACCCCTCAACATCCAAAGTGACTTTTTATAGTGCATTATCAATTCTATGGCTGGCCAACTATATTTGATAACATTTTAAACCACATCACTTGCCAATATAATTCATTTCATTAACATTAATTCACTATTTTCATATGCATCAATAAAAAACGTTTATTCAATGCATTCAACCATGCATTAACCAATGTTTAAAAACCTTATCAAAACATGCATAACTTCCAAATGCATCATCATCATTATATAACCATTTTTTACCATAAACTATGCTCAAATCATGCATATAACAGTGAGAAATTAAGTCATCAAAACAAGTGCATCAAAGCCAACTGCCAAATCGAGAACAAGGGAGAAATCATCCTTTAGTTACTTCTGAGGTTAGAGCGGTGTTTCAAGCTTAATCTAAACTCTCAAACACAACTTTCAAACCTTTGAAAAGTTGTAAACAACGTTCTCACTCACCGACTATGCAAAACTTTGATCGCAAATGCGAATCCAAGCCTCCAAGGCTTCTGAAACCTCACCTCAAGCTTGAGGATCAACCTCCCCTATTTTAACCACACAAAAATAGAGGATTCAATGCATCAAAATGCATTCAACAGCCCAACAATATCAATTCACACAAAATCCTCATCAAACTCTAACCAATTTCCCTCCATAACAACCGAAAACAACATCAAACACCTTCCAAACTTAACCAACCAAAACCTAATGGTTTAATCCAACAATTATAATTAACATTCAAAAATACATTTACATCATCCTTATACCTCCAGCATTCATTAAACATCCACAACTCCTCAAAAACTCATAACTAACAACCTAGAAAATTACAAATTCACCTAGTTTCAAGATTCAAATGTTAAAACCAACTTATTAACATTATAAAACATCAAAATCATGTTCTAATATAATCAAGAACATAGCAAAACAGATCCAATACGAAAATCAATCTATCTCATCAAATAAACCTTAATTTAACCAATTTTCCATAATTAAATCATTAAAATTCATTAGAAAACATTTATAAAGGATCAATAACTTGGGAAGTTCAGTAAAGAACCATTCATTAGAGGAGAAGAACGAAGCTCACCTCTAATGCCGACTTTTCCCTTAATTGGATTGATTTACATGAGAACAATATTAAAACAATAAGGTTTTGATAGGAAATCATATGAAACTCATTTGAAATCAAAAGATTGAAGAAATCAAGAAGTTAGTGGAGGATTTTGAAGAAGAAAAGAGTGTTTGGCTGGAGAGAATTTGAGAGAAAATCTTTTAGAGAAAAGTTAGTTACATAAAGTTTATTTTTAGAAATTAATTATAAAATTAATTCTCCAAGCCTATTTATACCCTTTTAAAACCTTTTAAAAATATCCAATTAAGGATAAAAGTTTGATATTAGACTTTGGCCAAATAGCTCCTTAAAGATTCTAAGTTTTGACCCTTTTACAAAACAGTCACTAAAAATAGTTTTTCATTCTTTACATTTTGGTCACTAGACAAAATGTCAAATTTAAAAACTCCATTTTCCAAAATTGATTTTACCAAAATCATCTATATGTTAAATAATTATTTCAGGATATTTTTCCATATTTTTATCCCTTTCAAAACTATTTATTTCAAATTAATCCCGAAACTGACTCGAATACTCTAACCTGGTCCACCAGACCGTCTAATCGACCTTGAAACACCTAGGCCCCAAACTTTGGCATTACATGCCATGTACCGCAATGTAATACTTGTAACACCCTTAACGTATACTCGTAAATCGAATATACATTAAAGATATTACAGAGTCGTTTAAAGAAATCTCGACTTATAAATTTATTTTTACAAGTATTTACAAATTTTAGTTTGTAAATCTAATCCTTTCTCAGTTTTCTTGAAAACATAACCTATGTGCAGTTAGCTGGTTTCAACCCTGAATTAATTATTTTAAAACATATTTGACAATTATTGAAAAACAACAGTTCAATTCAGGGTGAAAACTAGGTTCGCTATCTAGGCCCTTTCTTGACTTTAAAATCTTTATGCGATTACCGATTATTCTTATTAGCAAAGTAATTATCCTTTCTACCTTAGCTTTACTCTGTTACATTGCTAATGCCTTATTTTGCTTTATTCATGTGCGATTCATCATCAAAACTGATTACTTATCTATCCTTTAGTCTAATTTAATGCATCATACTCTACTAGCAATTAAATAATTACATGCCCACTAGAGATTATCATAAGATAGAATATCTTACTGATGTTTTGCAGATCGAAGCTTGATCAACATGCTCAACTCCTCTTCAAATACTCCATCTTAATCTACGTGTGAAACAAACACACGCTAAGTACGAACTTAGTGAGGCAAAACTTATAAATCAAATTAAAGCACTTTAATTTTAATAAAAATTGCATAATAAATAAAATACTAAATATAAAATATAAGAATTTAGAATCGTATAAAATGACTTATCGAAGTCGTTCCTTTGTCATGTAACCTGTAAAAATCAACATCTCATATACATATATAAGGCAATGTCACGTCAAATCAAATATCCAGTAAATCACTTATTTTCATTTGAATCATATCACTTTCACTTTACTTTAGATCACTTGTACTTGTTACTTTTTATTCATTTCATAGCCCAAGGTAATGTAATTGAGAATGCATGGTATGCGAGTTTAATGATGAGTAATGCACATGTGCCCGCAACAACTAATTAGTTGTGTTTGGATCAATAGATCAATTCTAATGTATTACTAGAAATACTACCGTAACTTAACGGCATTAATAACCTTCACTGGATTATAGTTGTAAAACACAACTCACCGTCTCGCCTGCCATAGCAGTATTAAATGTATCGCCTGCTTAGTAGCAATATTAAAGGAGTAATGCACATGTGCCCGCAACAACTAATCAATTGTGTTTGGATCAATAGATCAATGGTAGTGTATCACTAGAAATACTTCTGTAACTTAACGACATTAATAACCTTAACTGGATTATAGTTGTAAAACACAACTCACCGTATCGCCTGCCGTAGCAGTATTAAATGTATCGCCTGCTTAGTAGCAGTATTAAACCAATATACTCTAACTCTTTGGCATGCCAATATACCAAGACTCTTAATAGACATACAATGGGCATTCAACATTTCAATAATATGAACTTTCCTTTTTATCAATAATACCAATAAATCACAAAAAAAATCACTTTCATATATAGAAATTTGCATTGGGTAGTTCATACCCTAAATCATTTATAAACCATTCAAACATTCCAGATAATTCAAATCCTTTACCTTTAACCTTCGAGATTGACTTATCACGAGTCTATCTCATAGCAATAATAATAAATAAATAAAAATGCACTCACTTGGGCCATTTATTAGCTTGCCTCACTAAGCTCTACTCGATCCTTTCCTTCATAATACCTCGACCCTTCTTTTGATCCAAATCAAACTTCATTGATCATATAAATACGAATAACATTCGTTAGATTCAAATCTAACAATACTTTAAACATGCTATCGAATCTAGTCATTCGAATATACAAAATTTCCAAAGTTTTTCCTTTCTTCCTTGTATTGTTCAAAAACTCATTATGGTCCGTAGTGACCAATTTGAACTTCCATTAGCCCTTTTCAAGATTACTAATTAACCGTAGATACAAAGTGTATCAATTCTCATTTCCTGGCAGTTTGCAGTACCTCCAAAGAAATATTTCTATAAAATAATCTACAACTCGGAATTCAACTCTGTTTGTTCTGAAAGAAACTAGATTCAATAATATTTTCACCCATATAAATTAATAGCCCATATTCAACTTGTACGATTTATGGCGAATTTTCAAAGTCAATTTCCAGTGATAATTTCGGAACAGACTGCATACTGTTTTTCTGACCTTTCGTCACTTAAAAATTCATATATTTTGACTCGAAACTCGAAATCAGTTTTCGTTTGTTGGAGTCAAAACTAGACGAACAAATCTTTATATCGGTATAAAATTCATCTTCTAACCATTTGTTTAGAATTTATGGTGAATTTTCAAAGTTACTGTCATAAACCAGTTTTTCTACACAACTTCCATAAACAACTTCAAATTTTATACTAACTTCTCCTTACTTCTCTACTTTTCAATTTAGTCTAATTACTTGCTTTAAACCACCATCTTATAACCTTCTTCATCAAATAATTATTCACAATAATTCTCCTTAATTTTCCTTCTTTACCAAAATAGTAACTAAAGTACAAAGATAAGGATTCTAGCTTCTTAACTTTGCAATTTAGTCCTCAAATCAACATTACTATCTTAATTCCATTATTATAACTAAAAATCAGATTTAATCCTTCTCTAAAACCTCATTTCCGAATTGGTCACTTAACTTTGACAATTTGTCAAAATGGTCACTAACTCGATTTAACATCGGTTTTGCATTCTAACTTCAATTTCATATCTTCAACATCCCTAATAACATAAATACACACCAATTCCATAAAAATCAGATTTAGTCCTTCAACTTTTAAACTTGCTGAATTGGTCCCTAAACATTTAAATTAGGGTTTTGCTTCCAAACAACAAATCAAGCTTACTAGATCATTTATCCAACATCACAAACCCTAAATCAAACTTGAATCCATAAACCCTAATCATCTTCATAATAATCAAAACATGTAGAGTTTAAATCCCAACTCAATAACACGATTTTAACATCACAAAAGCTTGATTTCAACTTGAATTTCAACATGGAATCATAAAATCTCAAAACCCCCAATTGAGTCCATAAACCCTAATTTCTTCTCATCAGTAAAGCATGTTTTCCACAAATTATTTACACCAAAAGATAGAGCTTGATGAGTAGAACAACTTTGTGGTTCGAAAGATTACCTGAAAATCGAGTTTCGGGGCTTGAATCGAACTTAGAAAATTTTTCTCTCTTCTCCCCTCTCAAATTTCGAATTTTTGGGATGAAGAATTGTCTTCATCTTTGTTATTTCATCCAATTAAGCCACTTGTAAAGTAAAAATGAATTTTAAATTCATTTAAATAGTGAAATTACTAAAATACCCTTTTAATCCAACGGTTGAGATTGATCTTATCATCAATCAAGGGCCAAGTTTAAATCTTCCATTTCTTTCTTTCAAAAATGCCCTTGTAACTTTTTAAATATTTCAAAAATGCCATTGGGGCAAAATGACCAATTTGCCCTCCAACTAGTTTTTATTTACTAGCTCGTTTCAAAATTGCCATCCCATTACAATCCAAACTAAATTAGTTCATTTCCAACCAGCCTTTATTCCATAAATATTATTTTATGACTTTTCCATGGCTTATGAAACAACCTCTGAAATTTCGATTCGATCCGATCTCCCGATATTCGTAAAATACTTCTAATGCGATTTTACCTTTTTCTAAGCTATTAGATTTATTCCGAAAATTCTATATTTCCATATTCGGGAATAAACTCTATTATCCTATAAAACTTCCTTTTCCAAGGACTTATACTAAATTTTCTTAACTTATTATATTTTCCCGATACTTATCGAAAATCTTCATAGAATAAAATCCCTCTTAGAATTCCTTTATCGATAATCCATACGAATTTTCTCTGCTCTGACTGAGTCCAAAATATCGATTAGAAACACTTTTATAGGACCTTCCCGAAGGTCACCCATCCTTGTATTTCTCTGGCTTGAGCACGCTTAGCAATTTCATTCGATCCAAATTCGGTACCTTTTTCTGCATCTTAATTCTTAAAACCGATATCAAGGTACTTATTTCAATCCGATTCACTCTTCTACTGAATAAAATTACTTGTTGGAGAAATTTACACTTTAGTCCCCAAACTTTTTCAAGGTTTATACTTTAACCCCCTAAACTTTCAAAATTTATAATTTAGTCACTAGCCAAAATTTGGGATATTACACTACTATTTATATATATACCACAATGTATCATTAACTGTTTTAATTATTTTTAAAATTCTAAGGACCGAAAGTGTTATTATCCCATTTTAGAATAAAATCTTAAAAAATAAATTTTATATTATTTTTTTCGGATTTTATTTGATTTTTTAATTCAAAAAATAATTAATTTTTTTTACTATAATAATTCATACATTCACTTTAATTTAAGAGTAAAGTTCACAAATGGTCATTAAATTTTAATCAATTATTCAATTTTGTAACCAAACTTCCAATTGCTTCAATGTTACCATTAAACTTTTAGTTTTGTTTCAATTTGGCCATTGTCCGGTAACAACCATTAAAAAAGTGACGTGGTTGTTAAATATTTTGTATAATAACACATTTAGTCCTCCACGTTTACGCATTCAAACAATTTAGTCCTAAATCGAAAGAAATAATAAATTTAACACTCATTATTTTAATTTATCCCTATTTTTAGTTAGAGATAATTTAATATTTTATTTGATCCCTCAATTATAACTAATGTTATCTTCTCCCTCCCAAGTCCCAACCATACCCAATTCATTATTTCATTTACCAGAAGTTTAAATTGCAGCATCTAAGTTCATAATTTACATAGGAACTGAATAAGAGCAAGCAACACATTTTGGTAAATTATTTGGTAGATGGTGATGTTGAAAAATGAAAAGTAGCGAGGTCGGTTGAAAAAACTTAGGGTAAAGTTCACAAATGGTCATTAAAACTTTGATCAATTATTCAATTTGGTAACTAAACTTTCAATTGCTTCAATATTAACATTAAACTTTTAGTTTTGCTCCAATTTGGCCACTGACTGTTAAAAGGGTGACATGACTGTTAAAGTATTTTGTATAATAACACATTTAATCCTCTACGTTTGTACATTCAAACATTTTAGTCTTAATTCGAAAAATAATAAATTTAGCCCTTGTTATTTACACATTAGTTCAATTTGACCATATTTTTAATTAAAAATAATTTAATCCTAAACCCTTTAGCTCTTAAACCTCTATATTTAATCCTTCATATTTGCACATTCAATCAATTTAATCATATTCTAAAAAATAATTAATTTAACTTCATTATTTACATATTCTTTTATCAGCAATTGTATCGAAGAAGACTCTGTGACACCATATACGGCCGTTAACTACCATTTTTTCCTTGTGAGTCTGAAAATTATGCATTATTAACTACTTAAAACTCTATTTTATCGTTCTACTACTGTTTTTATGAGCAAAAGGATACAAATTTCCAAACATTACCTTGAATTATCTTTTTCTTCCTTTTGTCATATTATCTAAGTTCCCCTGCTTATCATTTCCAGGCGTCGCCGCCTCTTGTTTTGCAACTAATTTCACTAAAATTCTATCTTTTGTTTTGTCTAAGTTGTCTATTTCCAAAATTAAAATATCCGTAATTCCATGAAATTTATTCAGTAGCTTCAAATTCAACAACACACTTAAACTTAATTGAACTTAAAAAAGAATCGAGCTATAAAGAAAGCTTTCTTTGACACGGAGTCTTCTTGGATACAGTTACTGATAAAAGTTAGGGTAAAGTATTGCTAATGTTATTTTTTATTGTGTCATTATTATCCAAAGTAAGGTTTTGGGCTAAAAAAATATGTAAGAAATGAAGATAATTTTTTTAAATAGGACCAAATTGATTGAATGTGCAAATATGGAGGATTAGATATGGAGGTCTAAGAACTTAAGGGTTTAAGGTTAAATTATTTTTAATTAAAAATAGGGCCACATTGAAATAATGTGTAAATAATGAGTGTTAAATTTATTATCTTTTCGAATTAGGACTAAATTATTTGAATGTGCAAATACAGAAGACTAAATGTGTTATTGTACAAAATATTTTAACAGTCACGTCACTCTTTTTAACGGTTGTTATAAAGCTAGTGGCCAAATTGGAGCAAAACTAAAAGTTTAATGGTAACATTGAAGTAATTGAAAGTTTAGTTATCAAATTAAATAATTGATCAAAATTTAGTGATTATTTGTGAATTTTACCTTTATAATTAAATTGAATGTAGAAGTTATTATAGTAATAAAAGTTTAATTATTTTTTGAATTAAAAAATAAAAGAAAATTTGGAAAAAAATAATATAAAAATATTTTTAAGATTTTATTCTAAAAGAGGATAATAACACTTTCAATCCTTAGGATTTCAAAATTAATTAAAACAGTTAATGACACATTATAATACATATAAGTAGTGGTACATTACTATACATGACATAATTAATTACTATTACGATTCTACCTACCGTCTTTATGCTTGTGAAGCAAAGTTAATATCTTGTCCTGCTTCTGGGTTTCTGCCGCGTATCCTGGGCTGCACCATCGGAGGAGAAGAAGAGCCTCGTAAAGACTTACATAGTGCACATGGCTAAATCCGAGATGCCAGCGAATTTCGAGCACCACACTCACTGGTACGACTCGTCTTTGAAATCTGTTTCCGGCTCGGCTGCAATGCTCTATACCTACGATAACGCTATCCATGGGTTCTCTACTCGGCTAACCATCCAAGAAGCTAAGCAACTCGAGACCCAACCAGGGATCCTTGCAGTCTTGCCTGAGT